>OU015750.1:47689247-47712276 GCA_907169655.1 Acomys percivali
CTTCCAGCAGACTGTTGAGCTCAGCGTCACAGGCTTCCCACATTCACAGAGGCAGAGCCTGTGCACAGTAGCTCAAAGTGCCTCTTGAGGCTTTGACATGACCTAACCATGTTCCTGGAGCTGGCAAACTAAATTAAACCTGACCTTGCATCGGGCAGCATCTGAGGGTGAAGGGTTAAGGATAAATTTTCCTCAAACAGTTTCTCCAGGGTATAATATTTAAAGGAGAGAAAAGAGCAACGCTTTGCTCAGTGCCTTCCAGTTTCTTTTGTCAAAGAAAAAATACTGCCGTGGGTACTAAGGAAAAATGAATCTCCAGCCCTTAAAGGTATGGTGTTTGGGAGCCTGGAAAGAAATCGCTCGGTTTCTATAATAGTCAGTGTGGAAGAACAGATGTCCTTGCTGCCCAGGCCAAGAGGGGTCTTGGAGCCCGCCTTGCAGCCATTCCAGCTCTCAAGGAACCAGAAACCACACGGATCCCATTTTCTGGTGACAAGAAAACATGTCTGATACAACATCAAGGTCCTGGCAGTTTTCTCTCAGGAAAAGCAAAGAGGCGTTCTCTAGAGGATAACAGCTTCATCTCCCTCTCAGGTGGTGAGAATTAGAGAGTCCTCTTGAGCGCTGGTCTGTGCCGTACACTCAAGAGAAGGTCCTTTGATGATAAGAAACCCAAGATTTGATCATAACCTGTGCTTTTGTGGACAGTGCTAAAGTAGAAACAGAACAATAACAGTTTCGTCGTTTCTAAACAGAAAGAATGGCTTTAACACAACAAGCATATGTCCACTTTATACTGTGAAGGACAACAGCCTGGACAGATTCCGATTTGACATATTACATACAGGTGACCGATGCCGCTGTTCACTGGGAAGATAGCTTTTGTGACCAGGAAGGAAAAGGCTTTTAAAAAAAATCAAAGGAGGGTAGTTTAGCCACAGGACTTGGAGCTCCAACCGTCAGCTAGCTCAGCAGTCTACTTCCCAATCACACCAATACCAAACTTACATCCCTTGTGATTTCCTGCAGAGTATGAAAGCACCGCAGCATCAAATAGTATCCAGTTTCACCCTCAAAGGTTCATTTGCTCCCCTATATCCAAAGTAAACCAACACTGGTCCCCTTGCTGCAGGAGGGGAAAAAACAAAGCAGAGTCTTAAAGGTATATGGCTGGTGAATTTATTATTTAAAAAAAACAAACACTGGACATGGATTTTATACACAATTCAAAAGTGCTCCCAAACTGTGTCTCTGTAAAGCTGTCAGCAATCCAGCCACTAACAGTCGGATGCAGGGGTTACTGTAGGAGGAAACAAAAAGACCATGAAGAGGAGAGTTTAAGAATCATGAAAGTCTGCCCTTGTGCCCAGGGGCCCTGCTCAAACTACGGCACCAGCCAAGGACAATACATGCAGTAAACTTCAAACCCCTACCCAGATCTAGCCAATGGACAGGACATTCTCCATCGTTGAGGGAGAGTGCAGACTGACTTTCACACAAACTCTGGTGCCCCATATTTGACCACGTCCCCTGGATGGGGAGGCCTGGTGGCATTCAGAGGAAGGATAGCAGGCTACCAAGAAGAGACTTGATATCCTATGAGCATATACAGGTGGAGGAGGTTCCCCTCAGTCACAGTCATAGGGGAGGGGAGTAAGGAGAAAGCGAGAGGGAGGGAGGAATGGGAGAATACAAGGGATGGGATAATAATTGAGATGTAATATAAATAAATTAATAAAATATTTTAAAAAAGGAAAGTCTGCCCTTGCGAAGGAAAAGGAGAGAAGTGTGTCAACAGTACAAAATATAAGAGAGTGTTTTAAGTTCAACAAAGAACTGATTGTAGTTTGGAGAAGTAGGAAAAGAACAAACTCAATCTCAAGATTATTCATAGGGAATAACTAAGGATGACAGAAGAAAACGGCAAGGAGCTAGGAGAACTTCTATGGGGCCATAGGCCAAGGCACGCTGGACATTGCTGTCCAGACAGTCAAAGGGGGAGTGAGTGAGATGGGGGAAGAAACCAAATCAAAGACCAAAGGCAAAACCATGTGCGTACCATAAATACCAACTGACCAATCAGGTGACTCTTGGAACCTTGTATAAAAATAAAGCAGAAATATTAAAACATATTTGTTAAAGAGTTATTCTCTCTCCCTCTCTGTCTCTGTCTCTGTCTCTGTCTCTCTGCGTGTGTGTGTGTGTGTGTGTGTGTGTGTGTGAAATACACAACAACAGGTGCCTTCAGCATCCAGTCAGTCCCCTGAAGCTACATGTGAGCCACATGACCTGGGTGCTGTGAACCAAACTTGGGTTCTGTGTAAGAGCAGTGAGGCAGTGGAGGCTCTTCACCACTGGGCCACCCTTCAGGCCAAGGCATGCATCTGTCTAAGGATGATTGAGTGCTCATATATTATTTACAGGTCTATATGCATCTGTAGTCTCTAAATAAAGTTTTAAGTTACTACACAGGATTGATAACATATGCCTGTGATTGTATAACACTTGAGAAGGTGAGACAGAAAGCCAGCTTGGGCTACATAGCAATTTAAAGTCCAATATCAACCATATGGTGTGTGTGTGTGTGTGTGTGTGTGTGTGTGTGTGTGTGTGTGTGTGAATACTACTCCAAAATGCTACTTAGGTTCTATGATTAGATCTAATGAAACAAATCTAATCCCTTTAATCACATGTGTGAGCTTACAAAACATGATAAAACCATGTATAACACCTCTTTGATCAGTTTTTTCCTTCTCCATAAAAATATGTATGTATGTATGTATGTATGTATGTATGTATGTATGTATGTATGTGCACACTTACTTTCCTTCAAGCTACAAAGCAAGGCATCACTTTGAGGAAACAGAAGCATAATCCTTTGACATTGAAGTGATTTATATTTAGTTAAGAAATGAGAAATAGTTTTGTTAGAGCACAACCATGCCAGTGTTCTGCTGGGGAGACCCAGAGACATAGGAATCTGTTACTTTACAGAACCCAAGCAACTAAATAAAATGAATCTAAGAACAAAAGTGCCCTTGCCTTGCATTCTTAAACTCACCATCTTACTCGGAGTCATATGCTCCTGCTTCGGACCTCAGCAAGCTGTGGCTGAGGCTGGTTTTCAGTCCATACCACCAATCCAGAGTCATGGTAAAGAATAGCTCAAGAGGCCATCTGGAAGAGAGGGAACCACAACCAACTGACAGTAACCTAAAGCACTAGCATTGTGTCAGTCATTCTCGCACTTAAAATGAGACCCACTTGTGGATCATATAAGTATATCTGTTTGTCAACGTAATACAGACTTTTAAATATATGGTGTATGATGCATTTCAAAATTAAAGGGAATGAGTGTGGATCATTATGAAAGATGTTGAGTTTTGAGGAAGTACATGGAAGTTAATTTTCCAATTCTTTTACTTTGTATAAATTTGAAATTTTACATAAAATGAAGTCATGACTCTTCTTTATGTTCTATGTCACGGACATGACCATATATTCTTATATAATCCACATATTTGTGTGTATGCATGCACACTCTCGAGGAGCGAATACCCTGCTCTTAGAACCACACGGTCCTGATTCCATCCCACGTAGCTCACTCAGTGAGGACGGACCAGAAGGTCTTTGACGTCTGCTGGCTTATCCAGCACTGCATCAGCTTGTGCACTTGAGTGTTAATTCCTCTTGACTTTCTTGGCCTCTGGAATGGGCTCTGTGCTGATGGAACACATCTCTGCACTGGAATTTTCAATAGCAAGCGTTATATAATCCTCTCCTTCACTTGTCACCGTCGCTGTCACTATTTTGTGTTCCATTGCTCAGGCTGAACATGGAACCTGCAATGTGATATCTCAGGGAGAAGCCAGGAATGTGACTAAATACTTTCCCCTGAAATTCCCTCCAACAGAAGGCAGGATGGGGAACACTGTTCTCCTCATTTTTGTCTGTTACTTCATTTTCTTTCCACTCTTACTTTCTTAAATTACCAAAATAAGCATAATGTATGGTTTCCTCCCATCTCCCAGGCAGGCTTATTTTTGTCTTCTTTATTCATGTTACTCCTTTTTTTTTTTTTCACCTCTGATGCTTTTTCATTAATATAATCTCTTAACATCTCTGAGAAATTTCTATACCAGATGAGTTTCTTACATGAAAAAGAAAAGACTGAATGCTGGAAAGCTTTGAAAACAGTCTGTTTCTAAGCCTTGCAACAGACGTTTTAGCCTAAGATAAAGTATTGAATGATATGGGCTAGTGAAGGATAGCCCAGTCTGAATTATGAAAATTTAAAAAGAAATATCCCATAAAATAAAAGCTATTTACGCAGAAAAGGATGGAGGCCTGCAGATCTGTTGTCATGAATAGTCAATAATGTTTTAATTTGCACACTAACAACTTTAAGAGTAATTCTTGCTTCTAAAGTCTTCACAGATCCTCTTTCTTTCATTAAATGTAAAACGATCTAGAAAGATCCACACCCTCACTTTCACAAATTTTGAGTTGCTAGAGTCCACATTCATAGAGTTCAGCTCTCATAAAGAAATGCTTTTAAACAGTTCCAATTTACTTCCACTCATTATAAAAGCCACTCAGAGATCTTTCTACTGTGTTTTGCCCATACGAAAAATGGTCACATTTGCAAGAGAGTCCTCCATTAACATAGATGGTTATTGTGAAGTGTGACAGGGAAATTGTGATCCATTAAAACAAGGCACAAGGAACAGAATAGCATAACTGATAAACAGACACATCAGCCACACGATTTGTTCCCTAAACAACTGTTACCCCTCTCCCAGCCCCCCAGAACCCATCACCTTCAGCTCTTAACCCTTCTCAGCCTGAGATTCCCTTCCAGAGGGGTGACCACAGGCCCACCCTATCAGGCCCTGAAGTTTAACTAGAAATGCTTTGTCTGAACTTGCTGTTAGGCAGGTCCTTCTGCCAAAGCATTTCTTACATTTGTTTTTTAGAATTATCAAATAACTTAGTACTAACTTATTACTATATTAAATGTTTAATATGGCTTCATTGTTTATACTCAAATCTATCAACTGTTCTAAAATCCTTGCTAGGATAATCTTATCTTTTGCAATTTTTTCATCTGCTGATTTACTTATTTGGCGTATCACGTGTGTACAATAAATTTACCATTTTAGTCACTCCTAAACATTCAGTCCTGTAGAGCTAGGTACGTTCACACTGTTGGGCAGTTGTCACCATGGAAGCAGTTTGGAGAGCGTTTAGTCCTAGGACCCAGGGTGGCTCTGAGTCCTTGAGCCGCATCTGAGTAAGTATCTTAACTAGGGTAGTGACTGACAGTCTGTCACAAATAGAATTCCTGAAAGTTAAATGGAGTGCAAACATCCCTGATGTCCTAAAATTTGGGCATACATCCGTATCCAGCTAACGGGAACACTCATGGGCGAATCATAAACAGAACACTCCTGCTTGATCCGGGGAACATATGTAGGCATTTCATTAGTAAAAACATGTCCGGAGTTGAGGTTAACATGAGCTTGACAGCTTAGATTGAGAGGAGAGGAGCACCCTGAAATCCCTGCTACCCTTGCACTTCGTGTCTAAGCTCCTTTTTATTAGGTACGAGTGCGCTGTCGGAGGTGAATTCCTTCTGAGCCTTCCTCCACTTCTTGGCTCAGACTGGCTTGGATGTTCCTGAGCAAGCACAGCGAGGTGGGAGAATGTGCTACAGAAAAGGGGGTCCCCAAAGTGCCATTAAAGCTAGCATATTAACTTGGGGGAACCTGGAGTTTTTTTTTTTTCCTATGTGAAGAATCAGAGCAGTTTCCAAAGGTTTTCCCGGGATTGTCTGTGGGCTTTTGTATGTATGAGTTTGGAAACTTCTTCAAGTCCTTGGCTGCCTGAGAAGGAGTACTTCAGGGAATGGAATTGTTCTATGTTCCGGTAGTCAAGAGTGGGGGCTCTGGGTATGGGGATTAGACCTGAATCAAAGGACTTGGCCACTTTATCTTCTAATTCTGAACCCAGTTTGACTTCTCGTCACATGAGTCACAGGCATGGAATTTCCCACTTGCATTATCATGTCACTACTCAAAAAGCTTTGAATCTTGAACAAGGACGCTCAAACCATAAAACATAAAGATGGTGATGTTTTTTGTCATTTTATTTTTTTACTGAAAAATGAAATCATTCATATTACATTTCACTTGCTATCCCATCCCATGCATCCTCCCATTCCTCCCTCCCTCCCTCCCGCTTTCACCCCATTCCCCTTCCCCATGACTGTGACTGATGGGGACCTCCTCCCCTTGAATATGATGCTAGGGTATCAAGTCTCTTCTTGGTAGTCTGCTATCCTTCCTCCCAGTGCCATCGGGCCTCCCCATCAAGGGGACATGGCCAAATATGAGGCACCAGAGCTCGTGTGAAAGTCAGTCCCCAGTCTCCACTTAATTGTGGAAAATATTCTATCCCTTGGCTAGATCTGGGTAGGGGTTTGATGATGACTGCACATATTGTCCTTGGCTGGTGCCATAGATCGAGCAGAACCCCTGGGCCCAGACCTGCCCGTCATAGTGTTCTTCTTGTAGGTTTCTAGGACCCTCTGGATCCATCTATTTCCCTATCTCCTATATTTCTCTCACCTAGAGGCCCAATAGGATGTCCTCACCTCTATCCCACTTTCCTGGTAAGTGAAGACTTTCATGAGACATGCCTCTTGGGCTAGTGTCCAGATATAAGTGAGTATATACCATTTGAGTCTCTCTGCTTCTGTGAATTTCACACTAGAATCGGAACAAGTTGGTAAGGTGCTGGGGTGGCAGAACAAGGAGTCTAAGCTACATAAAAAGACATATTCACCATAAAAAGCTGTCACTAATGCCATAGCAACTTGCATTTTGTGCATTTGATAAGTGGGTGTCAAGTGCATTCTAGGTGTTAGACGCTCTGCCTGGCCATGGGAAGCTGGTACGGAGCTAAACAGATCTGGCCCTGGTATTGCTACAAGCTTAGTAGTTCATTCAGCAAAATGCAAGTGACAGGGTATCAGAATGCAAAAGGACTTAAAATTATGTCTCAGGGGACAATGAAAGTAATAGAGAATTTAGCTTGGAAAACATTATTTTAAAGAGCATTTGAAGAGAAGAAAAAAATTGTGTTTTGTGTCCAGCTTCATTATATTTAAAATATGGCTCACTTCTGCCTGTGAAAAGATGATATACCCTAGGCCGACTCAGTGTGAGACTTGTGCACACTGGAAGAGTCTTTGGGGGGGAGAACTTAAGCTAACATTTATTTTGGCCCCTTTTTAGAAGTGTTGGAGATTGAACCCAGGACCTTTTCCATACTAGGCGAGTGCTGTACCACTGAGGTGTATCACCAGCCAGTAGCCCTGTGCCCCAGGATGTCCCTCCTTATGGGAATGGTCCACATCCATACCAGCAGCCTCCTGAGTAGCCACGTTACTTGTCTGGCCAGTGGCACATACGCAGACGTGACGATGGAGAGAAGAAGCAGCCAGCCAGACTAGAGGTGAAGGGCATCTTTGCTTTATCCAGAAAGGTCTGTGGAGTAGAGTAGTCTCCAGCAGCAGCTGAATATTGAGTTTAAATGCATGTAACTCCTTTAACAAACAGGTGCTGTCTTAAGCCAAAGCCCAAAGTGAGGTGACGCGCACTAGAAAGCCCAACAGAGGCATTCTAATTGTTGCTATTTCTCAAAATTAGGTGGACCACCTATCATTAACACATATTAGTGCTGCCAATTTCCCCGTAATTGTGGGCTTGATTCAACTCGTTTAAATCCATTTTATTGATGTTCAAGGACACCTACAATGTATCACTTGCAGTTTCGGCTAAAAGTTTAGTGATCGGACTGGAAATGAAAAATTGATGCCTGGCTTTGTTACCAACACCGTTTACTCTGCTGTTGCAAGCTGGCCTGCTTATACCCAAGCATCCAGCACTAGGAAATGAACTATCATTGGTGACTATGAAGTGACATCACAGAGGTGTTGGGATGCAAAAAAGGGGGGGGGGGGTAAGTGCCTCCTTCCCTTTCATTCCATTCAATACTCGAGTGTTTCCCAGACACTGAAGTCCCTCTAGATACCAGCGTGTACCTGTCTTGCAATGAAAATCTGCTGATTCTAAAAAGGACCACAGAGTGAACTTCAACCAGGCCTTGCTTTCTGGGACTCTGCCTTGCCTGCTGGAGACTCCTGTCCATTTCCCCTTTCTGTGATGCATTTAGAGATCACCTTCATGTTGGCCCGAGGAAGTCATCTTTCTCTTTAGAGGTAGATAGTTCCCAAGTGTGCTGCACAACTCCCAAGGTGTCTCAATTCCAAATCTGGGGCCCCACCACATACCAAAGGGTAGGAGCTGTCCCTCGCCTCCCCCCCGCCCCTCAACCCCATCACTAGCTAAGACGCCAAGTACAGGCAGCAAATATCTCATGCTTATATTGAAAGCATTCATGAAGAACACCATGATACTAGAAATCGTGTTCTCTTGCTTTATACCCCAGTTGGAGGGGATAAAAGAAAAGTGAAATATATTTTAAAAATAAAGAGTAAAAATATCCTGGTGATTTAAGATAAAATATTGATCCACCACTACTTCCAAATGAATTTCACCAAAAATGATCATGTTCATGTTTAAAAGAGGGAGCTGTTTATAGTGAAATGAGGTGACGGTGGTTCGGTGTAAAGGTGATCCTTAAGAGGCGTTTGAGAAGAAAGGGAAGAGTTCAGAAAGGTAGAACAGGAGAGGTGAGCTGTGTGGACAGAACCGGATGTCCGGTATTTTAGCTGTGCCGTCGTGCGTAGAGCCTAGCATGACTTACTGATTGGCTGAAGAAATAAACGGCATGGTGGGCAGCCCAGAAGCAGGGCATCAAGAATGAGACCAACACAACAGAATCAGGGTCCAGTTGAGAAGCCTTTGCTGCCCCAGGTTGTGTGACGTGGTCTTTAGCTTTTGGGGGCGCATCTTGAGAGAGAGTTCACTGTCACGGATCCAAGTCTTGACCTCTCCTTGTCTAGGCATTGGGGCTTTGCCTTCACTTACCTCCTCCTACATTACATCAGCCTTTACCTATCTTCTTCCAAGACTGCCATACATAGATAGAAATTTGAAATTTTGACCTTCCTCCGACATCTCAGAGTATTTATAACTTGTGAATTTCTTTGAGTGGAAGTGCATGCAAGCTTTAATACCACCTTGAGGTGGCAAATTGTAGAGCACTCGGCCAGATTACCAACTTGAGATGGTTAGTTTTAATGTGTTGACTTGACAACAAAAGACCCAGATACTTGTTCAAACAGAGTTCAAGCTGTTTACACTTGAGTGTTTTAGAAATTAACATTTCCACAGGTATGTAAACCAAATAATTCATACACACTGAGTATCCATTGTGTACAAATAACAATGCAGAGAGTCTGCATTGGATCAGAAACTAATATTTATTAACTTACACTTCCATTAAGTTCATTTGGAGGGGGCCGCTGCATTAAATAGAAGTACTTGTGCCTCTACCTTCAGATTAGAGCTTACTACATACTGCACTTTATAAACGAGGGTGGCACAGCTCTCATCTGAAAATGGTTAAGGTAGGGCAAGCTTAGACACATATTTTCCCCACCTCAATCCCTGCACCTACTTCCAGGGATTTAAAAGGCCTCAGGCATGCTGGGGGAAGCCCTCTACCCCTGAGCTATATAGTCCCAGACTGGACCTGAATTTTCAAGTGTGGCACGCTCCCCCGAGTTCTTTAATCCTGACGGATCTTCACCGTCGATGGTGCCCGTGAAGTAAGCACGGGCTCATTCAGCAGACTGCTTCCGAGTCACTGCAGAAAGAGTTCCTCAGCAACTCCATAGGAGCTCGCAGACAGCACCAGCCTAAAGACCTCAGCCTGTCTCCAGTTGCTTTCACTTTCAGCCTCGATGAAGTGCACCATGGTTTTCTGAGTTTCACAAATAAACATCAATGGTAATTGTTTAGCAAATGTATTCTCACAGACTTAGAGGCTGTTACGGCTTCTTCCTCACTGCAGGATACTAACCACTGGACAGTCTCAGCCAATGTCTGACCCCAGCCTGGGCCTGCAGTTCAGTGGTAGGGCAAATTGCCTAGTAAGTAAGCGTGGGTGGGTAAGGTCCTGGACTCAATCCCAGGCACCACACACACAACAGAGCAGCTGACTGAACAGGTAAGTAGCGACATCCCAGCAACGATGTGAAAGCTTGAAACACTGTGAACTGTTAAGAAAAATGTGCTGAATAATTGAAAACAAGAGAATTAAGATGCAGTTTATCAGTAAATGATACATAGCTGAATTCTATAAATAACCTTTGTTTTGTTTTAAAGGACTACACGATACAGATCCTCCTATTTTCCAGAACTACGGGGTGACTTCTGGTATTGCCAAGTCCAGGCTTCGGCACCCAAGGGTGAGGGGCTGGGTTAACAGCTCTCTCTTTATATACAACCACTGAGGTGAATTTCTTTTTTAACAGCTCAGCAAAATAAAGTTCCAGCTTATCGTTGGATAGTGTTTCACACATACATCAAACAGGCCAAAAATAAAACTTCATAGACAAAAAAAAAAAAAAAAAATGGGGGCGGGGAGAAATCCTTTATCTTTGACCTTTCTAATCATCTCAGACAAACCAACTACTTATAGTACAGCTAAGGACTTATACAAAAAAGGTACTGGAGTGCTTTTGCCTAAGGTTGTTTTGTTGTTGCTACCTTTTTTTTTTTTTTTTTTTTTTTTTTACAAGGATTTTTTTTTTTTTTCTCCTCTGAGATTATAATGAACATGAATCACAAATAAAGTCAAAAGTTGGACAGAGAATGCTCTGAAGGCTGGTGTGGTCACCCGTTATCGTTAAAAATGCCTGACCCCCTATTATGTACAAAAATATAAAATGTAAATAAAAAATACAAACAAATTTTCCCTTTAGAGTATTTTTAAGAAAAAAAAAAAAAAAAAAAAAAAAAAAGCAGGGCCTGGGAAGTTTTGGTTCTTTTTTTTCCTCCTCTGTTGCAGATTCATGTTATGGTTTTGGTGGGGTGGTAGAGCGCACATGTCCTCTGTGGGCGGCACTGCCCGCTGTGGGGTGGGCGGGGCCCGCTTCTCTGCTCTAAGGTGACCACGTTTAAATTCTGAGATGGGAAGTGGAGGGTGACTAGGTCACGGTGGCCTTAAGTTCAGCCTTTCCTTTGTGCTGTCTAGTCATCCTCATCAGTCTTCTGCTTCTTGGTGTCCACATAGTCATCCTCACCCTCTTCAGCTCCTGGCTTGCCCGTGGGAGTCTCAGTTTCCTCTTCTTCATCTCCGTCCTCCTCCTCACCGTCATCTTCCTCCTCTTCCTCTTCCTCTCCACCGTCTTCCTCCTCTTCATCTACCTCATTGTCAGCCTCCTGCTCCCCATTTCCCTCGTTCATAGCATTCCCATTGGCAGGAGTCTCTTCTGCTCCACGCCTCCTCCACAGCTTCATTCTTCAAGTCTCTGATGGTGATCTCAGAGCTGGTGTCCACTGCCGCATCTGATTTGGTGCGGCACACCGGGGGCCAAATGCGGTGAGAAAAGAGTTCGAAGACTCTGATGAGATAGCTGCCGGAATTCACGGTGGAGGAGGAGGAGGAGGCAGCAAGCTCAGGGCGGGACCCGGGAAGAATGCAAAGATGGCTCTTCGGAGCAGCCAGTGTGAGGTGAATTATTAAAAAGCAGCTGTTGAGCCGTTATTCACAAAACCAAGCCTGGGAAAGGCTCTCAGTCTCTCTCCCACCTCTCACCTCTGTCCCGCCTTCTGGACCTGTCTCTGAGCTACTTGACTTTGAAACCTCAGTCTCAGGGGGCCACACTCGGTCAATCCTCATACCCCGTAGCTACTCTCTGCTAATGTGTTTTTTTTTTTTTTTCTTTCTACCACCCCAGTGTGTTTAGGTTTAATTCTGAAAGGCCTTCAATACATAAGAGTTATTTTGGAAAAAATAGACACTAGCATCATACCACCCTGCCACATCTTATTTCTAGGGGCGCTCGCTGCTCATTAGCCTTTCTGATTAAGTTAGTGCCTGGAAGGCAGAGCACCCTCAGATCACTTCAGCTGGAAATGTGTCTCATGGCCTGAAAAGGGAGCCTGGACATTAGAAGCTTAGAAAAAAAGTCCTAGAACTTTCTGGGCAGTTCCAAGAGAGTACCTTAAGGGTGAGGCCAAGAAATAGATCCAAGGACTGATTTATCCAACAATTGTTCTACTCAACTGTAAGGAGATGCTCCTGTAAGGAGATGCTCCTGTAAGGAGATGCTCCTGTACACAGACATGGAGGGCAAAATGTTATGGCGGCCTGATGATCCACTCGGCTGCTTTAATCACACAATACTCATTTATTTTTGTAACTTTGGAGCTAAGAAGTTCCAGGTCAAAGGGCCTCTGACTGAAAGCTACCTTGCTGCCACCTTGACCTCGAAGGTGGCCTCTGTCTTGAGGCCTGCTCACATAACTTAATAAAAGTGTTCCACAGTGTATACACATTTGCTCCTTCCTCTCCTAACAATTCATTTGTATTGAATTTTATGAAGGTATCAACACACAAGATATTGTGTATTTTTTTTAATAGTTCTTCAGCACAGACACCATAAGCACTGGCTTAAAAGAAGTAGAGAAGTACTCGGCAGTGCTGTGCACAAAGTTCCTGCTGGTTTTCAGCTTATATGTTTACTGCAAACAGATAATAGCCTCATGGATGTGCGTGCTCATGTGCAGTGGGTTGCGTACTCATTACCTAGCAATCCTGGAAACATGGGACAGTCTCCAGAATGACAAATACAGAGGTGAATTATTTTTCAAACTAAAGGAAGACCAAATAAAAGGAGAACCAGAATAGATGTCATTGGGACCCTGGCCTTAAAATTATATAAACGCCTATCCAGTTAAGGCAGAAACTCACGGTTGTATTGTTGGCACCAAATGTTTCCTCATTGTTTCAGGGAAGCCAAACTGATCCCCTGTGACCTTTCCTTGGATCTGAAATACCATCTTGGCTCACACTGAAGCGTGAAAGGACAGCTCAGGTTACTCCCCTGCCTTCCTCCCCTCCATCACCTGTTCTCAGCCCAGCTCCTTGGCAGGAGAAGGGTGGAGGGGCAATGTCAATGAAGTTGTTGTCCTTGAGGGAACTTAAAAAGAAGCAGCAAGGGCTGAGCAGAGAGTCCCAGAGTGTCTAGGGCCACAGAGGAGAAATCCACCCTAGGGAGGTACAGAATTATGAGTATGGGTTGGACTATTTCTTAGACTTGGTCACATTTAGTAATTATAACAGATATTCTGTCAGATGACACTCATGTAAGACATGATACTTCCCAAGATGATTACAGTTGACAGACAGATGAGCTGTTATGAAATAGGTTTTCCCATCAGTCTGCCCCACTATATGAAACTGTACCCTTGAAATATTGTATTTTGTTACAATTTGGTTCAACTTTCATACAAAATACCCTAGGTTGGTTTCATTAAACAAGACATTTGTATTTTTTAATAGTTCTGAAGACTACGAGATTCAAGGTCAAAGTGCTTGAAAAATGGGCCTCATCCCAAGGCCCCTTGTCTTGGCCTGTGGGTGGCCTCTGTCTTGCTGAGTGCTCACTCGGCCTTCTACGCATATGTGGGCAAGGGGGCGCTCTCTGGTGTGCCTTTAACAAGGATGCTAATTCTGACAGAACAGTCTCATCTCACCCAGGTTACCTGGCTTGGCCCCCATCCCCACACACCACCATGTTTGTGGTTAGAATTTTAATTCTCTGCCATCTACTTATATAGAATTAAATGTATTCTTTGTTTCTTTGTCAGCTGCTGTCATAGCATGGCACCCAGAGACGGAGAAATAATGTGCATCCAGGGAAAAATGTTAGATTCAAAAGTTAGAGGGAAAAGAAAACAGTAAAATGGGGGAAATTTGATTAAAGAATTGTCCTGGGCAAGTGTGGTGGCTCAGCTGGTGACCTGGGTTCTCTATCTAGAACCCACACTGTGGAAGGAGAGAACACACATGCCCACTGTGACACATGCATCCACAATCACACAGATATAAATAGTGATTTTTTTTTAAAGTATGGAAAGGCTGGCCCTGGAGAATGTTATTAGACTGTTTGAACACTCTATAATAATTACTTGAACTCATTGGCAACAGAGACTATGCTAAATGATGGGAATAGAACTGTAAATCAAACCCTACCCAAGTGTACTTTACATGACCCTGATATGGCACCCTTGATACATAAGGTCCATGTGATGTTAGGTACGACAGAAAACAAGCCCAGAGTGACAGAAGGGCACCCCAGGAAAATGCCCATTTGAGAAGCTACATATAAAACAAATTTTAAATGAAAAAAAAATACATACTTACTTAGCAGGTGAGTGAGGATGGGAAAGGTAGAGGGAGGGTAGGGGTGAGAGTGGACAGAGAGCTGGGGATAGGAAGAACCAGACACAGAGGCAAACGCTAAATGCAGAAAGCTCCACACAAGTGGGTACAGGCCACATGTGATGGCATCACGTGCCCACCCTGGAACTTTCGCTCACTGGAAGATTATAATGAAGCCACAAAGCAACAGAAAAGGATTTTCCAGGTAAAGAACCCACATGAGAACATGAGAAGTAGGAGACCAAGAGATCTGCTAGATGACAACTGTGGCCGAAGTTTATGCAATGAGTGGCTGTGGACGGTGAGAGATGGAGAAGAGAGGAAAGAAAGACAGAAGCCATAGAGATTAAAAACTGACAGACCCAGAGGTAGATTCAACAACATTACTGAAGGAGGAGACTTCAGCCATCCCAGTGGCTCTATATTAACCCAAATAGAGAATTCAGGAAAAAGGAGTAATTTTGTTGGGAACACAGTGCGTTCTGTCGGACATGATCTTCCTGCAGTACCTGAAGACCTGCCACCAGGAGAGAAGCAGATCCACCAGCCAGAAGCTCAGGAGAAGAGCTGTGGCCCAAGTTACCTGCTCCGAGGGAGACTGCCACAGTGTGTGTGTTCAGGGCAGGGACCCTGGACAACCTCAATAACCCTCGCATGCGCATCTGTCTTCCTGGCCACGTAGTGAGTTTCTGAGGGGTCGAATTCACACGGTTCATTCTTCAATATCTTACAGCATTTTGCTTAAAGAAAATGCTCCACAGTTGCACATAAAACAAGAGTTATTAGCAGCAGCAGCAGCAGCAGCAGCAGCAGCAGCAGCAGCAGCAGCAGCAGCAGCAGCAAGGGAATAGCTTCCAGCTCTGACACAAAGTAAAGCAAGCCCGGGCTACAATAGGGGCAACTAGAAGAGAGGAAAACGTAGAAACACGAAAGGCACTTCCTGTGTGTACATTGTCTCTTGGTTTTATTTGGTCATTTGATTGTTTTCATATCATTAAAAAAAAAAAACTCAATTGGGAGTAAAATAATTGGTTTTGGGGACTCTGAAAGTAACATCTGCCAATAGACATGAAGCCTCATGGGTAAAGAGCCACAGCAGGGAGGAAATACAATACTATTTCTAAGTAGGTATGGTCAGAAGGAGGGGTTCCAGTAAAATTGTCCCCGGTCCAAGCAGCAATGCTATGAAAGCATGTGCCCTGCTTTCTGATATATTAGTAAGTGGTCTTTGTTTCTGCTAAGAAAGGTCAATTAATCACACAAAGTATTACCCGACAGTAATTAACAATCAGCGCTGATAAAGTATCCAGTAAGAACTCACAACAAAGGGTTTTGTTTTTCCCTTTCCACATACCACTGCTCTGGAGTCAGACGCATCACATCTCCTTTAACAGCCTCATTAGTGATTTTCGCCATGAAGGAAAGGGTGAGAAAATAGAATAGTTGTGGCTCACCTAAGCAGACCCCCAGGTAATTAGTTACAACCCACTCCTTGTACAGCAGGTCCCTCCTTAACAAAGCAGTCAGGTGTCTCCAGACTCTAGGAGGAAGATTAAAAGGTAAGGGCTGGCCATGGCTCTGCCTAGAAAATTCCAGAAATGGCAGGCAGCAGGAGGCGATTTTAACTCCTAAATGAGTTAGTTGGTTCTGGTTTGTTTTATGATAGGAAAACAATCAACTGACCAAACAAAACCAAGAGACAATGCGCACACAGGAAGTGCCTTTCGTGTTTCTACGTCTTACACTCTTCTACTTGTCCCTATTGCAGAGCTGGAAGCTATTCCCTTGCTGCTGCTGCTGCTGCTGCTAATAACTCTTGTTTTATCTGCAACCGTGGAGCATTTTCTTTAAGCAAAATGCTGTAAAATATTGAAGAATGAACCGTGCGGATTTGACCCCTCAGAAACTCACTACGTGGCCAGGAAGACAGATGCACATGCGAGGGTTAGTCAGGTTGTCTAGGTGAGTGCTGATGATAGTCTACAGAAAGAATTAGAGCTGGTGTTCCAAATTCCATAAATACTACTCCCTCTCCAAAGATCTGAAAACAAATCTGTATGCTTTTTAGTGTAGATTTTGAACATGCATGCTTCTGCCACATGCCTGAAGATTCTGCAGTGCGTGATTCAGCCCCCCATGCAGAAAGAGGATGGCTCTTACCACACAGTCTTTGCAGGGAGAAGCTCATATATTTAGGAAGAGCCACTGTTGCTAAGTCTGTCTAGACCTGTGTACCAGAGAAGTACAATCTCCAGCTATCAAGGCTTTCTCAGGTCTTTCCATGGAAGTTTCCAACAAAGAACAACCAGATTTCCATTTTGCCTGTTCTGCCCATGGGGCTGAGGCTATATTTTCTATGCCTAGATCTTCCCCTTAGGTCAGCAATTTCTAGAGACTCTAACCTCAACAATCTTTGCTATGCCAATAAACACTCAGTCTCTTGTGTGAAAAGGGCCATGTTTTGCTTGTAATAAACACTGCAAATAGCTTCGCTTCCTTGTGTAGGATCAGCATAGCAGGGTGCAGTGTGCAACCCCACTAAATGCACCCTTTTCCTTAGCAGTAGTTAAGGATTCTACACATCACTTCTCATTGTTCAATAGGTTATAATTGTTGCTATGGTTTGGATATGTGCCCCATAATGGTCCATGTCTTAAAGTCTTAGTCTCAAGCCATGTCCTACTGGGAGGAGATAGGACTTTAAAGGGATGGGCCTAGTCTTCTGACCATACAGTCACATGCCCTTGAAGAGGCATTGGGGCATTCTCTCTCTCTCTCTCTCTCTCTCTCTCTCTCTCTCTCTCTCTCTCTCTCTCTTTCTCTCCATCACGTATTTGTTCATCATAGTGCTGCCCACACATATTGTGCCAGCAATGACATCTCTTTTTAAATGTTAAGATGGTTAAATGTTTGTCCAACCCTAAGATTCCAAAGTGAATAAATCCCTGGCCAAAGTTAAGCACAGCATATTCAACATGGAGTCGTCCAGTCTCATGGTTGAACTTCCACCACAACCAACTCAAGAGATGAGCAAATAGGGCTGGAGAGATGGCTCTGAGGTTAAGGGCACTGACTGCTCCTCCAGAGGTCCTGAGTTCAATTCCCAGCAACCACATGGTGGCTCATAACCATCTATGATGTAATCTGATGCCCTCTTCTGCAGGTGTACATGCAGGCAGAGCATAATTATAAATAAATAAATTTTTTTTTAAAAAAGAGATGAGCAAATAGGCCAGTTATGAGAAGTAATCACAGCAGGACATGTTGGATCAGTTGAGGGTCTTCACTCTGCAGATAACGCTCTTCATCCTGGGCTAGCATGCAACTCTGGGAGTCACAGCAACTCACACAGTGGTCAGTTTTCTCAAAGGAAGAAGGGCATAGGCCTGTTGGCACTTGCGTTTGTTATTGGCTCTATTGATGGACGGTGTAATTCACCATCTCCCAAGGACCATGAACAGCAACCGCCTTCATATCTCCAGTTATGCCTCTCCTCACAGTACACAAACCACTCAGCTTCTCTCCCTATTCCATCAAACCACCACCGATTTGCTTGCTTTCCAACCCATGTTGTCTGTGCTCCCAGCCTTGTCTGGGCTCCGCCTTTCCCTCTTTGTTACTTGGCAACCATCAGGTAAAAAGTTTTCTTGACCAGGCATTCATGCTTCACCACAGGCACAAAGCAACATGAAATGGACTGAGATGGACTGAGCCTCTAAAACTGCAAACCCAACTAAAAGTTCCCTATTTTAAAGTTGATTGTGTCACCTACTTGTCATGTGACAGGAATGTGACTAAGACAGTTGTTGTGGATTCTTCTGGTCTTAGGAATATTAAATACTATATCACTTTCCATGCTCATATATTGGACTGCTTGGTCCCCAGTTGGTAGAACTGTTTGGGAAGGACTTGAATGTGTGGACTTGTTTGAAGAGGTGTGTCACTGGGAGTGGGCTTTGAGGTTTTAATGCCCACCTCATTGCCAATTAGCTCTCTCTACCTGCAGTAAGCTCTAAGCTGCTGTTCCAGCATGGGGCCTGCTAGCTTGCTGCCATGCTCTGTGCCATGATGGTCGTGAACTCTAGGCTTCTGCATCTGTAAGCCCCAAATTAAATGTTTTCTTTTATGAGTTGCCTTGGTGATGGTGTATTGTCACAACTTTTGAAAAGTAACTACAGACACCCATGTTTCTGTAAATAACCCTAACTCTGCTCCCTGGGTCAATAAATAAATAGACATCTTAGTCAGGGTATATTACTATGATGAAACACCATGACCAAAAAGCAAGTCGAGGAGGAAAGAGTTTATTTGGCTTACACTTTCAGATCATCGGAGCAAGTCAGGACAGGAACTCAAGCAGGGCAGGAACCTGGTGGTAGGAGCTGATGCAGAGGCCATGGAGGTGTGCTGCTTACTGCTTTCCTCCTCATGGCTTGCTCAGCCTGCTTTCTTATAGAACCCAGGACCACCTGCCCAGGATGGCACCACCCACAATAGGCTGGGCCCTCTCCCATAGATCACTAATTGCAAAAATACCGTATGGCTTGATCTCATGGGAGCATTTCCTAAACTGAGGCTCCTTCCTCTCTGATGACCCTAACTTGTGTCGAGTTAACACATAAAACCAGCCTGTACAACGTGAAAGCAGCAAAAAGGATGAGCTGGAAAGGTCAGTGGGAGGAGGGCACAGGAGGGTAATGGAGGTGAATCTACTCCAAATACATTACATACATATATTAAAATGTCATAATACTGCCCACCATTTTATATATTTAATATATGGTAATAAAGAAAACTTTTTTAAAAATGTCCTTGTGAGTTTTACTCATTTGTTTCTATGCTGCTTCCCATTGCAAATAATTTCTTATACCGCATGGTCCCTTAAAAATTCCAAAGCTATTTCTTTCCTCTTCTTCCCTAAAGAGGACTGGTCCTGTCCTGTCCAATCAAATACCATTTGTACCTCCAACTGGTCTAGACTTACCACTCCACTCTCCTCCTCTGATGACTTCCCCTGGCAGCTGTTCTCAGAGCAAACACTAATAGCTTATTTCCAGATGACTAACACAGAGAGGTCACTGAGACATATGTAGCTGCGGTTCTTGTGGGGTGTTTGTCAGTCTTTCATAAGCCTAGGCTCTGTTACACACTGGGAACAGCAGAAGTCCCTGAAAAGTGGGAAATAAGATGCCTAGTTTCTCTTGAAGTCAGCTCTGGTCTGATCTGTTCACAAGGACAACTACCAATGCCCACTGGTTCCACTCAGCTTCAGGGTCCACCAACAGGGTCCTTTGTATGATGCTCTTCTTAAAGACAGAGACAAAATATAGCCAACATGCTATTTCATAGTCCCTAGGATAAACAACTGTAAATGCATGTGTCTGCAAAAATAGATAATGTATAAATGGATCGCCCAAGTTTCTACTGCTGTGGGGTGGTCACATCTTTATCCACCATTTTCTAACAAAAGTATCTACATTAGTTTTTGTCAGAATGACTACTTCTAAATGATTCTGTGTGACTCAGGAATCCAGCTCAGGGGTCTATAAACTAAGATATGCTTTGGCTCTGAGCCTTTCTCAGTAAAACCAACTTCATTGCGGTCCCATGCAAATTCATTTGCCCTACGACTAACTAGTAAACTCTAAAACTATGTAGATTCAAACCACTTACACAGATATTACACAAAACAAAGCAGAATGCAGCAATTGTTGGTGGGAATGTGGAGAAATTGTTTTGAAATTGGGGAATTCAGGGTCCAAGAGGAGCAAAGTAAATGAAGAGGAACGTATCTCTTTAGGTGGCCCAGGGAGAGAGCCCCAGGTGCGCTCGTGAGAAGCAGGGGCTAAAATGCAGCACGGTTGTAAGTAGATGGAGTCACAAACATGGAGAACAGATGTGGAGGACAGTGGAAGGAGGCTTTGATGGACATCTGGGGAATTAAAAAAAAAAAAAACAAAGCACATAAACCCTGTCCTCTCACAAATGTTAATAACTTTGAGAAATGATATGTTTGGTTTTTATTTTCATTTTCAATGAAATATAGGAGTAACATACATTGGCCTATCTAATCAGACTCAACGGAACAGTTCTGTGACATTAAGAACATTCACAGCATTGCTCAGCCGTCACCACCACCATCCGTAGAACTTTTTCACTTCCTCTAACTGAAACACCATACCCATTCCAGACTAACTCCCCTTCCTTGTTCCCCCATGGACCCTGGAAAACACCATTTTACCTTCTGCCTGCTTCATCTTAGCCACCTAATGCTGCTGGTGGTCTAGTTTTCTTGATGGCTCTACATGTTAAGGATGACTACGCGTGTTTCTGGTTGTCCTAACACATGGACAATATATCCTCCCTGCAGTCACACCATGCCTTGGGGAAAGAAAGATTGTAAGGAAGATTAATTCTTGGAAAATGTGGCACTTGGTATCTGAAGGATGGTTGATTATATCAGCTAAGTCAGAAAGGGGAAGATATCAGAGGCCTTGGAAGCCTGTGACCAGACATATCACATGCCTGTGAGTACATGGCGTAGTTCACTGTTCATGCCAGGGCATCCAAGAAGCAGAGAAAGAAAGACAGATATGTGGGGGTGGGTGGAATAGAGTTCCAACTTACACCCAGAGAATACACCCCCAGGACCTATTTCCTCTGGGGCCACAGATCCTTAAGTTCCTACCCCCTCTCAATAGTATCAATACTTGGGGACCATGTCCTCAGCACATGAGCTTTTGGAGGTCATTTCAGAGGGAAAGGCAATATAAGATCTTAAGGAAATAAGAGAAATTTTAAGTTTTCCCCAAGCATCTAGGTGGATGGTGGTAGCATTTATTGAAGGAAACAAATTTTGAGGAGATAAAGAATTCTTTCAGGAAGAGATTAAGTTGAGGATTCTTGTTGAGATATGCAAGTAGAGATCTTGAGAAGGATGTCAGGTATACAAATATAGAACTCAGAGGAGAAGCCAGGTCTGAATATACAGACGTATGAGCATGACTGAGAATCATCCGAGGAGGTGTTTAAAATGGTAGTTCCTGGGTTCTGCCAGCAATGAGTCCATCATCACCTCTCTAGAGTGGGTGGAATTTGCATTTCTAGTCAGCTTTAACTAGATGGTTCCATAAAATCCTGTAATCTGCCATTGTACTTCCTTCAGATGATATTATGCTATTGATCAGCTCTTTTACCTCTTAAGTATATGCAAATATTCCATCTTATTTGCATATTTTATCTTTCTATACATGTACATAATATAATATACAACATTCTAATATAATACATGCAAATATTAATATATTGTTGAAAACTAATTACACTATACCAAAACACATTCTAATACATGCTAGTAACATACATTATTTGTTAAATAAGTCACAATATTATATGGCTTAACCTAGTTATAAAATTACATTTAAACATATTTCTCATAAAGAAACTAAGTATACTTAATTTACATAATTCCTTTATCTGTACAATGTCTAATGTATAGGAGAGAAAAATAAAAGAAGCAGAGAAGAGGTTTGTTTGCATTGAAGTGAACTCTTCTTATGAGCCCACAGAGTTATTAATTTCCCTAGTTTAGTTTCTGTTGCTATGATAAAACACTGACCAAAAGCAACTTGGGGAGGAAAGAGTTTATTTGGCTTACACACCCAATCACAGTTCATTACCAGGGGGTGAGGAGGGGCAGAGGGAGCAGGGATTGAGGCAGAAACTACAAATAAATGTGGCTCATTGGCCTGTTCCCGTGGCTTGCTCAGCTTCCTTTATTACACAGTCTAGGACCATTTGCCCAGGGTACCACCATTCATAGTAAGCCGGTCCCTTTCTTATCAACCATCAATCAAGAAGGTGTCTCACAAACTTGCCTACAGGCCAGTCTAATCAAAGCAATCTTCAACCAAGGTTTCTTCTTTCCTGATGACTCTAGTTTGTGTCAAGTCGATCATAAACTGACCATAAAGTAACCAAGACTCTGCCTGCTAGCAGTTCACACAGCATCCTAAAGCTATTCTGAAATTGGTTAGGAGATCCAAGTGTGTGTGTGTTTGTGTGGTGTGTGTGTGTGTCTGTGTGTGTGTGTGTGAATGTAGCTGTGAAAATTAAGTCATAATTTCCCTGAAGTATTTGACACCTCTTTCATCTTCTGTGACTTCTCAAAAACGGCTGTTAATCTATTATCTCCAACCTCACACTTGCTAACCACCCACACCTAGAGCCTTGATATTCAGTTTGCACTGGAACATCAGCCCATATAAGCTCTACCTTCCTTTCCTCTCCCGGCACTTGCAACCTTAGCTGTGTCCCTCTTCGCTTTCCTGTGGATGGCCATTCTCCTTAGAACCATGGGACCCTCAGAGCACAAGCCTCTTTTGACCTGGAGTTGGAAGACCCACTCAGAAAAGGCCTTCTTCTCTTTTTCTCTCTGTGCTCTTTTTGGGGGGGCCAGGCAAGTTACTATTTGATCCAGTTGGGTTTCCTGTTGTTTTATAATGCCAGGCTCATGCCCTCTTTGGTCTTCCTGATCCAATCTCACAGCGTCTCCACATTTTGTGTGAATGCTTGCCCACGTGACTGCCTTTGTGTGAATGCTTGC
>OU015750.1:47720862-47745631 GCA_907169655.1 Acomys percivali
CTGAGAAACAGGTGCGATAGAAACACCTGAGAAACAGGTGCGATAGAGCTGTAGGCCCTCCACGATGTTCTAGAAGCCAGAAGTCCAAGGTTAAGGTTTCAGCAAATCTGGGGCAGAGTTTCTCAACGAGACCTGGAGGCCATCAATTCAAATAGGTGAGCTGGCCAATGAGCTTGGGTATCTGCCTGTCTCAGCTCCCCGGCTTCTGTCCTCTCTCCCAAAGGGGCTAGCTTTTTTACAGTGACACTAAGGATCCCAAATCAGGGCCTTATGCCCGCACAGAAGGCGTTGCCATCTGAGTCTTCTCTCCAGCTCTACGCCTTCATGTTAATCACGTCTCTATATGACTAAGAGGTAGGCTCCACCCACCAGGTCTTATTTTAGCTTACAGACTTCTTTACGGGACACCATTCCAAACAAAGTCACATTCTTGGGCACTAGGAGTTAAAACTTTCTAAGTGTGGGGAGAGTTTATTCAACCCAGAATAGTAAATGACATTGCAAAGACAAATACCTAACACGAGCAAGGTGTTTTAAAAAACACAGCTAGGAAGAATAATTTCTGGTGCTTTTCCACACAGTAGGCAATCATTGTTCAAAATAATCTCTTATGTATTTTAAGAGGAATTAGAAGAGAGGTTCTTGGAGGTTATAAGCATAAAAAAAAATAGTAAAGAGAAAGCACCACCCATCGGATCGTGTGAATACTGCACTGTCACACTGTGCCCAACTAATGATTATCACATATGAATTTAAAATTTTAATAGAAATATTATTTAGTTCTCTTCTTTTACTTACACATAGTGTCTTAATTTTATAAATTACAGAAACACAAGTAATATTGTTTTTAAATTATCTCTATTATTAGTATTATCAGTAGGCCTGACTAGCAATCAATTAAGACACAGACACTTGTTATATTTTAAAATAGTAGTTAATCCTCTTAACTACTTCCCATAATGGGGCAGCTATGGGAGCCCTGCCCCAATCTCATGTCATCTGTTTCTAATAACTTCTACCAAGCTACCTCCCATCCATAATCCCAAATACTTGTTAATGTTCTTCATCTGGGCCGAATCTCCATCCACGCCTGTCACGTGTTTCTCTTCCATCTAACCCATGGCAGCCTTCTCTCTTCCCTCCAGGTCTCTCTCCTTCCTCCTCATGGCAGTCTTTTTTCTTTTTCCCAGTATTCCTCTCTCTCCTTCTTGGGACGCTTAGCCACACCTCTACCTCTTCTGCCCTGCCCAGGTGGGATGGATGGTTTTTTATTAATTAAAAGGTGGGTCACAGAGACAACAAACAATAATTAACATCAAAATATATCAGACCATCCCCCAACAAGCAATGCTTGCCATAGGAAGAGAAACATAACTAAAATTGATACGAAACGGTGGGAAGATGTTTTTAAAAAGCCATGTGCCAGAAAGGACTTCAAGTTTTTCTTATCATGGCATCTAAAAGTCGACAAGTAATACTTTTGAGACTCTCTGGACAGCATGACCAAGGGCCAGAGGTTGGTATGGTATGCATATATGTCCCATGCACATGGGTTGAACAGTGCCAGAGAAAACAGCAGTTTCAAGCCAAGTCCCCAAAAGGGATTCAAGGGCTGACAGGTAGTTAACAAGGGATTGGGAAGAGCAAATCATGTCCGATGAGGTTTTGACATTTTCTTAAATTTTTTTTTACCACTTTTTTTTTGAACTTTAAAACACATAGAAATAGAATTACATCACATACACTCCCACTTCACCCCTTCAAACTACCCTCCCTGGAAGCCCTCCTGTGCCTGATGGCCTCTTTCTTTATCACTGTGTTATATACATATATGTGTGTATGCACAATTATACATAAATACAACCTGCTGACTCTTTTGGCTGGTGGTGTCTATATGATTTCAAGGCTGAGCACTCTTCATTAGACAACCGAAAAAGGGGCTCATCCCTGGGAGAAGTCAATTTTCCTTCTCCCGCCAGTCATTGGTTGCCTGTAGTTCTCTGTTTAGGGGTGAGACCCCATGACATTTTCCACATGTGCATTGGTGTCGCTATTGTTCTGGTCTTGTTTTTGCAGCCATTTCCAAGACTGTTTCACAGCGGACTTTCTGGTATCCTGGCTTTTACAATCTTTCCGCCCCTTCTTCCATGATGCTCCCTGAGCTGTAGATGCAGGAGCCCTAAGGTAGATGCATCTGTTGGGGCTGGGCTTCCCACGACCTTTTGACCTCTGCACTGTGCCCAGTTGTGGTCTTCTGTAACAATCTCCATTTACTGTAAAGAGAAGCATTTTAAATAAGAGGTGTAGCTACACTCATCTTTAGGCATAAGGATAAGTTGTGGCGTATAGTAAGGATTGTGCTGGTCTAGCAAAGAAGCAGTAGTAGACTCTTTTCTAGGGTCCATGACCTCACTAATCCCATGAGGCTAGCTAGGTTTCCAGTACCAGGCATGATTTCCTCCTGTTGAGTGAGCATTATGTCTAATTAGACAGTTGTTGGCTGCCAAAGACATGCGACTTCTTGCACCTATGGTGCATAGTTTGTCATCTTAATAACTGTCATAGTTCATAGTATTGCAGCTGGGAAGGACTGTTTAATTGCTTCCCTCCCTTGGCAGCTTGCACAGTATTTTCTGGAACCATGGAAGCTAGACCACAGGAAAGAGACTTTCAGGTCAGATCCATCTCAAATCATCTGAGTCCTGTGTCATAAGTGTGTGGTGTCTTCAGCATTAAAGGCACACCCTCAGCTCCTGAGAAGCAACCAATGACTGCATTGATAATCTAAATTGTTTTGGGAGTCGTAACAATTACCCCCGACTAACCATCTGAAAGAAGGTTTCTCATGCCTGGTGCTGGGGGTTTTGTTGGTCTATGGCTCTTGTGGGGAGTATCGCCAGCCCAAGTGGCTTTACTTTTTTTTTTTTTTTTTAAACTCAGTAGCCTACTCCACACATGCTTGGGCAGCTATATTCATTGCTGTCCTATCCCTAATAGCCCAGAAATAGAGGCTGCCTAAATGTCTTTCAAAGATGAAAGGGTAATGAAAATGTGGTGCATACACAACGGCAGCTATAAAGAAAAGCAAAATCATGAAATGTGCAGGTAAATGGATGGCCCCTAGGAAAGATGATATTGAGTGAGGTAACCCAGACCCAGAAGGACAAATTCCACATTGTCTCTCACTCTAGTCCCTAGTTCCACATCCCTAGATGTTTCTAGATAAACTGGAGTAATTGCAGGAACCAGGAAAGTAAAAAGGGACTAGCGGTGGGGGAGGGTGCCTGGGAAGATAATATGAAGCAGAAAATAGAATTTCATGGAGGAAGCTGCAACTGGAGAGGCGGAAAGGAGGCCGATACAGAAGAAAGAGAGAGAAGGGGAAAATAACACGAAGATTGTTTATTTGATAAAGCCTCCAAGGCTTTGACTTTTTGATTATCTTTTTCTTTACATTTTTATGCAATACATTTATATTTTCCCCTCCCCCAATTCCTCCCAAATCCTCCTTACTCCCTATCTACCAAACTTCAGGCTCCCTCTCAAAACCAAAAAACAAAACTAACTAACAACAAGAAGAAGAGGAAGACAAAAAAAAAAAAAAAATACTACTAGAACGAAACAATAAAAAGAGCACATAACAACACGGAGTCTATTTTGTGTTGACCTTGGCTCAAGGCCGACCCTGGAGTGCCACTGCATTTGAGGAAACTGATGAGATCAGAGCATTGCTCCATCCTCATCGGAAAAGCCTCTTTGTGCAGTAGGTGGGAATTAACACAGAACTCCGCAACTGGACCATGTGCGGAAAGCGGGAGACTTTGGAGCGCTCAGCCCCAAATGGCATCCATTTGTGCACACAAGCCAAACTAACAAGTTAGGGAGGAAAGCAGAGAGCAACAGGAACGGTATACATGGCCTTCAACAAGGCTGACTATTTTTGCATAAAAGCTTTTATGGTGGGGCAGGACCCTCTTGCTGGTTGTAGGCTGTGCTCTAAAGAGTAGTTTTAGTGCTTTAATGTCAGCATAAGGGCATTCTCAGAAAACTAATCTTTGGTCTGGTGTCATAATACTTTTATTAGTGCAGTGATTCAGTGAGCATGCTAACTATGCAGCTGACGATAACTTAAGAGAAAAGGACTTGGTTGATAGAAGCCAGCATAGTGCAAAGTATGGAGTGAAGTGTTCAAATGGTTCTTGGACTGTAAGAGAGTCTGGGGAATTCTAGACCTACCACCTTTAAGTGGAAATAGAAATGTGAGTGTGCTCTTTAGATGTGTAACACACTCAAAAGAATTGAGACTTTTATTCTTTCCACTCACCTAAGGGACTTGAGCTGATTTCAGTTGGGTGGTGTAGCCTTACAGCCGTGTCTTACATAGCTATATAACTTAATAAGCATCTATGCTAGGTCCTTGCTCAAGACTGGTCCTTGTTTGTTGGGTATTTAAAATGTCCTCTGTGTATCTTAATTTCATTGAACATCAGGGATAAAAGGAGTGTTGCTACAATGCCTTATGTATAAAATAACTTTCCGTTGAAGACCCTAAATACCCGTGCACCTATAAAGTTATTATTTTGGCTACAGTCTGCAAGTGTGGGAACACTTCACATAAATAAGGCAGAGAAGAATTCCTGGCCCACTTCAGCCTCAGATGTTGTTAATGTCATCAGAGTCATGTGTTTTTCTACAACAGCTGAACTCACGGGCTGGCAGGTCAAAAACCTGGCTGTGCACTTTTCAACTCACATTGAAGTCCCAAGTCTGGGAAAACACTCGGGAAAATATTATTTCCATTTGCAAGGCAGAAGTGTCTGTCAAATGCCTACAAACTGACTTCACCAGCTAACATATAATTCTAATTCAGCCTACAATTTTCATTAGGGCAACAACAACAAAAAAATGGTCTTAAGCTTTTCATGAAAGATCCATTTTCATAAAGCTTTCTGAAAATCCACAGAAGCCAGACATAAGTAGCAGAATAAAGTAAAATCATCAAAATTGAAGGTCTGCCTAGAGAAACACTCTCCTCAGGACACACCAGAAAAAAGTATGTTGGGTTGCTATGATTTGAATGCATGTCCCACAACATGTCCTATGTTGAAATTGCATTGCACTATAACAGTACTAAGAGCTGAGACCTTTAAGAATTGATTTAGTGACCAATGTTCCACCTTCATGAGCAGGTCAGTGCTGTTATTTGGGAAGTTGGTTTTCCTCTTGTCTCTCATTTGCCTTTCTGTCTGCTCTCTGCAGTGTGATGTCTTCCACCACATGAAGAAGGTCAGGTAACCCTGGCCAGTTGCCCATACTTTGATTAGATTTTCCTAACTCCGGAACAATGGATTGGTTAGTTTCTGTTCATTATAAATCACCCAGCCTATTCTGTTGTAGTAGTCAAAGCAGACTAAGTCTGTGAATGTGTACAGTAGGGGTGGGGGCGTAGGGGACGCAAACTCTCTCTGTTTGACTATTGCATAGTGATGTCTTTAGTTAATTAACCAAGAACCTGCTAAACACTGGGTGTTCTGAAATGCTAGAAAAGATACAAGGCTAGACAAGCTTCCTCTATTCAACATGCTCACATTGAATAAACTGAAAAATAAACTGAAAAAGTAACTACAATTCCATATAATAGGAGTTTTAACCTTTTATTTTTTAAATAATTTATTCAGATTACATCCTGATTGTTATCCCCTCACTACTATCTTCCTGTTCCCCCCTCCCTCCCTCTTTCACCCTATTCCCTCCCCTAGACCTGTGACAGAAGGGGACCTCCTCCCCCACCATGTGATCACAGCCTATCAGGTCTCATCCACATAGCCTGTTTCTCCTTCCTCTGAGTGCCACCAGGCCTCCCCACCAAGGGGAACTGGTCAAATAGGGGGCACCAGAGTTCAAGTCAGAGGCAGTCCTGCTCTCCCCTGTGAAGTGCGTGGACAGTGCAGTGATAGCATAGAGGAGGCATGTTTAACTTCCAAGTCAGAAGGACTCTGAGCCCCAGGCTGACCTTATAAAGCAGGGCACCTACCTCTGGGCTGATGCTGAAGATAAGGATAAACTCTGAGCCACTATGTTTAAAGTTTCCCTGTTTTAAGAATTCAATATAAATACTAACACAAGCTGTAAGTTCCATATCTTAGGATAAGATTGAAGAAGAGAGAGATTAATTCACAGAATGAGCTGTTCTGAGCCGTTCTAATCCATCTCCACCATTTCCAGCACAACTCGGGACACTGTGTAGGTGTTTTAGCATATTTAGATCTTGAACAGTCCTCTCAGCAAGATATGTAATACATGTCCCTTATCTCCGAGTCAAGGGATGCATATGTACGCTGTGCCAGAAAACGTAGATTGTACATAATTAATACTAATAACTTTAGGTACTGGGTCAGAAAGGGTTGCATACCTGCTATGCTGACTGCTAGACCATTCATGCAGCGAGGCCGGAGCCATTATGTTAGAAGTCCAGCAGCTATTCTGAGACCACTATGCTAGAGGGACCCCAGACAGGTCAGACTTCCCAGCTGAGTCTATCTTTCAACCAAACCTGTGTGATGTGAAGCATATGACGGCAGAAGTCGTTTTGGAAGAGGATTCATCACCCCAACTATTCTGACCCCAACTGCTTGAGACAGTCCCAATTACTTGAGACATTTTAGTCACCG
Source organism: Acomys percivali (assembly GCA_907169655.1). Taxonomy (NCBI): domain Eukaryota; kingdom Metazoa; phylum Chordata; class Mammalia; order Rodentia; family Muridae; genus Acomys; species Acomys percivali. Next base: position 47,727,534 of record OU015750.1, read on the forward strand.
TGAGACAGAGAAAGAGTCATTTGCCCTTTCACAACCTGCTCCACAATGCCTGTGCTCATGATGAAACGGCTATTTTATCCCACAGTGCTTTAAGGAGGCTTGCTTTATCTTTAAGACGAAAGAGAAGGAGTTGGAGGAGACAGCATGAAATCACTATTCCAGGATGACATTTGGCTTCAGGATAGAACCCCAAATCTTCATTGGTGAATGTTCATACCACGCCCTCTAAGTCATGCTACACGGAACATTAAAAGATGTGGCTATCCTTCACAGATGCAGCCTATGGGCAGCTTGGGCTTCATTTGGGTCCCCTTGTAAGGGGAACAGGGGCTGTCTTTGACATGAACTCTGTTGTCTGCTTTTTAATCACTTTGCCTTGGTGGGGCTGCCTCACCAGGCCACAAGGGAATAGGATGCGCCCAGTCCTGATACGACTTGATGTGCTGGAGTGGATTGGTGGTGAGGGGGCTCCCCTTTTCTGAGGAGTGGGGGAGAGGGGATAGGGGGAAGTGAGACAGAGGGTGAGACTGGGAAAGGAGGAAGGAAGGGGCTGTGGTAGGGATGTAAAGTGAATAGACAGATAAGATAAGATAAGATAAGATAAGATAAGATAAGATAGACTGAAACAATACAAAAAGCCCAGAGGGTGGAAGTTGCCTGTCCCACCTGCCATAGTTAATAAAACCATTATGCTTGTTGAGAGAGAGAGAGAGAGAGAGAGAGAGAGAGAGAGAGAGAGAGAGAGAGAGAGAGAGAGAGAGACTAACATCGTAGTGCCAGTTTACCCTTAAGAGAAAAAAGTGTCTAGAAGTCCCCAGGTGACAGCAAAATCTCAGTCCTTTTTGCTAGGTACTGGCTTGTGACAGTAAAAGGGGTCTTAAGGAATATATCAAGTGATCCAGGAAATACGGGGCACAGCTGTGACAGCCTGTTTTTGTTAATACCAGTACACCATTATGCAACCTGAATTTCTACAACGTCTCTTTCCTCGGAAGTATGCAAGTGTGCAATAAGTTGGGACTTACAGTGAATTAAGGGCTGTGAACTTGCTGACATCTGCTGTCTGCCAGGACAGGATAAGTCTACAGGAAGGAAACAAAAAGAACCTCCTCTCTCTCTCTCTCTCTCTCTCTCTCTCTCTCTCTCTCTCTCTCTCTCTCTCTTTCTCTCTCTCATCAATTCTTCTGCCATTGGAAGCCCCTGAGATTTTGTTAAACTACGTTTGCTAAGACCTTCATCAACCTTAAGCATAAGTCTGCTAGTTAAAATAAGATAGTACCCTGTTTAAGGAATTAGCTAGTCTAGTCTTTGAAATGTATTATATAGTTATGTTTTTATTTAAAGGGTTTTATTCTGATGGCTACATTTAATTGCCTCAATTCTTGATGAATCTTGTTGTTTAACCTTTAGACAAAAGGGGTCAAAACTAGACCAAAGGTTGGTAATCGAATGGCAAGACAAAGTAGAAGTTTTATATTTCAACAGCCATGCGCATAGCTGCAAAAACCATTGTTAAAAGACAAGTCATTTCATTGAAATGTGGCTGACATTTGTATTTTTCCTCATCAATAAATGAAGTTTAAGTTTCAAGTATTCACCATGTGTCTTTGTTCAGAGTGCTCACCCAACCCCCCTCTCTCTCTGGGAAGAGTTTTGAGTTGTATTTTATCGTGAACTGCATCCTGCACCATCAACCTTTGGAACTATTGACATGTTAACACACACTAGTTACTCTCTGAGAAATGAAGGCACAAAATGGGGTGGTCATAACACTCTAAAGAGGTAATTTATCCAAAAGCCAATTCTGCTTCCTTAAGAAGGTGTGATGCTTTCTAGAAAACCAATCTGCTGGAGAGACACAAGCTAGATTATGAAGGACGTGATTTAAATCATGACTCTTTAGTAAGGAGGCCTCCAGTATGATTGGATTTGATGTCATCTGGAACTCTCAGATATTTGAAATTATGTGACTGTATTATATGACATATCTGTTACTAAATAGGAATATTTCAATTACAAGTCCAAGTGACACCCTTTCCTCAACATCAGTAGTCCAATATTGAGAATGATGCCCCCCACCCCCCTGCAACCCCCCCACCCCCCACGGGAGCTGTGCCCTTAGGGCCTTCTCAGAGTTGTTGACTATCTCCCTGGGCAACTGGCTAATTACACAACAAAAGCTCATTGTTAGTCAGCATCTCTTCCATTGGAAGAAAAAATAATGTATTCTCCAAAGATGACGATGTTCACTTTTCCCAAATAATGACTACTCTAGAAAAAAAAAAATTTCCTTCTCTTTTTAGAAATGTTATGGATGCTTCATTGTATGATAATATTCTTAACCCTGAAGAACAAGCTAGACCTCAGATACTAGCCAGCCCAGAAACGGCGTCTTAATGCTCAGTGCACAGTGACTCTCCTAAGACAGAAGCTCTGCCTGTGGCACAGAGCTGACCCCCTAACACTGACCTACAATGGTCATTGCAGACATTTTCAGACCTGTTTCCTCCTCTACAAAGTTAAAATGGACTCTTAGTTTCCATTTAATGCTGTGATAGGTCATTGTCCTTGAGCATTCGATTCTTGCTTTTTAATATAGGTGTCATCCATTTAAATGATCCAAGCAGCCATTATTGACTGAGCCTCCTCCAATGAATGCCCAACACAACCCTGTGATTGATGTAAAGTAGCAGACGCTGAACCTACACTCAGGGATTCCCAGGTTAGATGGGAAAGTGAGCATGAAGTCATGTGATATCCCCAAGCAGTGTACACCAGCCGCTCCCCCGTGTTAGGCCCTCCCTGCTCTAAGGCAGGTGTTGAAGACTTACTTCCCAGCAGCTTAGCCATTCTGCACCTACCATCAGTGAGACCAGTTCAGCAATCATTTAGAGGACACGGCCTCACAGGTTAGACCTACCCTCCTGACTCAGGTATCAGGAACCCACAAACTTGGCTGCTTAAGCTCGGGGCTTATTTAGATAACACACAGGAAGAGGCCAGAGTCAGGGTTAGTTTCTTCTACTGTCTCCTCCAGCTGCCTTGCTTTTCTAGACCCAGGAGAGATCTTGTGATTTCATCCATTAGTCCAAACAGCGATGGTAACGGCAAAGAAGCTTGGGTGGGATGAGTATTCAGCATTTAGGAAAAAAAAATTATAAGAGACCTTGAACTTATGTAAATATTCAAAACCAAGCCAATCTCACACTTCAAAAGGGACTTTCTAATCCAGAGTGTTTTCATAGCTATGTCTCCAAGCTCCTCTGAGAATTTATGTTGTTGATGAGGAACATTTGTATAGAAATGCACAGAGACTCCCAGAAAAACAGGCAGGATTTTTTTTTTTTTTTTTTTTTTTTTTTTTAATGCAAAAGCAGTGTGAATGATGCAAACACACTGGAAGGCAGCCGAGTTTGTATTAAGAGGCTTGCTACTGTCTGGGCAGAAAGAGCGCCTTTGGGGGCCAGCTCAGCAGTAAGCCATCCTACCCCATATTTCCCGACCGAGTGTGTGCCCATTGTCCTCCCCACCCCCACCCCCAAAGCCGCAGCATGGAGTAAGCCAAAACAGGAGCAGCCAGCAGACACGAGGTGCTCACCTTACATACAGCTCATCTGTTCATGAGATGGCAGAAAGTGTCCTCTTCCATAGCTGACTGTTTTCAAAGCCTTTTGAAGGCAAACTGTGTCCCAACATATTAATACGGAAAAAATTAAGCTTCTAACCAGCAGAATGTTATTTTAATCAGAATCCTTGGAACACCGAGTTGCTCTTTCTAAGGCTGAGTTTCTTATTGTCGCCACTATATTTCTAGCACAATTTTTTTTCTAATGTTATAATGTATTTTTAAAAATCTTTTTAAGCCAGGTATAGTAGTGCACGCCTTTAATCCCAGTACTCGGGAGGCAGAGGCAAGCGGATAGCTGTGAGTTCAAGCCCAGACTGGTCTACAAAGCAAGTCCAGGACAGCCAAAGCTACACAGAGAAACCCTGTCTCGAAAAACAAAAACAAAACAAAACAAAAAAAAAATAGTTTTAAATCACACATTAACATTTTCCTAATACAGCCTATTTGTTCAGAGATAAAGCTGAACTGATACATTAAATGCTAACATGAAAGTTATTCTCACTTGGACGTAATGTTTAGACTCTCAAGCAGGTGATGAGTATATAAACACTGGCATTCACCTCCAGGAACTGTGCCTTGAACATGGTTACATTTTAAACATCCCCCTCCACAGATGCCCAACTTCCTGATGTTGCAAGGTGACATCATCAACTACCATCCTATTGGGGCCACATTCATAGCTATCCTGTGCCACAAATGTGGTCCAAAGGCCACAGGTTGGACACACCTGGATCTAAGAGAAACCTGTGTTGTGTTTCCCAGGGTGAATAGTTGTGCCTAAAAGTAATAGCTGCAGAAGTAGGTTTCCTTCAAGCAAGCTTGAGCCAAAGACAGGGCAGTTATTGCCCTTCCCACCTCCTTGGCGTAAGAATCAAGAAGTCTCTTCCTGGCACACAGCTGCCAGCTCACTCTCACGCTAGGGGCCTCCTACCCTCTCCTCCAGGGCTTCTCCTTTTAGCCTGAGAGCTACTTCCCAAGAAAGCGCTGTGCCGCATGAACCTTGCTAGAAAACCACCCCATTCTCCCGCTACGTCAGCCTTGCCATGTTTTTGCCTTTCATGTTGAACACTTGCAATCAAACAAAAATGAATCTTCACTGTGTGCCTTCCAAAGTCCCTGTGACAATCACCCCAAGGCAGAGATGTGCTTGGCACTCGGGCACTCAGCATTGAATAAACATGTTTTTCACTACTGTGATTTTTGTTTCACCAAAACTCTCGCATTGAGCTTTTTCTCTCATTCTCAATTGTCGCCATCATTTCTGGTCTGAAGATTCCATGAGTAACCCAAGCCATGGTCGCTACTGTCATCACTGGGAGCGTAGATGTTTACAGAAAGCAAGCCGCTTTTGTGTGAATCTAAGCATTGCTAATTAAAACCTGTTACCTTCCTAAGGGCAGATACTGTCTCCTCTCGAACAGCCTTCATCTGTCCCATTAGCATTAACGGGGGTAACACAAGTGTGTCAGGAGGAGAATGGTCCCCTTGGGTCTTTGAACTTAAGTCTACTTCAAAACCGAAACCGATATATACAATGGTATCATGGATGCCATTAAAAATCATTATGCTTTACTGCAGCTTTTATAAAAAGTAATTGTAAGCTTCATGAAATATAGCTTGCCCATGGGAGTTGTGCGTTATCAGGCTGAGACTGGACATGATAAAATGAATTATACTGTAATATTTGAAAAAAAAAATTTTGTTCAAGAGACTTTATCAGATCCCACCAAGCTTATGCAAGGGTCTGTGCCCACAAAGGCAATAAGTTTGGGTAGATATTAAAAGCACGTGCGCTATGCCAAAATTCAGGAAAAGATCCAGTAGGGGATGCATCGCAGAGTCTATGTTTACAGTGGGGTCTTAATGGGCTGCTGTAAAATGCCATCACCGTGTGGCTCCATCAGAGCTTTCATTTGCCTAGTCCTAAATGCTTTACAGGCACTCTAGAGCTGACGCACAGAGGGCATTTTTCTCCCTGAACTGTTGAAGTGAGCTTAGAAGACAAGATCTGGAGATCAAGGTGAGAAATGAGTAAAAAGAAAGGATTTGGTAAGTGTGGAGGATCCAGGATCTGCAGAATTAGCTGTCCTTGGAAAGACAGCTGAGTGTGAGTGGCAGCCTGGATTTGTGACCTCATTAGTCATGTGACCATGCGTAAGCTTAATGGGGTTTTCTCGTGTAAGACGGAGATCACAAAACAATATCTCATGTGGTTATTGCAAAGATTAAGTGCCTTAAATATATACAAATGGTTTGAACAGCATCTGGCCCAGAGAACACACTTAGTAAATGTAGTCACCGCGTTAACCTTTAAGCCCAGTTGTGGCTAGGTGAGCCGTGGGGAAACAGGCGGCAGTGGGGGTTGGGGAGCAGTAACTGGAGCCAGAGAGGACAGTGCCGGTGCCGATCCAATGTCGCTCTATTCACTGACAAAGATCCTTGGCTCTCTCAAATAAAAGTTCTGGAGAAAAGCAAAGCCCGTGTGACACACCCACACTCTTCTCAGCTGCACCTGCTCTGAGGAAGGAGAGAAAGGCTGTGCTCCCTAAACCCTCCAGAAGGGGTAGACTAAAGTCCCAGTTTGGCGCCTCTACCCCAATCTGGAGCCATCTTGGACCTCACTGCTCTGTACTTCTGCCATAGGCACAATTAGCCCTAGATTCCCTTTCCCTACTCATAAATTCTCTTTGGAGTTTCCAGTGTCATGTGGACTACAACTTTCAAGGTCTGAGGTCTTCCCAGAAAATATCACAGTTCTGAATCTGCAGAAGGCTGGGGCATGCTCACATGCCTCTTTCCAATGGCTTCTGTGCACGTGGCTCCCCACCTAATCATTGGACAGGAAAGAGAGGACCAAGGAAGGACCCCTTCCATCTGTTAAAAATGCGCCCCCCTTTATTTCCAACAGGGCAGTTGCCCTCCTCTGGGCTCCTTGGCATCTTCTTTCCTAACACATCTCACATTTCACCGAAATCATCAATGGTTCTCTCCACTGGAGTGTAAACATGCAGAAAAGACAGCATATTTTATCTTTATTCTAGCACGGTGTCAATATGAGTGGACACCCAAATATTTATGAAATACAAAACTTCTGGGCAAATGAGGTCGGCAAATCATTTCTTAGAGCCATGAGTTTTAAAGGCATCCTCACGGTTAATTCACGTTCAAATACCATAAATCCATTCCTCAGTGTTCTTGGAGGTGATTTGATTTGCTTCAAAGTTGCCTTCCGATTTCTTAGCTTTCAAGCAATTACACAAATGCTAAATTGAACATTTTTTTTTATTTTTAAATGTCAGTAATAATAAACCAAGCCTAGTTTTGCTTTTTAAATGTAATGAAAGTAAAATTAGACTACCAGATCAATTTTGCAGATTATTTTTTATATCTTGGGATTTAAGCAGACTAACAAAAACCATGGTCCCCAGAAAGCTTAAGTGTTCAAAAGCTCTAGCTTAATAAGTTTTTCTTATATCTATTTAGCATCTCAATAAACCTTATCAACCTTCCTCCATTCCACTGGCAATTTTCTGACCTCCAAACTGAAGACTGGAGCCCTGAATTCTGCTCATGGGTGAATAATCACAGCAAGCCCATAGCAGAACCTATCCCCAAACTACAAATACATCATCTTCAGCATTGTAAATCAAAGCCTCAAAAAGCATCATTTAGCCTCCAACTAAAATTGCTTGTTTATCAGATGGTGCCTGGTTTAACGGGAAGCAGTCCCTTGTAAATCTCTGGGACCTTTTACAGCATATACTTAAGCAAGCACATTGGCTCCTGGGAGGCTTTCTGAGAGCTTTAATGACTGTGGGCTGCTAAAAGATCCAGGCCTTGGTTTAGCTAAAGTGGCCATGGGTACAGTTTGGCTCCATTTTGTAAACTCACAAAGATAAGGCGTCTGCAGTCTCCAAAGGGAGATCGGGCATTTGTTTCTTGGGGGACTCTTTATATCCAAAGTGTTAATGTTCTTGTGGCTTTGGATATTCTGACCTTTTGTCTGCTAACTTTTGATTTACTGGGGGAGAGAGTTCTTCCTCTCAGCTTTATGGCCACTCAGGAAAGACAATGAAATGCGTGTGACTCTGCACACTTACATGGGGAAATATGGATGCTGCACACATCACAGACAACGGCAACGCACACCAGTTGCCCCAGCCATGTTCAGCAATGCACTGCACTCTGTGGTGCTGGCTTCTTTGCTGGAGCAGTTCATGCTAAGTTGTTCGATGCAGACCTGCTGGAGGCTTGCTCACGTCAGCACTCTCCTTCTCAGAAAGAAAACCATTTATAAGTTCTGGTCATGTAGCCCGAGGTAGCAGAGGGGAAATGTCCACCAAATTCCCACTGGTTTAAAAACGTAACTGTTTGCTAAAGTCCTGAATAGCTTATTGACTAAACATACCACCAAGGGCCCAGGCAGCCCACCAGCTGCTCTTCTGATGGGTGCCACAAGAGCTGGGTGCAATCCACTAATTAAAGAAATCTGCTGCACGTTCTTTCTTCTATACCGTCTCTCTGATAGAAGTTAATTAACGTAATCTTAAAACCCTCTCGCCTGGCAGGGGAGTAGTTCCCTGGAGAAGCAGAGCTGAAGCAAAGCACAATTCAAGGGTTCGTCTCTCCTTTTCAGGCAATAACAAATTGTTTCCACGTTAATTTTAATAGTCTGAGTTCTGAAACACAGCCTTTGGTCCCTAACCCCATTCCTTTTCTTAATAAGACACTATGCCTTTGCCATGGCCTCTGTTTGGGGCTAAGAGTCTTGTGTGAGGGTTCTCACTATTCGTGGTTGCTGGCACTTTCGCTACTCTCTAAGCAAGCACAAGGCTGTGGGGAAGCTCTCCTCCACTTGGCATCATTTTAGTGAAGGGCGTTCGAGCTGGGGACCCTGGAGGATGAGTCTACAATACTTGTCATAAAAGCTAAAACTATGTGCACCTGTTGCAACCTGCTGAGATCACAAGCTGGCATGGCACTTGGGAAATGAAGCTTAAGTGACTCATATGCTCTCTGCAAATAGTCTTTAGACATTTCTTCCTCCGAACCCAGCTCTGAGGGGGCATTTTGTAATACCCAGGCAAATTAGAAGACAGATGATGTTGCTGAGGCCCTGAATGCTTTCTTAAGGGGAGAGAGCTCTCTTCCCTTGTCTGCCTCATGACCAAACTTTTTGACACCTTTCTTATAGTCCCCCACACCCTCAATAACAAGGCATCATAAGGGGATCTTCTCAGGCCATAGTGACATCACACAAAACTTCCTTCCTTCCTTCCTTCCTTCCTTCCTTCCTTCCTTCATTCATTCATTCATTCATGTAATAAGCTCTCTGGTCTCAATGAAGTCCATACTCTTGGAAGAGTTTATGTCAGCCTTCTGCCACTATGAGATAATGAACTTTAAAAAAATCTCCCGTGGCTCACCATTGAGGAAATTATGGTGCATGCTTACTTGGCAGGTTGTTTTCAAGCCTGTGGTCACTGTACACCATAGCAGGAGCTCATGGTGGAAAAAGTTGCTCACTTCCTGGAAGCCAGAGAGACAAAGAGGAAGGGGAAGTTAGTCATAGCCTGTTGGGGGATGGTCTCTGTGACCCACCTTTTAATTAATAAAAAGCCATCCCACCTGAGCAGGGCAGAGGAGCTAGAGGTGTGGCTAAGGATCCCAAGAAGGAGGGCGAGGAATTCTGGGAAGAGGAAGAAAGACCACCACGAGGAGGAAGGAGAGGGTCCAGAGAAGAGAGGAGAAGGCTGCCATGGGTTAGATGAAAGAGAAGCATATGGCCAGTGTGGATGGAGAATCCAGCCCAGATGAAGAACATTAACAAGTATTTGAAATTATGGATGGGTGGTAGCGTGATAGAAATTATTAGAAGCAGATGGCATAGGATTGGGGCAGGTATCACATACCTGCTCCACTACAGGAAGTAGTTTAGAGGATTAATGTCTGCCCTGCCACACCTTAACTAAGGCTATTTTAAAATATAACAAGTGTCAGTGTCTTAATTAATTGCTATCCAGTAATACTAATAATATTTATAATTAAAAATAATAATAGCCCCAATGCCTCCCTCAAGGACATACCTCCCCCTCTGGCCTAAATTCCACCTCCTAAAACTTCACCCTCTTCCGGAAGCACCAGCTGACGACCAAGCTTGTAACACGTGAGCCTTTGGGAGACGTTCTCAACCCAAACCTTAGCAGCAAAGGATCACATTATCAATAAAAATAACAAAAATGTAAAGTTGCAGTGAGACAGGAGCTGTGAAGGAGGTTTTCAGAAGACTTAGAAACATCTGAAAAGAAGAGAGCCTACCTCCTTCGAAAAATTTGGAACAACGAACCCATGAAGATGCTACTAGGACCAAGCGGATACATCCCATAGTAATTTTAGACAAATAGTAACTGTCTCTAATGAAGAACAATATGTTATAAGGCCTGTAGAGGAGAGAACTCTGGGAAAGGCCAGTCTAACCAAATGGATGGCTATAAAGAGGAGCTTGGTGCAAGTTAAGATTGGGCCTTACAGTTCTGAGTTTATAACCAAATACTCTATGCTTTTCCTCTGAGCCACCAAGGTTGCATTCTGAGAAGTCTTCAATAGCTGGCAGGTAAGAAAGACTGGAGACCACTGGGACTCATCCCTGAGATGACAGAAGTTAAGAGAGAGATGTAAAGAAGCCAGAGGCCTCAACAAAACCAACGGCTCATTGCACTGAACATTTGCAAGTAAAGCTGTTAGGACAAAGGATATACTGTGTGACACACCGTGACACACTACAGCTTCCACTGTGAGATGTTTTTGTTTGTTTTGTTTTTTTATTTCTGTTGTCTTTTGGAAGGGAGGTTGCAAGGGCAGAGGACAGATATGGAGGAACGGGGAGATCAGTGGGATTAGGGCGAATGCTGTGAAATTCACAATGAGCAAATAAAGTGGCTTTTTTTTTAAAAATGGGAGCTGTAAAATTTCAGGCAAGAGACAGTGAGAGTGGGGTTGAAAGTGGTGATGGTGGCATCTTCGAGAACACAGACAGATTTGAGAAGTATTCAAAGGTAAAAGTCAACAAAAATTTAGTGATCTGATATTTAAGATGCTCAAAGAGTGACGTGCTAGGCAGCACTCCTAAGCATCTTTTGCGTAACTGAATAGCTGGAGGCATCATTTGGTATCCTAGGCCAGACTGAAGAAAGGACCAGGGGTGAGAACAGAGAAGTGTTTGAGATGTGGTAGAGTGCAGACAGTTCCAAGATATCCAGGGATGTCAGATAGGCAGCTTGGCAGAAGAGGCTGGAGCTCCCAGAACTCTTCGAGCTCGAGACATAACAGAAACACATGGGGCCTAGGCACTGAAGCCACATGTATTTCAGTGTTTTCTGGTATTGCCATAACAAACCAACACAAGCATGGCAGCCTAAACAGCAAAAGCGTATTCTCTTACAGTTCTTGAGGCTTGAAGTTCAAAATCGAGTGTGCTTAGAGTCATTTCTTCCCAAAGACTCTGAAAAGGATGCTTTCTTGTTTCTCCGTCTTCTGTTAGCATCCTGTGGTCCTAGACATTTCTGGTCTCATGACCAAAGCACTCCAGTCTGCCTGTGGCCTCTTTTTCTGTGTGTCTCTCCTTTTCATGTGTCTCTTGTAGAATCCTGGTCGCTATTTTCACTTATACAATCCAGAATGACCTCATCTAGAGGTCCTTTCTATTAATACATCTGCAAACACTCTTTCGACAAACAAGGTCACGTTCATAGGTCCTGAAGGTTGGAAGGCAGACATATGTTTTGGGGGAGTTACCCTTTCAAGACACTATAGCAGGCATTTGTCATATGAGTGAAATCTCCCAAAGAGACCAAAGGAGAGAAAACAGTTTACAAGTGTGCCTAAAGAACTCCAATGTTAATTCAATTTGCCGTGTAGAAAACCACTATATGGTAACCACGCCCACTGATTAAAAGTTCCTTTTAGTCTGAGACAATTATCAATTAGAAACATCAAACTTTCCCATAACTCCTCCACCGTTGTTCCTTGATTTTATATACTTCCTGACAATGCATTTTCTCAAGTTTTTCTACCCAGTACACTTAGTACTTAATTAGCACTCTCAGGGACTGGAGTAATGGCTCAGCGGTTAAGAGCACTTGTTGCTCTTACAGAGGACCTCAGTTTGGCTCCCAAAACCCATGCTGGCTGGCTCACAGCTTGCTGTAACTCAAGTTCCAGAAGATATGACCCCCTCTTGTGGCCTCCACAGGCACTTGCACACATGTGGGGTGCGCACACACACACACACACACACACACACACACACACACGACACATCTATTGATTGCTCTTGAGGATATTCTATATATATATATTAGTCTTAATGTGCTTTGTGTTTATATTTCCCTCATACATCCCTTCAGAGTATTCAATATATCAATGAACACATGACATACCCAATGGATATTTATTGACAACAGTATTAGCTTTCTATTATTAAGTTTCTACTATTTCAGCACTCTAAAACAACAATAATTTCTTTTCTTAGCTGTGGTCCTTCCTGGAGGCTCAAGAGAAATCCATACCTTTACCAATTCTACCTTGTCGAGGCTCGCTGCACTCCTTGCATCTCGGCCCCCATTCCTCCACCTTCAAACAGTAAGTCCTGCTCACATTTCATTGCTCTGGTCTCCTCTTCTTCCTCCGCCCTTCAAGATCTGTGGTGACCTTATACACACCCAGATGGTCCAGGCAAACTCTTGTATTAGTTACTGTGGGGGTTTGAATGAAGACTGCAGTGGGACCTATAATGGGCATCTGCCCTTCACCACCATCTCATTCCCTTTGGCAACACATGGAAAACCATTCAGTTAGCTTGACCTCCTCCACTGAAGGAAGAGCCCCTCTTTAATTTCTGTTTCCCTACTTTCTGTTCCAGGGGGAGACCTTGAGGAGACTCTGAATCCAACATGAGTTCTTCAAAACAGTAACTTAAGCTCTGCTTCTGTTAAACGACACCAGTCAGCTTAACAAGCCATCTATAAACCTGGGCTTTTCCATTCTAAAACCTTTCAAAGAATAGTGAGTAGCACATGCTTACAAGGAGGCACAGAGTTTGTGTCTTGTCACCTGTTGTGTTAGCTATGCCTACCTCTGCTACTGTGTTTGACTCTATTCATCTGGAGCTCACAAGACTAATATATATATATATCCTCGAGAGCAATCAAAAGCTTCCTCTTGAACACTTACTCTGTGCCTAGAATCATCCAACAAACAGATGGCCCTTTCTTGTTGAGCAAAGCTGGGGAGACAAGGCCACTCCACAGTGAAGCTCTGAAGTGCCTGAGACTTGTGAACACTATACGAAGTGCTAGATGGGAGGAAACAACCATCATTTGGGTCATCGGTGTGACAGTGTGTCTACAAAACGACCAATGTCATTTATGTAAGTAAAATTTTATTTAGGAATGAATAATATAGAGGATCCTGGAGACAGCAAGGAAAGGTTTGCTTGACCAGTTTGGACCTCTTCGTCACTCTCCATGCTGGAGGAGACAAGGCATTTTTTTTACAGTCATTCATAAATGGAAGGAATCTAGATAAAGTGGACTCAGAATTCAACAGCTAAACAAAAGTTCCACTGGGAAGACTTTGAACACGTTAAGTAATAGAGGCAGAATTTTTGAAGTCCTGTGTACAAATTAGTGCCATGATTCTAAAATGTTTATATAGTATATATTGTCCTGGTTGGGTTTTCGTCAGCTTGACGCAAGGTAAAACTATCTGGGAAGAGTGAATCTCGGTTGAGAAAATGCCTCCATCCTAGAGGCAAGTCTGTTGTGGAAGTTTTGGTTTATATGTAAACATATTTTGGTTTTAATCCTAGGTGTGGGATATGGCTGCTCCAGCTGATAACTGCCTCCTGAGAGGGCACAGTGATGTTTGTCAGCTGTGCCTCATGTGGGGGCGTGGTCTTTGCCAGGAAGGAGGGAGGGGGTGGGGGCGGAAAATAAAAGCCAAATCGGGAAAGAGACTGTGAAATGAGGATTGGACTTGCCCGAAGGAACCTGATGACCCTGAACAGTGAGAAGTAGCAAAACAAAAACAAAAACAAAAACAAAAAAACCAAAACCTCCTATGCCCCTTCCCCTCACTAACCTTCTTTCTATCCTGCCTTGTGTTGGGGTGTTGGAAAGGACTGGGGTGAAGAAGAGAGAAAGTGATTTAAGGAATCTAAAATAAAATACATTTTTAAAATATGCCAACACAAATCTATAGGGCATTTTGGGGCTCAGACCACTGTGGGTTGGTGCCCACCAGTGGGCAGGTGGTCTTGAGGCACATAAAAAACAGACTGAGCAAACCACATGGGTGAAGCCACTGAGCAGCATTCTAACATGGCCTCTGCTTCATCTGGGCCTCTAGGCTCTTGCCTTGAGTTCCTACTCTGACTCCCTTCAATGTTGGATGGTGATATAGACATGTAAGCCAAATAAAACAAACAAAGCAATCCCCATGGTGTTGGTCACGGTGTTTTAACATGGCAAGGGAATATCCCCAACACACCGTGCTGGATTTATGTTAACATGACACAAGCTAGAATTATCTGAAAGGAGGGAACCTCAATTGAGAAAAGGCCTCCATAAGATCAGGCTGTGGGGCAGTTTCTTCATTAGTGATTGATGGGGAAGGCCCCAGCCCACTCTAAGTGGTGTCATCTCTGGCCTGGTGGTCCTGGGTTCTATAAGAAATCAGGCTTTAAAAAGTAATAAGTAAGCTGAGCAAGCTATGGGAACAAGCCAATAAGCAACAGCCCTCCATGGCCTCTGCATCAGCTCCTGCCTGCAGGTTCCTGCTCTGTTTGAGTACCCGTTTTGACTTCCTTTGGTGATGAACAACAATATAGAAGTATAAGGCAAAAAATAAAAAATAAAAACAAATCCCCCAAACAAACAAACAAACAACAACAACAGAAACCCTTTCTTCCCCAACTTGCTTTTTGGTCATGGTGTTTAGTCACAATAGTAACCCTAACCAAGATATGCACACACAGACACACACATACTTTTAGATTAACACAAAAAGAGAGCTTGAATGTTAAAAAAATATATATATACACATACAGACAAAGGCTCTAGAAGCCCACTGAACCCTTGTAATACAAGAATCTAAGGTGACCTTACTGCCCTCGGGTACATCAATAGGTGTGTTTACATATGCACAAGGGGTGCACACACACACACCACACACACACACACACACACACACACACACACCACACACACACACACACACACACACACACACACACACACATGAGGCGGGAAGCTTAGAAATGCCTATACCTTTATCAGAAGAGTATATGCTGAACCTTAGCCTTCTACGCCATGCCCAATGACTGCCAGAAGGGGTTGTATAGGCTCAGGGGCTATTAGCTCCTCGGGCTATCTTGGGCTATCTTGGAGGACTGGTAGCTAGTTCCCCGGGATGTCAGAACTGGGAGGAAAGCTGGTGATGTAATGAGGAGTGACAATGGCTACTCTCTGGCTTTGAAGCTTTCCAGAATCAACACACTTTCTCCTGTCTGGTTTTTTTGGGTTGGGTTTTTTTGTTTGTTTGCTTTGTTTTGTTTTGGCTTTGTAAAAAAATCCCCAGTGGTAAGATAGTACATTCTGAAGCACAATAAATAAATCACCGTGCATGAGGACTGCTCAGTGAATGGAGGGCTCTCATGGCTGCCTCAACTGAATGGAGTTTATGGGTCATCACTGGCTCACAAAAGAACCACCCATCTGTGCACGCTGGGGAAAAAGAGGCTCACTAAAGAGTGCTGATATGGGCTGATGCCTAGTCACAGGGATTTCTGGGAAAGCTAAACTGAAGCCCAGAGTCATCAACTCTACCTTGGCTTTGCAGCACTGAGATTATTCCACGATATTCTAAAGCAGGTTGAGGCATGTTGGTAGTGCCAGTGTTTGAATTCAGTCTAAAAGCTATCTATCCATGGCTTCCGTGCCAATGGCACCACACATTGTATGATAATCCTCTTGGCCCGGATTTTCAACCTACTTCCAAAACAGTCCGATGATCACGGCATAATTCATCACGCCCACTTCAGGGATTATAATGCCTGTGGTACATATAGAAGTTGTAGAGATGCTTAAGTCAGCAGTAATACCTAAGATTCATTGAACACATACTTTGTGCCAGGAAAAACATACTTAGAGCCAAAAACTGGGCTAAATGCTTTAACGTATTCAAATTCAATTAAGCCTCACAGTAATTCCAGAAAACAATTTCTGTGTTATTGTTATTCTCCACTTTACAGAATAAAAATACAAGAACTGAAAGGATTACTCAACCTATCCTATTACCTACTCTTATCTAAAGTCACCCCTCTTACCTAAACTTCCCCAGTTAGTAGAAAGAAGAGGTGGGGCTTTGGACCCCAGGCTTCACACACTAATATTCGAGTAATATTAATATTGATGGTAACTCACAGGTTCTACAAATCACCTTGCAGAAAAACTTTTGGACTTGCCTATGTGGTATTATCTAGATTCGGTTAATTGGGGTGAGCAGATGCACCCTAAATGTGGCTGGTACCATTCAATAGGCTGAGGAATCTTAAACTGAATCAAAAGGAGGAAATGAGCTAGCACCCATCTGTCTCTGATTCTGACTATGGGTGTCACGTGAGTGACCGGTCACCTTAACCTCCAGTTGCTGTGTTTTCCCTATTAGGATGGATGGTGGCATTGATCTGTGAGCCCATATAAACACCTGCTCCTCTAAGTTGCTTTTGCCAAGCTAGTCTGTCACAGGAATGAGAAAGCAACTAATACACGCACACATGCACTCTGTCCTAATTAGGTTTCTATGGCTGTGATAAATCCACGGACCAGAAACAACTTGGAGAATAAAGGATTGATTTCATCTTACACTTCCAAGTGACAGTCCATCACTGAAGGAAGTCAAGACAGGAACTTAAGTCAGGGATCTGAAGGCAGGAACCGAAGCAAAACTGTTTACTAGCTTGCCCACCCATGGCTTTGCTCAGCCTGCTTTCTTACATAACCCAAGTCCATCTGCCCAGGAGTGGTACCACCCACAGTGGAATGGGCTCTGCCACATCTCATCAGCAATCAATAAAATGCCTTCGCAGGCTTGCCTCGAGGCCAATGTGATGGAGACAATTCTTCAGTTGAGATTCTCTCTTCCTAGATATATCTGGGCTTGTGTCAAGTTGACAGAAGCTAGCCAACACACTCTGTAACTTTGGTAGCAGGAAAATCTGTAACCACTGTAATGAGTATGTGCAGGATGTGTGTGGTGGGGGAGAGAGGTGCAAAGTCACGTGGCTCCTGAACACAGGGCTCTGTTATACCCAGACTCAGTATGCTCTAGAATCCCATTCAAAAGAAACAGGACAAGAGCAAACTGGGTTTGGAGTTCACTGAGATTCAGCAATGAAGCCTCATGAATTTGAAAAAAAAAAAATCTGGCTCAATCTAGTCTTTTCCCATATTAAAAGTAGTGTTAACTGTTAAGAAAAATGTTGTCTGTGTGTTTCTGATTCATTAACAGACAAATCAGCCCCGTCTTGGTCTGAGCACACTGTCATCCAGACTGCCTTCTAAAAGCATTCTGAAAGCCTTTGTTCTTGGTCTTTCTTCAAGTCATGCCAAGAATAAATGGAACTAAACCATCCTAAAACTTTAAACTTAGAAACCAACATGTCTGAAGAGGCCAAGAGGACACAGGGAGCCATAGAAGGGACCTATCCAAAGCTGAATGTGTGTGGGAGTTCTTAGGAGCTTCACCGGCGGATGAGCCTTACCTGAAAACTTCCCTGCAGAGCCTGGCTTGTGTCCTTCATCCTCTACACAAATACCACAAAGACTTCACAGCGTGCAGGAGTAATGGCTGGTGGGTGTTTGGGTTAAGATTTTCATGGTCAAATCCAAAGTTTGTTTGAATGTATACCTCAATATGGAGAAAGTCCAAGGATGTAGGTGTGACTTTGATGGGAGTACCAATGAGGCTACCACATCTACTTGACAGTCACTTTCAAAGGACCTCCAGATCCCTCAAGGGGATCATGTACTGCTCATTTCTCACCTGCTGTGTTCAGGGACCTGTAGTATGCCTGAGGCTGTTTATCTGCTCAGGACATAAGCCCATGTCAAGAAACTGCATAGCCTGAGGAAGCCTTTGGGGTCCCAGAAGGCCAAAGCAACATCAAACCTGAGTGCTCTGTGACTATAAAAGGCTTGTTGAGTTTCTTCCTGTGGGAGGCGGGGGTTGCATTTTTACACAGCCTCTCTGCAGGATAGTTCAGTATTTCCAGTGCTCCAGGAAGAGGCTCTCCAGATGTGAAAGCCTCCTGCCAGAGTCAATCTGACAGAATGAAAGAGCACTAGAGAGAACGCCTACACGTGTGTGTGTGTGTGTGTGTGTGTGTGTGTGTGTGTGTGTGTGTGTGTGT
>OU015750.1:47759021-47776392 GCA_907169655.1 Acomys percivali
CACACACACACACACACACACACACACACACACACACACACACACACCAGGACAATCCCATTCATTCTTATTTTATATTTGGATTTGAGCATATTGGTCTCCCCGTGGGTTGCAATCCTTGGAGTCAGAAACCAGGAGTGATTTATCTTCGACTCACTCACATCCAAGATAGCAGATCCTATAATAAATGAGAATAAATGAAATAGCATATGTGAAGCCCCTGCGTACCATGCAAATTACCATGAAAGTGATAGTTCTTGGTTCTTTTTAGATTATCTCCCCCACACACACACACTCTCCATTCTCTGAGAGAGAGAATTCTTTGCTTCTTTACTTTTCATTGGGTGTACCCTGTAAAAGCCATAGGAATACACTGGTTCTCTTTGTCTCCCTCATTTTCCTCAAAAAATAAAAACAAAACAAACAAACAAACAAACACTTCTTGCTCCTCCCCTGTTCCTAGCATATTGGCTAACTTACCCCGTTCAAGTAGGGCTTCGTCCAAGGCACATATATGAATCTGGCCCAGTGACTTCCTTTACAGTTGTGTGTCGTGAGGGTCAGCATACTGACATTAGGGCAGAACACACAAACACCTGTTTTGTGGCTTTCGCTCAGAGGAGCTGCAGGCTGAAGCTGAGCCATGGCTGTCCTGCTGACTGAAGTACACCTTTCTGTGGTGGTTTGAATAGGAATGGCTCCCATAGTGTGAATGCTTGGCCCAAAGGGAGTGCACTATTAGGAGGTGTGGCCTTGTTGGAGGAAGTGTTGGGGACTGGTTTTGAGGCACACGGTCTCCTTCTGCTGTCTTTGGACCAACAGGCAGAACTCTCAGCTCCTTCTCCAGCACCATGTCTGCCTCCAGCCTGCCAAGTTTTCCACCATGATGATAATGGACTAAACCTGGAAACTGTAAACCAGCGCCAATCAAATGCTCTCCTTTGTAAGAGTTGCAGTGGTCATGGTGTCTCCTCGCAGTAATAGAAGCCCTAGCCAAGACACCTTCCATTTACTAAGATGCTCATGTAGGCATTTTCCTTACTGTAGAGGTATTCTTTGATTCTGTATCTCTAGGAAAACTTAGAGTGGAAGAATCAAGAAATCTGTGTGATTCTTACATCAGAATTACTTCATTCTTTTATGCTCCTTTATGGGGGTCCCTGGACATTCAGTGTTTAGACTCCTAATTGATAGTTGTCTATATCAGTGCCAGGTTGATTTCAGTCATTTATGTAACTGACATTTATATAAATGACATGACAAAAGAGATATATCACTGAATTGAGGGAGTTGGAAAAAATATTTACCAGAAGCTGGTGGTGAGATTCAAACCAATTGTCCGGGAACGGAGCACAGTAGAGAGCAGCCCAGGAGAGAGAAGAGACACAAGAGAGAGCCTGTGGCCACAAACAGGAGGAGCATTTCTCTCTTCACCCCCAACCCCAACAACGTAAACAGTGCGTGGGCTTCCTCCTGCTGCCATGTATGATCTTCCTCAGGGCCCCAGAGAAACCACGGGAGCTGTCAGCTCAGCCCCCCGCCAATCAGGTGCACCATGGGCCAGAGAGACTTACCGAGAGCAAGAGGAAGCCCGGCTCCCCTCCACGGACTCTCAGAGCGGAAGAGCTACTGCTTCTTGTCCACCAGCCAAATCTGGGAACAATTTCTTGTGGCCAATTCTGAATGAAATCATGCAGAGAAAGGAGATCTGGGAAATCTAACTCTCCCTTCGCTAAATTAGCTCAGCAAAAAATAAGATTAAACTTAATATAAAAATAAAGAAATAAGCAAATAAAAATAAAAACACTGTAGCGGGTACTGGTATGGTTCAGGTGATTTAGTTATCCAGTTTTACGCAATGAGTAAGTTTTACCCGCATTTTACCTAAACATACATGCATGAATAGATTTCATGTTTTCAATTTTAAATGTTAAAATACATCTTTTTCATATAGCACTTCCTGGTCAAGAAATAAATTCTTAATTAAGCACATTGCTTACATGAGAACAGAGATAGGAACAAAAGGCCAATTAATAAATGTAGTGTGGAAGTTAACAATATATAATATAATATATAATAGATGTGTATGTCGATTATCCATCAGTTTCTAGCAAATAAGTACAAATAAACAAGAAACTGTTAACCAAATTAATTAGAGGGTTTCAAGAAAGCATATATATATATTTCTTGATGAGCAACTTTGGAAAGAAATAAAAAAATAAAAATAAATATGCTTGCATTATACCATCTAAGTCTTCATGGTTTAGGACACCCCCACACCCCCCAAAAAAGTTCTTCACCAATTCTCACAGTTTTGCCCAATCAAAGCCCCAGGATAAAGCCCTCATCCATGTCACTCATGCTGACAGGATGCTCCATGTGCATCATGGGACAAGCAGTATCCTGCCACTTAAGGGATTAGTGTGTCTAATGAAGAGTGGTCCTCATGCCAGCCAGGGATCATTAAGAGCTTTCAGAAATAAGCTTAACTGTAGAGTGTTTACCAAGTGACAATTCCTAATTTAAGCTGAGTACACAGTTTCTTTGAGCACATGACAATAAGGATTCTCTGATAAACATTATGATGGATATTAGAAATTTAAATGATGCATTGCCTTCATCAAATACTTATCTGAGAAATTTTAATTTATTATAATTTATAATCAACTCTTTCATGCATCATCCTGGGATAAATATCATATCCCAGGTCTTACCACACACAAGTCCAGGAAGAGATGTCAAATCAAAGCCCTTATTTCTTGAACATTCTTTCCCGAAAATGTATAAAACTAAAACTTCCCAGAAAGACCTCAGCCCAGAAGCTGCTAAGAACAAAGCTCTTTATTTCCCAGAGCCCCAGGGACCTGACTGTCCCTTTCTGACACATTCTATCAGCAAGCTTAATAAGATCTAAAGTCACACATCAGACGTGAGGTTTCAAACACACTTCCCTTGAGTTCAGTGTAAGGAATATTCCAGCTATGCAATCACATTTAACCATCCTCTTCTTTGAATACCTCACTATCTACTGAATAAATGAATTAATTTGTCTGCAAACTGAGTACCTTGGATTGCTCTGAAAACCTGTTCTAGGCCCTGTTACAAAAGATTCTTAAGCACCGTTTATTATTCTTGCTTTCAAGCCCCATTAGTGAGGACTTAGAATCCGAAATAGATCCAATTTTAGAATAACCCATAGCTGGGGAAGATCACCACACAAACAGGAAGCCCTCTGATTCCCTGGAGTTTACATGTCCTGAATCCACAACCAAAAGGATGGAGTCAAGTTCTCTAGTTTGGGGGAAAGGCAGGTGGCAAGACCCATCATGCAGCAGCTGGTACCAACTGGTGACTACTGAGCATGTTGTTAAGCCCATGCTGCTGATGGGCTTCTGATCCAGAGCCCTATGTATGGAGTAATAGGATTGGTACACGCATGCTCCTACCTGTAAAAGCATGTGGTCCATTTGCAAGAGATAGGTGGGAACCAATCCCGCAGTGGCATGATTTGGACATTTTTGGTACTTCTCTGTGAACATCCCACTAACTACCATAATTCCACGGGCAATGGAGACACATGACTGGGTGTATAGGTACGCAGTGAGGTCATCGAGTACATGGTATTAACTGAGAGTTTGGGACGTGTGACATAAACAAGAAAGACCAGGAATTCCGTGAAGACCATGAAGACCATCCCTCCTCATTTCCTCCTGCTTGCTCTTGTGTTTATTTGGCGCTTCTCAACCTTCCTGACGCTGCGACCCTTTAATACTGTGTCTCATGTTGTGGTGACCCCCCTCAACCATAAAGTTATTTTCCTTGCTACTTCATAACTGCAATTTTGTTATATATGAATCGTAATGTAAATATCTGTGTCTCCAATGGTCTTAGGCGACCCCTGTGGAAGGGTCATTCCACCCCCAAAAGGGTTGTGACCTACGTTTTGAGAACCACTACTTACCTTTCTTTCCTCGCTCCTCTCTTTCTCTCTCTCTCCCTCCCGCTTCCTCTCTCTACTTCTGTCACTCATCCCCAACATATGGCTCCTCAGGCAGGACACTCTCCACCCACGCGCTCATATCAGGCGTGACTTGGTGGCTGCTTTGTGCAGGCAGGTGCTCAGCTTTCCCTGTCTTTACTCTGTGACAGTTTCGATGTCACATGTGCCATCACCAGCCTGACACGTGTATGCTATCCTCCTTAATAACCCATGGAGGTCATGGGTCAGAGGTTTGGTGAAGATGACTGACAGCCAGAGAGGCACCATACCTGCAATAACCATCAGCTCGAGTGAAGAGCCGGGGCTCTGTGGGGAATTTCTCTCCCACCAAGGAGCCTTCGCTCACCATGACCTGCCTTGGAGGAGGCTTCAGACAAGGTCCTTTCTTCTCTGCTTCAAATCCTGCCTTAAAACATGCTTTTTTCTTCCCCAGCCACTGTAATCACTACAAATCAATTTTCAAACAGAAAGCACTATGCAAAATACGCATAAGCCAAGATGGGTAAGGAGATGACACGCTGCCCTGCTCTGCCTCCTGTCATGTGGGGTCTGCTCTTTCTTCTACACAAAGCCTTAAGAGGTTAAAGAAGGGCTTGGGCTCATAGAATTTTAAGACTAGAGGTGACCTCGGCAGAGTATCGGGCCCACTTTCTGCCACTACTCACTACTTCAGCTCCCCCTGCCTCTCTTACTGTGTTGGGTTGTTATTGCTGTTCGACTTTAATAAAACCAAAATTTTGGTGTAATCATTTTCAAGGAGAAATATAACTATCAAAGGAATTCACTATTCACTTCCATTAATCAACTCACTTTCTGTGTATAAATACCCCTTAGTTCTCGATACGTGTTCATTCCTGATAGATTTTAAATTGCTATCCACTGTTTATTTTTAGAAGAGCATCGTAGCTGGTAGAGTTCTAGCTTAGACCTATGAAGTTTTTATTCCCTCCCCCGCCCCCAGGCCCTGCTTAGTTTGGTATACTAAGTTTTTAATTTCCCAGATAAAATTAAGTGGCATGTGGGCTGGCCTAGGCTCCCACAGCCATCGTGGGTGAGCAAGGTCAGAGTTCTGTCTAACGTGAACCATACTGAATCTCCTCCTTCTAGAAGGATCAGCAATTTGCTGTTGGGAAAAACAAGATCAATCTGTAGAGGTCAAAGTAGAAGAGATTTTCCTATTGGAAGCAGATTCCACTGTTTTTGGTGGCTTATGAGTCCAAGCCAATGCCTGGTAGGAAGGTCCCACAGAAGGAGGTAGGTTTATCACAATGAATCTGATTGGCCGCAGTGGTTGATGGAAGTCAATGAACAAAAGGATTTGCTGACAGTCAACAGTGAGGAATGTGTTACCCTTGTCTGCCTGGAACAGACAGAAAAGAAGAAATGCAAGCAACACTCACTGCACTGAGCCGGGGTGGGGGGCTGAGGGGGAGGGAAGTCAGATATAAAATGGTACATACTATACAATCCATTTATGTAGAATATTCGGAATACACAAATCTAGAGACAGGAAGCAGATTATTGGCTGCCGGGGGTGGTCGAGGGCAAAGAACAGGGTGACTGCTATGGGCAGAAGGATTCTCATGAGAAGAATAAAAATGTTCCAAAACTGGATCGTATGGCATCTATGTCACATATTTATTACAAGATGCCAGTAATAAAATTCTTATGTTGTATTATATAGTTTATCACAAAATTTTATAAAAGATATGTCTGTGGCTTTTTAAGTGAGAAACCCCCACTGGTGGCAATGGCTTTCCCACATGGGCAGTGGAACAGTGAGGAGCAGATAGTAGTTTTAGACAGGAGAGAAAGAGGAGACCCCAAGGGTGGGCAGGAAAATCAGAAAGCTCTCAGCTTCTCTTTCATGACTATGGCAGAAGGGCCTTCCCAGACACACCCCCTGTGTTTGAAGAGGCAGACAAACATAAACTTAAATCCAGCTCTGCCACCCTGCAGAGGTGACTCTTGACCAGTCCTACCAATACTGTTCCTAGAGTCCCTGGCGCATGTGTGGCTATGTTGGGAGCCCTCTAGGCACCCTCTATTTGAGTCATCACAAGCCTTTAAAGCAGGAGTCATCTCTTCCCTAATTACAAACTGGGGAGACTGGAATTTGAAAGGCATAGTGAAGTCTGCCCAGACCACACAGCAGTAAGCACGCAGTGAAGACATAGACCCGGCACCTCCCATTCCGAAACAGGGAGAGTAGCAGCTACTAATTAAATTATGAGGATTACAAGTAAACTTTGGAAGGCTGCTACGCTGTGAAGGTCAGCCAATGACACTCACTAAATGGTGACCGAAACGGCCTTTGCTAGGGAAGTCTCTTTGCTAGCGGTAGATTTCACTACAATCTCAGCTGCCCAGCTTCCAGTTGAATGCCCATCTGATCTGTCCTGTGTTTAGAAGGCTACGCCTATGACAATGAATCTACCATCAGTGGACACTAATTGGAGTACCAGAAGTTAATACAGTGTAGAGCTGGGGCAGAAGACAGGTGCCATTTTAGAGCGGTTCAAACAGGAGGGACTAGAGGAAGCAATGAGCTCCCTCCTGGTTGGTTAAGAAGTGTTTTCTGATAGCATTACCTACTTTTAGGGGAGGGTTCTGGAGAACGAGGGGCCTCTGACTGCACAGGTGCACAGACCCTGGGAGTAACACATGATCATCATCACACTGAGCACCGGCTATAGTATATTTATTGCAACCAAGTATTAGACAGGGTGTGTCAGATACACTTTTTCCCACAAATGCCTATAAATAGTTCAAGGAATGGACACCATGGTCCCTGTTTTCTGGTAAGAAAAACTGGAGCCCAGGATCACATAGCTAATAAAATAGCTAAGCTGACCAAACCCAGGGCTGCAAGAGTACAAAACCTTGGCTCTTGATTAATATATTTCCCATGACGGCAATTATTAGCCACTTAGGAGTCATCATAGCAACTTTAGCCTCGGATAGAAACAGGCTCAATAAATGCCATTTCTATCCAATCACTAACATTTGCCAAAGGTGGAGGAGGGTAACCTAAGGCTAGGCCTCAGCAAAGTATCAAGTAGATTGTTTTCTGGAGAAGTCCCCACCCATTCCGGCCCATCACCAGAAGCAGAATGAAGCCACATCAGACCCAAAGGTGCTAGTCAGAAGTGGGACCTTCTCTCTTGAAAGACAAGTGTTCCAGACATCCTAAGCACACTCTTCCAGGTGGCTCTTATTCCAGGGCTTCAGGCCATGGGCCACACTGGTGTGTTTCACATCACTATGACTTCAGGCACAAGCCCACATGGAGAATTTGCTCCTAAGAACTGCATGGGCCACCTCTTAGTAACAAGCAAACAAAATAAAAGTTCAGAAGCTCTATTTGCTTGTGCTATATCCAAGGATCTGCAGAAAAGAGAGTGTTCATACTATCTCACCAGCCTTATCGTTTTGGTCAGCCGACCAAACGTCTGTGAACAGTGCTGTGAGGAAAACATTGTGACCACATGTCATCTTAATAGGCTGGGATTAATTACTGTATCCACTTATCTCTAAACTGTTTATCACTACAGATATTTGAATGATGACAGATAATTGATGGGTATGCTAACACATCCGGTGGATCTAAGCTCTATCAACTCATATTAACATCTCTGAAATCCAGATGTGTTTTGCTGTCAGCATCAGCCAAGCTGTAATCTTGCCAGCGCTGGCATTGTCTGCTCATGTGGGAATGTTTCACGTATGAGCATGGAAACTTGCAGAATGATGCCTTTGACAAGGAAGACAATCACGGGACAGTGCGAGAGAACAACTTGAGAGTTGCTGAAAAGGCAAGTCATGTGATACATGCTTGTAATACCAGTACTTGGGAGGTTGAGGCAGGAAAGCTGCTATACATTTAAAGCCAGCCTGGGTTACATAGCAAGTATTTGACTGTCCAGGACTACAGAGCAAGACCACAAACCAGACCAAACACACACACACACACACACACACACACACACACACACACAAATGATTGGGAAGGAAGCGAAGATGCCCTAACTCATCCTAGCTGAACTGGCAATCAGTGACTTTTGAAAAAGGGAACATCTGTTTTCTTTAGCGTTTCTCCCACAGAGAGGTCACCCGTGTTCCCAAAGGTGGCTCTACACCCATGCACATAGTGGCAGTACTAGTTGGATTCAGTGGATTTCGCAAAAGCAACAGGCATAAAAAGCTGAGAAGGAAGCGTGGTGTGGGAGGGTTGGGGGAGAAGGAGTGGAGAACAGACTTGATAAGAACAAGAACATCTTATACGTGTGTATGGAATTCTCATATGGTAAAAAAAAAAAAAAATATATATATATATATATATATTAGGGAGGGAGGGAGGCAGGCAAAGAAGGGAGAGCACTGAAGGAAGCCGGCTCTATGTATGGCCAGGGCTCCGGACGGCCTTCACGCCCTGGAAAAAAGCATCCTGTAGAAGAACAGAGTTGAAGACAGCCCTGAACTGAATCCTTAAGACCTGGACTTCAAGATGACAAGTTTTAGAAATGCCCTAACCAGCTTACTCCACTCTGGCACTATAGGAGCCACACATCCCTACGAAAAGCTTTTAAAGAGTATCCACCTAAGCCAAGCTTTCGTTGTGTAAAAAGCCATCACTCACAACCAGAAAGCACCGTGCCACAGTTTAGCTCTATTTTCTGCCTTTATGGCAAATACAACAAGAATACCAGGTGCAGCCAATCAGGTCCTAGGTTTAGTGCAGCTTAGCTTACGTAACATGTGGATCACAACCCGGTTAACCGCAGAGGGATGAAAAATAACCCGGAGCCTCAATTGTTAAACAAATAAATAAATAAATCTAATTTTCTCTCGCTTTAGAAACTAGCAAAGCTTACTGTTCACGGGAGCCTTGTTAGAAAGCGTGCACAGCAGTGCAGGCAAGAAAAGGTATCAGGACTCAAATCAGTTCCCTTGTCACTTTGCAGCCTCCATCCTTCTGCTGAGGAATCTGGGACATTCTTAAATTGCTTGCAAAGAGGAAAGGGTGGGAAAGGGCATTAAGCATTTACACTTTACCAAAGACCCTCCCTCTTCTTACTCCTGTGAACTCAAATAGTCTTGGTTTCTTCTGCATGACAGGCACGTGTCTGGCTCTGTCACTGAGTACTGAAGACCTAGGAGCTAGTGCCTAGAAATGCTTACTGAAACATCCACACGGTAGAAGTCAGGAAATTGTCAACGTACTACTCCAACCATTATCTCTGTGATTGCTTTATATTCAGGCGCAGGGCTTAACAAATATTTGTTGAGTAAAAGGATTTAAAAAAAGAAAAGAAAAAACAAAGTATCATGTTTTCATCGCGCGCGTGCGTGCGTGCGTGCGTGCGTGCGTGCGTGCGTGCGTGTGTACTCTCAGAAATGAATTATTTGAGAACTTTAGTTTTAAAGACGCATAATGGTTTCCTCCCAGGAAAAAGCAAGTGATTTTTTTTTTTTTAGAGCATTTGTGCAGAAACAGAGATGGAAAAGAAAACCTGTCTTACTTTGAAAAACCTAATGGTTCAGTGCAATTAACAACAACAACAACAACAACGAAATGCAGCCTGGAAGGTTTTTTTGTAAGGTTGGGAAGGGCTAACAATGGGCATAAAAGATGAAAACAAATGGAAAGGGGAACCCTGAAATTATTTATAGTTCAGAATTCAATTTTGGTCTTTTAAGAAACAGATTCCACTATGGGGGCAGGGAGAGGAGCCTCTTTTTAAGATCTCTAGAATGTTTAGTCAAATGGGTCTTAAATGTCAGTCCTCTGGTGGGGAAGGAAAAGGGCAGCACACAGCTCCTCCCCCTGTTCGGTTCAGGGCAAACTTACAAAAAAAAAAAAAAAAAAGCTCAAATTAAAACAAAGAATAACAGTTATGACCCACCCCTCTCTGAAAAAAATGTGGAATGCTTCACCCCTCCCATTAGAATGTATAACATTTTTGAGAGATGGCTGTGGATTTTAAAATCATATAACCAAGGGTTTTTTTTAATTCTAAAAATAAAGTATGTTTAAAACATACTATTTCAAAATGTCATTCTTTTATACAAAGAGAATTACTTTTTTTTTCTCCAAATATTCCACATTTACATTTCAAACATGTTTTTGTGTGTGGGGGGGAGGGGGGAATCTACCAGACCTTAAGTTACAGGCAGAAATACACAGTTTCTTAAGAGCGCAACTAGGTGAAGTGAAGGGCACCAGGCAGGACGTCACCAAGCCTGGCTCTCCAACTAGCCAGTTCTCCAAGCCCTGAAGATGACCTTGACCTGTCTGGATTTCAGTTTTTCGTTTGGACCCTAGGATCTTTAAGTCTTTTCCACCATTCTCTTAGTTTAATTTGGATTTTCCCCAAGGTGAACTTAATGGTGATGACAAGCGTTGGAAATAGTATTCAGGGTTCCTGTCACCTCATCATCTCAAAGCTCTACCTCACCTGACCTCCTTTTACACTTCAAAACAGATGGCAGCCTTCTTTTGGTATGCAAGTGAACAACACACACACACACACACACACACACAAACACACACACATACACACAAGCACCCGCACAGACACACTTTTCAAGGGATGAATAATAAAGAGCTGTGCTGTGGGAATTATTGGAACATTTCATGTGGCGCGTTAGACACAGCCATGTTTTTAGTGTTAGTCGTGAAAGAGCCAACATAGGAAGCTCACATCCCTCCCTGAGTCGGCTGGACCGCTTCACATATCCTTCTAAGGTCAGTATGATGTCCAGGCAAACAAAACCCTCCTCCTCCACCCTCTGCTGACCAGAGGACAATGACCCACTTAAGCTCCTCAATGGAACAGGCTCAAAGCAGAGGTGCAATTTAACTCTTACTCTGAAACACAGCCCATTTGGAGGGACACCAGTCACAAGGGTATTGTTAGTGCCTTGAAATGGCCAACAGGGATTGCTGACTCTGCGAAAACACTGAAAAGGCAAGAATTCTATTTGAATTACTAACATAACAGATGTTTGCTAGGGTCCACCATGCAGCCCGAATACTGTTATGCTAATTTGGCAGCACTTCTCTTTCAGTTAGCTCTGAGCCATTAGAGCACCCAGCTAGTAGGTCCTTCTGTCTAACTAATAATTGCCTATTATTGATATTAATTAACTTTTTTTGCACCTTTCCTCAGTTTTGACCTAGTATCTGTTGGTAGTCTAATCACTGTGGCCTATTAAAAGTCAAAATACAGGGGCCTACAGTAGTCACAAGCCATTTATCAAAAAGCAAACAAGGCCAATTAAACAGGCAGCCAGACAGTTGTCTTGATTCGCCTCTGACTGTTTTCTTGATCACCATTATAAATTGCTAATAGGGCAGAAAGCGCTAAGCGGGGAGCATCTGCAGGGGGCTGGTTATTGCTCACTCCCTGCCTCGTGACAGGTGAGAGGGAGGCTAGTGATGGTCTTATTGATGTGAACTGCCCATCAGTTGGTAGTTATTGTTAAAGTTCATGATGCTACAGCTGATCCTGTCCTGCTGAGAGTCAATCAAATTAATTAGAGCTAGAAAAAAAAATCTTCTTTATTATTTTGGAGCACGGATACAGAAGTCCTGTGATTTGGATCTAAAGGCAAAGAAGAAGGAAAAAAAATCTCCATGTAGTATGGTGTGGAAAAAAAAAAAGCAGATATTGCTTCTTCCATTATTTATAATAAGGGCTGCGGCTAAAGGTTTTTATAGGCACAGATCAAGAGATCATAATAGAAGCATATTGACAGATTTTTTTTTTTCTGCAATACTCCAAGGAACCGGCTGAAGCAGGAAAATATATCAAAACCTTATCATCAGAGCTGAGATCTTCTGTGAAAAATCAATAAAGAGTTATACATGGTTTGAGTTTAAACAGTTCTCTGTAGTCATTTAAACATAGTGCATCTGTATAGCCTTTTACCTCTGGAGACAGGTAACCTAGCAACTGCAGGGCTTAAACCGATTAACTACAAATGAAGTACTGTACGCCTATCAAAGCAATTGTTCATCGTCGCCTTTGTTGCAGAGACTAAGCTAATTGAACATGATACAGTATGAAGATAATTAACACCCATGAGTTTGTTAATTGCCTGTTAGCATTACAACACAGTCTCTCGGTTTCTTTTTAACTGTCTCCTTGGTAGCCTCTTACTTCCCTTAAAATGGTGCAGGACCTCTTTAACTAGCAATGATATCTTTGAGTTTATTAACCCTTTTTAAATTGGGAGGGGGGAGGAAAAAAGAAGAAAGGAAGACAGAAAAGGCACTGTCTTAATGAAGCACATTGTGTGTGCTTGTTAAATGCAAGCCCGGCTTTGTCCCTCTCTGTTTTCCCAAAGTTGGGACTTTGCTTTACGGATACTGTACAAACTGTTTATTTCCCCGTGCTAATTTGTTTCAAGCCATTTAGCCATTATAAATGCTCTCTGGAAAGAAAATAACATAGGACTTTAGCGAGTCTCTTTATTACTCGGCTGCTCTGCTTGGGAGAGGGAACGGGGAAGGTCTTTGAGGATTGGAATATTAATTGAAGGCAGCATCTGGTCAGCAGCTGGCCGGATCTGTTTGTCCTGCTCCCACCGAGCAGGCAAGAAGGAAGTGCTGTTGCATCCAACTGTCAGGCTTGCCATTCCCCTCCGAGCCCCACCGACTAAATGAACCCCCATTTCATCTCTGCTGGATCACTACATGGATGCCAGAAAATCAATTGAGCAGGAAAATCTGTTAATCTAAAGTGAATTCAATCTAAGGAATCATTTCAAATAAAAATTTTAATCATTGCCTTTTGGGGGGGGGTAAGTACGTCTCCATCTCCACCCCAGCCCCGCCCCCAAGTGTGAGTGCTTGTGTCATGACAATACTTTGAACGCACCTATTATAAGAGGAATTCAGAGTCCAGCAGAGTCTAGGCAGAAGGGAATGTTCTAAGAGCAAATAGAAACCCAGTGGTATATGGACAGGAACAATTAAGACACGGAACACATGTGGGCCCTGACAACAGACCTTTCTCATGTTGAGAAGGAGCATGTTGGTTGTGTCATGACTACTTAACTTGGACTTTTCTAGATGGTCTGCTGTGTTTATCATTACGGTACCGTGGTTTAATACTCGCTGGTATGCCAGCCCCGAGAGGGCCACTCCCAGTGTCCAATTACAAGTTCTATCATCAATCATAAGTATTATTTATTCAACAAAATGAATTGCTAATTAATAACTGATGAACATTATGGCCTTGAAAGCTATAACATTATTAATTATAGTTGGCAATGAAAGGGGTCTACCTGGCACATTTTCACCACAATTAGCCCCGGAAGCTTTCATGTAAAATGTCTATTAAGATAGCCAAAAAAAAAAAAAAAAAAAAAAAAAGGCTGGCTTCATTGCTTTCCTGCATAAGGCTTCTGGGAAAGGCCCTACCACACCAGCCCCATCATCCCAACAATGGTTTCCCTGAATGGCAGGATTTGTATTAACAAGAATACAGGAGGAAGAGGAGCTTCCTGCATGAGACCCCGCACCCTCCCGGCCCTACATGCTTAAATGCCGCAAGAGCATTCCGGGCCACAGTGTGACAGGTGGAATATGGTCACTGACTTATTTTTAGATGTGGTTGTTGGCCAGCCCATATCCCTAACTCAGGGTGTAGGCGTGCTCAGCGGCTAAATCATTTGAGCAGGCAGCTGGTGAGCCGGAACTGCTTGCATCTTGCCAGAGTCAGGCACGAGAGCATCCTCCTCTCACCTTGAGGACCTTCTTCTCAACACAGGCGAATAGAGGAGACGCTATGAAACGCCCTTGTCCGCCGCTGAGCCAAGAGGAAGCAGAGCAGTGGCTTTAAAAGAACATACACAAGAAAGTACATTGGCGTTCTAAGGTGCTTTGATGCCAGGATGAATCCACTTCCTCTGCCCTGTGCGTGTAGCGCCCCTGCAGAGGATAGAGAAACCATAGGCAGATGAGAAAACATGGCGAAGACTTTGTAAAGTCGTCTGTGGGGGGGGGGGGGGGGGGGTTAGAGGGGAAAATTTTTCCCCCCCTTTGAAGGATGAAAGCTGGAGAAGGTAAAGGGTGTCTCCAACAGAGATTCTATGGTTTACACAATCATTTCACTCTCGGGGATTTTGAGGGAACAAGCGATTGCATTGATCTGATTAACTGCAGAAGTGGAAAAGCAGTCTCTTAGTGCGGGCTAAGCAGAACAGCACCGCGTATGGTTTCAGTAAAAAAAAAAAAAAAAAAAGCGTGAAGGTTTCAGTTAGGTGCACATCTCCCTGGACTGTTCTGCAAATACATAGTACCTGGCCGCCTCTGAGTGCTTGTGGGCATATGTCCTAGAAGGGCAGAAAAGGTGTGTGGGGGAGCATACCACCCTAAATCGTCTATTATTCATAAAGTTTATTTTAGCTTTCAATGGGGAGGAAGGATGGGAAATTAGATGACACCAAAGAACCCAGCTACCTAGGCAAAACACTCCCTACGCTTCCCCACATGTCTAATCTGTGAAAATACTCACAAGTGCACACGGCTGGTGAGGTACCCCCCTACAATAAGGTTGATAGACATGGGAAATGTGAGGCTCTGTATGGCGATAAATGTATCTGTGTCCTCAATGGTCAGG
Organism: Acomys percivali; assembly: GCA_907169655.1. NCBI lineage: Eukaryota > Metazoa > Chordata > Mammalia > Rodentia > Muridae > Acomys > Acomys percivali. The sequence continues at coordinate 47,773,653 of OU015750.1, forward strand.
ACAGGACAGCAAGAGGCCACTTGGAGAAGAAGAAGGAAGGTTAGGAAGACAGCAAATTGCAGGCTCTAAAGCTGATCCCACTACTGTCCACATTCACAAGCTCAAACCCGTCAACACAGCTAGCAAAGCTTCAGTTTCCACCTTTGACAAATGGGAATATCAGTATATATTCTGCTTACCTTGAAGATTAGGATGGGAAACGTCAATGAATGAATTTCTGTGGCTTTTGTTTCCTTGGGTTAACTGATTGTTTGATTGGTTGGTTATGATTGCCTGATTCATCTGCACATAAAGGATCAAGCGGAGGACTTTGTTCATGATGCTCAAGTGCTCTAACACCGGGCCACACCCTCAGCTCTTGATGCCTCTGAGACAGGGTTTTGTTTTGTTCTACACAGCTAGGCTGACCTGAAATCCTTAGTTCTCCTGCCTCTACTTCCTGAGCACAGAAATTGCAGGCATGTGCCTCTGTCCCAGATATGCCTTTAGTTTTGAAAGCACTTTGAATGAGAAATTGTATGGCAATGTGAGATTCCTAATAATTTTTACTTGTTTATTTCTAACCCATATCCCAACCCAATTAGTTCAAATAAAATGACCAGGCAGGTTCTAATTAGACCCAAATTTGGGAGCCAAGGCAGGCTAAGAGAGCACAGCGGAGCCTGCATTAGTGAACATTCTTTTCCTTTACATTAAAAGTTAGTCAATATATGAGGCACAAATAGTCACTTCTGATGATTGCACCTGACCTTCCTCCTATGGATAACTCACAGTTTACCCTGCATAATCACCCTGCAGGAACTGAGCAGTGCCGTCCTGCTGTGGACGCAGAGAATCTGCATTTCTCCAGCAACTCTGGCTTCCTGGGGTTCACAAGTGCCAAGTGGGAGGTGCAGCTCCAATGCTCCTGCCTATAGGACCCTTCAACACTCTTTTGATGGTTCCTTCTGGTAGTTGTGAACACACTTCAGAGTGTCCTTTAGAGACTCTGAGAAAAGCAACGCTGTCCCTAAAACCGCTTAATAAACAAAACCAAAGAGCCTAAGCAAACTTTACATACACACAGACGTTTGCACGTCTCCTTCTGTCGAAAACAAACAAGTCCTAATCCTGTACCCTTATGCCCCCAACACTGAAGATTAACTTTCTGCCTCTCCTCTTACAAGATTAATTCTCATTTATCTCAAATAACAGACAATGGGTATAGACTGTGGAGTGACAACAGAAATGTCTGTTTTTGAGATCTGCTCATTTGGGCTCACCACCTTGAGGTAAATCTGAGTCCCAGTCAGGCCCCTTAGAAAGGACGGCAGGCTGATCTCCTACATCAAGCTTCTCCCGTCAGCTTCTGTAACCTTTTCTCTAGAAGCTTCTTCAAGAATCCAAACCAAGGCTGATCTCCTACATCAAGCTTCTCCCTTCAGCTTCTGTAACCTTTTCTCTAGAAGCTTCTTTGAGAATCCAAACCAAGAGCTCTCTGAGGAAGAATGCATTGCTGTGTCCTTTATTCAGAAAGAGCATACGTGTGGTAGAGAATCAACACAGAAGGCATTGTATGCTAGGGACCACCTCACCACTTACATCCTACCATCAAGGTAAGAAGAAACGCCAGCTTTTGGTTCCAACAATCTGGAGAATGGCATATGTACAGCACTGTTTCTTCTTCCTGTATCCAGAGAACAACCTAGACTACTTGTTGGAGAAATATTCCTTTTGAGTTAAAAAAAATTACTTCCCTCAGTATTGAAAGCTGAGGTCCAAGCTTTTCACTTCCAGCAGGCAGATGGATCAGCTACCCTGAAGAGAGTCAGAGAACAGGACAAACTAGAAAACAAAAACAAACAAATAAAACAACAACAAAGGGACTGGAGAGATGGCTCAGAGGTTAAGAGCACTGTCTGCTCTTCCAGAGGTCCTGAGTTCAATTCCCAGCACCCACATGGTGGCTCACAACCATCTATAATGAGATCTGGTTCTCTCTTCTGGCATGCAGGCATACATGCAGGCAAAACACTGTATACATAATAAATAAATCTTTAAAAAAAAATAAAACAACAACAAAACATCGTTCAAAGCCACCAATGACTTTGCAAGAGGCCAGAGACTAAGCCAGAGCAAGGTATCAGAGAGGCAAATAGAAGGTGGCTTTCAGCACGTGCCAAGTGCTACCACCTTTTTCAAGTGTTTGACAAGACTGGTGAGCCTGAGTTTTGGTTTTCAGAGTCTGGAAGGACCAGATCTGGGTGAAGTTAGGAGAAATCCCAAATCTTGAGCTTGGTGCCTGTTTTGAAACTTGGTGACCTGAGTGGTCTGGAGTGACCTGAGAGGCAGGCAGTGACCCAGGCCCTGGCAGACATAAACACAAATTTTCTCTAGAAGAACACTTTTAACCACCTGGACACAAGCCTCAAGAGCTGTGTGTTCAGAATTATATTAATTAACAACAACCACCCACACATACAAATAAAATTCACCAGGTTTGCAAAAGCTAGTAGAATAAGATCCAAAGCAAGTTCACGGTCATGCATTAAAGTGCCAGACATTAAATGTAAGACAAGTGTACTTAATATACTTTGAAACACATTTTAGGTGTTGAATTAAAAATAAGAGACTAAGCCAGGAGTGGTGGCACACACTTTTAATCCCAGCACTCCAGAGGCAGAAGCAGAGGCTGCAGATCTCTGAGTTCAAGGCCAGCCTGGTCTACAGAGTGAGTTCTAGGATAGCAAGGGCTACAAAA
>OU015750.1:47776402-47807509 GCA_907169655.1 Acomys percivali
GTTGCAAATATGTGTCAAAACTCACTGAACTATACACTTTGAATAAAGTACTTTTATTTCTGTAAATTATACTTTAATAAACAATAAATACCCTATGGAATTTACAATGTGCTCCTATGTGGCATGCAATGGTAAGACACAATTGACAGTATTAATCTGAGGCAACCTTGATAATAGGCAGCTAAAATTACACTGTTTGGAGAGTCTAAAATAAAAAAATGCACTTATATTACTTATATTCCAAGAAAAATAAAAGAATAAGAGGCTATAAAAATAATGAGCCAGGGGCTAGGGAGATGTTCAGTTGTCGTGAGAACTTGAGTAAGGGACCTAGCACCCACGTAGAAACAGGCATGATAGCACACATCTGAATCTCAGCACTGGTGAGACAAACATAGGAGGACCCATGGGGCTTGGTGGCCCCCAGCCAGCTCGCCTAATCAGAGAGCCCCAGGTCCCAGTGAGGGACTATCTTAAAAAATAAAGCAAAAAATAAAATAAAATAAATACCCAAATTGGATAGTTCCTAGTTTACCCTTGGCTTCTATACACACATGCAAACATATGCACACACACCTGCACATAAATTCACATACCACAATGGTCAGTCTGAGTTTTAAGAACACAACAATTTATTTAAAGTAAAATGATCGGCCTGAAGTCCTGTTGATATCCCTGGGCCATACTGCCACTGGGGGTCGTGTTAGTTTCCATGATCTGTGTTGCCCAGAGGCCATGTTGATGTCTGTGGCCTGTGCCGCCACGTTGAGGTCTGAGGTCGATGTTGCTGATGCTGCCAATGGAGGCCAGGTGGATGTCCACGTCTGTGCTGTCGCCTGGAGCCATGTTGATGTCCACGGGCTGGCTTAATGCCAGGGAGCATATTGATGCTGTGGCCCATGCCCCGGAGGCCATGTTGGTGCTCATGGCCTGTGCTCCAGCCTAAGGCCATGATTGTGTCTGCAGCCCACAGTATGGCAGAAAGCAGGAGGAAGTCCATGCTCTGTTAAGTCTACAGTTTTGTGTTGGGCTGCATTCATAGCTATCCCTGGATTCATGCAGCTCCGAGGCTGGGGGTAGACACACCTTAAGAAAAAGTTAAAGAGAACATATAGCAAATAGAACATAAATCATAGAAGACAAAGGAATTTTTTATATTGTTTGAAAGAAGGTAAAAATGCTGATTAACCGTAGGTTTTTATAAAAATTGAATTTTGAAGTGATTTTAAAACACTGTTGATTTCCAGAGATTAAAACAAAACAAAAAAACAAAAACAAAAAACAACAACAACAACAAAAAGGCAAGACAACTGAGAAGACAAAGACATTGACTTCCTGAGATGATGGCTGAAGATTTTAAACTTGGTGAAAGACACTGATCCACAAATTCAGAAGGTTCAATCAGTGAATCACAGGTCAGCAAAATAAAAACAAATCTTCCATTCGCCCAACAAGGGTTCAAAAAATGGGGGAGGGGGGGTGAGAAGTGCAAGCCAAACAAAGTTAACAACTGCAATGAAAGTTTAAGTGCCTCTGTAGACGTCAGACAAAAATCAACTTTCAGGAAAATGGAGTTTTCAGAGTGTGAAGGGAGTTCCTTCCAGTTCTAAGTGTAGTTAGCTCATCAGGAGGAAATAGCAAATCTAATCTTAAACTTGTCACACCATCAACTCAAAATACAGTAGGCAATAATTGTCAGAATCACAGCATCAAAATAATCACAATGAATCCGGGGATCAGCAAATCATTAGGAACACGAAGGACAGGACCATGGCCCTGGAGGTTGTGACTTGTGACAGGAGTGGGAACAAGACAGGGGTATTCTCCTGGTGTCTTTCACCATTCCCTGCAGATGACACTGAAAACTCAGACAGGAACAGGAAGAGAACCGCACACCAGGTTGCTATCACAAGATACTGGTGAAGATGTTGTCCTGTTTCTCTCACTGACATCTAATATTAAGAGTTGAAAATTAGCAGATCAGTGGTGGCACAGGCCTTTAATCCCAGCATTTGGGAGGCAGAGGTAGGCAAATCTCTGAGTTCAAGGCCAGCCTGGTCTACCTAGCAAGTTCCAGGACAGCCAGTGCTATGCAGAGAAACCCTGCCTCAAGACAAAACAAAACAAAACAGTTGTAAATTAGGATTGGATAAATGTCCATAAAAGCAAAATTATACTTTTTAAAGATACCAATTGAAGAATTCTAATTCCTGATTTGCTGTCCTTTTTCATAGTTGGGTGTAGCAGGTTAAAAGAAAAAGAGCTATTTCTTTACTCTTTGAGACACTGATCTTCATAGGAAAGCCTCTGCTTAGCCTACAGAATCTGAGAAAAATGACATTGCAATTCAAAATCTTCCCTGAAAATAAGAGTGGTTCTCCTGCCTGAGGCCCCCAACACCTCTTCTGATGTTCATGCTACATTTACCTTATATATAAGATAAATCTGTTATGAAGTTAGATAAGCTATAATCAGTAGCACCAGAAAATGGCCAAACTGTTTGCCCAGAGCATAAGGATTTTGCCTCTCCTTTCCTTTGGTAGAAGTGATGGAGCCAGGCATGGTGGCGCACGCCTTTAATCCCAGCACTTGGGAGGCAGAGGCAGGTGGATCGCTATGAGTTCGAGGCCAGTCTGGTCTACAAAGTGAGTCCAAGACAACCAAGGCTACACAGAGAAACCCTGTCTCAAAAAACAAAACAACAACAACAACAACAACAAAAAATCATGGAAAATGGCTGTTAAAGAAAAATGATCCAATGTAGGAACCATGTTTCTGCTTTAACAGGTTTCATCTTCTAGTAAGTAGAGAGAGAGCCAGGCTTGGCAACAGAGATGCTATCCTGGGGATTCGCCCTCACAGACAAAGTTCCCTTGAGGACAGACAGCTGGGTTCTGAAAACATGCTTCCTGGGTGATCAAGCTGGGAATGTCAGCCCTGAGAGTACAGACTGCCTTCAGCCCAGTGCAGGGCTGCCCTGAGGCCAGGAAGAACTCTCTGGCACGCTCATCTATTTGGGGTAACTGGAAAATGAGCAGTATTGCTCTCTCAGTCTCCATCACAAAAGCACTGACCCAGGCACACCACCTCACTTACCAGCCCAGCACACCTGATGCCATTTTAATTACCGTGCTACAGCCTCCACGTCTCAGTGCTTTCCCTAGGGACTGAGTCACATCTCGTTGGCAAAGCAGGAGCTAGTGAGCATAAATTCTGGGTTCAGAGTCTCAGTGTGGACTCTGACATCACTCACAGTGGGCCTTAGGCAAGCACCACAACCTGTGTGTGCCTTGTTCTGTTGCCTGGAACATGGAGAAGGCAGCACCTTCTTCAGAAGGGTGTCACTAAGATCGAGTGGATAGTTCACATAAAGTAAGTTCTTGGTGTACGGCATGACTCAATGGCCTTAAGGTCATTGTCCCTTTCTTTGCTAGATCCTTGCAGAGGTTTCCTGTTATCATCCCGTTTCCGGGCTGGCTTCTTGAGCTCAACTGAAACTCCCTTCCTCTCTCGCACTCATTTGACCTCCTTTGCTTGGACAAGTACTTCCTGGTAGGCTCAAAGCACTATAATGTCTTACCTTCATCAGATTGGCTATGATGAAATAATCCTTTAGGGGACTTTCAAGTTGCTATTTGAAGCTGCTATCCTTAGCCTCTCTCCCAAGTTCAAGATCCGTGTCCTGTGTCCCCCAACTCACTGTTCCCTTGCATGTCCGGGATCTGGCTGTCTTATCATCCCGTCTCACCAGGGTTCATTGTCTTGATTTCTCCTTTTCTAGAAAGATCACCTGGATCAGAAATCTCCAGCAACACCATGCACCCAGGGCTGCAGGTCTAAGACTCATAAAATAAAATGGGGGTTCCAGATGAACCTCTCAACATCAGACGGAGGTCTGCCCAGCTCCTGTGAAAGGAGCATATAAATATACATACATGTGTACATACATTTTGACTTTTTAGCTGCTCCTGCTTCTGTCAGAACATTTTCTTTGCCCCAGGATTTCATCCAAACCAATCCCATCTCCACCATCATCCTTAGTAGGGGGAAAATTTTTTTTTTAAGATGAGAACGCCCCTTTATATGAAAGCTTCATAAATTCTCTAGAAGAGCATTAAAGACAAAGAGTTCCAGCGGAAGTTTTTCAAACATTAATACTTCTCCAAAGTGGAAATAAGGCAGAAAAATCCACCTCTCACTAGTGCCATATTGGATAGCTGCACACCCCGCTGTCAATGGGTTCTCACTGACACTGATCTAAACCACTTGTAGACACACAAATCTCCACTGAATTGTTTGGCAGTCATTGTGAAGTGAAAACAGAAAAATAAATGGTTTTATTGTGCCAAGGCACAACCTAAAATTACCTTAGAAACAAAGTTTTTATATAAGGGGGAAGAGAATTCATTTGTTGGGAGGACTGTGCTGTTCCACATGGCTCACCAGCTTTGTCTCATTTACTTTTGCCCGCAATTCTGTGAGGCAGGTTCTGTTACTGTCCTAACTCACAGGAGAGAAAGAACCTCCAAGTGCTGACACCCTCTAGAAGGGATAGTAGAGTGAAATCCAAGGGTGTTTGGACTTTGTGGCTCCCAAGCTCTGTCCTTATATATTCTTAGTTATCAGAAGGACATAAGACTTTTCCTGCAGAAAGGGTAAGGAAGAGCCTGTGGTTCATCCATGAGACCCTCACCTACTCCTGCTGTAGACACCTCACCCCGAAAACACAAGTGCAAACCCCTGACATCAGAGCCAGACACTCTAGCCGCTGACCCTAAGATCCACTTCCCACAAGCTGCAAACACTCAGAGGACCTCGGCTTCCTCTCTGTACGGAACAAGCTGTGATGCCCACACAGATGATGCTGAGCCAACCAAGGCCATGGGACCATTCGCATTGGTACATGAGCAAGTGATAACCAGACCCCCAGACCAAGCAACCACACCAAGTACAGACTTTGAGAGCTTAGAGAAAGAACACAGGCCCAAAGGCAAGCGGCATAGGAGCAAAGCACACTGAAAATCAGAAGTTGTGCAAAAGGATTATCTGTTTCCCGTTTACACAGACAATATCAATACCAGTTATAACCACTACTGTGTGAATCAAGTAATATGGAAAAGGCTGTTGGCAACCCCAGCGGAGGGCACTGGAATGCCCGGTCTCGTGGAGCACTGTGTAACTTGTCTTAAACACTATACTAAGAATCCACGATGCCTCAAGTTTCTCTTTGGATTTGACATGGATTTAAATATGTTACTATAAATGCTGCACATATAGAATAAAAGTACATTAGAAGCATTGAAATTAGTTTGTCAGTCATGGTTGATCAAAGCCTCGTCGCGTAAGAAAGTTACACCACGTGACCGATACTTAAGGGCAGGCTCATGCCCAGCAGTAGAAGGCTGACACTAAACAAACCCAATGGTGTTTCTGTACACTGTTTTCCTCGTGTTGCTTTGCTTGAGCAATTTTTAAAAAATCTTGCTGTCTTTTGCTCTATATATTTTGATTTCTGATTTTGTATTTTTATGGTTTTGTTTGTGCACACACCCCTCTGTGTCTGTTTGTGTGCCTGTGTGTGTCTTCTGCTTTTTCATGGACTTTTTTTCCCCCCAGACTTGTTTGCTATTTTATTTGCGTGTTTGTTTTCTAAAGACAGAGGAAGAAGGCAAGGAGTTGAGTGGGTAGGGGAGTGGGAAGGATCTGAGAGGAGATGGGGGTTGGTAAACCGTGATCAGAATATATTGTGAACATTTTCAAGGAAGAAAGAGAGAAAATTATAGCATTCTATCCACCGCAGCTGCTAACAAACAGTATAACAGGCCAGGGGTGGTCTTTATGCACGTCACACCACAAGCACCCACTGTCTTTCCTTCAGCAGGATTCACCACTGCACACAGCTCAGTGGAACCCCAAATGTCCTGTCAGGTGCTGTTCCCAGAGCTGGAAGAGCAGCTGGGGCAGCTGGGGCAGCTGGCATGGGCTGGGGAAGCCAGTGCTGACTCAGGGGCAGCGCGAGGCTCCTCAACTTGAGCTGTGTGTTGGAACCAGTAGTGACGAGGCGTGTCTTCATGTTACTCAGAACTGAAAATTTGAAGAGAATAGAATGAGAGAGAAGGAAGGGAAGGAGAGAGGGAGAGAGAGGGAAGGACAAGGGAGGGAGGGAGAGGGAGAGACAGACAGACAGATGGGGGGGCAGGGGGGAGGGGCAGGGGGGGCTAATTGAGGTCGGTTCCCAAACAAAGTATGAGAGTTCAGCAACAGCTTTGCTAGCGAGCTAATTCCAGCTGAACTACCTGAAGCACCTGACTTCACAGAGAACAATTCCATGCAGCTTCGTTACAGGAGCGAACACTGTCTAATTTGTATTTTTTTCTTTACCAGGAGCTGTCAAATTTAGACTCATTTCTTCCCTTGAGCAGGGCCGCTAATGAGGTTTCACAGGTGTAACACAAGATCCAGATTAATGTACAGGAAGGAAAATGGCTTCAGTTTTGAGCTGCTCTTCTGATACAGTACATTCAGGTAACTTCAGTTAGGCGTTCCTCCTCCTTCCCCTGAAATGTCCTCTCCTTTGCTGTGGGAAACAGAACGATGCTGCCCACCCAGGTCTCCGCATCCTTGTCTGCAAAACTTGTGACACTCTTCACAAGCAGAAGGGATGCTTGCACATGCAAAGCTCAGAAGTTTTCTGTGGGGGAAATTATCCACCGGATAATGGGGTCCAGTGGGAGGGAGGGTCCTCAGTAATGAGAGGAGAAACAAGAACATCAGAGTAGAACATCAAGGGAGGGAAATGTGGGTCGTCACCCGGAGTGGGAGACAGAAGAAGCCACTAGCCAAGGCATTCAGGGGACTTGTAGAAGACGTAAGGAAACAGATTCTCTCACCAGCTCCCGCGACATCTTCATTTTAGCCTATTAGAGACATGTGACTTCTGGCCATCCAGAAATGTAGGGTGACATTTAAGCTACTAGATTTACAGTAATGTGTTAAGGCAGAAATCGGAAATTAATGTGTTCACTTGCCCTTTCTTCCCACTGTTCGGTCTACCTCCCTCCACAGGCACCCTGGCCCTGTAGAAGCGGGAAGCTTTTCATTCTGACTTTCACGCCACGCCCACATGAAAGGGGCACAGCACAGCTTTCTTCTGTCGTTCTGCGTCGGGCAGGAAGCTGGGTTTTGTCTGGTATGCTCCCTGGAAGCCTGACCTGGTCAAACCCAGAAGAGCACGCCCTGGGGTAGAAAAGGGCAAAGGTCAAAGGAGCTCAGGGTTCGGAATGGAGCCAGGCAGCCATGAGGGCCTGGTCAAGCCAGTGGCTGCTTCAAGAACAGCTGGTAAGGGAGGCTCCCACGGAGCTCCAAAACCCAGAGAGGCAGAGGCAGGAGCCCGGTTTTGTCAGGCTGGACAAAATGGCTGCTTTGGGAACAGCAGGCTACTTGTTTGCTCGCACAGACGGGCACCGCAGAGCGCAGAGCGGTTCGAGAAACATGGTGGCAGTAACCCAGGCTGACATGCTGGTGAATGGCAGAAGCTCGAAGAGGCCAGTGACATGTGGCTAGCTGACTGGCAGGCAAGCCCCAGAGGTCCAGTGATGAACTCTTAGGGGAAAAGGGAAGCTCATCCTTCCCCAGAATAAATGGCGAGTCTCAGCCTGTCAGTAAAATAGATGATGCTGGCCTATTATTTCATGTGAAGCAGGGACTTACAAGCCTTGAGCAGTGGGAGGGGTTTTGAGGGTGAATATGTTTGATTCAATGGGGCTAGGAGCACCAGGGATATTTGATCTACATGTAAAAACACAGCCCTATTATGTGAGGGGAAAGCGGTACTTAATTATCCTATGGGTGGGGGGAGAACTCTGGGTACGGTTAAAGGTCTTTTGCTGAAAGCCAAGACGCCAAGACATCTCGTTAGCATAGAGTGGGTGTTTCCAGGAATCCCCAGCTGCTTGCTGTGTAGGCTTCTTATCAGGAAAGGGTTGGGCTTGTAGTCTCCCTGAGGCCTATGTGATGATCCCTTAAAGACTTGGTTTCCCCAGATCAGGCAGAGAGAGAACCCAGCTGAGAAAGAGAGGGCTCAAAGGCTACTCAGAAATTCCAGACTTTGACCTTACTATCAGGGTCCCACACTCTTCTTCCGGGCCTTGGGGAGCATGGGTTCTCCTCTGCCATCATGTCCTGGTGGTCTGTCTTCCTTCTCCACCACTCAGTGAACTGCTGCAGGAAAGGACTGCTTCTTGGAGTGCTTTTGTCTCCTCTGCTGGTATAGCACAGACCCTCTAAATACTTCTTAATGAACAGCTGCTACTTCCAAAAGCCCCGAGTATCTCATATACCAGAAACAACACCTATTTCATCTGAGACTGTGAGCGAGTATAAATGAAGAAAAGAAAGAGTGCTGATGATTCAAAGTGCACCCATGCATGAAGTGTATCAGAGAGTGGTGATGCTGCACAGAACATCTCGGAGAGCAATTACGCAGTGCATCCTGCCCCACTGGCTCCTTTTAAAATAATTTTTTGAAGTTAAATTATAATTGCATCATTTTTACCCTTCTATTTCTTCCCTCTAAGCTCTTTCATATACCCCACCCCTTGCATTCTCTCAAAATCATGTCCTTTTTTCTTTAATTGTATATTTAAATGTATACACACACACATACACACATCTGTATAGTGCTACTTGTACTGTTTTCAGGGCTGACCAATTGTTATTAGCTAACCAACTGATGTCCTCTTCCCTGGAGGGGAGACAATTTCATCCACTCTCAGCATTCCTTAGTTGACTGTATGTATTTCTTTGCCTAGGGTTGAGGCCCCATGAGATTTCCCACTGCCACGTTAACATGGCTATTGGTGTTATTCTTCTTCAGGTCCTGTTTTAGGCAGCCATGCTGAGACATGGGTGTAGTCTCTCCCGGCATCTCTAGGAAACACAATCTTACAGCAGACTCCCTGCCCCTCTGGCTCTTGCAATCTTTCCACCCCTCCTTCCACAATGATCCCTGAGCCTTTGATGCAGGAATCATACTGTAGATGTATCACTTGTTTTTTGCACTTTAATCAGTTGTGGTTTTCTGTAATGGTCTCCATCTGTTACAAAGAGAAGTTTCTTTAACAAGAGGTGAGAGCTACACTGACATGTGGGTATAAGGATAAATATTTAGGGTATAGTTGAAGATTATGCTAATTTAGTAAAGTGGCAGTTGGAGCTTGTCCTCCAAAATCTATGACCTCACTGGTTCTGGGTAGTTGGCTAGGTTTCCAGTACCCAGCATGAGCTCCCTCTTTTTGTGCAGCCCACCCGCTCCACCCCCCTTCATTACTGTTAGGCTCCATGATTCTCCCCAAGACCAAACCATCAGGTTCTCCTTCAGTTGCCATCCCCGAGGACTCCAACCACTATTCCCAAAGCTAATCCAACCCAGCCAAATGTTCACTTCACTCAGATGATAACTTTGCCTTGGGTTAATTTTGTTCACAGCAGTACTTCCAGAGAAGGTGATCAGTTTCATTTCTAAAACATGAAGGCTTTATCTATATTAATAAAAGAAAAGTTACAAACACAGTGCAGCTACTTTTCTGGAGGAAGAGTGGGGGGAAGTGCCTCATTGAGGGGTATAAAATTCTGAAGGGAATGAACAGAAGCAAGATTTTTACAAGACTGTTTGAGATAATGTCAAGCACAAGAACAAAAGAACATAAACCAAGGCCCGGGAAGGGTCAGACCCTTAAGGAATTTAGGCGGAATTTCTTTAGACACAGAAGCAAGTTTATAGACTAAAAAAATCAGAGGGTTGAAATGGGGAAAGGCTGTTGTAAGTCTATTTGAAGCTGTTAGACAAAAATTGTCCCCTGAGTTATGCTCAAACCATAGATCATGGCTTCTAATTCTTAGAACAAAGTGACTTGAATTGTGTAATGAGCTCTCTTTTAGAGGTATCATTTTTTTTTTTTAAATCTTCTTGCAAATTAGTTTTTTAGCTCCTTGGCCAAGTCTTAGGCTATATAATCTGGGGAACCCCATGCCCCAAAATTACCAGACAGCATTGCTCTCACAGGTGAGAAAACAAAGCTGTCCAAATTTACCTATATGCCACAGGCTAAGCAACCAGTCCCTCCCTGACTGAGTAGACTGGCACCTAAGGACTATTGAACAGGAAAGATGCTACTTACTATATTAGACCTTGGGTTTGTGATTCTTTCTGAGGCTGTAGTGTTGAAATTCCTGCTGACTCCAGAGACCATCGTTGTTACTTTACTATACTTTACTTTACTAAGAGAGATGCCTACTATTTCCTGTGTCATTAACTTGACAGTCCTGGCAAAGGAGGAAGAGTTTGTTCAATGCATGTAATATATTTAGCAGGGAAGGAAAGCATTCCTAGCAGAAAATGAGACTTGAGATAGTAGTTATAAGATGGGTAGAAGTTGAAGTGTGCTAAGGGGAGGTGACCAAGTGGCAGACTGGGACTGCATGTGTGGAGACCACGTGTCCTCAGCAGAGGACTCAGGCTAGGTACATATGAGCAATGTCCTTAGCACACACAGGCCAGGTCACACAGATAAGATCGAAACAAGCCAAAGGGACAAGCCCATCTGTTCTGGCTAGTTTTATATCAACATTACACAACCTAGAATTACCTCAAAGGAGGGAAACTCAATTGAGAAAATGTCTCCGTAAGATCTGGCTATAGGTCACTTTCTTAGGTGATTAATGAGGGATGGCCCAGCCCATTGTGGACGGTACTGCCCTGGGCTGGTGGTCGTGGATTCTATAAGAAAGCAGGCTGAGCAAGCCATGAGGAGCAAGCAGTTCACAGCATCCCTCCATTGCTTCTGCATCCAGCTCCTGCCTCTAGGTTCCGGCCCCGTTTGAGTTCACATCCTGACTTCACTCAATGATGAGCAGCAATGTGGAAGTGTAAGGCCAAGTAAACCCTTTCCTCCTTAACTTGCTGTTGGTCATGCTATTTTTGTCACAGCAATAAAAACCCAAACTAGGAAACCTTCGAAGGGAACTTTCAAACAAAGCTCACCCAAGGCAGCCACTGGCATAGAAGAAGCCATAGCATCCGAGGCACATGGACTAAGGTAACTGGAGACAAGAGAAGGATCCAAAGTTAGCTTATTTCCCCTGTTGACTCTGCACATTAAAGCTAAAAATTAGCCTGGCCTGGTGGCATAGGGTAGATACAATCCCATGTACTAAGGGGGGTGGAGGGAGTGCTAAGGTAAGAGGATCGCAGGTTCGGACCAGTCAGCAATATAGAATGAACTCAAGACCAGCCAGCTAATTTAGTAAGATCCTGTCTCAACATTAAGACAAGCAAACAAAAGCATGTAAAGAAGGCTTGGGATATAGTTCAGGGTTTCAGGGCTTGCTTAGCATGTTCAAGGCCCTAGGTTCAATGCCCAATTCAGTCAGTCAATTAATTAAATAAAATAGCAGTCGTTCCACAAGATTGGCTCCAACAGCTGTTGGGGGAGGTTGTGGATAGAGCACTTGCTGCTGTAGCAGAGGATCTGGGTTCAATTCCTAGCACCCACATGGCCACTCATAACCACCTGTAATTCCAACCAAGGGAGCTGCCACCCTCTCCTGGCCTCTGCAGGCACTGGGAAGACTAACGGTGCACATGCATTCATGCAGGCACTCACATAACCTCAAAAAAATAAAAGCAAATAAGTCATTTCTTTTTTAATGTTAAGGCTATTCAAATAAAATTCTCCACATTCTAGCTAGCTTATAAACAACAAAGTCAGCTGGACATGGTAGTGCAAGCCAATGATCCCAGCTACTGGGGACACTATCGTGAGAAGAGCACTTGGAATCAGGAGTGCAAGACCAGTCTGGGCCACACAGTGGCCCAAAAAAGGGAAAAAGGTAGAGGTTTCTCCCAGTAGATCCAATGGTCCCCTTTTCATACACAGTGGAAACAGTTTACTTGCCCTCTGCAGCCTCTTTTATGAGGGTGCTAACTCCAGCCATGATGTCTCTGCTATCACAGTTTACCCTTCCCCGAAAAGCTCTCAACTACTAATAGCATCATCTTACGGGCTGAGGTTTTAATATATTTATTTTAAGGGAGCCTCAAATATTCAGACCACAACAATTATTAATGCTGATAAATGTGCTATATGAGAAATGTTCTTACATTGCAAAGCAGGGGTTTAATTTGTAAAACAAGCAAACAAAACTTTTAAGGAGCCAAAATTAATTGATTAATTCAATTTGTTGAGCACTCAGTATTTACTGGGCTGGGGGGCTTTAGAAACATCTTGCTTTCCCCACCCCGTCTCTTGCTGGCTTCTGTGTTCTAGAGCATCACTGATGTCATCCCCCTAAGATTAAATCTTTGTGTCCCTCTGAATTCAATACTGAAACCCTATCCTCTAAGAGAGGATGGTTCCTGAAGGCAGGGCATTAGGCAGAATCCTCAAGAATGGAGCCAATGAGCTCCTTAAAGAGATTGATGGGTATCCCGTAGCTCCTTCCATGATGTGAGGATGAAGTCCCTTCAGACATCCAATGTCCCAGCATCTTCTCTTGGGCTTCACATCCTCCAGAACTGTGGTGGCGGGGGGGGGGGGCAGGGGAAGCATTGCATATTGACCATAAGCCAAGCTCACCTCCTAGGCAGGATGCAGCCATCCCTCCACCTTGAGCCTCTTTCTTTTGTTATTGTGGTATTTAGTTTTTCATGACAGGGTCTCTCTGTGCAGTCTTGGCTGTCCTGGAACTCCCTTTGCAGACCAGGCTGGCCTCGAACTCACAGAGACCCACCTGCCTCTGCCTCCCGAGTGCTGGGATTACAGTTGTGCCCCATCGTGCCTGGCTCTCAATTCCCTTTCAAAGAAGTCTTAAGTCTTACAATTCCACTATTAGAGCTTTGTGCCAGCCAGATCGATGCAGCCAAGTATAGTGAAGGGCATCCAATGCATGTCTGAGTTAAAATAATTGAACTATATATCCTCAAGAATGAAGCAGATGGGTTTGTGGTTTTTTAAATAACCCTAAACACAAGTCAGATGCATCATCTGGTATTCAAGCCAAAGCCAGTGATCTAGTCCATCACTGAGGCAATTGTGTCGCCACACATCGTATACCTGTGAAACCCTGCACAGTAAGATTGACTGGTGATTGTGTGATAACGAAGACTATAACGAGTGAATCGTCTCCTTGTTGGCTGATCTTAAGATCTGACCATACTCCTTACCTGTCTCTCTACTTCAAGCTCAAACAGATTGATACGAGAGAGAGCTAATGGCTAATAATAACGTGTTTCTTATTGAGAAGTGTTTGCACTGTGAACAAGGACAGTGGAGGAAGAATAGTCTTTCCACCAGGAATAAAATAGTGGCTGACACGTGGTAAAGAAGATGGCTGTCAGCCAGCTTCCTCTTATACATCAGGACTTGAATTCTGTCTTTTTCAAATTCATTTTAAAAACCAAGATGGACCAAATGTAGTTCACAGTATCCCAGATGCCCTTTTCCATTTTGCATATGCCTTGGAAATAATGCCGTCCGTGAATACAGTCTAGCCGATAAAGTCTGCACGTACTGAATATGCATTATTCATTCTTTGTTTTCTCTCATCTGGTGCACACAATCACTCTACGAGGCAGCTATTACGTTTGTTACATAGGAGAAAGTCGAGACTCAAGAAGCCTTGTTGTCCACTTGGTAAAACAAAGGTTTAACCCAAAGTCCAGCTGACCACTTGCTGTAACAGGACAATGTTCCAAAACTCTTACTGGACCCTGGAGGCTTGGTTACATACAGCCTTGATTAGACTAGAAAGTTCCCAAGACCTTTGTCCTCATAGTACATACTAAATAATGCCTCCTTACTCTCTGCCATTTAGCAACTTGTGAAGCACTTTTAGAGCTACCATCTCATTTGATTCATAAAATTTCACAAAGCAAATATAACTTTTCATTTTTATCAAGAAAGAAGCTGTTGTTAGAGTGTTTAGAACTAAGTTAATATAGTCAGAAACATGACTTGTGGCACACTAGGGAATATGGCAGGGACCAAAGTTAGGATTTTCATCCCCATGGAACAAGCAGCCCACGCTTGTGGTCACATCATCAGAATTGGGTCTACCTACACACCCAAAGCAGAGGCGGTAAGCAGAGGCCAAGGTCAGCTTTAAGGAGCCCACGTCTTTCTCCTTTGGACACTAATTTTGGCTCATGATGAACAGATTAAAACATTCCAAACTCATACCAGGACTTAAGTCAGAATCCAGAATGTTTCTTTTCGATTTCCACAATGGTTTTTTTTTCTTTCTAAAATTGTTCACTTAATCACATGCCCATCTGCCCCCATCCTTTCCTCAGTTACTTTCTGAAGTACAGAAATGTATATGCTCATTCTCTGACCTGCAACATCTGTGCACCCCTTCCCAGGTTTAGATCTCTCCAGTATGTCTGGTTCTTTTTAAAAGCTATATTCATGGTTAAGGAGAAATTAGTTGGTGTTTGGATAGAGATCCAAGGAAATACAAATTCTACTCTTTCCATAGGGACTAAGAGTCAGAAAACACACAAGGAGAAATAGTACAGATGAAATATAATACCACCCTCTTATTAGCCAGATGTGTATGTCTTAGATGAATCCTATTTCCTATGTACCACGGCCGACCATGAGGAAATCCCTCTGGCCATTATGCTACATTTGTGTTTCAGGAGAAATAGTGACAGCCTGGGATTCCATTCCTGGAAATTCTCCCACTGTCGACACATACCAAATCTTATCTTTAGAGACCACAAAACTAAAACTCAGTATATCATGAGAATGGGCTGTGGTTACAATGGAGCTAACATTATACTCTGTCCTTTCAGGCCACTCCATCCTGAGGGTGGCTTCAGACAACCATGAAACCACCAACGAAGTGACCGGAGGAAATGTTCCTATGACAAAAATGGACATGTGTGTGGGCAGACCCTTCCTCCCCCCAGCAAAATGGAAATATGGGACTGGGTGTGTGAACAACAATGGAAACTCTGAGATGCCTAAATGAAAGTCAGGGTTCAAGGGGAGCCCACAAAAACCCTCCAGCACCTCAGGGCTACAGATACCAGTCCACAATTTACCAGATGGAAAATACATCTTCTGCCCTCCAGAGAACAAATAAGCATAAGAAATGTGATGCCTGCTTTAAAGTTTTCTCTCCTTACCACCCAGCCAGATCCCACACATCCTTCTCCGGGGTCTAGCCTGAGAAGTGTAGTTCCTGCCTTTCATCAAGGAAAATTCTCTTTACAACAGACTATTGTAGAAAACCATAACCACTCAAAATGCAGAGCTGTGGACCCCACTTCCAACAGGTACATCTACAAAACACCCCCATATCTAAGGTTCAGGAGATATCTTCGAAGAATGAGCAGAAAGACTGTAAGAGCCAGAGCATCAGAGTTTGCTATGACATTGTGTCTCTTAGTGATGTTGGAAGCCACGCCCACAAAGTCTCACCAACATGACTGCCCAAACATAGGCTGAATGAGGACAACAGCAATAGACATGCCAAAACGGGCAGGGAAACGCCCAGGAGGCCTCCGCCCTGAACAAAAAAATACAGGCAACTAAGGATGCTGAGAGATGGAGGAATAATCTTCCCCAGGGAAGAGCGCAGCAGTTGGTTATCAATGCCAAATACCCAGCCCTGACGGCATGAATACAAGTAACACTGTATAGACTGAGAAAACTGTATTTTTGTATGCATATGTATATATGTATGTATGTGTGTGTGTATATACGTGCATGCATGTGTGTATGTGTGTGCGTGCCTGCATGGGTGTGTGTGTGTGTGTGTGTGTGTGTGTGTGTGTGTAACAACAATTAATGAAAGAGAGGCCATGAATTTGAAAGAGAGCAAGGAGACGTAGATAGGAGGGTTTAGGGGAGGAAAAGGAAGAGAGAAATGATGTAATTATATTATAATCTCAAAAAATAAAAGAAGTAAATGAATAAAATTAAAAACTATAAAAAGAAATTTCTCTTTTCAGCCATTCCTCAGCCATCTAATGCCCAAATGTTGTAGGAATTAAATACTATGATAGATCCAAATGCAGAAGGAGCCAGTCAAGTATGAACACTGAAGATCCAATAACTGAAGCTCAACCCTTGGAAATTTTTAGTTATTGGTTTTAACATTCCTTTATGGCTACTCTTCTACAGAGTTCTTTTTCCCTAGCCTCTATCTTCCTAATTCCATATACTAAAAGCTGAAATGTACCTAATTCCTACTTCCAAAGAAACATGGTGCACAAAAGATACTTAGTATGTTGAAATCTGTGCATAAGCTGGAGCCTCGGGTGTTTAAATTATCTTTTAAAAAATTAGACAATAGAGCCAGGTATAGTGGTGCACGCCTTTAATCCCAGCACTCGGGAGGCAGAGGCAGGCACAGGTATCTGTGAGTTTGAGGGCAGCCTGATCTACAAAGTGGGTCCAGGACAGTCAAGGCTACACAGAGAAACCCTGTCTCAAAAAACAAAACAAAACAAACAAACAAACAAAAAAGACAATAGTATATTCTCAGTGGCCCTTTTATCCCATGGAATCAAAATTAGGTAATTTGGACATATTTCATAGGACTTTAAATAGGTTTAAATGTTCTTAAATAGAATCTTAGAGAAGGTACCTTGAATCACAGACTGAGTTCCCACAGATAATTTTTGTTTGACTTTCAAATCCAGGCCATACTATGTAGTGTCCCTCCATGATAAATATTACCTGGAGAGTAAGAAGGGCTGTCTTCTACAGAGAAAGGGCCCGAGGCTCCCAATGTCCCCTCAACCTGTCTCCAGCCCTCCCAATCCTGGGAGGCATTTGAGTTTGTGAGCCCTGCTCCAAATCAATGGGTCTCAGCTGGAGATGACATCAGGGTTCCATGAAGGGGCCCTCCATGCCAGCCTCACCTTCTCCCAGACAGCTGTGGACAACAGCAGACGGCACTATCATCCCAGTGGTCCTCAATCTTCCTAATGCTGCAACCCTTTAACTCAGTTCCTCATGCTGTGCTGACCACCAACCATAAAGTTATTTTTGTTGCTACTTCATAACTGTAGTTTGGCTACTGTTATGAATCATAATGTAATTTTTCTATGTTTTCCAATGGTCTTAGGAGACCCCTATGAAAGGGTTGGTCAACCTCAATTGCTGATTGTGAAGTGTTGAGAACTGCTGGTCCAGATCACCATTGAAATAGGAAAGAATGGTGTTACCTTTTCCTAAAGATTGTAATTTATATTCCCTTCTTAACACTAAGGCAATAATAAATTCTACTGTTGAAGTATGTCTGACAGTCAAAACATTCCATTAATTTGTCTAATTCATTCAAGCAACCTGTCAATAGAGAGAGGGGGAGAGAAGTCTTGCAAGCCCGTCATTTCACGCTGAGAAAACTGTTAAATTATCCAAATAGTCCAAATTAGTCCAAATAGTCAAAGCAATGGCATGTAAGGATAAAGTTCTCCTTTTTTGGAGTCGTAACCTATGCTTTTCATCTTTGCTAGGGGGAAAAAAAAACTAAAGCTAAAAAAACTAAAGCTAAAATAAAGCCAAAGCAATTTGTCCCATAAGCCCATCTGTGTGAGAGGCGGCATCTCAATATCTGAAAGCAGACACCTTCACAACAAACTCTAAAATAATCCAAGTTCCCAAGCTTGCTCTAGAATGGTGTTGCTCAAGGTGTGGCCTGGAAAGATCTTTTCTGTTATTTTGTTTTGTTTTGTTTTTCGAGACAGGGTTTTTCTGTGTAGCCTTGGCTGTCCTGGACTCACTTTGTAGACCAGGCTGGCCTCAAACTCACAGAAATTCACCTGCCTCTGCCACCCAAGTGCTGGGATTAAAGGCGTGAGCCACCACACCCAGCTGAAAGATCTATTTTTATTTTATGAGTGTGAGTACTTTGCCTGCAGCTTCAGACAATTGTGGGCACCTCCTGGATGCTGGAAACTGAAACGAAGTCCTCTACAAGAGCGGAGCCATCCCTCCATCCCCAAAGTGTGGCCTGTAGACCAGTCATGTGAATATCACTTGAAAGACTGACAGGCATGCCAGTTCTCAAACCCAGAGCCCTGACCACCAATGAGAAGTCTAGCGGTCAAATCTGACAGTCTACGTTCTCATATTTCCCCAGGGGGGACTCTGATGTGTGTGCTAAGTTACAAGAATCACAGGGAAGGTATCAGAATTTTCTGGAAAGCTGAAAAAGAATCAGGACGCCTAAGCCCTAATCCCAGATTCCTATCTAACAAAACCCAAGATGACGTAATCCCATCCCATCAGCGAATCCCACTTTGAACAGCACAGCTCTGAACTCACTCATGGTTCCCCACCAAGTGTCCACAGGCATCTGAAGAGAGCAAAAACTGGGTTGATCTGCTGGCCACCTTAAACCATTTGAAGGAGTAAGCTTCAAGGATAGGAGCAGGCCTCCGGCATTTTTTTAAAACAAGCAGCTAAGTGGAGAACAACCTTCACAGGGACCTTCAGCTCCCCCAGGGCACCAATGTCCTCACTTCCTACTCTGGAAGCATTCTGAGCCCTTTCAAAAAAAAAAAAAAAAAAAAAGAGTTGATGCCAACGTTCTCAGCTATTTCAGTCACTTTTCAAAGTGCAACCTCTCGTCAGTTTAGTGAGATTTGTAACAACGGTTGTTTTCCAGCCCTTCTTGGATTCACATCTGAAGGTAGTGCTCCTTGGGGATTACTGCAAGGGACCATGTCAGTGATGCTTCCGCCAGTAAATAGAATTTGCAGCCGCGAAAGTCACACGCCCTCCAGAAAACACATTCTCTGCCTGAGGAGGAGACACACAGTTGTTCTAATGTTCTCAGTGTCACAACAGGTCCCCTCCAAGCAGCTTCAACAGTGCCCAAAGAGATGCTAAAGCCATTATCCTAAGGCAACACAGATACTGAAATGGCACCCGGGGGTCAGAGGACATGGTACAGGAGATTAAGACATTCTCAGGGCAATTGTTTGAAGAGGTGGTCTCCCACTGCCCAAAATCATTGTGACAACTCTAAAGAAGTCTTGATGAGAAATGTGGGTAAATGATAGTATTTGACCAAAGTATTTATATAGACCCAATGCCTAAAAATGCCTTAAGACTCGAGGGTATTTTTCCCCTGAAGTGGCATGTACTACTGACAGCTCATCAAAGGGAAGCAGAAAGAATGGGAAATGCATATTCATGTGTAATAACAGAGTAAAAAGACACCGTAGGAGCAAATATTGATAGACAAATATTTTCCTAGAGAAAGTGGTATGTATATTTTAGCATCATAAAAATACACTTGAAAGATGGAAAAAAAACTTTTTTCTTTCCATTTTGGCTTCATTAGAACAACAAGAGGCTTTGTGTCTCCCATCAAAGTACACCCGGATCCTTTTTGTCATGTCTGAGAAACTATTGATTTGTCTATTAAATTGTGCTATATGGAAAAATCTTGACAAGAGCAATATCATTTATTAGACTAACAAATACGTTAGTTGAACCAGCTTTGGAGACTTCTAAAATCCATTATACAACTGCAGCTCTTTTTCAGAGACCAGGATGTATTACAGAGACCAATTCTCAGGACATAGTATGACTAATTTACTGGCACATTCCAAGAGACCATTATATCTTAAGAAGTATAGAAAAATTATAACTTCAACTTTGGAGAAAAATCACTAACAGCTGATGTGTCTGTACTGAAAACCACAACATGGCAGGTCTACAGCTCCGAGGACTTCCAGAGTCAGCATTTTCAGACACTATAGCGGAAACACGAACAGGAACTACGAAGAGCAAAGTGAACCGGAAACCTGAGGTACTTTTGAGACAATTAATATGCATGAGGTCATCAGGTCCTTGCTCAAGCACTGTCTGTTCATACGGGGCTTCCCAACCACCCTAATCCACTCCTGTTTCACTCCTGTTTCATTTTTCTCTATGGACAAGACACCCACAAAGCCCCTTTAAGCCCTAAAATAATACACCCTAGTCCTAGACAAACACATCTTCCTTCCAAGACCACCTTATTCAGCCACTTCTCTTTGCAGAGAAGGGAGCTGAAGCCTAGAAAGAAGATGAGCCTTACCCAACAAGATATGAGACCACCATAGCGGTGCATAGCTCCCAGTGTCACGTGCTTCCGCCTCACAGCTATACAATCTCTGTTGTAAACCAGGTGAAAGAAATCACGCCCCTTTCCTCTCTGAGCTTTCATGACACCCTATTGGGACTCTAGGTGAGAGAAGCATGGGAGAATGGGGAAATAGAAGGATCCAGAGGGTCCTAGAAACCTACAAGAAGAACATTATGATGGGTGGATCTCGGTCCTGGGGTCCTGCCCAAACTATGGCACCAGCCAAGGACAATACCTGCAGTAAACTTCGAACCCCTACCCAGATCTAGCCAATGGACAGGACATTCTCCACAGTTGAGTGGAGAGTGGGGACTGACTTTCACATGAACCCTGGTGCCCCATATTTGACCATGTCCCCTGGATGGGGAGACCCGGTGGCACTGAGAGGAAGGATAGCAGGCTACCAAGAAGAGCCTTGATACCCTAAGAGCATATACAGGGGAAGGAGGTCCCCCTCAGTCACAGTCATAGGGGAGGGGAATAAGGGGAAAATGGGAGGGAGGAATGGGAGGATTCAAGGGATGGGATAACAATTGAGATGAAATATGAATAACTTAATTATATAATATGTATATTATATATATTATATCATATATTAAAGTATATATATATTTTATATATATATATGAAAAAAAGATTTCATGCCCCATCACGCCATCATTTCTATCACAACCTTGGAACCCTCACTTGGAGATCTTGACTTTATTAGGAAGTTCATCTCTCCTCCCCAATCAACAAATGATCTAGAAAATGTTGCTCCAGTAAGAAACAAATTCCACTGTGCCAAGGCACTTAACTTTAGAGGGTGTTTATTACCAAGGCATCTACTGGCCTCTGCCAGTTGACAGAACAAGGGGTAGGAGGCAGAAAAGTGATTGAAAATGAGAAAGAATAGAAGCGAAGGAGAAAGAGGGAGATAGAGGGGAGGAGGAGGAAGAGGAGGAGGAGGAGGAGGACAAAGGGGACAGCAGACTGTAATAACCCCTCATAGAAACTGCCTTCTGTTAAAGTGACAGAGACATGTGTCTCATAACAACTCCCAAGGGAGAAGTCAGTGCTCAAGGGTCACTGCTTCACACTGTGATGTGTGTGTGCACTCGTCTCTCTACTGAGTCACACTTAATGCAATGTACAGACATGCATTGATTACGCATTTGCCATCAAGCACGCAGCAAATGCCAGCCATCTCAATACAACAGAAGAGACCAAAACACAGGCCTGGTCGCTGGCCTTATGGAGCCCATAAACTATTGTTTCCTCAGCCTTTAAATTATCGGGAGCCCCTTCCAACTGCACCTGGCAGAAGGACAGGACGATTACAAACCCAGACACCTTGGCTGGTGCCTGAACCCCTACCCAGATCTAGCCAATGGTCAGAACAGTCTCCACACTTGAGTGGAGAGTGGGATATGACTTTCTCACATACTCTGGTGCCTCACAGTTGACCATGTCCCCTGGAGGGGGAGACCTGGTGGCACTCAGAGGAAGGACAGCAGGTCACCGAGAAGAGACTTGATACCCTATGAGTATATACAGGGGGAGGTAATCCTTCTCAGGAACAGTCATAGGGGAGGGGAATAAGGGGAAAATGGGAGGGAGGGAAGAATGGGAGGATACAAGGGGTGGGATAACCATTGAGATGTAACAAGAATAAATTAACAAACAAACAAACAAACAAACAAACAAACCCAGACACCAGACAGCGCTAAGTTTGGGACAGAGTTCTGGAAGCTGCTTTACCTATTTGACCTTGAGTGACTTTTCAGTTGCTGTGATGAAATTTCCTGACATAGATAACTAGGTGGAGGAGAGCTCTGTGTAGCCTCTCAGGTTCAGAGACCCAGTCCCACGTGGTGGCTTCTATCATTTAGCCCACTAAGCCCAGGGTGTGGCAGAGAGTAGCAGCTCCTCCTATGGTAGAAGGACAGGAAGCAGGGAGGTGGGACTTCCTGGATGTCTCCTTTTATTCTGCTCCCCCTGTGTGTGACAGTACTCCCTACCTTCAGGGTGGATCTTCCTCTTCAGTCAGTCCTCTCTGGAAATGTCCTCACAGACACTCAAAGATGTGCCACACCAATACAGGCAATCTGGTCAAAAGGGCAACAGAGATTCGTCACCCCAAGAGGAACCTCCAGCACTGAGGGTCAATTTCCTCATCTCCAACACAGTGAAGTTAGGTGTAATGACCTCCACACCACTTCAAGTCCAGTATGAAGCCTAGGAATAATAACACCCATAGCAACTGAGATTTATTGGCCACTTGTCACATGCCAGGTAGGCACCCACTGAGCCTGGACTGTTGCATTCAGTCCTTTTTAATCAGTCACCCTAGGGAAGGCATTGTTTGTTCCTAGCCTGCAAGTAAGCCTTGAAGAGGGGAAGAGATGTCTCAAGCCCATAGACTATCTATATTGGAACCCAGATGGAAAGCTGGCAAAATCTTGAGCCCATACCTTTAACCATAATGCAGATAGCTATCACTATAAACATGTCTATGTCTTTTTACTGTGGCCAAAAGAAAATTAAGCAAGGGAACTGGAGAGATGGTCCAGCAGGTAAAAGTGCCAAGCCTGAGTTCCATCTCCAGGATCCACAGAGTGGAAGAAGAAAACTGACTACCACAAGTTGACCTTTAACCTCCACATATCTGCTGTGATGCATTCATCTCCCTATGCACATTAATAACTATGCAATAAAGAAAAGATAAAACTGCTTTAAATGTCTGTGTAAAAAATAAAATATTATTTTTAAAGTTTTTAATAAAATTTAATGTGGGAGAAAAAGCAGGTGAAGTTTATTTGAGGTTTTGGTTTTTAATTTTTAGCTTTCTCTTGGAGATATCAATGCTACACCCCCTGAGGTCCTAAAAGAGAACATGTGCCCATTAGAAAATGTTGAATAGTCATTTTCTATCTCTGCTTGGAAATGAAGCGCTTTCATTTAAGACACATCATCTTCCTGCTTTGTGCTTTTCTTCTTGCCTCATCTAAGGCGCAGAAAAGACAATGTGAGTTTCTTCTTTAAACCGGACCCATCTTTCTCAGTTCCTGCAACCTCCAGGACAACTTTGCATCCTTCCTTTGTTGCCCTTGGATCAGTTAGGTTACTGGTAAGCTGCATCCTGGGGTCCGTGCGTCTTAGGAGCCAGACATATCTTATCTGCAGTACAGCTACCATCACTCTTCATTTCAGCCACTGTTGGTTACTTGTGTCCCTGTCTGTCCTTAGAACTAAATAAGAAAACAAACCAACAAACAGGTGCAGACGTTTTCCTCTAGGCTTGTAATGGAACTTCAGGCGGACTGGGTATTTGGGAGAATCTTGGAGATCTAACTTTTTAATTTAAAAGTTGTTTCGAAAGAGCACTTGAGTAGAAATTCTAAATAACTGCCTGCCAGTTCCAACTAGCATGCCTGGGGACTCAACAGTGAGAGAAAGCTGTGCAGAAATGAGACACCTCCCAACCCATAACCTAGAGGCTGGGCCACGTAACAGCAGTGCAATTGAATAACTTCTTCTAAGGGGGGGAGATGCACCATACATCCTCATGCTCGGTCTGTTTGTCTGGAACAATGTCTTTACAACGATTTCATGTGTTCTGAGTATTTTATGAACAGAAATACCCTGTGCAATACAGACTGTAAGATCATCTTGAACTCAGATGATCTGGCAGAACATGAAGTGCGCCCCTCCCCTCCGATTCTCTTGGCACATAGGGAGTGAGCAGTAGCTGATCTTGGTGCACTGGGCTGAACTTTCTGGGGCTCCACAGTCTCTACTACTGCCTGACATCTCTCACCCACAGGCCCCATCGCCTGCACGTTACCTTCCTGGATACTTTAGGCTCTTTAGGCAGTCTGTCTAATCCAGGGTGCTTAGTAACACAAGGAGATTATGCCCAGGCTATAGGTGTCAAGAGCCTTTCTAAAACTCCTGACTCAGTGGCTCCTGTCATCTCCCTTGATCAACTCCACCTAGCATTGCCACGCAGACCCTAGAGAACGGCACTCACCAAAATATCAGTCTATGCCTGACATCCCACTCTCAAATTATACCACTGCTCGTCTACACGGGACCCTCATTTCTGATTCTGGATGGTGACATCCATGGTTACTTTAGATGCTGGGTCAGGGTGGTAGGTAGTGTACCAAATCCACTCTGCACTGTGTTCACACTCACTGCACACACCCAAGTGGCTCCCGTGTGCCTGCACTGCTCTAGCTGTGAACTGTGTCCTT
The DNA here is from genome assembly GCA_907169655.1 of Acomys percivali. Classification (NCBI taxonomy): domain Eukaryota; kingdom Metazoa; phylum Chordata; class Mammalia; order Rodentia; family Muridae; genus Acomys; species Acomys percivali. The sequence goes on from OU015750.1 coordinate 47,800,795, forward strand.
GTGAAGTTCACCTCTAGTGGGGTAGAGACACAGAATAAACAACGCACGATGCACCAGATGTTGCTGTTATGAGGAAAATGAAATAAGGTGGAGGGATTCTGAGCGTGGTGTGGGTCCTATTTTTGAGATACAGTTGTTGGCTCTGTTTCTTATCAATATACAACCCAACTAGCTTACACAAAAGGGAAAAAAGGTTAAAGGGAAACAAGAGTGAACCTTCCAGTATCCATTCCACAGGAGGAGTCTCTAGGTGTCTCTGGCCTGCGAGCTGGTCCGACCTGTTGGCTGCTCCTCTCTCTCCTCTCCACCTGCCTGTCTCTCACGTGCAAGGGGCGGTCTCCCTCTCCCATTGAAGGTCGATTAGAAACACAGTCCCCTTCCTGAATTCCAGGCCCAGGATGGCTCCACCCAGTCTATCTCAAGGTTAATCTCAGGGAGTATCCATGGTGTGTCAAAGGGCAAAGGCTGCCAAGACTGCTTTCACCTGTGACAGAGTTTACAATCCCTCCCACATACAGTAATCAAGGAAACTTTTGAAAAGTGACATTTGGGCAAAAATCTAAAAGAGGTGCACTTGTAAACCACATTCATACTTGTGGGAAGAGTGTTCCAGACAGATGAGTGAGTCAGGGGCCCTTGGGTGTAATGTGCTCAGAACGCGGCAGGAAAGCAGAACCAGTGTGGCTGGAAAGGGTGACGGAGAGCAGAACAATGAGCTAACCGGCAGGGGAGACGTGAGCCTTGTGGTGAGCTAACTGATAGGCGAGATGTGACATCATCAGCTGGATAACTGCTGAGTGAGCCTGTGTAAGGCCTTGAAGGCCATGTAAGGACTTGACTTCTAATCCAAGTGGAAAGAGAAAGCAGTGGAGAATTTAAACATAGGATTGGGATGATCTGAATTCAGTTAAAAAAAAAACATTTGGTTATATCTACATGACATGTACATGAGCATTCAAAGCCTTGTTCTCTATAGACAAGCTTGAAAACAAATCTATATGTATATCATCTGATAAGGGAATAAATGAAATATAGTATGTCCATATAGTGCAATGTTTTCTAGTAGTTAAAAATCACAGTGACTTTAATCCCTGTAATCCCAGCACTCAAGAGAGAAAATCAGAAGGATTGCCACAGGTCCAGCCTGGGCTATTTTATGAATTTCATGCTAGACTGAGCTATAGAGTAAAATCTTCTCTGAACATTGAAACATGGAGTTACTCTATAATAAGAACAGTACCTCCTCCAGACATAGGCTATCAGAGATGACTTACTTCTTTTGGAGTTGGTGGTCCTCTCTTACTGGACTCTCACAAAGATTAAAGGCAATTGCCATGCCTTAGTTACACTTCAGAACTTGATGATAAGATCCCATTGCCAAAGACCCCACACACCTGTGTCATAGACCATGGAGAAATGAAGCTGGCACCAACCCGGAGGCTTCATCCCTACTGGCTGGCTTTCACAGTTCTGGGAGGGTCTCTGAGTGCTGCAAGAGGATGAGGTCATCAACAGCTTCACTGACCTGTAGACTACAATAACCACAAGGCTGGCAAGATACGCCCCACTGGTGCAATAGCAGCATGGCTGCTATGGGGGTAACCAAACACTTTCTTAGTGGACTTAAAGCCCACTCCATAAGCTAGAACCCATGCCTGGTACCATTAACCAGACCAAAACCCATGGCTACCTAAGTCATAGACCACTACCCCCAACACAGGACCTAGTACTATTATTCTGACAAATGGATATAGTATTAAACTGTCCCCTAACTTATCTTTACATCTGTAGATTAGAGTGCATCTGTCAACCCTCATCAGAGAAGCTTCCGTTTGTAGTAGAGGCCAGCTAACACAGAGACCCACAACAGGTGGAGATGCTCCGCTCTAAGTAAGACCCTGAAGCACAGGACAAGAGGATAGCTGATGGCACCAAAAACTCTCACCATGACTGGAGCCTAGTTTACAACAAAATGAGGGAAACTTGTAACAGTGCATTGGCCATTTAAGTCAAAATACTAAATGTGTATGGCTTCAGACCCACTGATTCTACATTTAGAAATGTAAGCAAAGGAGACATTTGGGAAGTCAGTACATACCATTTATCATACTGGAATTCTATAGCTGTAACAACTTAAAATAATGAAGTACTATTAACAAAATAATTTGAAAGTAAATGAAAAGTCTAAAACCAGGGCATTTTAAACAAATTAAGAGGAGCTAGAGAGATGGCTGGCTCAGAGGTTAAGAGTACTTGCAGCTATTTCAGAGGACCCAAGTTCAATTCCAGCACCCATGACTCACAGCTGTCTGTAACTCCAGCGCCTGAGAGTCCAGTGTCTCTGGCTCCCAGGAGCATTTGCACTCGTGTGCACATACCCACATGCATACACATACATGTAATTAAAAATAATAAAAATAAATCTTTAAGCCAGGTGGTGGTAGCTCACACCTTTGATCCCAGCACTCAGATGCAGAAGCAGGTGGATCCCAAGGCTATACAGAGAACCCCTGTCTCAAAAAAATGAAAAATTAAAAGAATCTTTAAACAAATCAATATATATCATACCATATAGATAATATCCCATCACAAAAACAATGATTTGATTCTATATTTACTAATATAAAAAGAAAGTTAAGGCACATTGTTAAATGTAAAAGAAAAATTAAAAACACACTATGAGATTTATAAGTTTAACAAGAATTTTTAAGACCACAGCATCTAATATAACTCTATTTGAAATATAGAAAGTCATGTGTGACAATTCTCAGTTTTAAGAACGTGTGTGTGTGTGTGTGTGTGTGTGTGTGTGTGTGTGTGCACGTATACACCATGGTATACCTGTGGAAGTCCAAGGACAATGTGTATGAGTTGGTTCTCTCTGCTATGTGGGTTCCTGGAATTAAAGTCAAGTTGGGTTCGGCATCCCACTTTACCTTTACCCACTGGGCTATGTCTTCAGCTCTAGAGGAACAATGCTTAATGTCCTAAAACACAACAGGAGCTGTGGTTGGCAACAGCTGTATTTAAAAAAAAAAAAAAAGCTCATGAAAGGGATTTCTAATTTTCCAAACACAAAGAAATGACAAATATTTAAAGTAATAGAAATGATCGTTTATGTGTATTGAAATGTCACAGTGTACCTTGTAATTGTATAAATTACTATATATTAATTAAGAATTTGATTTGTAAAAAATAACTAGCAATGGTTTCTCAACTTTACCTCAGCCACCAAAGCTTGACTGTCACTGCAGGATGCTCTCTGTCTCGTGCAGGTAAACGCACCTTTCTCACTGCACTGAGTGTCGCTTAGGACCTGCGGATCTCGGGTGTTATGAGAAACCGTTCACAACTGACAAGCAGCTCTTGAACGCTGAGTTCCAGACACAAAGCCAAACACGCAGTGCCTCTTCAGTTCAGGGACTCTGTGGCTCTGTGATGCCCCTTTTGCAAAGCTTTGCCACTGACCAGATGACACAGCTGTGATCACAGGTACCACACAGCTTACTTGTACCAGACAGCCCAAGCCTTTGGATGGCCTCTGAACAGTCTCTGTATTCCTTTCTTCCAAGATCTTATTTTCTCCTCCCACCTAGCCCAGTGTGAGAACTGGAGCACAGCCATCTTCCATATCTATGAGGGATGGACTGCAAGACCTGCTCCTCCATAGATACTGAAATGCATGATGCTTGAGTTGTTCATATAAAATATTTGTATATAACGTACCTACATCCTCTTGCAGGATGATTTCAAGAATCCCTAGGTGACTGACAGTGCCTAAATCAACACAAATACTATGTAAATCATTGCTGTACTACATTTTTCAGAGTATTAATAGCAAGAAGAGTGTCTTGGGTGTTAGTACAGCTTCAATTAAAAAATATTTTAAATTCTCAGTTGGTTGAATTCAAGATGTAGGATCATGAATATTGGGGATCAGATATGTTTTCTATGGCACTAAAACTACTCTTGCTCTGTAGTGTAAGCCCCTCCCTCTGTTTGACTACCTGCTCCCACCAAAGTAATACCCCATGCTCCTTTTTGTGGGTTCTATAACTAAAGGAACGGTTATTGGCAATCGGTAATGTGCCCTCCAGAAAAATTTCAGTGAGCATGCCCTAGCCCAGACAGTTGTCATCTTCAGAACCATACATGGGGTGACTTCTGGAGACTTTCTTGTTGTGGAGGCTTGAAAGAGAGCAAGAGGAACAACACTGGTCCCCAAGGCTTTCTTTGCATAGGTGAATTTTTATCCAAAGCATTGCAGGAGCTTTGGTGCCTGGCACTGATTGCTGAGAGAGGCAGGGACCAACAGGGAGGACTGTAACTGCCTGAAAACCATATCAAACTGTGTTACAAGCTAGCCCTGCCACAGAGAGGGCCACTATCCGGCTCTCAACATGGTTCTGAGGGCTCTTCAAAGCACTCAATTGAAAAATGTTGCTTCTATAAAGCCCAGGGCAGACTACTATGGAGCAAACAGCTGCTATGTGATTAGAAACACAGGAAAGGGGGCTGGAGAGATGGCTCAGCAATTAAGTGTACTGACCCAGATTCAATTCCCAGCACCCACATGGCAGTTCACAACTGTCTAACTAACGTCAAGATGTGATATCCTCACACAGACATACATGCAAGCAAAACACCAATGTACGTTAGATAGATAGATAGATAGATAGATAGATAGATAGATAGATAGATAGATAGGTAAATAGATAGAAACACAGGAAAGGTTCTGAAGATACTTGGTGTTCTAAATCTCTTCCTCGGCATCTCAAGTATGGTGTCCAGAAAATAAAGCAGTGTTATAACTTGTGTGGTTGATTTTGTTTTCAAAATACCACTATTGATAGAGAATATTCACTATAGAGATATCTGAATATGCAGAAAATTGTAGAGAAAGATCAGACTCAAGAACTTAGCACTCATTTTTCACTCTTTTGGTGCTTTATGGTGTGTTTTATAGCATACATTCTAATTCTTGAAGCAATCCATACTTAAATTTCTACACTGTCTTTTTAGTGTATTCCACTATTAAATATATTATCAAATAATATACTGGCAAAAATAACTTTTATCTCCTACAAGGCCTTTCTGAGTTACCAGTCTATTTTTTAAACTCTTAATTATTTTTAAACTGTCAACTGTGGCTACCCTTAAGAAATGAAGCTTGGCTGGGCATGGTGGTGCATGCCTTTAATCCAAGCACTTGGGAGGCAGAGGCAGGCAGATCGCTGTGAGTTCAAGGCCAGCTGGGTCTACAAAGTGAGTCCAGAATAACCAAGGCTACACAAAGAAACCCTGTCTCAAAAAACAAAACAAAAACAAAAACAAAAAAAGAAAGAATGAAAGAAAAGAAAGAAAGAAATGAAGCTTGTTTCGTTTTCTACTTTTCTTTTTTAATTGTATTTTCCTGTTTTTCTTTTCTTTTTGTTTTGTTTTGATTTTCAAGACAGGATTTCTCTGTATAGCCTTGTTGTCCCGGACTCACTTTGACCTCGAACTCATAGCAATCCACCTGCCTCTTCCTCCCTGAGTTCCCTGGTTTTCTATAACATACACAACACTACTTACACAATGTTTCATAAATGTAAAAGGTTTTCAAGTAGCATGTGCTCTTCCCCATCACAGTTTTAGAAAACCATTGTAGACTGTAAATTCTGCTAATCTTCCTGCTCATGCAAGATTACAACAGAGAAAGTTGAGTTCCAGATTTTTAAAAACTAAGTAGATTTGCACAACTACACTCATTTATAAAACTCTGTGGTCATCTCTTTAGCTTTCCCCATGTGATTGGCCTGAACTTAAGGTAGGAAAGCAACAAAGCACGCCTTTCCCTAAGATAGAGATAGGGATGCACAGACAATGCATATTCAACTCTTTGTTTTGTTTAAAAGCACTTTCTGTTGCAAAAAAAGGAAAAAAAATGAAATTGAGCAATGTTCCAACTTTAACACATTCATTACCATCATGGTTTTGAAATAAGCAAAAGAGCATTAAAGGACTGGACGTCATGCACTTAAAGTTTGGGAAGAAGAGTTGACTTGGGCAAGAACTTTCCCTTGTTAGGAGGAAAAAGAGAAATCATTTTTTAAAAAAATGATGCTAGCCGGGCATGGTGGCACATGCCTGTAATCTCAGCACATGGGAAAGCAGAGGCAGGCAGAGTTCTGTGAGTTCAAGGCCAGCCGTGTATACAAAGTGAGTCTAGGCTAGAGACCCTGTCTTGAAAAAGAAAAGAAAAAATAAAAGATACTATGGAAGAAGTAGATATCTCTATAAAAGAAGAAACAAAACACTCAGAGAAAAATTCATACACACTATTAATCTTCCTCCATGACTCCTAAAGTTACAGGGGGAAAAAACACTTATTTCTAAAAACTCAAGAAAGGAAGGTTTTGAGAACCAGGGACAGAGAGCTCTACTGGCTACAGTCAAATATAGCTCACTTTTCAGTGTGGTCCCAGTAAGGCTTAGTAAGCAGTGCTCTTCACTGTGTACCTGAGCATTTCATATTTACTGTGTACCTGAGCATTTCATATTTACTGTGTACCTGAGCATTTCATATTTACTTATATCTTGCTGTAATCTATCCCACTGTTTATGCTTAAAATTAAATTTATTTTGTATGCTCTTATTGACTTGGTGTCTAATACAGCTTTCGTGTGTGTGTGTGTGTGTGTGTGTGTGTGTGTGTGTGTGTGTGTGTGTGTGT
>OU015750.1:47813030-47831332 GCA_907169655.1 Acomys percivali
TGTGTGTGTGTGTGTGTGTGTGTGTGTGTGTGTGTGTGTGTGTGTGTCTGGTACCTGCAGAGGTCAGAAGAGGGAGTCCAACCTTCCCGAAATGGAATTACAGACGTTTGTGAGCTACTATGTGGATGCTGGGAATTGAACCTGGGTCCTCTGGAGAGCAGTCAGTGCTCTTAACCTCTGAGCCATCTCTCCAGCTCCTTTGAAATATTTTCTTGCTGTTAAATAAATTAGCCTAAGGGGGAAAAAAGAACTTCAGCAGTACTTGGAGAGATTTGCAACCCTTAAATGTTTAATGTTTTCCTTTTTTTTTTTTTTTAAGATTATTTTGTGTGCATGTGGGTTACATTGAGCCGTCTATCTAGCCCCAATTTAAAAGGTCTAATGTAACTGAGATGTTTAAGATACATAGATGAAATACCCCAAGAATAAATGCTCACTGCCATTTATGGCAGGGAGAAATAAAGGCTTATCAACAATTAAAGCAGAAACTTGTTGTTTGTGAGGCTAAAGATCAAATCCAGGCCTTGCACATGCTCAACTCCACCCTCAAGCCCCAAAGTACCATCCTTGAAGGACACTGTGCCTCTCGGGCACACTCGCCCAGATCCTGTGGCTCTGGATCCTCACCAACGCAGACAGGCTCCTTTTCTTCACAGGCCAGATGCAACTGGAGCCAAGTCAAAGTCTCCTGTACCTGTTGGCCGCGATACCTGCTGTTTGTGGGAAGGTGAGGCAACCTCAAGAACCATCATAAACGCAGCTAAGCACGAATGTTTGAGTAAGTCGGTACTGGGCATAAGCACTGTAGAGTTAAGTGCAGCTGAGATAGTGTAAAGCTTTGCAGCTAGACTTTTCCCATAGACTTTTTGCCCTTCTTCAGTATAACCACTCCAACCTCTGCAGAGAGAGCACAAATCACATTTTCTTTTCTTGGCAGTTTTCTCTTGACTCTTGAATGCTATTTGGCTTCTCCACACTTAACAATTTGGATTAAGTTAAAATCTAATAGAATTAGGAACCCAAATTTATAAGATAAATCTTTCAATATGCCCGAATTTTTTAAATCAAGATTATAAAAAGTTTTAAAGCAAGTAGAAGAATATAAGAAAGTGAAAATATTCCTTGGTCACTGTAAGATGCAAAGCCATGCTTAAAAAAAAAAAATATGAAGCTCATAATTTCACGGCCAGGATTAACATATACTCCTTCTACATATGAAAAAAAGATGTGCATTAATTTGACCCTGTAAGGTTTCCTCGTGCAGCTCTAAGGACAAACCCTGTACTCTTAGGTAAAGTGATAGCTACAGTACATGAGAGTGCCTCATGACTATGGGAGGAATGTCAGCCAAGAAAGCTGGTTGGCTATTCAACAAATGCCTAACTAAAAATATAGTACTTGAGTTGAGCTTTGAAGGTTGTTTGGATTTCCATAAAATGAAGATGAAATGAAAGAATACAGTTAGAACGGCAGAGGCAACACCAAGAACATCAATTTGATCTGGACATGTTGCTGTTTACACCATCAAATTGCCTTAATAGGAAGGATTATGATCAAAGTTAGATAGATAGATAGATAGATAGATAGATAGATAGATAGACAGATGATAGATAGATAGATAGATAGATAGATAGATGAAAGATGAAAGATAGATAATAGATAATGTGTAGATAATAGATGATTGATAGAAGATAGATAGATGACAGAAAATTGTGAATAGATAAATTTTTTAAAAGATTTCTTTCTTTCTTCTTTCTTTCTTTCTTTCTTTCTTTCTTTCTTTCTTTCTTCCTTATGTATACAGTGTTACACATGCATGCCAGGAGAGGGTACCAGATCTCATTATAAATGATTGTGAGCCATGATGTAGTTGTTGGGAATCAAACTCAGGACCTTTGGAAGAACAGCCAGTGCTCTTAACCTCTGAGCTAAAAAGGAAAAGATTGAAAGAAAAGGCAAGAGAAAGATGTCTTTTCATCTACCTAAATTCTAAAAATACAGAAATATGTACAGCCCAGTCCTCAGTCTCATAGCTACTACAATGTGTGTGGAGAGGCATCAGCACCCAACAAATAGTTGATCAGTGTTTTCTGCCTTTAAAATGCTTTGAGTAACCAAAAAGAGCAAAGGCAGATGTACAGCACGACAGGCGCTTTGCACATCAACAAAGTATGACAAGGGCATCCAAGTGGAAGGATCAGCGTATGCAAAAACACTTAGACATTTTCCCCTGTAGACTTCATTCCTCTAATTATGTAATTATGGAAAGAAAATCAAGAAACATATAAATTAAGCCTTTATCTTTTTGCCAGGTGATAATATTGGCTTCTCATCAAATCCCCAGATTTCCCTCAGGTGGGAATTATCTCCACTTAAAAGGAGAAGAAACCGAGGCAAAAAAGGTTAGGTACTTGCCCAAGGTCACACAGCTAGAGGGTAGATTTCAACTCAGGAAGGCTTGATCTATTCACATGTTGTTAACTGAAGTATCACCACAGATATGTTAGTGGATGAGGTGAAGGAAATATGGGGGGTTAACTTCATCAGTATTACAGTTTGGAGACCATTTTCAACACCCTCGAAGTCATTCTCAAGCATATGCTGTGTGTCTACAGTGCTGCATGAAACACTACTGACTAATCCAGGGACTTTGCATTTCTGTTTGGAAATTGTGGTTAGTGCCTGTCATGTGGTAGGTGGCTGGAAACATCTATTCTCTTGAAAACATTTCCCCTAAGTTCCTTCTCAGCCATATGCTCACCATAAGGACAGCCATGCCTTTACAAGACCTCCTTGGTATCTGAGATTCTCTGTACTAGAACTGAAATTGTAAATGATGAATTTCATTGCGTTGCCAGTTGGCTTGGTTAGCATCATTGCCAATTTCTTCCACCATGTAGACAACATTGCCTATAGCTTTTGGAGATTAAAAAAGCACTATGCTGAGGGGAATACAGGGGCAAACTGGAGAGAGCAATTCTGAGCCTCTTCTGCTCAAATTAAGGTGTACGAGACAACCCTGCGGTCTTCTGAAGTATTCTCATTTATCTTAAAGTAATTTAAACTCTGTCACATAGAGTAAAAAAAATGTTCTAACACAAACATAAAAGATGCATATACATATAAAAATACTCAAACTAAAGTTTATAAACAAAAGTCACTGTGTCATTGGATGGATGGATAGGTAGATAGGTAGGTGGATAGACAGATGGATGGATAGATAGAAGATAGATAGATAGACAGATAGATAGATAGATAGGATGATGATGATAGATAGATAGAGATGATGATGATAGATAGAGATGATGATGATAGATAGAGATGATGGTGATGATAAGATAGATATATAGATAGATAGATTAGATAGATAGATAGATAGATAGATAGATAGGTTAGATAGATAGAATAATAGACAAACAGGTATATAGATATAAAGATAAATAACTGATCAAGAAACTCTTTTATGCATGTGATTAGCAACTGAGAATTCAATTAATGTTGCCAAATGCCATCTGAAGCTCTTAGGGCCGCCCTCTTCTCTGCTGCCAGGGCTTTTGGGTTAAGTGATTCTCTCTACTAAAAACCGTAGCACTTCCCCAACAGTTTCGGAGTTCATAACCAATCTGGGAAAGATGCATTCTGAATCCAAATGGCATGTAAGCTCCAATTCCACAATAAAGAAGCTGATTTTTCACTAAGCATAGCAGAGTGTAAACCCTAAATGTATACTCTTTCCCTTCAAAGTCATTAGTCTACAGCAACGCCCTCAGTCTTCAGAGGCTGCCATTTCTCAAAGCAATACCAGAACTCTATTTGGAGGTAGCCTTCCTAGATTACCACCGATATCCCTGAATATTCATAGTGGTACCAAAGGTTTTACCATTGGAGAAGAGTCTGGACTTCTGGAGTGAGCCAATACTGAGTGCCAAAGTTCTTCATTAAGGTGAGTAATTGAGCTGAGAAAACCATTTGGCATTAAAGTAGTACTGAATATAAATATGAAGATAGGTTTTTTCTTTCATTATTTATAAACTGCCTTTGACAGGTAGTTTTACTCAGTTATATGCTGTTTAAGTTTTATATATAGTTTGCCTTCACAGTAAAACTTCAAAATATTGTTTGTGTGGTTCAGTTCATTTGTTTAACAGATTCATCAATGAAAACTACTTTTCCTAAGCCTAAGGTCTGACAATAACAGCAATAGATATACTGCCATATGCTTTTGTATATATTATGTAAGCTTGTTTTTTAAATCAAAATTTGATTTTAACCTAAAAAACAACAAACCATCATTTAGCCAAATAACATTTTTTATTAGGAACAAGAGGAAACAACATGCAGAGATTCCTTACTCTAAATGTAATTATTTTTCTCTTTGAAAAATGGAGCCCTTATGGAATTAATAACGTTGGGGGTTGTCTTTTTAAAACATTTCCTCCCTTTTCAAGAATTCCTTTGCCCACTCTGAGACCAAGGCACCCGCTCAAGGACTCTACGTGGCTAGGAGTTCACGCATTCTTCACGCTTTCAGAAAAGCTGTCATGACAGAGCATTTCCAAACCTTCTTTCCACGTGTCCTCTATGAAGTCACTCACAAAGGTTTCAAAGCAATCTCCCAAGTTCCCCAGAAAACACATATATCTGATTTGAAAATTTCTCCTATCAGCAAAACTGTGCCAGTATTATCTTCACTAGTGATTTCTTAAATAAATAAATAAAGCCCCCCAAAACTCTTTCTAAAACATCATATCAGACACCCCAGACAGAAATGTCAGATGCGCGGCACGGATGGCTGTTGCACTTGTGCTGTTTCACTGTCTCGCATTCTGAGCAAACACAAAGGCTATTTTCCCCAAAGGGTTCAGAGGGCAGACGATTTCATTTCTTCAGAAAATTGTTTCTCAGGATTTCAATCTTCTTAGCTGGAGATGACAAAACATAATATCAGAAACACTTATTCCTTTTATCTGCTATATTTTCAAAACATAAATAAAAGCTCAGTGTACATTTAAGACAGGTAGGTTCAAACTTAGGGATAAACCAGATAGATACATTGCAAAAGGAAGTTTGATAATGTGAGAGCATTTAATTGCAAATGCTTAACAGAAAATCAATGCAAAAACCAAACCCTTAAAAAAATTTCTTTTTGAATTGTCAGTCTCATTTTTCCCAAGCAGCATCTGATTTCTCTAAATCTTCGGGTTAATGAGACAAGTGACAAAAAATTAAATTGGATTTTTAGCAAAGGAGAGTCAAATGAATACCATTTGGCTAAAGCTTCTTTTTTTTTTTCTATTTCTGCGCACACTGGTGAGCACTATTTTGGTTTTCAACCTCATTGCACCCTTATTCTTAAGGTACGGTGTAAGAACTTTAAACCTCAAATGTTTTTAGAATAAAAACAAACCGTGCATCTATGGTAAGATGAGCATAATGGCTTTTTGTAACATGCCTGGTGCACTTCACAGCCGGCCTTGCACAGCACTGGCTGAGCAATTTCCATTAGCATTAATATGCGCTTAGGCTTCTACTGTTCTATCATTTAGGCAATAATTCGAGGATCAATTTAATTTCATGGGAATTTCACTATTCCAGGCCAACTTGGTGGTTTTGTCATTTAAGGAGATTTAGTTCAGATCACCTCAGATTTCACAGTGATTGTTTTGTGGAGTGAGTGAGCATGTCCACACTGGCACATCTATTGCGTACCTGCCACTAAACATGTCATCATGGATGAAACGAGTTACAAAATAGGATTGCTTCCTGAGGTGTCGAAGCAATCCTGTCTTGTCTCAGCCTCCAGCGGATTTGCAAAATCATACAAACTCAGGCATCTGTCAAAATATTAGGGGTGTTCCATGAAGGGGCTGCAAGATACTTCAGAGCTACAGTGACGCTGTTCCAATATGGCTGCCATCTTGGCTTTAAGGCACCGCCTTAGCAGGTCTCTGGTGATACATTGGCTTTTAATTCGGGAATGTTAACACAGTTGTCAATGCGGAGTTTCCTTTAGATATCAGGTGTTTCAGATAACCGTATCTGTGTTGAGGTAAAATTGCACTCACAGGATTCCAGGAGTGCAACTGCTCTGGCCTTTTAGTTATTAAAAACATCAGCAGAGAAAGAGTCTTAGGGTAGTGGACAGGGAGAAGGGAACAAAAAATAAGATGCTATTTCAGAATTACTTTCCATAGGTTTGGGCAACAAACTATATTCTAAGCACTAAGAATTACTTCTAAGGTTGCAAGAAAGCTCAGCAGAGGCACGTCGTGTTTCGCACCATCTCCTTCCCTGGTGAGGGGAGGGCTGAGGAGTACGAGCATCACACCAAGCTTCACACGTTGTGAAGCCTCGATGACGCTAACAGAGAAGATACAACAACTTTAAATATACGGGCTCCAAACAGACACTAACACTCTAATAAGAGCTCAGATAAGGCCTGGCATGGTGGCGTACACCTCTAATGCCAGCTCTCAGGAAGGCAGAGGCAGGCAGATTTCTGTGAGTTGGAGGCCAGCCTAGTCTACAGAGTGAGTCTAGGACAGCCAGGTCTACACAAAGAAATCCTGTCTCAAAACCCCCTCCCCCCCAAAAAAAAGTCAGATAGGTTTTGATATATTAACAGTGGGTGGTCATCTAAGATAAAAATCAAGAAAACCTCAGAGTTGAATCACACCACAGAGGAAATGACTTACTGGGTATGTAAAGGATAGTCCATGGAAAAGCTATACATTCTTCTCAACTTCCCACGCAGTGTCTCTGAAACAGGCCTCATTCTACCTCAGATCATCAGAACAATTGCTTGTATTTTCTCTGACTATACTGCAATAAAACTAGAATTCAGTAGCATAAAAAACATACAGATACCAGCAGGGCAGGCTGAACAACGTACTTTTGAACAGCCAGCTGATTGTCGAAGAAACTTAAAGAGAATGAAATGTACCTTACCGGAGCCTGTGAGACACAGCTAAGGACAGCTAAAGCAGTTAAGAGATAAAAGTGTGTAACCGTGAGTGCTGGCATTAAAAAACCAGAAAGATCACAAATAAACAGACTAACGTTGTACCCAAGAGTCCTAGAAAAACGCTAACAACTCACCCCTCAAAGTGGTAGGGGGTAAGAAATAAGTATCAGAGCAGAGACAGATGTAACACACCCGTGCGCATACACACACACACACACACACACACACACACACAGAGAGAGAGAGAGAGAGAGAGAGAGAGAGAGAGAGAGAGAGAGAGAGAGAGAAAGAGAGAGAGAGAATATCAATCAAAGACTTGATTCTGTAACCTAATAAATTTAGAGATTGAAATGGAGCATTATCATAGGTTCTGATAAAATCCAAACAGTCATTAGAGAGCATTTTGAAAACTTGCATTTGCATTTTTGAACTAGCAAGGAAATGAAATTAGCCTGAATGCCCATCAACAGAGGTGTGGATAAGGAAAATGTTGTACTTATATATAGTCCAAACTTAGGCAATTGTAAAGAAAAATGAAATCATGACATCCATAGGACTATGGTTAGACTGTGGCACATGAACAAGCCAACTCAGAAGGTTAATTTCCTGTGTGTTCTCTCATAAACAAAACCTAGATGTAATATTATTGTATTTGTATGAATGTGTGCTTGTGTGTGCTTGTGTGTGTGTGTGTGTGTGTGTGTGTGTGTGTGTGTGTGTGTGAGAAGCTGGAAGGGGATCGTGTTCATGGAAGAAGAGAGATGAGGAAGGGAAAGAGAAAGGAATGGGATATCCATGATACAAAAGCAGAATGGGCCATATCTGAGCAAAGGACCAACCAAAGGTGGGTTGGGTCAGAGGACAGAGGGAAGGACAGTGGAGGAGGAGAAAAACCTAGAACAAAGTGTAGTGGCATTTGCTCATGAAAATTCCACAATGAATCACACATTGTATTTTAACCTACAAAGTTAACTTTTAAACATTCAAAACCCACTGAAGTTAGAAAACATTTAAAGAGTCTTGAGGACAACTCTGTTAGTCTCTAAATCTTAGGTTTCTCTCTGGATGGTTCTGTCCCATCTGCAGCTTGTCTTCCCAGGACAAGTCCTGAAGATGGCCAGTTGCCAGTTGTAACAACCGTATGAGCATTCACCAAGCGAGTAAGATGCAGGCTCTCCTGAGAGATATGCATGACTCAAGAAATACGCACATTGTACTATATAGCACTGAATGTGGAGGGTGAATTGGTTTAAAAATAGACCTCCCAACGCTTAAGCATTTGTAATTTTTTAAAAAGTAAACTTAATAAATTCTCACCAAAGCCAACATCTTGATTTTAAAATATTATAAAAATAATTTTTACTTTGAGGAAGAATGAATACACTACCACAGTAAGAAGATAGGTAGGAACAGGCACTTTGATTGGAGGAATAGAATGAAGGAATGGGGCTGACTTGTAGAAACAAGAGGAAATGCCTAAAGGGTACAAGAAACACAGAGCAAGTGCCTCTGAAACTAAGCACGTGGCTTCTATTCTCTTAATAGTTAGCTGTGAGACCTGAAGTCTGTGTTATTATGAAACTTGACATATCTAAGTGTCCTATGTGAATTAGTTTTTGATTTGGGGTTTTTTGTTTGTTTGTTTGTTTTGTTTTGTTTTGTTTTGTTGACAGCCTAAAAAAGGAAGAAGCCTAAAATAAAATAACCTCCAATATTTGAACTAGCTTTTTTCCCTATTTTAAAAAATGTTTCATTCTAGAGGCTCCAATGCAGTTTAATTTTTTTTCACATTTGTTTGTGTGTGCACATGTACTCATGTACACACCACTGCACACACGTGGAGATCAGAGGACAACTTTCCAGAACTGTCCCAAGGATCAAAGTGAGCCAATGTGTCAGCTCTAATTTAACTTTTGAATGATGAGTAAGTGTAAATAACTATAGATATTATAGAAAGCAAAAGATTTAAACAATAAGAAGGAGGATATTGCTAATTACCTTAATAAAAGAAGCATTCTCTGTTTTAAATTTCCATTATAACCATAAGCACTCCCAAACAACTTGGGCTATTGCCAAGGCTATTGGTTGCTCTCCGCAAAGTGATGGCAAAGGCTTACTGCTGAAGACAAAACCTATTTGTATCCATGAACCCAAAGAAGTCTGGCTGGTGCCTGTCTAGGCCTTTACCCCTCCTGACTACCATTCACGGTACTGGAAGGTACTTTATACACCAGCACAGAAGAAAGATAAACACCAACCTTTCTACAAAGTGTCCAGTCTACAGTGATGGCAGACTGGTACAACAGTGGCACGAGAGCTGTGCGGCCAACACTATCTGACTGGATTTAAGACTCACACCATGAGATGGAACCCACGCCAGACACTACTCAGGTGGCCAAGAATCTGAGACTTGATAGGCCTAATAGAAAACCACATATTAAAAAATAAGAAAAGAAAACCATATACTATTGTTCTTCTAAAGAAATGCAGTGATGACTCCTAACAACATGCTGCTATACTCAGAGATTAAGTGTCTTGCCACCATCAGAGAAGCTTTCTCACGCAGTAGATGGTAGTTAACACAGAGATCTACAACACAACTACAGTGTGCAAAAAGTGAGAACCCTTAGGTGGTTTCTCAATCTTAAATGGGATGTCTTCAACAAATCCCTTCTCTCAAGACTCAGAAAACTTTGGGGGAAGAGAAGGCAGAAAGGTTCTAACAAGCCCTGGGGAATGGATAAAACCAGGAAAACAGTGCTTTCCAGACATAACAGGACTGATAGATAATGAATCCACAGAGACTGGGGCAGCAAGCACAGCGCCTGTACAGGTCCAAACCAGATGGGGTCCCAGCACTGAGATGTGAGAGTAGACATAAACTCCCACCCCTAACTCTCAAGCTAGCTCCAATTAACAAGCACTCACAAAGGAAAAATTAGGTTCTCCAAGGGTATCTCACTTGGTACACAAACCTCATTTAAGGGTAGACCAGGTTGGCCTTGAGCTCACAGAGATCCACCTGCCTCTGCTTCCTTGAGTGCTGGCATTAAAGGTGCCTATTTATCCCCTCCTTCCTCAATTTATTTATTTAATCATTTTACAGCCTGATCCCAGGCCCCTCTCTCCTCTTCTCCCAGTCCCACCCTCATCCTCCACCCCCTCCATTTTCCCCTCTTCTACTTCTCAGAAGAGGGGTACCAACCCACCCTGGCACCTCGAGTCCCAGCAGGACAAAGTGCATCCTCTGAGGCCAGACAAGACAGCCCAGCTAAGAGAAAGGGTTTCAAAAGCAGGCAACAGAGTCACAGACATCCCCTACTCCAATTGTTAGGGGACCCAGGTGATGACCAAGCTGCTCATCTGCTGCATATGTGTCAGGAGGTCTAGGTCCAGCCCATGCATGCTCTTTGGTTTCTTGTTCCGTCTCTGTGAGCGCCCACGGGCCCAGGTTAGTTTACTCTATAGGTCTTCTTGTGGTGCCCTTGAGCCCTCCAACTCCCTCAGTCCTTCCTCCCACTCTTCCACAATACCCTCCACTCCAGCTCAGCTTATTGTTTGCCTAAGAGAAAGAGGGCACGAAGCTGGAGGGTGGGGATGTGGAGGCGTTATGGGAGGAGATGAGGGAGGGAAAATTATGAACAGAATATGTTGTATAAAAATAACTTTATTTTCAATTAAAAATTAAAGTTTAAAAAAAGAATAAATTCCAGCATAAGAGAAGGTATGGAAAACAGGAAAATGGTAATCAAGTCATCTATTATGGGATGCCCACATTTTGGAGAAACATATGCCCAAGAGGATGCCTTCATTTACATCCCTTTAAAAATATACTTGTGAGAGTATAAAAATATACTTTCTACCTTTTGGGGATTGTTAATACATGACCAACAAGCTACATTCTAATCCATTGCTTTTGCTTTGAACTGGGGGGGGGGGGAAGGGGGGGGAGGGGAGGGGCTTATCCAGGCCTCTTCTCTTCGTCTTGTCTCCATTTTAAGTAGCAGCCCTGATAATCTATTTTATTCAACATAAAATAAAAGCAGTGGTTGACTTCCATAACTGCCTTTGTTCTACCTTGTTGGCCCCCTTTTGCCCTATTTGAATAGTTCTGTATCTCCTTCAGACTCCATTCTTAATGAGGTTATTTACCTTGCATTCCCAATGAGATTGTACCTTATATAATAAATCCTCTGCTCTGAGGTATGTCTGAGGGGGCACCCTGTTCAGCTATTAGAAGGTATAACCTTTCAGCTGAGACCGGTCTTAAGGCTGGACACAACTTATATACTGAACTTCCAATTACTTAAAGATGTCACCATAGCATACAGAGGTGTTTACATTTACATACAGTAGCAGATCGGCCTTACAAACACCCACTAACTGCAAAATGACTTTTAAAAGCCCATTTGCTACCACATGTATAAATGTTCTTGCTTATGTATGTTAATGAAATACACGTGTGCTAATAATGCAAGCTGGGATTAAAGAATAATCATTTTAATGCATTAGCATTGCTATCAATTGTGTGTGCTAATGAAATGCAGGCAGCTACAATTCATTTGGACTCTAAATTTCTTTCCAGTAATTGTTCTCTCTCCGCCCAGCTGTTTACCAGAATGGTAACACTGGCTATCTTAATTTCAATTTATAGTATTACTACAGTGGGAAATAACTAACTAGCTGAGAAATGTCTCAAAGTCTAGAAGCAAATAAGGAAGCTTGGATAGCCCACCATCTTGACTAGAATAAATTTAGCCTACCTTCATGGATGAGATGGTGACAGAGACTGTAGGCAATTGAAGGGAAATGGGGGAGAGCCTCAGTTACTTATTTAAGTCTTTGTAAGTCATACCATTTGAATATGTTATTTTAAAGTATTTAAATATATTAAATAAAATTTTATTCAGAATTTTAATAATTTTTCCTCAAAATTCTGACTTTCTTACCTTTTGTTCTCTTTTAATTCCCCCCCCAAAGACTCTATATAGTGATATTTGCTTATCTATGTTCACTGTTGCTATAGACACAGTAGTCAGGAAATAGAAACAGCCTAGATGTCCGTCAACTGATGAACAGATAATGAAAATGTGGTACCCCTACACAATGGAATATTATTCGGCTGTTAAAAAAACAAAATTTGCATATGAATCCATGGAGCGAGACACAATCTTCCTGAGTTGATTTGATGGCTTTTCTCCTCCTACGAGAGGAATACCCAGCACCTTTAGTCGGTGGGAGTGAAGCTCTGGTCGCCAGCTCAGTGTCTCCAGGTTTTATAAGTTTTATCTTCAGCAATAAGGCCTTGCCATCAGTTTGGGTCCAAAGAAGACAAATAGTGCATGTTTTCTCTGGTAAGTAGATGTTAGCTTTTCAGCTTTAGATATGTGTTTTAATTAATCCAAATAACCACAGAAGTTAGCCATCTCATAAGGGACTGGAGAAGATGAGGAGATCTTTCAAGAAAGCAAAAATGGAATAGAATGTTACAAAAGGACAAAGGGGGAAACTAGGAAGACTAAATGTGGAAGAAGGAAGAAATATGGGGAGAGACAATTAACACTAAATGTCTTTTGAAAACCCATATGGAAACCTACTACTGTAAAATCTTCCTTTAAAAATTACATATATATGTAGATGGTAGATAGATGATGAGGAAGATAGATGATAGATAGATTGATTGATTGATTGATTGATTGATTGATTGATTGATTGAGAGAAACAAAATGAGGCTACCCCATAACAGGATGGCAATGCCTCTACTAAACATGACAGGCTAACAAAAGCAAGCAAAGAATGCCCGTGATAAGAAGGAGTTACTTCTTTTTAAGTTGATGGCTAGCATAAGGTGCCATAGACCCATCCCTCTCAAATATTACAGGCCACTGCCAGTGCTATTGGTCAACTTACATAACTTGATAAGGCTCTATTGCCGAAGACATCAGGTATTTGAGCCACAGAGCATGACTAAGTCGTTGATACTGACAAACTCTCATCCGTATTAGCTAACTTTGCACACGCCAAAGGAGAAAAATAATCATCAACCTTAGCCAGCTTTCAAGTCTGAAAGCTAAAATAATGTCTGCGCTGGCAAGATAAGCACACTAGCGTAATAGTAGCATCATGGGAGTGACCAACCACTTTCGAACTGGATTTAAGTCCCACTGGACAAGACGAAACTCATACCTAGGCACCACTGTCAGGCCAATAATCTGTGGTTAGACAGGTCATAGGCACTAGGGAAGAACCTCTATTAAATGGATATAGTATTAAATCAACTTCCAATTACACATCATTATGCCCATAGGCTAATGTATATCTGGTTCCTCATCAGGGAAGCTGATTTGCATCTATTTGCAAATCAGTGTAAGTGAACAGAGAGACCCACAAGTGGTCGCGGTGCAAGGAATAAGAGTTCTGCAGAATGCTCAGCCCTAAATGGGGTATCTGCATCACATGCCCTCCTCCTGGGGTCACTGTGGAACTGCCAGAAGTGGTGAAGCAGTAAAAGGAAACGGTGTCTTCCGGATGAGCAGAGCAGCTGCACATATGAACTCAGCAGTATGACCCCGTGCACCAGCCCCATGCAAGCTCACTTCAGACAGAAGCCCAGCATGGACAGGGAAGGTGGGCATGAAGTCCAGCCTCTGGCAGAGAAGCTACTGGCAAGTGATAGCTGGTGGGAAACAGAGCCAGTCTTCTTTAAGAGTTTTGCCCTTGGTAAATCGATCACACTGGTGGAAGGCCGCACATCCAAGAATATATGGGCAGCACAAATTGAATTTGATGAGAAAAACAAAAAAGTACACAAGGTTCGGTGGGTTGGAAAGGGACGATCTGAGAGGAGCTGGAGGAGGGGTGAATATGGTTAAAACACATTGTGCAAAATTCTCAAAGAATGAAAGGAATAAAACAGCAGCCAAAAAAGAGCAACTCTCTTAAGCCAAAATACTTCAGTTACAATTTCTGAGAATGTAATAATTAGCAGGAGACTCCCCTTTACATAAACCATCTTGTTCCTCTCTGCTACAGAAGACCCAGGAATAGCTAGCCTACTTGCTAATGCTTAGGAACACATAGATTATACCTAGAGAATTCAAATTTTTTCTTGACAACCTACCATCTTACAGGTATTGTAAACATAGCAGAGAACAAAACTCAGATATTTCTGGCAACAAGTATTTTTTCTACTAGGTGGGGAGATTTTATATATATATTTGCTACTGAATGCTGATGATAATAAAGAAATTAGTTTTAGTGGACAAGAAAAGGGAGTGACGAATATAACCAGGTCAGAGACTGCAAGTTGTTATCTGAGTATCCATGGTAAGTTTATGGCTGAGCCCACAGCTGGAGTCAGCCAACATCTATTTTGCAGAAACATTCATATTATAAATTGCAATTCAAAGCACTTATGTATTACAAAATATAGCTCATTAGTAAGGACACAAATTAGTGGCTTCTTGGTGCTAAATTTACTATAAAATATATTTGTATGTGCATCATTTAAGATTGCTGCATTCCCATATTAAAAATTGAGTCAGTAATCATGGCAAGCAAAGCCTCAAAGCTAAGAACAAAAATAACTACAAATTAAACTATCATGTAATTATAGTCTTATGTTCATATATTATGAAATATGAATTTGTTACCAGAAATGGACTTTTTAAAGACATTTATTTTTCATTGTTTTATAAATCTGTATGTCTATATGCTTGTGAACTGTGTACATGCCTGTCTCGTGACCAAGTAAGCCAGAAGACAGTGATGGGTCCCCCGGAACACGAATTCCCAGATGGCTGTGAGCTGAACACAGTGCTGGAAATGAACCTGGGTTTTCTGAAAGGGCATCAAGAGCTTTTAATAACTGAGCCATCTCTCTAGCTTTGTAGAATTTGTAATGCAATGAATAAACACCTTCTAAATAAGGAGGCAATGATGGTTTTGACTCAACACTCAAGAACTGAGATCTTAAAGGGGTCATAATCTTATATAAGTCAAAAGTTACAGTACAAATGTTTTTGCTCAAGGCCTTTTGTGGTCTTAAGGATGGGATCCAGGGCCTCACACATGCTGCCAAGAGCGCTTCACACTGAGCTACATCTTGTGCTGTAGCTTTTTTTAACAGTATAAACCATTGAAACAAAATACAAGAAAGTCTTCAATATAGATTTACTAGAAGATATTTTTAAGCATTTGGAATTTTAGCTTTCAATCAGTCTCTTTAGCTTTATTTTATATCATAATTCTCATGTAAGAGCTATCCTTAAACTATTAAAGATACAATCCTGTGGGGAGGGGAGGATGAGTCAGGCATTTGAGAAAAAAAATCTGGTGATTCTATAAAGCACAACATGATATTAAAAAATAAAATAAGTTTGAAAAAAAAAAGAGTTCCTTTGACTTTTGGAAAGGATGTTATTGCCTGCAAAGACTGTGAGGTCCCAGGACTGTTCTTGGGAGCTTGACCAGAGGTGGTTGGAAAAGGACAGTCTACTCTTCATCACTCTGCTGAAGTTCTTGACAGCGCCAGAGTCTCACACTTCCCCATCTATCAGACATCTGGCAATAATCTGCCACAATGTGTATTTGTAGAAAGTATATTCTTTGCAACTACCATGGTACAAGAATTACATTTAAATAGGAATTATGAAAAACACATGTGAGTACATAAAGAACTAAGGGAAAGATTGATTGTCGCCCCAGATCCAACAGAACTTGCAATGTCCTACAGATGAAAGTGTTCTGGGTGAGCACGGTACAGTAGATAAGGATGACACATGAGAACGTAAGGGAAGGGGTCACGCATACAGGCTTTGTAGATCCACAGCTTAAATGAAGAAAGACAACTGGCCGCCACCTGTTCCTCCAGGTAAAGCTCTGGGCTTGGGAGCTATGGGCAGCAGCCATTTGTACTCCTCCCTCCCTAGCTTCCACTGTACCAAAGCAAAGACCTGCAGGCACAAGAAAATCTAAAACTAAGAATTTTATCATTCTGGTGAAAAACTTTCAATCTTAGTGAAGGTGAATATTGATAATGGAGCACAGTGCCTTACTAAAAAATAAAACCAGTTCAACTGTGGAGAACCACATTTTGCTAAGCACTGTGCTAAAGAGACAGTTGAAGCTGCCTAAGGAACACTGGTTCCCCAGTGAACATCCAGTCAGTATAGAAGTCTGCATTTTTTTTGTAAAACAACAATACAACAACAACAACAGCAACAACAAAACGAACAGTGTAGACTCAGAACCAACACTTTGATGAGATAATAAATGCATACTTCTTTTCATGCTTTAGGGAACATCTTATTGGAAAGGTCTTCTGTTGTGGTTGGTTGGTTTTCTAAACAGTTTTATACTGTGTAGTCCATTCTAGCCTCGGAACTGTCATGGTATCCAGACTAGCCTGGAATTTATGATCCTCCTAGCCCAGCCTCCCAAGGCCTGGGATTACAGGCATACAATATCATGTTCATCTGAAAGACAATTTATTAAATGACACAGAATCAAAGAATATAAATGTTTTAGAAATTTATTCAGCACCAAGAATAGAAATTTAATTTATGAATTTATGCATTTATGCACAGAACAACTTCAATTATCTTCTGTGTTGTTGCAAACTAATTTCATTCTGTGATATCCTAGAAGATTTATAGTAAATGGCGCAAGCAGAAAGGATACAGTATTTCCTACTACTAAGCAGAGAAGCCAATACACAGTAAATACTCTTTAGTTTCTTAGTAATATCTGCAACAGAGCTTCAGGAAACCTGATCAACACATTCTTTGGTATATACTTTAAATATCATCATTACAGTGTGCCTTAATCATTGTAAAGTACACAAGATAAAGGAAAATGGTAGTAAAAATTCAACCTTGCCAAATGGTTAAGAGCAGATGATACATGAAATACACAACAGATAACTAGATACAGATCTTGCCTCTGCCATTTATGGAGTGACCATACACTCATTAGTTAACTTTGAACATCAGTTTCCTTATCTACAAGATGGAGATACAAATTGTATATTCCAAAGCTGGGTGGTGGTGGTACACACCTTTAACCCAGCACTCAGGAGGCAGAGGCAGGCAGATTGCTGTGAGTTCGATGCCAGCCTGGTCTACAAAGTGAGTCCAGGACAGCCAAGGCTACACAGAGAAATCCTATCTTGAAAAAAAAAAGTATCTTCCAAAGAATCATAAACAGGCTGGATATCTATTTAGTGCTCAGTCAATAACAGTCCTGCCTCATAGGACACTAATACACCAAAGTGCCTCCAATTACACTCTTACACACAGTCAAACATCTGAATCATGTAACTCTTAATAGCACTACAAAAATCTCATATATACTATAAATCTATTTTAACCTCCTAAATAGTGAAATTAATTTCCAAACCTATTACAAATTGTCATAAATTCTCAATTTGTGAGGCCTGTATCACATTTTGCGGTAACTGTTCTTTGTTGCCTGAAAATTCTAAACTATACTAGCATGCGTTACTTCATACTATAGCAGAACCACTTTTAAATTTATGCCCAAAGCCAGATTTAGGAAGAAACAGTCTCTATAAGAGCACAGTTCTAAGATGTCCAAAGAAATATTTTAATGGATCAATGATTATGGTATCACATTAAATATAAAAAATAAGTACTTACTAGAAGACAAAAGCTTTAATTCATTCTTCTTAATTAGAAGAGTTAATGAGCTGTGCATGTCTATATCTGTGCACATAAAGGAAGGCAGAGGAAATATGCAAATGTGGGAGAGGACTTTCATAGTGTCAGACAAGCGAAGAGTGCTTTAAGCTCCTGGAAGTATGGGAGCTCTGGTTGCTTCCTAATTCTTAATGCTATATCATTCGTAGCACAGTCATTCCTCCTCTCCATTTCCTGGGTAACAGAGGTCTCTGGATGTTATTGCTCACATAAACTTTTTTTCTTCCCAGATTGATTCTATCCCACCTTTAAAGCTGAAAGTCTTTCCCAAAAGACTTACACATATAAAAATGTTCTGAAATTGAGACTATGAGTATTAACTGAGATCTGGTGATCTTTCTGTAACAGTGATTGGCAATAGTCCATTGTTTTAGATTTTGAATTTATTTTAGGATAGCAAATGTAGATAAAAAGAAGAATGAGTAGTGAATTTTATAGTAAATTTAGAAAACATAAGAAAAATACATACCCTAAGCTAAAATACAATCAGTCAAAACATTGTTATATTTCTTTCAAGTTCTTCCTATGTGCAACATCTCTCTCCTCTCCTCTCCTTTTTCTTCTTCCTCTTCTTCTCTCTCTCTCTCTCTCTCTCTCTCTCTCTCTCTCTCTCTCTCTCT
>OU015750.1:47831342-47875170 GCA_907169655.1 Acomys percivali
TCTCTCTCTCTCTCTCTCTCTCTCTCTCTCTCTCTCTCTCTCTCTCTCTCTCTCTCTCTCTCTTTTTCTCTCTCTCTCTCACACACACACGTCTATTCTATGTAATATGCATAGACCATATGCAATGTGTAACAATGTGTCCATTCTTCTCTTAATGTTAAATGAGCATTCCTCACACCATTGTTTTAAATTTTTAGAAATATTCAAAGAAATTAAAGACTCTCACTTCCATTCTGAACATTATGATCTATTTTTCACTGAAAGAATTCAAACTGAAACAATGAATACAGAAGAGGACATTAAGGAGGAGAAATTGAGGTAAAAGCATCCATGCTGTCGGCTGCCTGTATGAGAGGGGAAAGCCCATTACCGTTGGCAGCTGCTCCGTGGCTGTAAAAAGTAAGTTAAAGTGTTGTGGTCTCTTATGGGTGGCAACTGCCTACAAAGCCTCAGACAATAGCAAGTAGACTGTGACTGATTCTAGAGTTCGATTACAGCAGTACATGTGAAAAACAGTTACAAGAAGCAAATCCTGGTCCCACACAGGAACTACATTGCTTGGACCCAGTTCTGCTTCAACAATATAGCTAGATATATACTTGTTATTATATTTTATAAAATATACCATCCGAAGGGACTAAAAATTAAAACACAAACCCATGGGATAGAAAACAATGTGTTAAAAAGATAGAAGAAAGCTGTCAAATAGCTTCACAGAAGTTTTCAGTGCTAGGGATAAGATTCAGTAGAAGAGTGCTTCCACTGGGTCCTGGGCTGAATCCCCACTACTGCAAGGATAAAAACAAGATGGAGAAAAAGACAAGGGCGAGAGGAAGTTAATGTTATGACATCATTACAGAAGCAGGAGATTCTGAGGACTGGAAACAACTAAAGAATGAAAGGGAATGGAGTGGGTAGAAATACAATATTTATTGTCCTTGGC
This sequence comes from Acomys percivali, assembly GCA_907169655.1. Lineage (NCBI taxonomy): Eukaryota > Metazoa > Chordata > Mammalia > Rodentia > Muridae > Acomys > Acomys percivali. The sequence goes on from OU015750.1 coordinate 47,832,286, forward strand.
TGGTGCCTTAGTTTGAGCGGGACCCCTGGGCCCAAGTCTGCCTATCATAATGTTCTATTTGTAGGTTTCTAGGACCCTCTGGATCCTTCTATTTTGCTATTCTCCCATGCTTCTCTCATCTAGAGTCCCAATAGGATGTCCTTCCCTCTGTCTCCATTTCCTGGTAAGGGAAGGCTTTCATGGGACACACCCCTTGGGCTAGTATGCAGATATAAGTGAGTATATACCATTTGAGTCTTTCTGCTTCTGGGTTAACTCACTCATTATGATCATTTCTAGCTCAATCCATTTATCCACAAATTTCGGGAAATCCTTGTTTTTAATAGCTAGTGCCTCACATTTGACCATGTCCCCTGGAGGGAGAGACCTAGTGGCACTCAGAGGAAGGACAGCAGGTCACCGAGAAGAGACTTGATACCCTATGAGTATATACAGGGGGAGGTAATCCCCCTCAGGAACAGTCATAGGGGAGGGGAATAAGGGGAAAATGGGAGGGAGGGAAGAATGGGAGGATACAAGGGATGGGATAACCATTGAGATGTAACAAGAATAAATTAATAAAAAAAAAAAAGAAATACAATATTTAGAATACCAAATGTACTGATTCCTCACAATACTCTTATTTTCAAAACTTAAAAATATGACACATTTAAGCCAGTCTTCCATACAAAAGTCATCATCAATAAAGCCATCAGGAGTCCAAAACACTCTGAACACACGTTTACATTCATCTTATCACTTGATACAACATTGCTTCTTTTGTACCAAGCAGAGTGGCTTCTGTCCATGACGAGTTTTTAAAGAATTCCCTATTGCTCGAAGAGCCATTCAGTTTTCTACATCAGTAAAATTACTAATAATTTAAAACTACTACTACTAAGCACTACTATAATGCTAAGTAATTCTTTGGTAAGTCATCTCTTCATGGCACAATGGCCTCCCTCCTTTGATTCCTGGTCCTCTTAGGAAATTAAATGAGATTTGTGTTCTCTTCCAGGAGCAATGTGTACACACATACAAGAAACTGAGTCACGGAGCAATTAAGACAGGATGGGAACTACAGAAAGAAATTTACCACTCAGGGCCACACTGGCCTAGCCACGCTTTTAAGTCTGATGATGTTAGTATTAGTACAAAAAGGGGTGCTCTCGCTTTTTTCTTTTTTCCTTTTTTTTTTTTTTAGGTTTTTATATTTTATTATTTTTAAAATATAGTTTATTAATTTATTCATATTACATCTCAATTGTTATCCCATCCCTTGTATCCTCCTTCACTCCCTTCCCCTATAACTGTTCCTGAGGGGGACCTCCTCCCCCTGTATATGCTCATAGGGTACCAAGTCTCTTCTTGGTAGCCTGCTATCCTTCCTCTGAGTGCCACCAGGCCTCCCCATCCAGGGGACATGGTCAAATATGGGGCACCAGAGTTCGTGTGAAAGTCAGTCCCCATTTCATAGCATCTCTATATATTAGGTTTTTTCTTTTTCTACTCAATAAAAGAGCCCTCTGAGAAGTCATATAACATCCTCACGTTATTGTTCTGCATGGTGTAGAACCAAATGCAGACTTGGTCTCCTCACTTTAAATCCAATGCACTTACCATTTAATTAAGTGAAGTTGCTGTGTTCTCATCTAAGAACTTCTTATGGTTGAACCAGGCTATCAGACAAAACACAGGCACTATGAACTCCTGAGAACAGGGTCCCATTCTTGCTTCTGTCCCCAATGCCTAGCTCATAGGTAGCATTCATTAGAGGGAAAATGAATGACTAAGTGAATACTGGGACAAAAATCCTACATAACCTATATGCAGCATTGTGTCATGATAAAAGGGTCCTTATTATCACTAAATATTCATTTAGTCGACCATTGGCATATGTATTAAAAACATTTGGTAAAACTTTCTTGAGCTGTGTGTTAAAACTCATTCTTAGAATACAAATTAGCTTTACATTAATCTGCCTATTAGAGCAATAAGTAACAATCTTTATTAGTGAACAAGTGGATCTTATGAAGATCAAGCTTGTACTGAAAATAAACATGTTACAACTATTTCAAAAAATACTAAACTTTACAAATTTCACAACTGTAATTTAAATGTTTTAGTTTTTTTGCAATAGTTGCATGAAAGACGGAAACTAAAGCACCATTTCAATGTACTAAGGGTAATTGCTGCATCTACTGCTCATGTCATGTTGATATATGACTATGAAACAAAGGTCAACCTTCTGTACTCATACATTATCAAATTTGAAAGCACAATATTTGATTCTGACCAACCTTTAAACTGCCCACAATGTGTGAAAAATAGATGGAGTTTTACCTTGGTTTAAAAAAAAAAATGAACCTATGTTTCAGAAGCAGAAGGGTCAAGAAGTCAGTGGCAAGGTTAGATGTCAACACTATGAATCTCACAGCATCTTAGCTTATCAAGGAGGTCTAGTACAACAATTACAAGCAAACATTGCTATACTAATGAAGACAAAGGTCTAAAAAATTAAATAGTCCAGGCCCTCTGACAAAGGGCAGCATCTTGTGGACAATAATGCAAAAATAAGGACATAAATCACTCTTTAGAGATCATAAAAGCCCCATAACGCACATACGTTTGCAGGCCTGGGGAAGGCCCTGTGGAGGACAGGAGTGGCAGCTGCAGTCACTCTGGCATGCAGCAGCCCAAATGGGAGCTTCCTCATCAGAAGACAAGGCATCTCTTCTCTCACTCCTCCTCCCATTATACACACATTGCAATCCTGCCGGCATACAACTCAGTACTGCTGTGGCATATTAGATTCAAAACTACTGTTTGTTGGGTGGACAAATTTGTCTTATCAGAATCTACTGAAACCTGAACAGTTGCTAGTCTCAATTAGTGGCCAGGGGACAGCAGGAGAGCAGAGAACAGCAGAAAGAAAATCTCTGCATTCAGTCGACTATGATTTATTATTATATTATTTATTTGAGGTGGGAGCACATGTGTCATGGTCCATGTGTGGAAGTCAAAGCACAATTTTCTAGAGTCACTTCTTTCCTTTTACTATGCAAGCCCTTGGGACTGAACTAAAGTAGTCAGGATTGGCAGCAAGTGGCTTTACCCACTGAGCCATCCTGCCTGGCTGTGGCTGTTCTGAAATAAGCTCAGCTACAGGAGATTGCCATATTTAAGGGAAGACAGGTCTCACAACCAAAAAGGAATTTAGATCTTCAAAAACCACAGGGAAAAATGTGCTGAAAAGGAACAGCAAGAATCCATACACAATGTTCAACCAAAATAGGTCTCAAGAATCAGTTTTATTAGTTTTATTCAATTTCAGTTACAAGACTCAAAGCAGTCTAATCTGAAAACCCATACACTAGAGCTACATGAACACATAGTTGAGAATAAGTTTATTCCAAGTATTTCCTTTGAAAGATTGTTTGTATAAAGCAAACCACTGTAACTTAAAAAAAAAATGCCTTTGGAATTCTTGCTAATGGTAAGACATGAGTAACTAGTTTCATTTTTAGGAAGCAGCTTATAGTTCATAAAACACACACTGGAATGTCTTAATTATACTTGTACAAGCACAGGATTCATTTCCTTTTGCTCTGATCAGCTTTGAAGCAAGTACCCAACTTTAAAATCTATATACTGGTCTACATATTGAAAAAAGAAATATTCTTAAATTACTCTGCATAAAAGTGTATATGGGTATCTAGGCCCCACTAGATCCAAATGTCAAAAAGCAGCAATGTAAGTTAGTTCTAAGCAAACATCAGTCATAGCATCAAATGGCTTAGAAAAAGGTAAATGAAAGCCAACCCAGAGCCAGGTGTGGTAGTGCACGGCTTTACTCACAACAGTCTGGGGACAGAGGCAGGTGGATCTCTGTAAGTTTAAGGCCAGTGTGGTCTACACAGCTAGCAAGAGATAGTGAAACTCTGAATGTGTGTGTGTGTGTGTGTGTGTGTGTGTGTGTGTCTTTACACATCTCATAGGAATCAGCAAAACTGCTGAGCCCAAATTATCTTACCCGCATCTCGTAAACCCAAGTAACAAGCTCTTTTGAGCATTGGTCCACTCTCTCACCCCATTACATGTACTTAGGTCACCTCCAATTTAGTTCTTTCCTGTTATTGAGGCTCTATTTCAGTAACCAAGAGAGCAAAACAAGATATCCTCAATTAGCACTTTGGCAAGTTCTCAAGAACTCTTTAGTCCCAAATCCATCATCCAGGGGAACTTCAGGCAGAAACAGGACATCAACCTCTGGTGCTGGCAAAAGCAAGTCCATCACTTAGTAATAGGAATATATTTTGTGATTATACATGTGGTGCGTCCTCTGCCAAGTTCTGGTTCACTTTGGTTTGAGACCGAGGCAACAATAAGAAACGTGGTCTATGTCCAGGATGCAATGAGAACTGAGAAGCAGACATACCCAGCAACCAGGTGTCTCCAGGACAAACGGTATGGGTGGTATCACACAGGCACGAGAGGCTGAAGGGCTTCAGCCCAGTTCCTTCCATTACCAAAGGAGTGCGCACAGGCAGTAAGGAAAGCAACACAGTTGCCATGTTCAAATCCTATTTGCAGCCCCATAAGCCAGTTTTAGGAAATGAGCTTAGCTTCCACGTGACACTTCTATCCTCGAAGTCACTGAAGAACCCTAAGAGAATGCACGTGATAGGGCCTGGAGCCTGACCAACAGGCAGCGCTCCAAGTATGTGCACCAAATGCTCTGCCTGCAACACCCTCCAAAGCAAACTAAGAAATATTTATTTCCATGAAAATAAATTTCTCCCAGTTTTCCTAAATCAAGCGCCAGGGATCTGGTAAAATTCTTGAGTAGCTAAAAATGTGGCCTCTTTTCAAAGAATTCTGGACTGAGGGAGGTTTTTAAGAACACTTTTTAATCTTCTCAGAGTACTTCCAACATTTATCAGTTTTGATGCCAAAGGGAAAAAAGGGGGGATTGCCAGCGAGCTCCTGAACCCACCTGTCACCACCCCTCAGTGATGGGCGGCTCCCGGCAACCACTCCCAGCTTTTACGTAGGTGCTGCAGACTCGAACCAGCTCTTCGTGCTCACAGAACACACTTCTCTTCTCAGCTCCGACTTTAGCAATTTTTTTTAAAGTTATCTTATTTTTACACTGATTTCATGAGTACACTGTGTGGGCACACACTGCCACAGCAGGCATACAGAGGTCGGAGGAGCACCTGAGGGCGCTGGTTCCCTCCTTCCGCTATGTGCATCTTGGAAATCAAGGTCCAACTTAGATCAGCAGTTAGCAGCAGGCACCTTTACCTGAGGAACCATCTCTTGGGCCCTAAAATGGCTAAAGGTAGTAAATAAATAAATAAATGTAGAAAATGCCAGTTCAAATAAGCTGAGACAAACTGATTGCCCATAGATTGATGCAATTCAAATGAGGTTTTAATACTGCCCACATTTTAATTTTTATTGTTTTCAAAGACATAACTTCTCCATATTTATATAATTGTCTAAATTCAGAACTAGCCAGTAGTATTGATACATTTAGAAATTTAATAAACTTGAAATAAGTCAAATTGTGAAATCATTAAGATCTAACAGGTCTCAATTCACAACCATTTCTACCTTGATTCATCATTACTTGACATTGAATGTATTTTTTTTAAAGCAGTACAAGCTGAAGGTCTTAAAGCCCAGGGGAACGTTCTTTTCTTTTTCTTTTTTCTTTTCTTTTCTTTCTTATTTTTAAATGATTCTTTCATTTATGAACTGTAATGTCAATGTCTTCTATAATTTTTTGTTTGTTTGCTTTGGTTTTGTTTGTTTTTTCTTTAGTCAGGTGTATCTTTGGTTGGCCTAGACTTGCACTGTAGACCAGGCTGACCTGGAACTCACAGAGATCCACCTGCCTCTGCCTTCCAAGTGTTGAGATTACAGGTGTGCGCTACTGTGCCCAGCTCTATTATCTATAATTTTCATGCCACGTAGAAACTAAGTACCTTTTCCCTGCTAACTTCCTAGAGCAGTTTCATTGCCCACAACCACTCTAAACAGCTGTCCTCCTCATTCTAGCCTTCAATTGATACATATAAAAATCTAACCTGTCATGTAATAATTAAGGTCGGTACTGTCAGTTGGAAACAGAATAAAGTTGCTAAAGAAAGCATAAACTTACCAATACCAAAACAGTGAAGAATCAGTGGCTCAATATAAATTGTCTTACATTAAGATCTGACTTGCCTCAGCTGCCCACTATCCCTGACCTAACTGACCATCATTTAGCATTACGGGACTCAGCATGTATTATTTAATGACAATCACTACATAATTCAAATCAATCTCTCTGTCCTCTCTCTTCTCTCTCCATCCTTCCCCCCTCCCCCATACCCTCCCTCTCTCTCTCTCTCTCTCTCTCTCTCTCTCTCTCTCTCTCTCTCTCTCTCTCTCTCTCACACACACACACACACACACACACACACACACACACACACACACACAGCTACAGACTTGGTTCTACTGTGAAGTATATGCACAATGATTATATGATGAAAAAGACAGAGTTTAATAAATATTAAAATTTCCAACCTTGGGTTCTAAGTGGGGCTACTCCAATTCAACAACTTCCTTCAGTATCTACATAAACAGGAGGTATTTCAAGAGGAAGAGTTTGAGAAATCGAGGAGACCAGGAGAAACTTTGCATATATGCAGCACTAAAAGTAACTTATGTATACTGAAAGTTATGTGTGTGGTAGAGGGGAGGTGGTAGTGACAGTAGTTATAATGCAAAAAAGATGTGAAAGTCAATTGGGAAGAAAACTGCACTAGACTTTGTCACTCAATATAGTTATATAGTTAAGTTTGGATCTCCTCTTTCAAACACAGAAATTACTGAAGGCAGAAGCAAATGTGTGAAGCTGCACTGCACAGAATGGATAGGAAAACAGCGGGATGCAAACAGAGAAACAGTGTAAACAGTAGCTTTCATAACCTGAGGTGATGGAGGCATGAATGAGAAGGCAGTACAAGGATGATAGCGAGCACGGCTTTTAGGAGCTGGAGAAACACTTCGGCAGTAGAGCTGTGCTTAGCATGTATGGGGCCATGGGTTCATTGTGAGGACTAAGGAGGAAAAGTCAACACAAGTCATTTGCTTACATTCAGATCTTGGATTTCCCACATACCAGATGTAGACCTCTGAGAAAACTGATTATTCGCTCAACATCTTGTTTCTTTCCTAACTAAAGATATAAAATCTCCACAGGACTGTTCCCCAAGAAACAAAATTGTGTATAAACTCACATACATATAGCAGGCAGTATGTTGTTTGATGGAAAAATGCAGACACATTGTTAATTTAAATGTGACGGAAAAATAATATAAATGTAAAGTGTTTAGAGGCGAGCAAGGCACAGTGGCTCATGGAAATGATTCCAGCATCCAGGAATCTGATGCCACAAGTCATAAATTCCAGACCACGCTGGACTATCTTGAAATATTCAGTGGAGGTGGGGGCATTAAGAAGCTGTGGATAAACAGTTTGAATACAGAGGGGAAAAGGGAATAGACTTGAATAGTGATGCTATTTGGTGAAATGAGAAACAAGTTTGAACAAGTGTTCTTTTAAAAATATACTCATTTCACAATGCATTGAATAAATCATAGCTATGAAGAGAAAGAAACAGACCAAGCTAGAGATCTGACATTCATAGGCAATGATTAAGTCCGGGGTATTGATGAGCACTCCCAGAGAACAAATGTGCAGAGTAAGAACTGACAGTAGGTACAAGCCAGAGAATATCAACATTTAAAGATGACAAGGGGCGCCGGGCGTGGTGGCACATACATTTAATCCCAGCACTCGGGAGGCAGAGACAGGCAGATCTCTGTGAGTTCAAAGCTAAGCTGGTCTACAAAGTGAGTCCAGGACAGTCAAGGCTACACAGAGAAACCCTGTCTTGGAAAACCAAAAGTAAAATAAAATTTAAAAACCCAAATAAAGATGGCAGATGAAGTCTTCAAAGGACACTGAAAACAAGACACAAGAGAAGATAACATCAGTGTAGTCTAGAACCTAAGGATAAATGTGTCTCAAAAAAAAAACCTCAGCTAAACCCAACTGCCGAGTCAGAGAAGGAGTTAAGAACTGTAGAGCATTCACTGGACTTGTCAAGTTATCCACATGATAAACGAGTGAAGTGCTGCTGGACTCTCACCATATAGACAGAAGAAAAGTAAATTGTGAAGACAGTTGATGAGAAAACAAAATACCCTGCAATAAAAGAGTTCTGAGCAAAAACAACGTGACATGATACAGGACTGAAAGGCAGCAGGTCAGCTTCAGACAGAAAGATGAAGAGGGCATCTCTGTCAGAAAAAAAATTTAAGCTGACACTTGAGCAGGAAAGAGCAAAGCATAGTCACAGAACTGTGAGGAGACTCCAGTGGCTACAGTCAAGGGACATGGGTAGGAAAGAGAGAAGGCAAACCCTGTCTGTCACTCACACTGAGGACACAGGGAGAGGGATGTTCAACAATGACCTGTTTATTGAGCGTTTTGTTTAGGAACAGGGAAGTTAACACTCTGGTTTAACCTCTTGCTTTCTCTCACTTACATTAGTCTTAATAATCAGAAATGGGGAGTCTCAGTCTCTTCAGCCATTGTCTATTATAATATCAAAATAAGATTTTGTTCTAAAACACACCAACAATTCTCTGTTGTGTTAATTTTACTAACCTCCTTTTAAGATTTGGGTTTTTATTTTTAATTATGTGTATCTGTGGGGAGGAGAGTGCATAGGAGTTTGGTGTCCTCAGAGGGCAGGTAGAAGGCATCATCAGATCCTCTGCACCTGGACCTGAAGGGGTGAGCCCCAAACTGGGTGCTGAGACGGGAACTCTGGCATTTGGTGAGAGCAGGACTCACTCTTAACCACTGAGCCACCTCTTTAACTCCTCCCTTTATATTTCTTTTTGAAGATTTTTTGTAATATCTGCTTGGTTTTACCATTATATTCTTTTTCTCTGATGTACTCATTTTTGAGCATTTATACAAAACATTTTTAACATGACTCAACAAAGTGCTACTAACACACACACACACACACACACACACACAGTGAAAATTTAAAAACAAAACAAAAGGTTATATAATGCTGGAGAAATGGTTTAGTGATTAATGGTACTTTCTGCTCTTCCAGCCAAGTTTAATCTCTTGCACCCATGTGGCACCTCACAATCATCTGTAATTATCATTTCAGATGACCTAGCACAGTTTTCTGGCCTCTGAAGATACTTGCCACATATGTGCTACACAGAAACACACACAATTGAAAGATTCATACTCATAAAATAAAAATAAACACATCTTTTTAAAAAGTTACATTCTATAGCTTCAGTTCTCCATTTCCTTAATCTAACATTTAGACATGTACATATGACAGCATTAATGGAGAAAACTGTTTCTGTTCAGAGCAACTAAACTGAATATTCACTTTTAAAATTCATTATCTGCCAGGGAAAGACTCTATGGCCCTTCCATATTTCACAAGAATTTTAATAATAATAATAATAATAATAAATTCTACCATATAACTTAATATCTATTCAATATCCAGCAAGAAAGGTAGGCACATCATATAAATTGTTTTTATCATCCCAGTACCATGGTATTGTTCTTCCCACTTTACAGATGAACTAAATGCAAAGAGGTTAGGAGAAATGCCCAAGAGTGCAAAGCTGACATTCACGTTCAGTTCCACATGCTTGAATTTACAGGCATTACATTAAAATGCCTCAGAACATTAACAAACTGGGTACACACACACACACACATCAGATGAGGTGTTAAATCACAAAAATAAACATTTAAATGATTAAAAAATGATTTTAATTTAAATAAACATTTAATAGCCAAAAGACTAGCCAAACAACACTATCACGCCTCCCCTATGGCATAAATTCAGTTCAGTTGTTCAGTACTGGAGAAGACACATAAAAGGAAGCTACAGTCAATTACCATATCATGTTTAAGAATAACTAGTCTACATCAAAAATCTTCCTACTTGATGCCTGGTATACATACTAAATCCAGCGAGCTTCATTAAAGTCAACTGCCTTGTCTTAAAAATATATTTGTCTCTCAAAGTTAAAAATTGTCTATGGCATAATGTGTTTCAAAATCAGAAAAAAAATAGCTTCTAATTGAAAACACTAAATTTCTTATTTCTCTGAATCTGAAAATCTAAATGAAAACAAAACACCATAATTTACTATATGTTTATCATACAGTGAGCTCTCCCTACCAATATTTTTTCAGATAGTCAAGTCATCCATCAAACACTATGTGAAGAAGTCTAAATATTTAACAAAGAAAAAACCGCTGCCAGGTTATCTTTATTTTCCTTAACAAACACACACATGCACGCACACACACACACACACACACTGCATTTATGTATCATTATTATTTTACAAATATAAATAATACCAAGAATTCAAGTACAGTCAAGTGCAGACGTATTTCCTATTTGTTAATATGTAAACATAAACTAACTATATACATCATGTGCCTTTGGCCCAGCTGCAAAATAAAAGACATCAAAAGAAACACTGCACTTGACTGTTCAGTTGCATTCTTATTGAGAATTCGTACCAATGCCTGTGTAATTAAGGTTACAGCTTTCAGTATCGCTTAATGTAAACACCTAAATAAGATATTTCCTCCCACTGGCAAATATCTCAAGTTAAAATTTAATGATGACGTATTCAAAATCTTAATTATGTTTCAAACCTTAAACACTATTAAAGAAATTGCTCCTAGCCAAAATTGTTCCTATGTCAAAATGGGTATTTTTTTTTTTTTACAAATTATACATATAGAAAACAAAAATGCTTTTTAAAAAATTTTAGAATGCACCAAGTATCTAACATCTATGCATGTTAACTGATACCACATGCTCTTACTTCCAATGCACACTGAACTTGCTGGGCAATATGAATTTAAATAATATTAAGCATATACCTAGAAGGCAATTTTTTCTTGAGTACCACAAAAAAAGCAGTAACTGACATCAACAAGATTACAAATATCCAGTTGAAGGCACATAGTATTTACTACTACTTTGCCACCAAAGAGTCTTCACTTGGTTCAAGATTAGAAACAGAGTCGGCTCTGAGAACAGCTGGCTTGGCTTCGTTTGCCGGTGTCTCCTCAGTCTCGGTCTCTTCTTGTTCCTCCTCTGGCTCCTCTGAACCAGATGTTTTCTCAGTCATTTGGCTCGTCTGCTCTGTAACTAGTATTTTGTCATCTCTCTGCTCTGTACTATTATCAAGAACATCTCGTTCTTCTAAAGATTCTGAAAAGAGAAAAGACATAAGACTTCAGGGATCTTCAAATGTCAAAACTGCTAAATAAGACAAGTCAAAGATAAACATTCATACATACTAAGAAACAGAAGCATGATCTAACATTACCTATTAAATATTTTACAAGTACTTAATTCTATAACATACTATTTAGAAATTAGTATAACTGAATAATAGAGTAAAATAAACCTATACTTTATAATTTCATACACAATAAGCTTCTAAAGATCACCTGCTAGCTCAACATGCAAAACTCAACACCCCAAGAGAATGAAATGCTAGAAGTGTAATATTGATTTTTTTTTTTTTAAACAACTTGACACAAACTTGAATCACTTGGGAAGAGAATGCAATTGAAGAACTACCACTTTGAGATTGGCCTGTGGGTCTGGAGCGTTTCCTGATTAATGATTGATGTGGGAGGGCCCAGCTTACTGTGGACAGTGCCACCGTTGGGCAGGTGAACCTGCCCATACATATACATACATACATACATACACACACACACACACAAATATATATACAGAAAGTTGTATTCTTAGTCCCTACCTGAAAATTTACTCCTTTTAAATTCTATTTTTGAGTTTTAACTTAAATCTCTAAATAATGATTTAATAATAACAAGCTTACTAATTAAACTTTAATTCCTTAAATTTTAAAGAATGAGATGGGAGAAAAAGTGATAAAAGCAGAAAAGCTTGAAGTCACCTAATTTTAAGTCAAAGCCAAAAATCTAGCTTTAAAGTATTTATTTTTCATAATGAATGTAATATTCTTGCTAGCAGAAAATAATTAAACCATGTGAGCTAATAAGCAAAAGGCAAAATTTCCTACACTCATAATGTTCTTTATGACAAACTGTGTTACTGATACAAACTAAACCTGGGGAAGGACAGCCTGCTTAAGAAAAGGCCCTAGTTAAATCCCTTGTAATATATAGCCAAAATTGTACAAAGTAAATAGTTTTACAAGAAAAGTATGAATAATATGCATCATTAGTATAGAAGTTCTAGAAACCCATGATTTTTAGCATATTAGTTTAATAAACACAAACACATCTTTTGTCAGAATTTGGAAAACATTTTTAAAGTATCTCCTGAAACAGATATCCTAGACTCTCATTTACAGGATCAGTTACAATTGCTTTCTTCTTTCACAGAATAAAAGGCCCAGATTCCACAGTTTGGGGCATCCACATAATGATATCTTACTGTATGACAATGCAAATAGCTGACCACAAGAAGTAGTGAGGAATGGTCATACATCATACTTGTGACATATGATTATAGGAATCCTGGTCTGTTATAATATAGAACTTCAATGGCATTATGGCACCACTTGAGATCTTAACAGAAACCCAGAGAAGAAACGCAGTAAGTCACTCGGTTTGTTAAGTGAGCAGGACAGACAGGAAAAGCAGAAAGGGCAAGTGAAACTCAGGAATAGATACGAACCATTTCTGCTACAGAAAACTTAGGAATTACCAGCCATGTGGAATTAAAGCCTCACAATTTTAAGTCATGGTTTTCTACAACTCTTCTGGCCATAAAGCAATATTTATTTGACAAGAACTTTGCAATTTGTTTAGTAAGTCTTCTGAAAGTAACATATTAGGTTATATAAAATAAAAAACAAAACAAAAAGCCAGTAGCATAGGACACAACTCACAAACACCATGTTTAAGAGAACTTATACATATACCACTGGCAAAAATCTAACAGAATGACACAACAGCGAAGGGGTCAAGGTTCAGAGTTTATTATATTAAACTTCTGTGATATTATTAACTTCAAAAAATTTACCAAGGCAAATCCAATTTTAAAATTCTAGGTTTGTATAAAAGACCTAATATAAAAAATAGAACTATACCTCCTGGAAATTTCAAACATCTATAATACATGAATTCAAAGAAATAGCATGTGTCTCAATAATTAGAAAGCATGACACAATTTCTAGTCAAAATTATATCTCAGAAAATATATGGGAAACTGAAAACTTGGTGAAATGATAAATAGGACTTGAAAATAAGTGAAGGGCCTATTTATAAATACATATCTTCCCTTGGGCTGATCTGTAGAAAAACAATCTTGATGGGAACAACACTAAAAAATATTTAATAATAACCTGGCGTGTGACATGCCTATGACACAAATCATAGGACTTGATGTTGAGAGGCCAATCCCAGTTTACAGGAAACCATACAGACAAGATCTAAATGACTGGGTGCGCAGTATTAATAGATATGTAACAACATCACATCTAAACATAAGACCACCATAATAAAACCATGTACAATTCCCAAATTACTTATTTCTATGGGAGCATCATTTGCCTATTCTAATAAAAACAAAAATTGGGGACTTCTGTTGTTGTTTTGTTTAGTTTGCTTGTTTGTTTTTTAGTGAAGCTACAATTTAAAATAGTTTAGTAATATAAAATACAGTTTAAAAGATGTTAGTATTTGACTGTAAGATACCAAAAGATTAAGTCTCAAAGTGACTTGAATGACCTAATTACATATGCAAGAAAAATAATTAAAATCAGGTTTGGCACCTATAATACAAAAACGAGTAAACAACAAACAGCATACCACAATGTAATAAAACAAAATGACACATCAGTCTGTTTTGTTCCCTAGTCCTATCCACCCCCCTCTACTCCAATATTATTAAGAAAGCAGTGCTTTTAATAATAACAATTGGTAACTGACTGTTCAAGGCTAAGTCTCAGCTTAGCTAGACAAACTCAAAACTGAATGTAATTATAATAAATATTATTGCTTCACCTATAAACACACACACATGCAAAAACACGTAAGATTCTTACCTTAGCTTTAGTTTTAATCCTAGCTTTTAAGAAATAAAATTAAATAATCTAGCAAACAATTTGATTTTTTTTTTGTCCTGTGAAGAAATCAAAACTTGGCTTTCTTAGCACATTAGTGCTCACTATACATGTACCTATACATATTCCTCCACATCATTATATTAAAATTGACAATTTTAGTATTTAAATCCACAGGTTGTAAAGAAGGCATTTTTCACAAGATTTGCCTTCCTTAGAGTCAATATATTTAAGGAACAAAAGCATGAATTCCATCCCAATTCATAAAAATGACTCAATGAGTATCTATTATGACCAGTTTTTTAAATAATAAAATTCAAAACACATAATACTACCTAGTTATTTATCATTGGTTAACAATTCAATTAAACAAATTAAGAGTTTCATTAAAAGTCAACAAAATGACTCCTAATGATATTCTCATAGGACCAGTGCCCAGCCCAATCATTATGAGAGAGGCTTCCCAGCATCCGATGGGAACAGACACAGAGACCCACAGCAGACACTAGGCAGGGCTGGGGGAAACCCTGTGAAGAGGGGGAGGAAGGATTGCAGGAGCCAGAGGAGTTGAGGACACCAGGAGAATACAGCCCACAGAGTCAACTAAGTAGGGCTCACAGACACCGAAGTGACAACCACAGAGCTTGCACAGGTCTCTGCATACACGCTGTGGTTGGTTAGCTTGAAGTTTTTGTTGGACTCCTAACAATAAGAGTGGGGGTGTCTCTGACTTTTTTGCCTGCTCGTGGTTTTTTGGTGTTTTTTTGTTTGTTTGTTTGTTTGTTTTGTTTTGTTTTGTTTTTCTACTACCGGGTTGCCTTGTCCAGCGTTGATATGAGGGTATATGTCTAGTCTTACTACACCTTGTTATGAGGAGTTCGCTCAGTATCACTGGGAGACCTGCTCTTTTCTAAAGGGTAACCGAGAAGGAAGGGCAATGTGTGTGGCCAGGAGCAGGAGGTGGAGAGACCTGGGAGGGCTGCAGTGGGGATGTACTGTATAATACAAGGATAAATGTAAAGAAAACATTTTCATTACAAGGCAATGGCCTAAAACTAAATCATTACATACAAGTGTTTAGAGAAAGGGTCAGAAGATCAAATTATATCTATACCTAAAGCAAAATACAACAATATACTATTCAGAAAGTTCAACATAAAAAGAGGTTGAAGCTTTTGGTGAGGAGTCTGATATATACACAGAAACCAACAAAATTTTCATTATCAAATGGTATAATTTCCTAGAGCATCATAAGAAAAATACAAAAAAGAGAATTCTTATTCATTCAATATAAGAAAAATAGATACCAGATTACCAGACAAGTTTTATATTATATAAAGTTTGCTTAAGTATTTTTCCAGTATTAGGTAGATGCCATGAATTTTCATATTATTGAGAGAATGCAAGCCATTTTCAACTAAAGAAATTTCATGAGCCCTAGGCTAATACAACTGAGCAATGGAAAAAGAATATTTTTCAAACATGGTAGAAAAAAAGAAAAAAGACAAGAATGTAGACCTCGCTGCAGCATCTGTGAAGAGAGCGCCCGCTGCAAAGTCTCTTGTGCCATGACATGCCTGTGAAAGCCAGGGACCACCCTGTGGAGCAGGGTCTCTCTCTCCACCTCTATGTGGACTCAAGGGATCAAACTTGGGGCACCAAACACTTTCACGGCAAGTGCTTTTACTCACTGAGTCATCTTGCTGGCCCCAGTTTTGAGAAGAGGGAAAATGTAATCAAGCACATAATGTCAGTTAGCCATGCTTATTTTTTATGTATTTATACATTATCATTTATGCATAAAAGGAAATAAGGAATCTAAAAGCAAGTCCTTTTTGTTATGCCACACCTAGCACAGTTTTAGAAATATAGCAATTAATATCCCTAGTTTCTTGTGTTTTTCTCATAATCTGTTGTCAAAATATCTGGATGTACAATTCTAGAATTTTTTTAAAAAACTCAAGGATTAACAGTAATTTCTTCTAAGGCTATGGTGAAACTTGACAAGATTCCATATGCTGCTCTAAAAAATGATTCAGAAAATTTAAAAACCTTGCCCTAACTGTGACTTCTCCTACTATCAGAACCCAGACAAAACATAACTGCAAAGGCAGGAGGTGCAGACTGGAAGGAGACACTCTTAGTCCTGTATCATCTATATAAACGTTTGCTGATATATGTTGAGAAAAAACACAGGAAAGTCACGTTTTCAGAGTACTTGTAAAGTCAACATAATCTGTGCATTTCTGCTATCAAGAAGAAAGTTGAATATCCTTTCAAAATACAAAATGAAAACAAAATGTCTGTCGAGTTAGTCCTCAATTTTCTACAATATTGATGAATTTGGAATTCAGAACTTTAATTTCCCAGCTACATTGGCTATTAGCAGAGTGGATGACTGAATCACACCGTCATAAAATAGCTCTATTTAACTAAGCAGTATACCACCAATGTTTAAAATAAATTACAGCTCCCTTTGCTAATCAGAAATACTCAGCATCGTTTACTATAGGATCCAGGTTTGGACTGACAACTGTGCCATAGTATAAAAATAGGAGTCTTGGAGAAAACGTTCCATCTTCTCAAGAATCAAAAAGGAAAAAAAAAATGTG
The DNA here is from genome assembly GCA_907169655.1 of Acomys percivali. Classification (NCBI taxonomy): domain Eukaryota; kingdom Metazoa; phylum Chordata; class Mammalia; order Rodentia; family Muridae; genus Acomys; species Acomys percivali. Next base: position 47,849,081 of record OU015750.1, read on the forward strand.
GAATGAATCCAAAGAGAAGTATGAAAAAGGTACCGCTGTAAAAGCGTCCTTAACAGAATGGAATTATTGCTTTAGCTTTTAGTACTATGGAGCCATCAGACCCTGCCTCAGCTTTGGTCTTCACCTATTAACATTACCTTACTGGGGTTCACTTTGAGCCAGTTAGACTTCATTCCGGAGAGTTCAGATAGAAAATGAGACATCTGAGGTATTGTTCCTCCTGGATTAGATGAGAAGGAAAGGTATAGCTATATGTTGTTTGCTAACTACCCATCTTGACCTTAGTAGAAGAAATAAAAAATAGGACCCATTATCAAGATTTATATTTTTGTTGGCTTGTTTTTTCCTCTTTAAAAAAGTCAAACGAAAAATACTATTGGTTTTCAAGCATTCACTTTAGCTTTCTTAAGCAAGGTTACTCATGGAACGGACTTCAATTTTTCCCCTAGGCATCTTCAGTATAAAATCCTTTATTCTTAGTTCCAAGAGGTTGCAATGCCAAGGCAGATGGTTTGCATGTGTCAGCATGCAGCTCAGAGCATGACTTAAGCAAAAAAAAAAAAAAAAAAAAAAAAAGTTGGCAATGTCTGGAGTTGATGCTGCAGACTTGGAGACGAGACGAAGACGCATTCACTCAGCTTTGGAAGTATACAGGCTCAGTCATAGCTGTCTGTGATAGCTGTTCACTTCGATATGTGTTAGTAAGCCAAAAGCCAAGCCCAATTCCACGCATACTTCAGGTTCATCCCTCCAAGTTAAAAAAAAAATTTTTGACTCTCATACTAACCTTGTGCTACCAAAAATATTTACTGCTTCACATAATCCAGCTAAAGCAATTTTAATGCTCTTATGAAAAACAAATCAATCATATGTAAATGATAATTGCTACTAAATTTGTGAACTTCCAGTATGTTTCTGTAGATGAGGCATAGTACCAAAATATTATGGTCTGCTCCATAATTTTAGCCATCTTCATAATTAGAACTGAGTAACAAAAGAAAATGAGTGAATACTAATAACAAGAAATAGTTGGCACTTTTCTCCTTTACCTTGTCCTTTTTCATGAAACTTCCTTAAGAATTCCTAAGATAGAGTTACAAAATGAATTCTGAAAACAAGTTGTGATAAATCTTATTTCCCATACAAAAAAAAAAGTGACTCCTCCATCACAGGCCAGCTAAGCTCATGGACCTCTAATAAATCGTCCAGATGAAGCACAGTCCTACTACCTAACCAAGTTGTCCAAACCATGCAAAGATGACTTTCCAACTCCTAAGTTCTCTGCTTTCTAGTCATTCCACTGAGTGGTAAACACACATATTCCAAATACTTTGTCCTTAGAACAGTTGTTTCATAATTTGAGTATTTCAAACACATCATTAGTCAACTCTCTGACTTTAGAAGAGCTTACTCCATAAGCAATATTTAACCAACTGGTGCCAAATGCTGATGATCACATGACCTGCATTTGACCCACATCATAACAATCACAGAAGAAGCCATCACAGCAACAGCTGACATATACATGCTGAATAATCTAATTAATTCATTGTCATCTTTAATAAATATTGTGCTTTAATTATTAGGCTACACACACTACCAAGACAAACACTTCCGTTCACATGGTCATACCTTCACTGAGCTGGTTCTCCAAGGAGGGTACACTTTCTGATAATACGGGACCAGCTAAGTTTGAGCCTTCCACTGCCTGCCTCTTCTCAAAACTAAACTCTGGAAGTCGTGGAGCTTGAGGTCTCGTTTTTCTTGCAGGATTCAAGAAAAAACAGTAGGCACATCGAAAAGCTGCATAAAAGAGATAAAAATCGACCAAACAAGTTTCAAAAACTAATCAACTCACAAGATTACTTTTATAAGCAGCCAGGCTCAAGAAACAAATTTATAATTTCTGAATTTATTGCCTTACTATAAAATAAATGTTCTAATCAACAATAAATTTAAAGCATACTGCATAATTATTCTGATAATGTAAATATTAATTTTAAAGTAGAAAAGGTGTAACAAGTTAAATAGCAGCTTAATAACAAAACTATATAATAAAACTACAAATATAAATACTTGACTGAGCTTGCATTTCAAGCCAACATAATAATTATATATTTAAAAACCTGGACTCTTGTCCAAAAAGATGTATGTTAAATATCTGAAGCATAATTTATCATGTGAGCATTTAATAATGGCTGCAAGTAAAAACACACAAATGAGTGCTTAGATCCCAGCCCCAATAGTGAAATTAGACTCCCTGTAGGTGGGTCTGAGTAGCAGAACATCTGAGAATAGCTGGCCTACAGGCTGTGCATTATGAGGAAGAACTTCAAGCTATCTTTTCTGTCTTGTTTTTAGTATTAATTAGAAAACAATGTACCAGTCAACATGTACAGGCAGTACCTAAAATAAAATGACATCACATGAGAGTGGACAAGAATGATATATTTAGGAGTAAAACATTTAAATATAATTATACAAAACTCCATACCAATATATTCAAATTCTTCCTTCAAGGCCATGCCATTGTGAGAAAAGCACTGCTGACATATGAGGGCGTACCTACACACAAGGGGAAATAACAACTGCTTACAAATACAGTAAAGCCCATGGGAGAGGTCATCCAGCCACTGTGACTTATACTAAACACAGGTGATTATGCTATAACAAAATGTTGCCAAATCATTAACAACACCCCTTGAGCAAAAGCTAAAGTTAACAAAAAAAAACAAAATTTCAACTAGTTTGAAATATAATTTAAGAATCAGGAGAATCAGTAATAGGGCGATTGCTTAGCATGTGGAAGATCCTGAGTTCTTTCCCCAGAAGCTAATAAATAAATAAATACTTAAAACTAAAATAAACAAAGGACATAAAACATTTAAAGGTACGTGTGTATACATATGGATGTATGTACATGTGTATATACATACACATGTATGTGTATATATGTATGTGAGTATGTACACATAGGCATCTATATATAGCTTATACATGATATTTTTTAAAGGAACAGTTAAATATATCCTAAGTTAACAGAAACAAGTTTAGTAACGGGGCGCGGGAGGGCGCGGGAGGGCGAGGGAGGTTAAGAATGCCTCCGTAGTTAAGATCGTAGTACAGGCTGTTCTTACAGAGGACTGAGTTTGATTCTCAGCACCCACATCAGGCAACTCACAACCTTCTGTAACTCCAGCTCCAGTGGGCTCATGCCTGACTTCTGTGTATACCCGCATTCACACACACACACACACACACACACACACACACACACACACACAGCACTTAAGTTTCTCAATGATGTATTGTATTCCTGAGGATGATGGTTTCCACATTTGTGTTAAGACTGGAAATGATGGAAACTTCTTAGAAATTCACAACAAATGTTATGAAAAATAACTTTTAAAAAACAAATCCTGGGAAATTGTGCAGAAAATAAATACATTCAATTCTATATAATTAAAGCCAATAGTAAATTTTTATATGATATGGCTCCTGTGTCTTTCTCACTTATCAGTCACACTTAAATATCATTCTCATTTTCTGTTCTCTAATCAGAACTCAACAGATTCTTAGCTCAATCAAATCATTCTATTTTGAATAATATACAACTTATATTTACATTAAACTATGGTCCCTTCATGAAACTGATACCAACTAATAAATCTGTCAAACATGCTCTCTACTATCCCATGAGCTTTTCTGAAAGTCTACACAGTGAGAAATGTTCTGCACACTCATAACTACCTTCCTAGAGTCATGGAAGAACCAAGTAATACAATAATCTGAGAAATATTTGAAAAAAACAGTAAGAGCTAAATAATACACTGTTTCCATCTACTGAAAGGATTTTCATCACTACCACAAGTGATGGATATTTTGAACAAAATAATGCAATTTCTGTAATATGATAGCAGAACTAAAAATACAAATACAAGCCAAACACCACATATATACACATACACTGGCCAATGTTTTTTCATATTTCTTTATCTACTCGCCTAGCAAACATTACCTGTTCTGTGGACCATCACCAACTAAATATTCAACAATTCTATCCAGAGCACCTCGTTCTCGAGGAAGAATGGGTCTTGCTAAGGGTGGACCTGGAGGATGAAGGCCTAGCAAATAAATAAAAACATATGGAATTTGTTTTTCTGTGTAACTGAAGCGATACAAGATTAAATTCAACTTCCAAAGCGATCTGAGTATGTTAGAACATTTAAGAGATTTTAACAAAGTGACAAAATACTCTTATAAATCTCTGTACAGCATTAAATGTCTGTTAAAACTACCATACTATAAAAATCTACAGCATATGTACTACATCAGAACCACCAACATAATTCATTAGGATATGAAACTATGTTGGGTTCTATACAAACTAATTTTTAACATACCCTACTCCTAAAAGCCTATGGTAATAATCTGAATACTTCCACTTTGGACTCCAAGTAACTGATCAGGTTTACCCTCCCAAAAGACTGTGAGAAATATATGAAGTGTATTAAGAATTAATAACATGTGAATCAAGCAATATAAGTTAAATATCCCTTAGAAACAAAAACCAAGACAAATCATGCAACTGCCCTAGCCTTTTGGCTTACAGACAGTTTCTAGGCAGTGGTAGGAGGCTGCACGCAGAGGAGCTAGAACAGCTCAAGCTCACATGACAGTGCCAAAAAGAGGGGTGGCACCAAGGGGGAACCACTTAAACGTCTAGAGAGGGCCATCAAAACACTCAGCAGACGACTGAGCAGCGCATGCATCTGAGGAAACTATCTGAGAATAGAAAAGTCTTCTTCACAAGATTAAAGCAAACAGTGTTCACACACACCCAGAATGGATGTCTATTTCCAGGAGCTAGAGTAGAAACATCTCAAAGAAGAAGTGGAAGAAACACACCAAGGAAGGTAAAATCTGCAATGTTTGGCATTCGAAAAGTACTAGCCATGTAAAAAAAAAAAAAAACAAAAAAAAAAACAAAAGCACAATGTATAATAAGAAAAAATAAAGACTGTTTCAGATAAGATTTGAACTGGCAGGTAAAAATACTAAAATCTTTACATCTATCTTCCACATGTTTGGGAATCTAGGGGAAATACAAGGTATACTAAATAAAGACATGGGGATACCAAGACTAAACTTCACAGATGAAGTCTACAATGTATAGAATAAAAAATACACAGATGGGATAAACAGACCATCTGATTGAAGGCATAGCAATAGGAACCATGCAAATAAAACAGACCAAAAATTAAGTGTGTGTGTGGAGGGGGGGTGATCAGTAAGTTATAGAACAATTTCAAAAAGTCAAATGAACTGTGACTAGAGATATTTACTAAACCTCAACACAAGCACTAACACCACATGCTGAAAAAAGGTTACAAATAATATAGCAATGAAAAAAAAGCTTAAATATAGTCATAAAAAATTTCAGTTCAAAGAGACTCAGAAAATGAGGGAAAGAGTAGCACACACATAGGACAAATGAGTTTACTTCATATGGACCATTTATAGTCAAACCCAAATATATTCATTGCTTCAAATGTATGTGGCCCAAACACCCCCACAATGAAACAGACTGTCATACTGCATAAAAATGCAACTCTTCAATATATGCTCTGTATAGATTTTTTAAATAAAAACAGGAAAAATAAATAAGTTTACATAAGATGATAGAAAATATATAAATATGCTAACACTAAGCATTAGAAACCCTGGATGACTATAAAATTCACAATGACAAAGGCATCAACTTATCAAGAACAAGGCACCAACATGGCAGTACCGTGGATAAAGGTGCTTTTATCACCAAGCCTGATGACCTGAATTCAAGCTCTGGAACCCACATTTTAGGGAGGACCTAATCCCACAAGTTGTCCTCTGACCTCCATACACATGTGCACACACACATACATAAATGAATAAAAGTGATGGTTTTTCCTTAAAGAGCAACATACCACATATTTAAGTGTACCATAACAGAGCTTCACATACATAAAACAAAAACTAACAAAAATTTAAGACAAGATAGACAAATATAAAAGTATAGTTGAAGGTTATCAATAATTGATTAAAAATAAATCTGCATAAAATTAGAAAAAAAAGAGAAGACTTGAACACTCACTACTCCTAGCTTTATCTAATGAACTTTTTTTTATACCTGCTCTGCCCAACAGGAAATCTATATTTTTTTCAAACAGCAATAAGTTACAAAAACATGACATAATGAGTCATAAAACAGGTCTCAATATTTTTAATAAGATCCAAACAGTACATTTTCTGACTACAAAAGAATTAGAATCAGCAACAGAAAAAAATCTTAAAATTCACAAAAAATTAAAAGACTAAGTCCTATATATCTAAGTAACTAAGGATACAAAGCAAAATCAAAACAGAAATTAAAAAATAATTAGCTGAATTAAAAAAAAATTTTTAATGTACGTGTAGCTAACACAGAACCTAGACAAACATTCTACCACTCAGCTACATTCCCAATTTCCAAATTAGATTTTCAAAGCATTTACATCAACTTAACTTGCTAGAGTATTTTACTTTTACATATTTAAAGTGAATATAGCCACAAAACAATCTGGATACATAAAACAAAAACTTTATTAAAGTAACTTAAACTTCCTGCAACTTGATAATAATTTGGTTAAATAACTTGGTAACTTTAAAAATAATGCATTTTAATACTCATGCTACATCAAAAGCAATTATTGTAGGAATGCTGGGCATTTTTACACAGTTTGGCAAATTATCAAGTACCTGCTGGTTATTAATTTCCAAACATATGGGAGCACTGTGGTATTATACATTAAATTGATTCTCTTGAAAATATGTTAAAACAAAAAATGAATTATTAATCTTCTCTATGATAAATTATTAACATTCACACTTTTTTGGCAATGCACAATATAAACAGTACTTCCATACAAGCTAATTAGAAACTTCAGCAAAACATGCTTTATTTACATACACATAAAATTTAAGGTCTAGTTGCTTGTTCAGCCCTATGCTACATAGTGTAGTCCTTACAACTACGTAAGTGGCTCAGCTGCATGTGAGTCAGAGGCTCTCACCTGAAGTTCTTATATTAAACAACCAAAATTTGAATTTACAAACTACGTGTATCTCAAATCAATTATTTTCAATCCATTTAACTTTCTCAATTTCACCCAATATATGACTACTTTTGTCAGTGCACATAAAATTTTGAGATCTTATTAAAAATATTTTAAATGCTGTAATATTTTAAGCATTTCATTTATAGTCAGTTCCTTTTATTTATAAAGCAATAGTTTCCTAGTCTTCTAAAATCTTAGTTGCATTTTTAAAGGAAAACATGCAAGAATCTACTATAAGAAACGCTGGGGTTTTTTACTTACATAAATGTTCTAATAACCTATCTGATTAAAGTAGGGTCTAGTCTCAAAGTCATTATAGACTCTATTTATATGGTAGTAATTAGCCATGAAATAGTAAAGTACCTGATTTGGATAAACACCATAAATAAAATGTAACTTATTCTTATTTAATAATCTGACATGGAATATACATGAAATAATGTCACCTGCTAAAGCTGTAAGTAGATTTCCAAGCCCTAATCACACTTCAAAAAAATGCAAAGTATTTGGCCATATGTTACATGCCTGAATAAAATCTAGAGATCCATCACACTTTTTAATAGAACTTAAAAGGAACCCATCAGAAAATACTACAGTTCCATGAGTTAGAGGGGAAAATCTACTAGCTCCTATTTACAAAAGTAGTATCAGGCACAATCCTTGAACATTTTTTCTGAAATATGGTAATAGTAACGTTTTAATGTCTATATGAGAAATTAGCAAAGAATATGAATACTTTCTAAAGGGTTCTCCACTATCCCACCACACATATATAAATCTGGAGCCATTCTAAGAATTGAATATAAAAAGATAATGCTACACTGTAGACTACAGAATGCTACAAAGTTTTATTGCCACTTAAACAAAGAAGCCATAACAGTTAAATGAGCTCAAGAAATAGGTTTTGGTATCACAAGGTGCCAGCTGTAAAGAGTTATAGCTAATTGAATATGGAGCTCCTGCTTAATCAGATAACTGCTCTGCTATTTCCAAATGAAATGCCATTTCCATACTGTCTGAAAATGGCCCATTTTATTGGTAACCAGAGAAAACAATATAAACTGTAAATAACATTAAGTGCTTTGTTTACCCATTCCAGGAACTGAAGTAGCAGGGGATCCAAGACGCCTGGGTAAGGCTGGAGCAACAGTCCTTTCTGGTGGTCCCCCGGGAGCTGAAGCGTCCTTTGATGGCCCAGGAGATACTGGAACTTGTGGAGGAGGGCCCTGACTAGAGCTTGCTGGTGCTGGGGAAAGGTTTCTTTGAGCTGCAGTCCGCTGACGAATCTCTGAAAATAAAAAGTATAATCTAGATTTAAAGTCTGATATACCATATCAGCCACAAAACCATAAATGTCATTGTCTAAAATGCTGTGGCACCAAAAGACACTGTATCTAACCACTTATAATGCAAACTCTACATGACATCAAAAAGTAGAAGACTTTTTATGAACCCATAACTCAACTGTACATTTATATAACTAAATTTGATTTTTCTATCTACTGATATTTTAAAAGTAAATTCAATATAATAAAATCACCACCCAGGTATGTGTCACATCTTTTTATAATAAGCCTTCCTATGGTATGGGAAAGAAAACAACAGAATTAGTGAAACTTCAAACAGTAGATTTGCTTTCAAGACTAAAAATAGTAATTTTAATAAGGAAATATCTATCTATATGTATATTCTAGAATAATAAAATAATACAAGTAGTCATAAAATGCTATTGAAAAGTATACTTCTCTATTTAGGTACCTATTCACACTAGAATTGCCTTTTTGGCACATTTATTTGTGCCACTACATTCGTAGAAGGAAAAGTTCCACTTTCCATATATAATATTTTTTCACACATGAATCCTAGCTTTCAATTTTAGAAATTACAAGATTCTCTGTAATAAAGATTAGTTAAATGTGCCAAATTTAAGTTGCTTAAGTTTCATTGGAAAAATAGCTTCTCTCTCTTGCTTACATATTGTCTATAGCTGCTTTCAAACAGTTGCTACGTTGCAAAAAGGACCATATGGCTCTAACAGCATTTACTAACTGGTTACACAGAGTCTTTCATGAGCCCTACTAGATGACATAAATAAAATTCTAACATTCCCTTTTATACTTAGTGTTAGATATCAAGTAAAAAAAAAAACCCTTTATAATTTTTTTAATTCTACATATCACATTAAACTCTCACAAGCCTAAATTACTGGACTGGAACTGACTTAAATATCAACTCCCAGATCAAAGAAGCTATGGAATATTCATGGAAATATCTCCTTAGCAGAAGGAGATAAGACTGTGCCAAGCACATGGTTGCTTACAGATTCTCACATGGAAACAATACCATATCTTTGACACTATTATTTTGTAATGCCTCTCAAGAGTCTTGGTAGATAATATAAATGATTTACTGACTCCTCTCATCCCCTACTTTCCAAATTTAATCACCATCAAAGCTGTCAATCTACTCTTGAGTCCTCTCTCTAGTTCAGTAGTTCTCAACCTTTCTAACGCTGGGACCCTTTATTACAGTTCCTCGTGTTGTGGGGAACCCCAACCATAAAATTGTTTTCATTGTTACTTCATAACTGTAATTTTGCTACTGTGATGAACTGAATGTAAATATCTGATATGTAAGATATCTAGTATGTGACTCCTATTAAAGGGTTATTGGACACACAAAGAGATTGAAACCCAGAGTTTGAAAACCACTGTTCTAGTCTCTTTTTGTCCACGTATGTTGCCATATCTTTGTTTGGTATATGCCCTCCTCTTGTATCTATACTAGATTATATCCTAACTGATTTATATGTCTCAACTCTGTTCTGTATTCTATCTAATCTCCAAGCTTTAAAAAAAAAAGTTTTCACTTTTCCCATTCTGGCCTGAGTGAAGTAGGTTGAAGGGCCTGTGAGACCCAGAAGTTAAGAGCTTTTTGACAGCCAAGGTCATAGACATGTCCACAACTGTCATCATGCAACAAAATAAATACATTGAGTTACACCATAATAAACAATATGGATATCATTTGGATGAATGAAATAAAGAAAGAAAGAAAGAAAGAAAGAAAGAAAGAAAGAAAGAAAGAAAGAAAGAGGTAAGGGAGGGGAGAGAGGGAGAGAGGGAGAGAGGGAGGGAGGGAGGGAAGGAGGAAGGGAGGAAGGGAGGAAGGAAGGAAGGAAGGAAGGAAGGAAGGAAGGAAGGAAGGAAGGAAGGAAGGCCATGATGGTGCCAAGAAAGTACAAATGAAAAAGACAAACACAAAACAGAAGAACGATGAGCAGATGCCACAGGAAGCCTGCCTGTTGGACAGAGGGGGACAGTCTAGAGCAAAAGCACCTTCCAACATGATTAAATAGAAATGGAAAGTGGAGGCAGGAAAATGGGATGTCCCTGTACTCAAAGTCCATGCCCAAGGAGAAACAAAAGTATTAAAAGTTATTCAAACAGGAAAAAGAAAAGGTATGGAAGACGATGGCTCCTAAAATCTGTTTTGTTGCTAATGGTTTACAAGAAAACCACCTAAATATGAAAAGTTCATTAGGTCAATGGGCCTACATTTAAAAAAAAAAAAAAAAGCCCATTTCATACATCCTGAACTGAAAGGTACCTCTTGCCTGCCAATACCTGGTGTGAAGACTCCATCACACCCACTATAACTCTGGGTGTGATCACCAAAGGCACAGTTATTGCATTGAATGTGAGTTGGGCCTTCTAACACAAGGAGGCAAGGTTATTGGAGAAAGTATGCCCATGTTACCAACAATCTTGAAAGCAATGGGTGCATAAATGTGGTCTTGCAGGTTTGACAGTGACTTCATACAAGTTACACCGAAGACTACACATCGTCAGGAAAATACCATCACTGTAATCTTTCTGAACCACCAGTAGCCTTATCCCATATGCAGTCAAAAAATATCTATTAAATTATAAATAAAAATAAAAACTCCCTAGGTTTTTTTTTAATCTAATCTTACACCCATCACAAAGGCTAAGAGCAACAAAACAAATGACAGCTCATGCTGGTGAGGATATGGAGTAAGGAGAACACTCATCCACTGCTAGTGGACGGCAGACTTGCACAGCCACTATGGCAATCAGTGTAGCAAGGTTCCTCAGGAAGATGGGAATCTATCTACCTTAAGATCCAGCTATAGCACTCTTGGCAAACACCCAATGGACGTGCCATCTTTCCACAGACACACTTGCTCAACCATGTTCATTGCTACTCTATTCATAATACCCAGAAATTAAACAACACAGATATCCCTCAGCAGATGAATGGATAAAGAAAATGTGGAATACTACTTATCTGGTTTTTAAAAATGCAATCATGAAATGAAATGGATGGAACTAGAAAAATGATCCTAAGTAAGATAACCCAAGAGAGACAAAGCTGTTAAATCAATGACAACCAGGCTATAATCTGTAGAACCACAGATCTTAGGTATAGAGTAAGGGACTGGAGGAGACAGATTCCCCCTAGGACTAGGAAATGAAGAGGTATAGATGGATTGGGGGGGGGGGCTGGAACAAGAGGATCAGGTGGGGAGGGAAGGAGAAAAAAGGATGGACAAGGAGAGACTATGAGGAGAGACAGCTAAGATTATGGGCCACTTGAAGGGCGGTATGGAAACCTAATACAGTAGAAGCTTCCTAAAATATGTAAATATATGAAGGCAATCTAAATGAAATTGCCAAATAATGGGGGAAACAGAGCTCCAACAGGGCATCTCTTGTCACCAAATAAAGTTTCCAGTATCAGAAATAGGTTACATTTAAGAAGAGTTGTTGGCCAAAGGAGTCCTATGGGAACATGAACAAACACACACACACACACACACACACACACACACACACACACACACACACGGCTGTTGTCAACAATGTAAATTGCTCTCTACAAACTGATGGCAAGGCCCTTTTGCTGAAGGCAATACCTATACAATTCATTGAAATTGGAGAAGTCCAGCTGGTGCCTACACAGAACCTTCACCCCTACATGCCATCATCTCTGGTACAGGATAGTACTATGCATGCTGCCAAAGGAGAAATGTAAACCTCAACCCAGCTTACAAGCCCTTTGACTTACAATGGTAGACTGCCCACAAGATATGGTAGCGCAATGGTGGGGCAAAGTTTATGAGAGTAACAAACCAATATCTGATTGAGTGGCCAAGAATCTAAGACTACATATCTCAGGGACCTAGACAGAAACTAAATACCACTTACTGTTCTACTAAAAGAACATAGCAATAAAATGACTCCTAATGACATTCTGCTATATTCATAAATCAGTGCCTTGCTCAGCCATCATCAGAGAAAGTTCCTCCTATAACAGATGGCAACAAACACAGAAACTTACAGGCAGACAATAACATGCAGAGAGTGAGAGACTTGAACCACTCAGCCCTCAATGGGAATCTCTCCACCAAAGCCCTCCCTTAGAGATAAGAGAACCCCATGGAAGAGAAGGAAGACACAGTGTAAGAGCCAGAGGGGATAGAGGACACTAAGCAAACAAAACTTTCTTCATCAACAGAATTGGTACACTATGAGTTTACAGAGATGGAGGTAGCATGCACAGGGCCCTTCATGGGTCTACTCCACATGGGGACACTTGGCCCCATCCCTAACCCAGAAGCTATCTCCAAATGATAACCACTTGCAAATGAAAATGTAGTTTCTTCCAAGGGAGTCTCAATGGGGACACAAACTACTCTTAAGGTAGGCTACATGTCCAGCAGTAGATGCCAACAGAAAACAAGTTCAACCACATATTTCAAGGACCCTTAATGTCCTGTCAGGGCTTTGTTTGTTTGTTTTAACTTATCTTTACATTTTTATTTTATTTTCTCTCTTTTATTTTCCAATTTAGTGTTTTTATAGGATTCCTGAGTGTGCAAACAAGTGGCTCTCTGGTTCTTGTGCCTTTTCTTTGGCTTTGTTCCTTCGATTTGTTTGTTCTGTCCTACTCCAATATGTTAGTTTTTATTCTATCTTATTATGTTTTATTATTATCCTTTAGAGCCTGTTTGTTTTCTAATAAAACAGAGAGAGGGGGATAGATCTGGATGGAAGAAAGTGGGGAGAAACCAGGAGTAGAGGAAACCATAATCAAAATATATTATATGAGGAAAATAATCTATTTTCAGTAAGAGGAAAAAATAAAATCCATAGGCTTCAGTGGTTTGTCTCATTGTATTATAAAGAAAACTCTCTACCATAATGTTACACATAAAATCTTTCAATAATTTTATTGCTTCTTCACATGAAACCCCACCCCCAGAAGAGGAAAGAAAATATTTGCAGTCCATCAAGGCATCAAGTTTTTTTTTACATACTAACCATTGTCTATGGAATGATCTCCTCAGGTATCTACATAACTCATATGCTTATTTCTTTCCTGTCTTTAAAAATATGTCATCAATGAGATCTTCTCCAGAAACTCTACCTAATCAAACTACAACCTGCCCTCGCTGTAGGGACTTCCTATTTATCAACCTTTATTTTACTCTATTTAGCACTAATTTATTGTCTACCACTTTACAACTTGGGAAACAAAAACAAAGTCTCTTGTAGCAAACAGACACTCAATAAGCATTTGTTGAAAGAAAAACAGACATTATTAGTACATATGCTCTATAGCTTTATGTCAACTTGACACAAGCTAAGTCATTTTAGAGAAAGGGACCCCAATTGAGAAAATGCCTCCATAAGATTGGATAGTGAGCAAACCTGTAGGGCATTTTCTTAATTGGTGATTGTCGGAGGAGGGCTCAGCCAATTGTGGGTGCCATAAGAAAGCATGCTGAGCAAGCCAAGAGGGCCAAGGCAGCACCCATCCACAGCCTCTGCATCAATTTCTCCCACAGGTTTCGGCCCTGTTTGAGTTACTGTCCTGATTTCTTTTGATGATAAACACGGATGTGGATGTGTTAAAATCCAAATAAAAATAAACACTTTTTCTTCCCAACCTGCTTTTGGCATGGTGTTTAATCATAGCTATAGTGGCTCCACCTAACACAGTCCAGTATTTCAAGATCTTGAAAATAAAAAGGCTTAGTCCTTGAAAAATTTAGTCCTGTACAATCAAGATCTTGAAAGAAATTTCATTTTTCATCATCTGCAAATGCTTATATTTCTATATGATATAGAGAGTATGCAGGAGTTTATTCTATGGCAAATTTCATTTTTGATTTCCATTCGAGCTCTATTGCTTTTTAATATACTGAGACAAAAATCTCTCCATCTTCTAGTCCATGACAGTACAAGCGTCTAAGCAGCAAATGGTACTATTTAATGTATATACACACAGGTCCCTACTTTTTATGTTTATTCCTTCATATTTCATATCAATTATAACCCATATTTTAAGATTAAACACAAAAATTCCTTACCAAAACATATTAAGGAAAGATCTTACAAGATCATCACAAAAAAAAAAAAAAAAAAAGAATGAAAGAAAATTCCTGAAACTGTTAAAAAACTCTAAGGAGAAAAGACAACTAAACACAGGACAGAACTCAAATGGTATCATGGAAGAGGAAAAGGTGAGGTCCAGCCTTTAGTTAACAGTAACACATCGTGTGGCTACAAACATACCTTCTTGTTATGGTAACAGGAGAAAGTTGGTACAAGAACAAACAGGAACTCTATACTGTCTTTGCCATTTGTCTACAAATCAAAACTGTTTTTATAACAAAAAAGAAATCTACTTGGGATTAAAAGAGAATGTCAGGGACGATGGGTTAATCATCCAGTAAGCACAATATTTAACGTAAAACCTAGGCAAACCAAACAATGCTATCCTCAGAATTTGTAATCAGTCCAAGCACAGTCAGCATCATTAACAACTCAGTTATACAAAATTAAGATGTCTATTATACATGCATCAGCTGCAGCTCAGAAATCTGCAAGAGAGCTAAGAAAATAAAGACACTTACATAGAATCCTTTTGGAGAGTGGATTTTTTTCAAGGGCCATAGATGAATGCTATATATGTATTCAGTACTTGTTCTCACTTTGTCAACCAAAATTTAGACTAAAAAAAAAAAAAGAAGGCAGCTGGGAGGCAGTGGTGCACGCCTGTAATCCCAGCATTCGGGAGGCAGAGGCAGGATCTCTGTGAGCTCAAGGCCGGCCTGTGTCTACAAAGTCAGTCCAGGACAGCCAAGGCTACCCAGAGAAAACAAAAACAAAACCAAACAAACAAAAAGTCATCACTTTATTCTCCAAAGTATCTGCCTGCAAGTATTCAGTAAATGTTTAATTAAATGTCTGTACTAATTTGAGAGGGAAGAATGTGTGCATGCATGCCATGATGCACGTGTGGGGACCAAAGACAGCTTGCCTCAGGCCTCAGGCCTCTCTTTCCAACGTGTGGATCCTGGGGTGAAGTCAGGTCATCATGCACGGCAGCAAGTGCCTCTACCCAGAGTCATCCTGCCTGCTCCTGCTGCACGTTTTTAAATGATTGATCACAACACAGCTAAATATGACTTGTAAGAGTCCGCAAACAGTACAGGTATCCAAAGCAAATGAAAACAGCAGAGCTTGTGTATAATTATGATATGGCGTCAAAAGAAAAAATTTTCATTTGGGCCTCAAAAGTTTCTAAGAAAGGTTTAAATTCTCAAAATAAGTTTAACTAAATTATAAAATACCTAAGAATGTGTTTTAAAGTAACAGCCACAGCTTTCTGTAAGATATCACATTGAAAAACATATTTACTAGCACTATTACTCATCAAAAAATGTCTCGTACATTATTAAATAATTCCTACAGTCAAGCTAATTAGTCATATTATACCAGTTTTTCTGTACATGGAAAGAACACATAAAATCTACTGTCTTTGCAAATTTCAAGTACACAATGCAGCCTTGCTAACTACAGTCGCTATACTACTGTACATCAGCTGTCTAGGCATTGCATTCCTCTATATATCTAAAATTCTGTCTCCCTACGGCTCCCATCAGCTCTATGTCTCTAGAAACAACAATTTTACTCTCTGCTCCTATGAATTCAGTATTTTTTAGGAAGTAGTACTATATATACAAAAATGCTTTACATCGAACAAAACTTTTTCTATATATAACAGATATATAAACTATAGGAAAATTTAACACTACTTATGAAATGGGAATTTTACTAGAAACATGTATAAGTAATTTATTTTAATCGTATATGAACTTTTGCTTTTACCAAAAAAGCAGTCAAAACTTTAAAAAAAGAAAGAACACGGTAACCCAAAAATCCTAGTTATAAAGGCTGAGAGAGTGAATTCTTTCCACACAACCATACCAACTAGAAAACCTAAAAATGTGACTCATTTCTCTCCATGGCTCTTTTGGAGATTGATAAAGACTACCTTCCAAAGTTATGGTGCTACTGTAACTTTAAAACCAGGTTTAAGTTCTGCAAGGACAAGAGTTACAGTTTTCTATGTATCTGAGATTCTTCAAGGCCAGAAAATCTTAAAAACTTTTCAGATTCTAGTGGAAAAAATACAAACATCTAAAAACTCAATGCAAACTCAAACTGGCTAGCTCATAAGCCTGAGAACCTCAGCTCAAGCCCTGCACCTCACATACAGGCGGGAGGACTGAGTCAACTCCAGACTTGCCCTCTGACCTCTACATGTAAGCCTTGGCACATCATATACACAATAAGAATAAATTAAAATAACTGACAATAAAAATAAAAAGACTTGAAATTTAACATAGTATTTAATGTAATGCTGATGATGTACAGTAGGTAACACAACACCAGAAATTTGTTGTTACAAGAAATTCAATTTTCTTTTTTTCTCATTTTTAATTTTACTTTTTCATTAAATAAATGTGTTAATTTTGGAACAAACTTCAACCTTGCTAAAAAAAATTCTCCAGAAGGAAATCATAAAAATGAAAATATAGTAATAACATATATTCTAAAGATTATTATTTACAAGAGGAAAAGCTTGTAAAATACAAGTGATATTAATTAAATTTCATGATTAAAACCAATTATACTTTAATCTCAATATTCAATATTCTATCAATATATACCTCCAAAATAAAAATGAAATAAAATTACTGTTTACGACAGATTACCAAGTATAAATTAACAGAAAAGCATTTAACTTTTTACACACCACCAACACACACTTGTGAACTCACTTGGGTAAATATGGATCTTTCCAACAGCAGCAGCAGTTTCTACAAAGTTATTTACCTTGTCCTGGTTTTGCAGTTACAGCTGCTCCAGCAGATGGCGGCTCAAACTCCTGTCAATTACAATAATGTTTAAATTATACAGTGCCCCATTACAATGTAAAAATTGTAATGAAAAAATAGTGGTATCAGTTTTACCTTTGCTTTCTTTGAGTCTGGATCAAACCTTTCAAGAATTAACTTAGCTGTCTTATAAGTTTCTTTTTCCATGACTTCTTCAAGCTACAAACAAAAATTTCCATTAACTGTTATATTTTGAAAAATACTATTTTTTATAAATCTTACTCAAAAGGTATTAAAGTATCAATCTTGGAATTAAGGAGAATAAAGTCACCCCTTTCCTTTTTGTACTTATACCCAGCAAAATGTATCTAAATGAAAAGATTTCCTGCAATCAAATAATTAAAATCCAAGCTTTTAAAATAGTTTCCAATCTCTAATACATTGCTTTCATTTTAACAGCTTTACTGCAAGGAAATACCAAATATGGCTAATTGTTTACATATAATGAGGAGAATAATTACATGCACCAACTTCAATAATGGAATGTGCAAAAATCTATCAGCCATCATTATTGGAAGTTATTAGACATGACAAGCAAATGACAGGCAATTCCTCAGATTTATTTCCTCATAGCACTTAATGCTATTAATTTAAGAAGGTCGTTAGCCAAGAGCTTTACAAAATAAAATCTCTGTGCCAATTAACTGCTGTCAGCATCGATTTTAGATTATTTATTAGCAGAAGCAATTAGCTTGCTGCAAATGCAGTGAAACCCCACTAACTGGGAGAACAGCCATGGAACTTGCTCAAGCGACTCAAAATGCGAGTGTTTCCCACTTCCTCTTTTTTCACTTAGACTCAAACTACCTTAGAAGGATAAAACAAACAAACAAACACAGAATTTAAGTAAAAACTTTACTGAGTTCTATGCTCACATTAGGGACTATAATTAAAATACCTCATTGTTATAGCACTTTATTTACAATGTTCTCAAGTCACTTTATAGCCTAATACAAGGGTTCAGTTTTAAAAGTAAGTAATCACTAGTAAAATGTCATTTCGGCAATTGTGGTCCAAGATCAGAAAAAGTTGAATTTTAGTACCAGTCAGTCAGTTATGACAAATAACTAGTGTGCAATATAAAATACTTTTGGAAAAATTGCAACATGACCTTTTCCTTCTCAGTGACCAATAACCACTTACATTCATTATATGTCCTGTTCACTCCAAGGACACTTACTTATTTTTAAAAGTAACCCAAAGAACATTCACTTAGTTAAAGCATAGTTTTAAAAGAAATATCCTGCCACAACTGGAGTTAATAGATTCTCTATTAAATGTCTAACATTTAAGAAGCTAAGTCCTTAGACGAATGATTTATAAATCTCAATTTAGTAAAACTAAAATTTTTTTCTAGTTATTTCAAAATTATAATAAATTCTCAAGATAAGCTATGTCAAAATTCAGTTTCGATAAGTGAAAAAATTAAGAATGGAGGTAGAGAAGAGTATCATGGACTACAGCCCCAAATCAACATCATCACAAAATATTAAAGAATTGAATCTCTGATGTTTAATGACATCTGGACGTGTGTAGTTCCATAGAACTCTCAGTAATGACAGATGTGTTTTGTCATTGTTCTACACTGGCACAATAGAGATCACTGATGATTACCATAAGTGAGTACTTTAAACATTGCTTTGTGACCTACAAATTAAGTTTACAGCTTTATTTCACTAAAAATAATGAAAATGTAAATAGTCAAATGTGGCAGGTAGCTACTGATTTGGTCAGCATAGCTACAGATGAATCCTACTGCTAAGTTTACAACAATTAGCATACTAAGAAAATTAAGCCAGTCTCTGAAAAACACTGTACAATTTCTCCTGTATGTGATTCCTAAATTTTATAGACACAAAAACCCATGTATATATGAAGAAAAAGTGGAACTGTCCATGGGAACAAAGGGGACTAATGGAAGGAAGGACAACAGGGGAATATGAGAAAATACATACTTGTATGAAATGGTCCTTATGTAACATAATAAATATAATGAATATAGCCCCACGTGGTGGCACAGGCCTATAATCCCAGCACTCAGGAGGCAAAGGCAGACAGAGCTCTGTGAGTTCAAGGCCAGTCTGGTCTACAAAGCAAGTCCAGGACAGCCAGGCCTCTTGTTACAGAGAAAGTCTGTCTTGAAAAATAGAATTAAGAAAGAAAGAAAGAAAGAAAGAAAGAAAGAAAGAAAGAAAGAAAGAAAGAAAGAAAGAAAGAATTATATGCAGTGAAAGTTTTTAAAAGATAATATTTTAAATTTTAAAAAGATTATATACAGCTATAATCTTTAACAGATAACTCATAGTCAAAATGCTATTTCAACAACTGCGATTCCTAGTAGATCAGTCAGCAGTAAGTATTTACTTGTGTGTCTGTGTTTCATATATTGATCTTAAACAAGATAATTTAAAAACACTAGTAGGTACCCTCCCATTCTCGACTATGTCTTTAATTTTTATTTAAAGTTATTCTCACACAATACACCCCCTGCCACGAGGTCCTACTTGTCACCACAGACACGTGTTCAAGGGCTGAACCTCTACAGTCAGATACCAAAATAAACTGTCATCCACGTAAGTTGTTTTCCTCAGGTATTTGTCACATCAAAAGAAAATTAGTACGATTTTTTTACACTCTAGACAAAAGTACACTATATTGACCATATATACTTGATTAAGTTTCATTTTATGAGTTTCTACATAATATCATACTATCAGCAGTTAGCACCATTGCTATGCATTAATACTAAGGAAATATGTAAAAGACAAACTCCAAAATCAATTCACTTATTAAAGACATTTATATGCCAACCTCACACCTCAGGGCTTTTGTCTTATTCTTAGTATTCTTCCCAAAACATTCAAAAAATGTTTTTCATCTTACTAGCCGTATAATAGGTATTCATGGGATCAACAGTGCTGGAGCAGAGTAAAAGATACTAAGGAGAAAATTACCTTATTCCCTCTTATTTCAGTCTTTCATGTTGAATTTGTCTCTTACAACTAATATTAACATTCTTTTTCCTGCCCCCCCCCCTCATGGTGTTAAAGAAACCTGAGAATTAACACGAGTCCATGTTTCTTCCACTTAGGGCTCTAACAAACAATCTGGGTACCCACCCTTATACCCTCTGTGCCTCATTTAGTTCTCCAATACAAATTATGTACTTACTTCTCAGCTTCCAATTAACATAAATTCTCAGACTCTCAAAAAGTCTACATGCCTAAACTACTTTTTCCTGTGTATTATTAACTAAAAAAAATCATAATTTAATTTTGACATTAAAATACTGTCAAAAAGTATTCCTTGGAGAATCACTAGGGTATAATATATAAGCATTAATAATCCAGTTCTTAACTTATTTATATAAATTAACTTTAAATAAAATTTAACTTACTATCTTTTTCTTCTGGGACTTTAAATCATCCAATGCTTCATCTAAAAAACAAGATTTAAATCAAAGCTAAATCAAATATCAAGATGCTTATATATGAGAATCAATCATCATAAATAATACACATGAAGCAAACAGAAGAAAATGTTCAGGAATTATGTAAATTTATCACATATGTAGAGATAAAAACTATCTTAATATTTATTCATATATTTCATAGTCTTCCTGTATTATAGATTTCAAAATTCAGGAAAAAATGTAAATCAATTTTATATAGACAAAATTCTTAATATTTTTCAAAAACAATACTTTTACTTCTCTTTGAACATTCTACCATTTTAATCGGCAAATCCCAAATCTCCCATTATAATAAAAATATTCTTTGTTTATAAGAATCATATTGCTTATTTTAACAAATGATAAAAGTTTGAAAATCTTTATGATACCTGAGAAGAGACTTACAAAGAATTATCATTAACTTTTCAAAATTAAATATTTATAAAATTTGCATGCTTATTTAAGCTGGCATAATGGATTCATGATATTCAAAAGGTAGCCCTTAAGTCAGGAATAGTGCCACACACTTTTTATCCCAGGGAGAGGCAGAAAGATCTCTGTGATTTCAAGTCCAGGCTGATCTACATAATGATTTATAGATGCCATGGCTACATAATAATAAAATAATTTTAATAAAAATAAATGATTTTATAGAAAAAAAGGGGGAGTTGGAAAGATGGCTCAGAGATGAATGGCACTTGTTGCTCTTGTACAGGATCCAGGTTCAATTCCAAGCACCCACATGATGGCTCACCACCATCCTTAGCCCCAGGCTCCAGGGACCTGACGCCCTCTTCTGACCTCCACAGGCGCCAGACACTCACGGTGCACATATATATATATATGCAGGCAAAAATACACATTTAATAAATCTTTAACAAAAGAACATCTCTTTGCAAATGTATTATTTCTAGTTTTTCTGTAAAAATACTTAATTAGCAAACATAAGAAGTAACTTCTGCAGGTTGTTCTCTGGCCTCCACATGTACACTGTGGCACACATACGACCACGTACAAACACAATAAATAATGTAGTTTTTTGAAAAGAAAAAATAAATTTACTAGGGAACAACAATAAGACTATATAACAGTTATCAGTACACATTTAATTTGGTAATTAGGTTCATATTTAGTGTATTTAAGGAACTGAAGAGATGGCTCATCAGTTAAGAACACCTGCTATGCAGGGCGGAGTGGTACATGCCAGTTATCCCAGCACAGGCATGGGATCGCTGTGAGTTCAAGGCCAGCCTGGTCTACAAAGCGGGTCCAGGACAGCCAGGGCTACACGGAGAAACCCTGTCTCGAAAAACCAAAAACCAAAACAAACCAACCAAAAACACAACCAGAAGGAGGAGGGGAGGAGGAGAACACCTGCTGTTCTCGCACACGCCTGGAGTTTGGTTCCGAGCACCACATCAGGCAGCTCACAACCACTGGTAACTCTGCTTCCAGTGATCCAATACCCTCTTCCAGCTCCACACACACACACATGTACACACACACATGTGGCATATAAACACACACGCAGGCACACACATATATAAGAAGTAAAGCTGATTTTAAGTATAAAATAAATAAGAGTATTCAAATAGTGTTTGTCAGAGATTAAGTATGTAATTATATTTAAACAGGATAAGGTTTACCAAATAAGTAGGGTAAGAAAAAGTGTGAAAGAATCAAAAATGTCTGAAAACAACTGGTTATTTGAGATAGAGCACATATCCCAAACTGAAAAGAAGTGAGGCCATTTGCAAGGAGTATACTTTAAGGTCATCTCTTTGTA
Source organism: Acomys percivali (assembly GCA_907169655.1). Taxonomy (NCBI): domain Eukaryota; kingdom Metazoa; phylum Chordata; class Mammalia; order Rodentia; family Muridae; genus Acomys; species Acomys percivali. Next base: position 47,871,730 of record OU015750.1, read on the forward strand.
CATACTGAAACAAAATATTTTTAAAACAAGTAGCACTTATAAAAATACTAGAAATTTTATGTATATTAATGTTTTATGAGTATTCTTAACTATGATAATACATTACATTTATATTTTACTACTCTACTGTAAGATATTCTTCAAAATATATAAGCAATGACGAAGGTGAAGGCAGAGACGAAGTTAAGATAGACTATGAGTTTATAACTGTTTAAGTAGGATCATAGGTATATAAGAGTTCAGTAGACTACACTTTTGTACAGGGAGGGGAAAGAAAAAGAAGCATACCATATACAAAGTTCATTTAGGATAAATGTATATATCTCATTGAACACCGAGTAGACAGGCTGGTGCTTAGCTAGAGCCTTCACCCCTAGTGAAGACTAGTGTTCACAGTGCTGGATGGTACTCTACACACTACAGAGGAGAAAGGCAAGCAGCTACAACCTAGCTACACACCCTGTGGTCTACAAGGATGACCTCTTGGCATGACATGCTAGTGTAATAATGGCACAAAAGTTGTGGAAGTGATCAATCACTCTCTGATCGGATTTAAGGCACACCCCACAAAATGGAACTATGCCTGGCACTGCTCAGGTGTCCAAAAGCCTGAGACGAGAACGGCCATGGACCTGAGGGAAGCCCAGTGCTCCTGTGTCTGTTCTGCTGAAGCAGCAGTTCTGCACTGTAGGCCACAGCCTTTTGCAGGGGCAAGCAACCCTTTCACAGGGGCTGCTTAAGCCCATCTGCATATCAAATATTTATATTACAATTCATAAAAGTAGAAAAATTACAGTTATGAAGCAGCAACAAACATTTTTATGGTTAGGGGTCACCACAACATGAGGAATTGTACTAAGGAGTCATGGCAGTAGGAAGGTTGAGAACTACTGTGCTAAAGGAACCGAGCAATACAATGACTCCTACTGATATTCTGCTGTACCCATAAATCAGTGCCTTACTCAACCATCATCAGAGAAACTTCCTCTTAGTAGATGGAAACTAACATAGAGATGCACAACTGGACGTGTGAAGAGAGTGAGAGGCTCTGGAACATTCAGTACTAAATGGGAAGTCTCCATCAAATGCTTCCCTCGGGGCCGAGGGAGCTATGAGGTAGAGGCAGTGGAAAGAGTCTACGAGCTAGAGGGGATGGGTGACACCAAGGAAACAACGCCTTCCAGAAAGAATAGGACAGATGCACATATGAATTGACAGAGACCTGTGGTAGCACAGATTCGAGCCATGATAGTCCCAGTGCTTAAAGGTAGACGTGAACACGAGCTCTCTGTCCCTAAGCAAAAAGCTATCTCCAAATGACATCTTTTGCAAAGGAAAAATTAGTTTTCTCCAATGGAGTGGGCATACTAACCACACTTAAGGGTAGGCCCCATGTGTAGTAGGAGATAGCCAAAACAAAATGAACAAAAATGCCAACTTTTTGTGTCATATTTGCTTTGTTTGGACATCTGTTTTTTGTCTTACCAGTGTTTTGCTCATATATTACGATTTCTGATTTTGTGTTTTTATGGTTTTTTTATGTAACTAAGTATGTGTATGTGTGTTTCTTGTAATTATTTTTTGTTTTTGCCTTTTAATTTTTTTAATTGCGTATTTGTTTTCTAAAGAGAGAGAAAAAAGGTATGGAGCTGGGTAGGTGAAGAAGTGGGCAGGATCTGGGAGGAGTTGACAGAGAGAAAACGGTGATCAAAATATATTGTCTGAAAAATGTTTAATAAATAAAGAAATGTATAACCCTGATTAATTGAGATACTTTTGTTTTGTTTTTCAAGACAGGATTTCCCTCTGTAGCCCTGGCTGTCCTAGAATAATTCACTCTGTAGACGAAGCTGGCCTCAAACTCATAGAACTGCCTGCCTCTGCCTCCCATGTGCTGGGATTAAAGGTATGCACTAACACTGTCCAGCAAGATACTTTTTTTTTTTAGCCGGGGGGGGGGGGGGCGGGGGGAGGGGGGCCAGTTCAAGACAGGATGTCTTTGTGTATTCTTCGCAGTCTTGGACTTGCTTTGTAGACCAGGCTGGCTTTGAACTCACAGAGACCTATCTGTCTCTGCCTCCCCAAGTGCTAGGATTACAGGCATGCGCCACCATGCCAGTTTCCAGCAAGACACTTTTTAAAACTTGAAAAATCTTGAAAGTTTACATATATATAAAGCATATATAGAAGCAGATTTTTTATATTTAAATATTTCAATTAAAACAAAGCTAAAGAGTTATGAGGTTAATGAGAGTAATACAGTCAAGAGAAAAGGCTAGAGAAATGGCTCAATGGTTAAAAAGTACTGGCTGCTCTTCCAGAGGAAAGTTTAATACCAAGCACCAACACAGTTACTCATAACCATCTATAACTCTAATTCTAAGAGATCCAATGACCTCTCCTGGACTCCACAGGTACCAGGTATTTATATGCATGCAGGTTAAATGATCATACACATAAAATGAGTAAAAAGAACAAGAATATGTACACGACATTTCACTCTGTACCAATGTTTCCCACAAAGATTAATTTAACAAATTCAATCAGCTTTCATTTTTTTGTTTTTTGGGGTTGGTTTGTTTTTGAGACAGGGTTTCTCTGTATTGCCTGGCTCTTCTGGACTCCCTTTGTAGACCAGGCCAGCCTCAAACTCACAGAGATCCACTTGCTTCTGCCTCCTAAGTGCTGGGATTAAAGGCAAGAGCCACCTCATCTGGCCTAGCTTTTTTTTTTTTTTAAACTGTTTTGTATTTAAAAAAAAAAATCTAAACAATACTCATGGACTTTGTTGTGCTGTACAGCAAACAATTCTGATACCACACTAACATCTCAGAAACAATTTCATAACTGGCTTATAAAATAGCATACAGGAAATATGAGTTTGTTTATCTATTTAATATATATTTATTTAAAAATTTTGGAATTTAAACTTACTATTCCTCTCAGTTCTCTTGGAAAAGAAGAAAATAAGCAGAATTCTTATGGTCCAGATGCTAAAGAGGAAGCAAAATTCAAAACAAAATCCATCATTACAAGAGATGAATCAGAATCTACAGATGAAAACAAACAATTTCAATCAGAGTTAGGTATTTCTCTCTACACATTGAGAGCCAAAAACTACTATGTTCTGTCAAGGAATACCAGAAGCTCGTCTGAGCTATCAATAGAGAAATTCTCAACCTAAACTACTTGGGCCTTCTGAGAGCTCCCCCTGGAATTATAAAACTGCCTATGTATGAATACATTTCTCTAAAGAAACCATTGCTTTTGTCAATTTCTAAAGAGTCTACAAGCCCTCCAAGGCATTAGGAAGAATATTATAGATTTTTCTATATTTAATTTATTAATTTTATTTTATTTGTATCTATATGTATTCTCCATGTATGTGTATGTGCATATGTGTGGGAATGTCCAGAGAGGCCAGAAGGTGCACAGTCACCT
>OU015750.1:47876847-47891927 GCA_907169655.1 Acomys percivali
ACACACACACACACACACACACACACACACACACACACACACACACACACACAAATAAGTGATTTTTAAAAATGACTTCCAAGTGGTTCAAAGACCTTTACATGACCTAAAACTGTGAAACTATTAAGACAAGAAAGAAGGGAAAACATTTCAACATATAAACATAGGCAAAGACTTTCTGAATTGGATTCCAGTATCACAAGAAATAATACTAACACTTGACTAATTGGATCTCAGGAAACTAAAGTTTCTATACAGCAAAGAAAAACAACTAAGTGAAAAGACAAGCTACCAAATGGGAGGAAAATCTTTGCTGGCTATACATCTGACAGATTACCATCCAGAATATACAGAGAACTCACAATCAAAACAGTAACAAATCAAACTGCCAAGTCAATAAATGGGCTAGAATGAAATGAATAGATAATTCTCAAAAGATGAAGTATAAAATGGTCAATAAACATATGAAAAATGTTCAACCTCACTAGCTATCAAAAAAATGCAAATTAAAACTACATTGAGATTCCATTTCTCATCCCAGCCAGACTGGCAGGCATTGAGAAAACAACAGCAAATGCTCTGACAAGCAGATAAAAGTAAATCCTTATATACACTGCTGATTGGAATGTGAACTAATCCAAGCATGTAAATCAGCATGCCTGAAAAATTAAAAATAGATCTACCCTAAGACCCAGGTCTATCAACCCAAGGTACTTACTAGAGCAACACATAACAGAGACACTTGACTATCAGTGCTTATGTAATACTAGTCACAATAAGTTGTAGACTCAATAATACCTAAGTTTCCATCATCAGAGAAATTAATAAAGTGTGGTATACATACACAATGGAAGTTTTTCAGTTATAAAGAACATATGTACTTTTCAGGAAAATGAATGCAGCCAGAGATAATTTATTAAGCAAATTAAGTCCGTCTCAAAAAGACACTATTTCATTTTTTTATAGACATACAGATAACACCAGCACCCTATATAACAAATATATTATGAAAATTAAAACACAAAAAATATCTAGATATAAATTTAGAATATAAGAAAGAAACTTAGAGTCAGGCATGGTGGCACATGCCTGTAATCCCAACACTGGGGGAGGCAGAGACAGGTAGATCTCTGTGAATTTGAGGCCAGCCTGGTCTACAAAACAAGTACAAAACAGTCAAGGCTACACACAATAACCCTGTCTCGAAGAAGGAAAAAAGAAGGAATAAGAGGAGGAGGAAGAGGAGGAAGAAAGGAAGAGAAGAAAAAAGGAAGAAGGAAGAAGGAAGAAAGAGACGAGGAAGAAGAAAAAGGAAAAGAGGAGGAGGGGAAGAAGAGGAAAGAAAGAAAGGATTAGGAGAAGAAAGAAAAGAAGTGAAGAAAGGGAAGGAGGGAAGCAAGTGGGTAGGAAAGAAAAGAGTCAAAGAAATAAATAATATGTCTGTAAGATTGCTTATAAAGGATACAACAGGCTGGATGTATTAGTGGAACAGTTTGTCTAGCATGCATGGGACACTGGGTTTAATCACCACATACACACATAAACAAAAACACTTAAATGTGACATTACCCACAGTTGTGTGGAGAGCGGGGGCTGACTCTGACATGACTCTGGTGCCCCATATTTGACCACTTCCCCATGGTGGGGAGGTCTGGTGGCACTCAGAGAAAGAATAGGCAGGCTACCATGGTGAGACTTGATAGGCTGTGCCCATATAGTGGGGGAGGAGGTCCCCTTCTGTCACAGACCTAGGGGAGGGGAATAGGGTGAAGGAGGGAGGGAGGAATGGGAGGAGACAAGTAAGGGGATAACAATTGAGATGTAATCTGAATAAATTAATTAAAAACAACAACAAAAACACTTAAATGCTTCCTGTGCAGGCAACATGACTCAATGGACAAAGGTATTGCAGAAGACCATGATAGCAGGAATTAAATCTCCAGGACCCATATAGTAGAACTACCACCCATCAGTAGTCATTTGGCCTAAACACATATGTGCACGTGAACACACACACATACATAAACACACGCGTGTGCACGCGTGTACACACATACACACAAACAAAAATAAATAAATAAATGTTACTGTTCTAGTTTTCTTTCTGTGGCTGATAAAATGCTTTAAACAAAAGCAAGTGAAGACAGGAACTAGTTTTTTTGGCTTATACTTAACGTGTCACAATCCATCATTGAAGGAAGTCAGGGTAGGAACTCAAAACAAAGTACAAACAATAGAGGAACACTGTTTACTCATTTGCTCCTAGGCCCACTTTAGCAACCTTCTGATACAGCCCAGAACCGCCTCCCTAAAGATGACACCCCACAGTGGGCTGGTCTGGTCTAATCAATTAGCAATCAAGATAATCCCCCACAGACATGCGCACAAGGCCAATCTAATCTAGACAATGATTCAAGTGAGATGCCCTTCTCCAATGCCATGACTCTACCCTAAGTCAAATTGACACAGGTATATTTGAATACTTAATGAGGCTTTTCTACCTTTAAAAAATTATTAAGGCTCAATGGAAAGAGTTTAACATATATTATGCACTGGATTCTATCCCTAGTATCACTAATAATTACTATAATGAATGATTTATTTGACTCAAAAGTAATTCTTATGACTTAGTAGCAGACCCAGCAAAGCAATTTTTGGCAGCAATTGGTAGTAACAGAGTTCTCTATCAGGCATCTATAAATTACCTTTTGTAACCAGAAAATGAACTGCTACATAGAACTGAATGTTAAGTAAGAGTATTTTCCTAGTTTTATTAAATATTAATACTAAATATTTAAATCAACTAAGTATATCTTACTTTTAATCTTAATTTTCTCCCTGCTTTTTATTTTAAAAAATAGAAAGGAAACAATGTAAAAAGAGCTCTTATAAAATCATCTACTTTGGAATTTCTGAAAACTCCAAAAGATTTCTAAAAAGAAGGGAAATAAAGAAGCTAAGAGCAAGGCTGGCAGCACAGCTCAGAGGCAGAGCTCTCGTGTAGCATATGAGGAGGCCAGCAACCAGAAAATTAACTGCAATGTTGCACATTAGCTCAATTTCAGTTCTCACATATGTACATACAAATAAATGTGTTCACTCTGCACATACAAAGTTGATTGTTTTATGAGTTTGTGAGTTCAAATTTAGAAATGTGCTCTACACTATAGACTTTAAATATCACACTTTTTCCCCCGGTTTTGGTTTTTCGAGACAGGGTTTCTTTGTGTAGCCCTGGCCATCCTAGAACTCGCTCTATAGATCAGGCTGGCCTAAAACTCACAGATTTGCCTGCCTCTGCCTCCTGAGTGCTGGAATTAAAGGCATGCCCATCACACCCAGTTAGTGTCACTTTTGATATCTTCTTTTTCTATATCCCACTTTTTCCTATTATATTCGATAACTTTTAATTTCCAAAACATTTCTAAGTTATCTATTAACTTCTGGTGTCACTTGGCAGTCCAATCCATCTTTATCTTTAGATTAAATTTATTAAGCCACACATGATGGTACAAGCCTTTAATCCCAGCCATAGGGAGGCAGAAACAAGCAGATCTCTATTTGAGGACAGCCTAGTGTACACAGCAAGTTCCAGAACAGCCACTGCCGCACAGTGAGACTAAGTCTCAAAAATAGAACAAAAGAACTTATATTGCAGCTCCCTAGGCACTTTACTTTTGTCTTCTCCTTACCCAATCTCCATAAAACAGCATATATTAGACTCCCTTAATGTAATTTCTATTTTGCTATTCTTCCACTATAGAAGCTTCTGATTTCACCTATTAAATTCCTACCCCCCGCTTTGATCTTTCATGATCTGGACCTTGCCTGATTCTTCAAGTTCACTTCACAGCATTTTTTTCTCTCCATCACACATTCCAAATATGCCTGTAATCTTTGCCCCTCACATAAGCTATATATTCAAGTTCATAGTCTGCACTTCTTCTGTTTTCTAGTTTTAGAAACATCATCCCTCAACTCCTAGACTTTGTTTTTTACAATGTAAAGTATATGCTGGTGTAAAAAAATCAAACACTACCAGAAGCCATATAGAATAAAAGAACTACTTAAAATTCTACCATTAAAGCCAGGTGTGGTGGTGCACACCTGTAATCCCAGCATTCCAGAGGCAAAAGCAGGTGGATCACTGTGAGTTTGAGGCCAGCCTGGTCTACAAAGCAAGTCCAGGACAGCCAAGGATAAACAGAGAAACCCTGTCTCAAAAAACAAAACAAATTCTACCATTAGAAAGGATTACCACAGCCAGGCGTGGTGACGCACACCTTTAATTCCAGCACTCAGGAGGCAGAGGCAGGCAGATCTCTGTGAGTTCAAGGCCAGCCTGGTCTATAAAGTGAGCCCAGGAGAGCCAAGGCTACACAGAGAAACCCTGTCTCAAAAAAAACAAAAACAAAAACAAAACAAAAAAAGAAAGAGAAAAAAGAAAGAACAAAATCTACTTTTAACCATATCACTTGACTTCCTTCATTGCACATATTTCTCTCCAAATTAACTATGTCTTTGTTAACTATTTTTTATCTTCTCAATCACTGAGGAATTCAAATTACATGAAAGCAGAATCTCACCACTATTTTCCCATCACTCCGTTATTAACTACTACCTAACACATTGCAGATGCCTAATACTTAATAAAGAGATGATGATTTTGGTAAATGTGTGTGTGTGTGTGTGTGTGTGTGTGTGTGTTACTAGTAACGGAACCCAGAGCCTCACATATGCTAGCAAATGTTCTACCAATAAGCCATAGCCTCAACACCTTTTACATTTTCCCTTTTTGAGACAGGGTCTCAGTAGGTTGCTCGGCCTGAGTCAACTCCCGCTACAGTCCAGGCAGGCCGTGACCTTGTGATCCTCCTGCCTCTGTTTCCCAAGTAGCTGGGACTATACAGGCCTGACTTCAATTAACATTCATAAGCTACAGAATGCTTAATTTTTATCTTCTATTGAATTTTCTCTAACTTCACACTCATACCTAATCATCCACTTGACAGCCCCAATTGGAGAATACAGTGGGTTCACCAAGCCTGCTCCTACCCATGTTGCTCCCCATTTTGATGAATGATAATGCCCTCAACCAAATATCCCAAACTATAAACTTGAATTTACCCTTGAAGTGATTCTTCCTCTTCAACCCATATTTAACCAATCACCAAAAGTCTCACAGTTCTACTTCCTAAATCTCCAATCCATCAATTTCATTCATTCCATCTGTTCTTCTCCCACCCATCAAATACACATCATTCTTCATTTCTCTCTTTCAACTATAATATCCTTCTAGCTTCCTACTCCAGATCCACTCTTACTTCCTTCTAATTTATTAGAAGCAACATTCTCAGTGGCTATAATGATGCGACATCAGTGTGGCTAGATTTAGAATCACTTAGGAGACAGACATCTGGACATGTCTGAGAAGCTTAACTCAAGTGGAAAAACCCACACTGAATGTGGACAGTCCCTGCTCTGGGCTGGATCCAGACTTACTAAAAAGGTAAACACGAGTGTAGCAATAATATTCACCTTCCTCTGATTCCCAAAGGCAAACACCATGTGCCCATGCTCCTACAACCACAGCCACAGCTCATGCGGCACTTTACACACAGTCCATTCTGCAAGCCTCAAATTCAGACACCAATTCTTCAGAAGGCTACAGCAAACAATTACATAGATATCCTTCCTCCCAAAGCACCCTTTGGCTAAATAATCAATCACACAGTAATCTAAACAACTGATGTGAAGAGACTGTGCAGATTCAATCAAAAACTTTTGATTTTAAGGCAGGATATTATCATGGATTCCCCAAGTAAATCAGAGATTAGAAAGTTGACCAACATCCTAAATCTGTTGTTTCTCCCACCAGACACTCTAAATAGACTGTTGTCTGAACCCTGGAGACTGAGGCCTGTGAGATTCTAAGCAAAGACCCACCTAATCTGCCTAAGTTTCTCAACTTCAGAGCTCTGACATAATGAATGAGTATTGTTTTATTCTGGTATAACGAATGAGCGTTGTTTTAAGCTGCTTAATTTGAGAACAATGGAAAGCATAATCAAGACTCTTTCTAGATCACTGTCCCCACACTGAGCCTGGCTTAGGACCCCTGTTCCCACAGCATTTTGTATCTCTCTGTCACAACATTAATCATATTCATTACTTTATATAGCCTAAGATCTATAGCCAATGATTTTTCAATTTTGTTCACCATACACCATTATAACCAAATAGCTATACAACTGTTATCTATAAATGTTTGCTAATTAAATGGAAAAAAAGTATTTCCCAAAATTCTCAGTTGAGATCTACCTCCTATAGAGTGCCAGATTATGAAATGCTTACAGAAGAAATTATTGGCTTATGGCAATAACTGAAAAGAAAGGAGAGAGTTGGGGTGAAAGATGCATACTTAGGATCATTTGAACACAAATTATTTCAGTTTTACAAAACCTCTCCACTCATCATCTCTCATCCATGCCCAATGGCTACAAGAATCATGGCCATCCATCAGAAAACTATACAACATTACTAATAACAGTGGTGATATCTCTCAGGTATACCTTTGGATTATAATGTAGAAATTATCCTACAATTCTAAAACATAGTTATCAAAGTACAAAAATAATCTAAATTTATTCAATTTGAGACAATACTTTATAATAAAATGAATGACTACATTAAAATTATCTAGTCAGAAAAGGAAAAGATCAGCAAAAAGAATACTTACATAAAAGGAAAAGCAAAAAATGGGAGTGTCATGACAAGTCTTGCTGTAAATTCATCAGGAAGATACCACAAGTACACAATTAAGCATGTAAACAGATAAAGAACTGAAGAATAGATAATTAATCTTCCAACCCATAATTTTTGCAATCTCTGATTTTTTTCTCTAAATTCTTCCAATGCTTGAATTTCCTGTTAGGAGAAAAGTATTCTATATTATTAAATCTGATAAACCATTTAAAAATTAAAAATCAAAAGAACATGACAGAAAGATTATATAACATTCCTAAAATGCAATGAAATATAATGCACTAATATTTTAAAGTAAACATGGAAAAATATGATTCCTAAAACTCAATGAAATACAATGCTCTAATATTTTAAAGCAAACTGGAAAACTAAATCTGAAGTTAAGTAATCTAAATAAGCCTTCCCCAATAATCAGAATTTTTAATCCATCAAATTAGCAAAGACTAAAAAAATTAAATTAGCATCAACAAATACTGAGTCAAGAAAATAATAATTCTGCATATATGGCCTTTAAAATTTGGCAAGAAAAAAATTGCAGAACCGAGAGTGGTGGTAGCACACACCTTTAACCCCGGCATACAGGAGGCAGACGCAGGCAGATTTCCTCAAGTTGAGGCCAGCCTTGTCTAAATAAACAGTTCTAGGCCAGACAGACAGAATAATATAGTAAGAATGTCTCGAAAAAAGAAAAAAGAAAAACAGTGACTGAAACTACATCATCTCAGTCTATTTGCTACCTCCAATGTTCCTGGGAAAAAAACAATTAGTATATAAGAGAAAAACTTAAAAGCTACAGAATTGGTGCAAACCGACAAAAGTTGCACAGTAGCCTGCAATCTGCATTATGCTATCACACTGACTTACACCATGCTAGCTCTAATTGCAGTTTACTTAATACAGGCTTACGTCACTGAGAGAGCATGGGTGTGGTTTGGTTTTGAGATCATGCAACACTAAAGCTCTCAGGAGGTCTCTATATCAGTGGTTCTCAACCTGTGGGTCACAACCCCTTTGGGAGAGGTCACGTATTATATATGTGCATTACAATTCATAACAGTAGCAAAATTACAGTTATGAAGTAGCAATGAAAATAATTTTAGTGCCAGAGAGATGACTCAGAGGTTAAGAGCACTGGCTGCTCTTCCAGAGGTCCTGAGTTCAATTCCCAGCAACCACATGGTGGCTCAAAGCCAACAATAATGAGATCTGATGCCCTCTTCTGGCAGACAGGCAGAACACTGTATACATCAATAAATCTTTTTTTAAAAAAAGAAAAGAAAAGAAAAAAAAGGGGGTCAGCACAGCATGAGGAACTGTACTAAAGGGATGCAGTGTTAGGAAGGTTGAGAAGGACTAACTTCCCATAGCTCTTCTCCAATATACAATTACTAAAATAATATTTAATTAATATCTAAGACACATGAGAATGCTCTAGAGGCAAGGAACATACCTTATCTATATTTTCTAGAACTTCTACTGTTGAAGGTTTTGCCTGTTTTAGACACAGAAATAAGACATGTCATTAAAGCCTGTTACTGCAAACTTAACACTTGGATTTTAAGTCACTAAAGAACATTTTAATTCATAACTAGGTTTCTCAGTGTTATCAAGCTGTATGTCTACTGTTTATAACTATAATTGGAAAATTACAACTACCAAGCTATGTAAGATTCTCATAACAACACTTTTTTCTAAAACTTTCAACTGTGATAGCTCTACTTTTACCATTCTAACCTCAACAGAACAGACTTTATAAAGAGAAACATATTTTCATCCAAAGGAATTCATCCATCAGAATAGTCACAGAGTAAAGATGGTCTAAGTTCAGGAATGCTCCGGCTCTGTGTAAGCTTTGCACTAACTGATCTCAGCACTGATGGTCCTACAGGGCTCTGGAGGCCAAACTAGGCTATATTCACTGTGGTTCCGAAAGCACAGTCTTGGAAAAGGTCTTTTTTTTTGCTTGTTTTAAATATGTATAGGTATGTGCCTGCATTTATGTCTGTATACCATGTGTATCCCTGGTGCCACAGAGGCCAGAAGAGGACAATGGATCTCTTGGAATTGGAGTTATAAATAGTTGTAAGGCACTAAGGGGGTGGAGGGTCCTCTGAGCCAGGGTCCTCTGAAAGAGCAACTGTTAACCTCTGAGCCATTTCTCCAACCCCAAGTACACAGCTTTTGAAAGATGAGATTTTCAGTCAGGCATGCTGATGCACGCCTTTAATCCCAGTACTGGGGAGGCAGAGGCAGGCGGATCTCTGTGAGTTCGAGGCCAACCTGGTCTACAAAGCAAGTACCGGACAGCCAAGTCTACATAGAGAAACCCTGTCTTGAGAAAAAAAAAAAAAAGGAAAGAAAAAGAAAGATGCTAACTGAAAAAATGTTTTCTCACGACAAAAAGTATACTTATCTGAGTTAATGCATATATTAATTAGCTAGATCTAAACAACATAATGAGCACACTTTGAAATGCTGCATACAATAAATATATGCTATTTTTCCTATGGATTTTTTAAAAAGGAAGTCAATATAACACAAATCTAAACCATGGAATTATTCTAATAAATCAAAAGAAATTATTCTCAAGTATTACTAGACTCTATTATTATGATAAGGAATAAGGAAATCAGCTTGGCCTGGACTACATTATCTCTTCTTAAAGTATTTATCAATATAATTTATATTTTATATCTCTAAATTTGAGATACTTTCTCTGAAGACTTATCTAATAAAAGTGGCATTTTTAATTTTGTTCAACTATAACTCTTTAAAGGATATTTAGTGTGACATAAGTAAATTTATGTGACATTCTTAAAAAAAAAAAAAAAAAAAAAGACAATTCCTTTATCCCAGCACTATGGAACCAGAGGCAGAATAGATTTCTGTGAGTTCAAGGCTGCACAGTGAAACTGTTGCCAAAATAAATAGAGAAATAAGTACAAAAGTATGGCATAAAAGTTAATTTCAACTATTTTTAGAATAAACTTGGAACTTGGACAATATGAAAACTACTTGTACATAATACATAAATAAAAATGAATTACTAGATATGTTAGATAGCCATAAAATAAACAAAACTACCAAAATAATGTCCAAAAAGGGAAGGAGTTAAATGAAAGTAAATATATAATATCAAACTCACTGAAAAGTGTATATCCCAAAGGAAACCTTCACAAAAGGCTTATGTAACAATTTTGTTAGTTTTTTTTTTAAACTAGCAATATAGAAAATATTCTTACCCTCCATCGAGAAAGTAATCCACCCATCTTTTATTTGTAGAAAGTTGGCACAATAATAAATATCATGAGTTGTCCAAAATGAGTCACAGCTAAAAACAAAGCAAATATTTTAAAATTTTAAATTAAATACCCAACAATTCTCTCTAAAAATATTATAATACTACATTAAAATACATGACTTATTTGCTGGCCTCCATGTACACACAACTTGAATCCAGACAGCCACTAGTACATGGAAAGTGAGGACATATATAAAAGTAAAAATAGAGCTGAAATTTTTAATGACAAATCACTTTGTCATTAAAAGTATACATGTACCTACAAATAGATTTCCTATTTTTTTAAAGTAGTTTCCCTATGTTGTTCTTATTGTAAAAGAATAAATTCTTCAATAATTTGAGCCTTAATTCCTTTGTAAATAAAAGTGAATACTGTTAATAGTCTGTTACAGGGCAGCTTTTAGTATAAACACCTTGGAGATAAGGAAATTAAATTACTAAAGTTAGTGATTTGCCCCATAGCAAATAAGAAGCATGGCCTAAATTCTGACTTCTGGCTCCTATTTCTAAGCACTGCTGTTCAATATCTAATTAAGCATGTATTACTAAAAGTCTAAGGCCCTCACTTCAGCTAGCTATGTATTCTATTTGTTTACCTATGATTTTCAAATGTTTTATAAAGACTGAGAAATGGTAGTATCATAAATCAATCTAACAGGTAAAATAATGATTAAGTTAAAATGGCAAAATTATACTCAAATTTACATGTTTTTATCATATTACAAGTATATGGTTGTCGGTATATGAAACTACTTCATTTATACACACATGCACACACACTATTTTCACAGTTACTTCTCCGATATCTTAACCATAAATATAATCACAAAATAATTATCAGCACCCTGAAAGAACTAAATACTATTTATATAACAGAATTATCTCAAGGCATGTCTATTTTAAGAGTTTCTATTTTTAGAAGAGTAATGAATGCCTAATTATAAAGTACTTTCATTTACAAAGTGATTCTTATGGACAAAAATATTATCTGTTCTCAAATACTCTGAAGCAGACAAATGTACTTTTATAGCCTACAATTAAGTTGCAAACTAAATATTAATCCTGCAATATTAGCTCAGCATTCAAAATTCTAAAATGTAATTATGAGGTATTCTAGAACTCTAATGAACAAAAGTATAAATTTCAGAGTCAAGATCAAACAAATCTTAAAACATTCTTAAGATTCTAAAAATAATCACAAAGAAAAGTAGAATAAAAAAGATTCATATGACCACTTAATTTTGTATTTCTCTGTCATCATTCCACTATTTTGAAACTAGCTTGTGATACCTGGCAGTATTTCATGTACAACTGGACAACATTTGGGAAGGGGGGGGTTGGTTTGGTTTGGTTTCTTGAGACAGGGTTCCTCTGTGTAATAGCCCTGGCTGTCCTGGATCTCAGCCTGTCCTTGAACTCAGAGACCTACTTGCTTTTGCCTCCCAAGTTCTGGGATTAAAGTTGTTCACCATAGCCCTGTATATTTCCATTTATAAAAGAACTATATCCTTCCAAGTCAAATTTGTAGCCATCACACCTTAAGAGCAAATAAGACAGGGTCTCCATATATAGTCTAGCTTACTCTCAACGTCTACCTATCTGCCTCAGCCTCCTGAATACTGACTGGCATTACAAACGTGCATCATCATACCCTGATTGGCTTGGAATGACTTTTTACTGTTTGAAATTAATATCAGTTACACACTTAGCACTAGATCTCTAAGGATCCCTAAAACAAATGATTTGCAGCAGGTGGTGGTGGCGCACACATTTAATCCCAGCACTCAGAAGGCAGAGGCAGGTAGATTTCTGAGTTAGAGGCCACTCTGGTCTAAAGGCTACATAGATAAACCTGGTCTCAAAAAAAAAAAAAAGAAAAGAAAAGAAAAAGAACAAAAACGTTTATTTTTATGTGTATGAGTGTTTTGTTTGCGTGAATATGTGCAGCATGTGTGAGCCTTGAACCCAGGGAAGTCAGAAGTGCATGTTAGGCACCCTAGAACTAGAGTTGCAAATGGCTGTGTGGCCATATAGGTCCTCCGAGGGCTCCCAACCGCTAGGCCGTCTCTCCAGGCCCCTAAGTGTGTTTACAGTGACCAATAATGCTTATCATATTGTATAATGTTTTCTATTGTTTGTCACAGTCAGGTTTAAGTGACAAAACTAAAATCGTAAATGTTTTTCTTAAGTTCTCAACATATTTCAAATCACATTAAAACCATGGGGTAAGTACTAAAATATGGCTCACCCATATACTAGCTATATGAACTTGGGTAAATTACTTACGCTCTAAATGTTGGTTTATAAAGTGGTAAAAATGCTTACATTCCATGGAATTGTATACATTTTGAAATTACTTATCACTTGGCACAATGTTCAGCACAGTGTTTAGTTAGTTGTAGCCATTACTACTGCTATTATCAAAAAAGCACATGTATTAGTTAAATGAAGCACATGCCTAACTTTTTAGAAAAATGAGCACTTATTTCATAATTTAAATTGTTTAAAAATAAAATAAGTTTGTATTTTTAGTAAAAATACTTTTCTCATTTACCCTAGCATGGGAAATAGAGAATAATATCCTTCAGGCACTTCTCATTATAATACACTTGTAGGCCTTCACAGAAAACAGCAAGAGAAATTTAGTTTTGTGTTTCAATTCCAAGCTTAGATATAAACTAGTCATCTTCAACAGCACCTTTAGGATTAAATATGATTTATTCAAAATCGCTTTCAAATATCCAAGCAAGCAACTCTGAAATACCTTACACCAGCTTTATTGCCCAACAATAAGTGAAAATAAGTAGCATACCTCAGCCGGGCAGTGGTGGCACATGCCTTTAATCCCAGCACTTGGGAAGCAGAGGCAAGTGGATCCCTGTGAGTTCAAGGCCAGCCTGGTCTACAATACGAGTCCAGGACAGCCAAGGCTACACAGAGAGACCCTGTCTCGAAGAAAACAAGAACAAAAAGCAAAATAAAGCAAGTACACCTCTAAAAGCACATTTAATGAGATGACTGCCACAAAAAAAAAAAAAAAAAAAAAAAGACAGAAGATTTCTACAAGAAATCATACTTTTGTGACAGTCACCTGTCCATGCATTCTTTCAACATATAAACACTACCTACAGCACTACTGTGCTGACCCCAATAGGTGTCAAGAAACTTTTAAAAACTCTACATTTAAATGGGTCACCCTTGTGTGGGAAGGCTTGTAAACCTTGTCCCAGGTGAAAGCAGTCTTGGTGGGCTTGCAAACACCTCGGATAGACTGAATGGAGCCACCCTGGGCCTGAAATTCAAGAAGTGGACCGGGGTTCTCCAGCCGGGCTATTGTGTTTCTAATCGAACATCGGTGGGGGACAGAGATCCTGGCCCAGACCGGCCATTGCACACCTGAGAGAGACGCTGGCGGAGGAGAGAGGAGAAGGCTGCATCTTTTGGAGCAGGATCGCACGTGGATTTGGAGAGAGACCAGCTTACAGGCCAGAGACACCTGGGGATCTATCCAGTGGAACAGATACCGGAAGGCTTGCTCTTGTTTCCCTTTAACCCTTTTTCCTTCTTGTATAGGGTTGTTGGATTGTATAATAATTGTTAAGAAACAGAGCTAACATCCTTGTTTAAGAAAATGTATTAAAAATCAACTCTGTTCCCCCTAAGAAGGCAGGCACGATGGAGACCTTTTGGGACTAGGTATTAACCCTGGCCACCAGATTGAACATATGCCTGAAACTATATTTACTAACGTCCATCACACCTCTAGACAATTTTGTCAAAGCTGAGACCGAAGGCCACAGAGACAGAAAACAACAGACTCTAGGCACTACAGACCAGACGCCAAAAAAAAAAAAAGGGGGGGGGGACCACGGAAAAAACTCAGTGAGTCACAGGTGTTGCTTACAAGTGCACGCAAGAACAAATTCACCAATCCGAACTCCCCGTCCATAAACACATCATCAAAGAACTAAACCTCCTGACGGGCCTCTGGAGTTGCCCTTCCCGGGTGGCTCCGGACACCCCGCATCCTTGTCCTTCCCGTCCAACCCTCGTGCCGGCCCGCTGTCCCTCCAATACTTCATTCAGAACAGTGGTGAAGGAGCGGCTCCTCCAAGTCTCTTACAATCCACGCCCACACGCGGACTCAGCATGACACTGACAGTTTTCGGAGCTTCCCGTCTCGCCAGCTCAGATGAACACGGAGGTGATCAGAGTTACCCACCCCACCCCCCGGGTGGATAGTTCAGCTAGGGGTGTGCTTTCTGGGACCCTCGGGCATCTCTCGACACAGGTGGGGCCAAGAAGGGCTCGGGCCCCAGACAACCATTTCGCGGAGCCCCTGAGAACACAGGCGGGGAGAGCATCGGCCTTGGGGGAGGCAGAGCCGGGTCTCGTGCACTCCCGAGCCGCTCGGGCCGCCGCGCTGGGCGATCCACGAGAGAAGGCAGCAACTGTATTACCGGGGTGGGGGAGAGCGTCGCAGCCCCGCGCGGTGTCCCCGGCCGCCGCCAAGCTCTAGGCCACTTGTCACGGGGCGGAGGAGGCAGCCGGGGCCGGCGCGCGGAGGAACCGAGGGACTGGTTCCCGCAGCCCGAAGAGCCTCCGTCTACGCGGGCCCTCCTCCCCCTCCCCCTCCCCGTCCTACCTGAGGGAAGGAGGCGCCAACCTGGCCCCGGCGTCCACTCCCGCAAGCCTCGGTCGCCACCGCGTAGCCCGCCTCGGGAACAGGCAGCAGCAGCAGCTACTGACAAGAGAGCTGGGCCCAGCCAATGCCTTCCCATCAAACCCCGCGCTCCCGCCGCCAGCCAATGGGCGCCGCGGCCGGCGCGCGGCGCGCCCCGCCCCCTCGTCACGTGATCCCGCCGACCCAGCCGTTGGTTCCTTGGAGCTGCGCCTTTGACGTGGAGGGATGATTCTAGGCTGTGTGTCTTGCGCGGCTGGTGTAGGGGCTGTCGGGACCTCTGCACAGCAGGGTACGGACGCCTGACTCTATGTAGTTGATTCTTATTCGTCC
>OU015750.1:47899605-47910514 GCA_907169655.1 Acomys percivali
ACACACACACACACACACACACACACACACACACACACACACACACAATCTCCAATTGGACTTTCACTCAACCTCCTTTGTGTATATTCCTTTCCTTTCATGTAAGCCTTTCTCTCTGGAACATTGTATGTGTCTGCACTGTTCCCATACAAGCCTCCTGTTCTCCACACTCTCTCATTTTCATTATATTCCAGACCTTGTAATAGGATTCTGAAAGTACTCCTGTAAGAGTCTCACCTTGGGTCAGTCAGTAAAATAATAATCCAAGTACTGCTATCAAGGAAATCTGCAGAAGAAATTGAAGCTATAAACCTTGTTAAAGGGAAAATTCTCCCGGACAATCTGAGTGGAGTCAATTGAGCCACTTCCCTGGCAAAAAGAGGAATGGAGCTGCAGCCAACACATTCCTCTCAGTTAACAGAAGGGAGCACACCTGCTGATCTTGTGAAACTAAAGCGAAGAACCAGCTATGCCGCACTCTGTCTGCATTTCTGACCCTCGGAACAATGTAATGATAGATGCTACTTCAAAGAATTAAACTTATGGCTGGGGACAGCTAAATAGCTCAGTGAGAAAAGTCACCAGATACCAAGCCTGACTACCTGAGTTCTATCTAGTAACCCACAAGACTGAGAGAAAGAACCAACCACATATATGCACATGCGCGCGCGCGCGCGCGCGCACACACACACACACACACACACACACAATGTATTTTTACAATTTTAAAACATGGTAAAGCCTACACACCATTATGCCAGAAACAAAGTTGTAAATGGCAGGCAAGAGTCTCACACTGGGGAATTCCTGCAGAAAGTGGAGCTCCATGCAGTAAGCAGGAAAATCTTTCTGACTTGAACAGCTGAGGCTAACAGCCCTCTTCCTTCTGCCAGAGCCTGCTTCAGACAAGATGGGAGAAACCACGTGCACCCCCGCTACAAGAAATATTGACACTAACCTATCTCCACTTTCATTTTGTAAATTTATATTTATTCTAGTTAGCTTACAAAGGCATGGGTTTATGGTACGGTGTGACATTTTCTTAAATGTTTATATTTGGTTCTCTTTCTCAACCCTCTCTTACACACCTTACCCTTACACACCTTCCTCTCCTTTCCACCACCATTTCTGCTGTAACCTCCCTCCCAGTACCACTCTTCCACTTGTACATCACGTGTGTTCTGTTACCCTCTCACCTGCTGTCGTAAAGCCTCTTCCCGCCTTGCAGGCCGCTTTCTAGTTCCCTGGCCAGTACCCCACTTAGCCCATACTTAAATAAACATACTAACATATGTTGACGTTGTTTTAACTTGTAACTCATCTGAAATGACTTTAATGACCTCTTTCCCTGTATATACAATATTTTCTCATGTAGCTCTCTTGCTTCTAACCACCCACTTTCTGTAGGGTTTGGTGACCTCTTCCCTATGTCCATACTATTTTTCTTCATGGTTCTCTTGCCCCTAACCATCCATTTTTCACGTTCACTCTTCACCCCCTCATTTCCCATCCTCCTATCCCCCCTCTTTTTTTTTACTTCTTAACTATCAATACTCATAGTTTTCGAAACACTAAAGTACATTTTTCTTGACTGCTGTGTCTGAACCTTTTCTGGGACCCAGGTGAGTAAATTCCTAGTTTTCAGGGTCGCACTGGTACTGCCACCAAGTTACTGTATGAGTGACTGCTTCATTCCTAAAACAGAGTAAGGATCACAAATTCAGTTGACAACTCACTAGGAAGAATCAAATACTACAAAACCAACTGTGTGGAGAGTGAACAAAAGGGAAAGATGGAGGACATCATCATCCCAGGAGACTTGCAAATTACAACAGAACACAGTCTGAGGAAATGCACCACTCTCACCCAACTCTTCAGCATCAGGAGCCAAAGCTAAGGAGTTGAAGTTCCAGGGAAAAAAAAATCTACAAATCCTACTTTTTAAAAGCAAACCTTCCAAGAATTTGGATATATTCAGGAGACCAAACCTAAGAATCTACAAGATGGGAAAAAGGATCTGAGGTAAACATTAAAGGTATGAACAATTTAGTTACAAATTTATAGCAGTAAAATATCTCAAGTCTAGAGAAATAAAAACTGTATGCTCAATTTTCTTAATCAATATATTTTATTAACAACTTAGTGACTGAGCATACGTTACTTATAACCCGACTAACCAAAACAATGGAAAATGAGGATTAATGGACACAATACCAAAACCGTAAGGATATCAGTTCCGAGGAATGATTCTCCTGGCACAATCAGCAGGATTTCTTCTGCTGGAACCTGGAGTAACCAGAGCCTGGAACCTTAGCAGGAGCTGGAACCCCGAAGCCTTTCCCACAGCAGTTCTCTCTAGGAGCATCTCGAAGTGCAGCAATGAACAGCCAAAAGTATCCCAAGTCTCCAAAAAGCCCCGCCTCCAGTTCTGGGCTCATTTATATATCTCCTCCCAGAGTCTGTTCACAGGATCTTTTCAGCTGGCAACAATCAAGCTCCCGACGAGGTGGTTGGTCTTCTAGTGGATTAACTTCGCCTGTTCTTTCACAAGACTGTTCCAATCCCGCACTTGGGATCCTAAAAAAACAGGTTTATCTCTCCTTCAAAAAAAAAAAAGCACAAGAAACATTGGAACCAAATGTACAGGGGGCTGGAGAGATAGCTCAATGGTTTAGAGCGCTTGCTGCTCTCCCAGAGGAACAGGTTCAATTCCCAGCACCCACGTGGCAGCTCACAACTGTCTGTAACTCCTGTTCCAAGAGCTCAGACTCCCTTCTCTGGCCTCCCTGGGTACCAGGCCAGAGAGGATACATGTAAAACAGGAGGCAAACGGACTGTTTGTGGAAAGATTACAAGGAATAGGGAGATGAAGAACAAATTATTTAGCCAGGTGGTAGTGGCACTCACCTTTAATCCCAGCACTCAGGAGGCAGAGACAAGGGCATCTCTGGGTTTGAGACCAGACTAATCTACAGAGTGAGTTCTAGGATGGCCAGGGCAACACAGAGAAACCCTGACTATAAAAAAATTGTAAAAATACTGCACTAAGCTGGGTACAGTGCCACACGCCTGTGATCCCAGCTCTCTGAGAGGCAGAGACAGGCGGATCGCTGTGAGTTCGAGGCCAGCCTGGTCTACAAAGTGAGTCCAGGACAGCCAAGGCTACACAGAGAAACCCTGTCTCATTTAAAAAAATTGTTTGCTAACATGTATACATACGTGTGTGTGTGTGTGTATGTGTGTGTACACATGCCTGTGTGTACGCATGCCTGTGTGTGTGTGTACGCATGCCTGTGTGTGTGTGTACACATGCCTCTGTGTGTGTGTTCAGCTGGAGGTGAGACTAAAAATGATAGAGCACTAAGCATGCAAAAATCTTGAATTTGATACCGAACAGTGTAAAACACGATGCTATTGCTGCTGTTGCTGCTGCTGCCGCTGCTGCTGATGGTGATGGTGATAATGATGATGCAGCGGACTAGGTGTGGTAGTTCACATCTGTACCAGCACCAGAAAGGCTAAGACAGGCAAACTGCCACAAATTAAAGACTTTTAAGCCAGCCTGTGCTACTGAGACTGTGTCTCAAATAAATAATAAGAGCTTGTAGGCTTTGAATTTTTTCAAACCTTTATTTGGAGTTCTTTAATGCCTATACCTCCCTTCCAACCCACCTGCCCTAGCTTTTTGCTCACCCGGTTATAATTTGTATCGCTTCCCCATATCAACCACAGCCATGTCTTTCTGCATACATTGTTAATCCTTCCAGTGAATTATAAAACAAAGCATGGTTTGGGGGAAGCCCTTGACTTGAATACAGTTTCAGAAGTTGGGATGGGGTGGGCAGTCCATAAGACTGCCCTCAAAGTTCGTGGCTTGGCAGATTCCTTGTAGTTTGGCCCATTAGCTTGTATCAGAACACAGATTTCATCTCTCCTGTAGGTAATGGTCCAGTGGGTGGGGGTGGGAGTCTGCTTTTTCTGTTTTGTCTAGCTAAGCTGCTATGTTTGTCTCATATACCACCAAAGGTTTAGTCTGAATTTGGAGATTTATAGTCAGCCGTCAAAGCCGTTACTATGTAGCTTTGGGTCTGTTCCGCACATGTGCAGCTCAAAAGTGAGACCAAGTATTATGCTGGTTTACCAACAGGATTGGAGGATCATCTTCAAGCCTTTGTCTTCCAAGATTTCCCCCACACCTTGCAACCCACAGGGCTCTTTTGCCTAATCTCCTGGCTAGAAAGATAGGATGGATGCCTCTTCAGCTGCTAGCTGCTGAGGTTCTCACAGTTGGGGCCACCCACAAAGGAACAGTAAGAGAAAAAAGAATGATTTAGAACTACATACTCTCCGAGAGCTCCCCTAACGGAAAGCGAGGGAGAACACAGACTCATCTCTGATATTTGTCTGCCTTTCCTAAGCCAAGAAAAAAAATAATTACCCAGCAGGCTGGCCTGTACGCATTTCTTTTCCCAGCCTTCTGACAGAAATTAGAATTCAGAATTGTAACTGTCTACAACACGGACTGTGGTGCTATCAGGAGCCATTGGCTTAAGACTGTGAGTAAAAAGGGAAAATGAGAAACTCACCCCTGAAGAGCTCACCTCTTCAATGTTTTCCACCTACTGCTTTACTCTGTAAGGTCTCCAGATGGTTGTTTTATAGAGTTTGTTTAGAAATCTTAGTTTTAATAGTCAGATATCAAATACCAGACCTCAGGATGCCTGCCTGCCTCCTTTTCTGTGGTAGGGCTGGGAAGGCTAGAGGTCAGGCCTCACATGTGACAAGCATATACTCCACTGCTGAGCTGCGCTGCAGCTCCAAGCTTGAATACTCTGTTGATAATTTTTTTACATTAGCATGCAGGCCAGGCAGTGGTGGCACATGCCTTAATCCCAGCACTCCAGAGGCAGAGACAGGTGAGTCTTTGTGAGTTTGAGGCCAGTGTGGTCTACAAGGCGAGCTCCAGAACAGCCAAAGCTATACAGAGAAACCTTGTCTCAAAAACAAACAAAATAAATAAATTAGCATGCACACAGTATTAGGTTTCATTATGGCATCTTCAAACAAAATTTGTTTTTGATAATTCCCCAACCCCCGGCCTGTATACTTTTTGATAATCTCTTGATTTGACAATGACTTCTTAATATCTCCTATAAAGAAGAAAAGCATAATTGAGTAGTTTGGCTAATTATAAATGACAGTAATGTTTCAGCTTTGAATTAATAGTGGATAAATGTTTAGAACCAAAGTTAATTATGAGAAGAGTATTTTGGGGGTCTTGTATCTACAGTAAATGGAGATGCGGCCAGGAGCGGATGTCTCTCTCTGTCAGGAAAGCCCTCATCATTAAATGTCATATTCTGTGGATCTCTGAAGAGTTTGAAGACCAACTCTATTTTTACAGTTATCAATCTATTTCTTTGAAGACATATACAAGGAATTAAACAAACCTGCTCTATGACAAAGTAAGTTAGTATCTAGTAGGATTTCTACGTAACTAAATACCAACTTTTATCCCCGATCTTTTTGAACAGTTTTTTATAAGACATTAGTGGTACATGAATAATACATTAAATAAACATTGAACAAAATGAACTTAAGTTTCTAACATACAATATATAATATTTTGTCAACATATAACATACAATACATAAGGCAAAAATGAATGAAAATATACAATTTAAGTTCTTATCAATGTGAAGCAAAAGCTGAAGTCTTAAATTTCCATCAATCAAAAGTCTTAAATTTTCATCAATCGACAATACCAATGTAGGATTTTTGAAGCTAGTAAATTCAATAATCTCCCTTTTATTCTACAAAAGTTCCTATCAAAATAACCATGTGAGATGTATATCATTCTGTATGCTGTATGACCAAGTATTCTTTGTTGTTGTTGACGGTGGTGGTTTGGTTTGGTTTTTGCGACAAGGTTTCTCTGTGTAACTTTGCCTGTCCTAGACTTGCTTTGTAGGCCAGCCTGGCCTCGAACTCACAAAGATCAGCCTATGCCCCCCCCTTTCTCCCCAGTGCTGGGATTACAGGCATACGCCACCGCGCTTGGCTGCAGTTGACAGTAATGAACTTTTAATTTCACTGTATGTTAATGAAAATTTAATCTACAATTTACAACTTTACTTGTCTGATGACTGAAAGAATTTTCTACAGACTATGGAGTTTCTGGCTCCATACACTGCAAAGATTATATCTGCTCCACTATCAACTTGTCCATCCCTGCTGTCCAGATACTAATTATAGCATCATAACAGAGGTAGGCAAGGTAATGCAAGGCCTTTAATCCCAGTCAGAGGCAGGTACATACATATATACACATACATACATACATACATACATACATACATACATACATACATACCACAACAACAAGCAAGTTGACACCGTGTGCACTAGACACTAGAAGTTATTCTTTTTTATTTGTTTTGTTTTTTCTTTTTGGTTTTTCGAGACAGAGTTTCTCTGTGTAGCCTTGGCTGGCCTCAAACTCACCAGATCTGCCTGTTCCCGCCTCCCAAGTGCTAGGATTAGTGCTACCACTGACGGGCTACTAGAAGTTATTCTTATCCTAAGAGGCAATGCTACCAAAGTGACCACAAACCACAGAAATATGGTCTCACTGGAGGCAACACAGCCTGTCTCCAACCACCACAGACCTGGATCCCCACAGCACCTCCACAGCTGCAGAGCCACACCATCAGGGCCAAGTGTGCCAAAGGGAAAGCCTTTGGATGCAACAGTCTTCCACTGACCATACTTAAACTACTTTAACACAGGCAAATTTTACAAACATACAAATTCCTGGGACTGAAGAGATGGCTCAAAAGTTAGGAGCACTTGCTTGCTTGGGGTTCAGGTTTCCAGCACCCACCTGGCAACAGTAACCTCAGTTCCTGGGGATCCAGTGCCCTCTTCTGGCCTCTGTAGGTGTTAGGCAGGCATATGGTACACATACATATATGTGGGGGGGGGGAGGAACTTATACATTTTAAGTATAGAATTACTGTTTCTTAGGCCAGTCATGGTGGCACACACTTGTAATCTCAGCTCTCGGGGAGGCAGAAGCAGGTGGATCTCCATGAGTTCGAGGCCAGCCTGGTCTACAATGAATCCAGGACAGCCAAGGCTCCACAGAGAAACCCTGTCTCAAAAAATAAAAACAAAACAAAACAAACAAAAAAAAAAAAACAAAAAAAAACTACTTCCTCCATGAAAGTTTGTGTTGCTTTTCTAAGGAGTCCTAAAGTTTAAATTTTTTACTTCAGGGTAAAACTACCTAAAGACTTTAGTTCCAGATTTTAATCAGTTTCTCTCATTGCTCAGAATACCCTGTTCCTTTCATTCTTTCTGGTGAATCCATACACTTCTTTCAGAAAGTGGCTCACATTTCTAATTCCTGAGAACGGAGCTAGTATATTTGGAGATTTTAACAAAAGACGGATCCAAGTATCATTGTGTGATGTGCTATTTGTGTATCAGAAGTAAATCATTAACTTACTTTGTCTCAATTTTATCTGTAAAAATATAGGTAAGGATATATACTTTCCTGAGTGGTCAGATTTTTTTAAATTAATATTTGTCATTTTATGTTTATAGTGGCCTCCAAATATTGTCCATAGAGTG
The DNA here is from genome assembly GCA_907169655.1 of Acomys percivali. NCBI lineage: Eukaryota > Metazoa > Chordata > Mammalia > Rodentia > Muridae > Acomys > Acomys percivali. Next base: position 47,907,241 of record OU015750.1, read on the forward strand.
CTTGAGAGAGCCCTTATTCAAGCTGGAGAAATGGCTAAATGATTAAAAACACCTGTTGCTATTACAGTGAGCCTAGGTTCAGTTCACAGCACCCACATCAGGTGGTAACTTGCTTTTTGGTCATGGCGTTTCATCACAGCAGTAGAAACCATAACTAAGACAAGCTGATGCCAGGCATGTAGGGTATTGCTATGACAGATCTGACCATGGTGTTTTGGGAGGATTGTGGAAGATCTTTGGAACTTTGGGCTAGACAAGCCATCGAGTGTTGAGAGTAGTGCAGAAGACGGAGGCCCTGCTTTGTGGAGTTCCAGAGGGAAGTTTAAAGACTCTATTGGAGACATCTTCTATTTTGAATTGAAAGCAGCTGAGGTTTGGCGCTCGGAGAGGCCAGGAGAGGCCGTTGGCGCAGCCTCAGTAACAGTTGAAAACCCAGTACTGAAAAGGCCGTGCAAAGAAGTTGAGGTTTGGCACTGCGAAGAGAGCCTTTAAGAGTCAAAGCGTGGGCCAGCTGCAGAAACCCGAAGGCAAGAGGTTACTTAGAGGAAGCAGGTCAGTAGAGGACGGGCCCTGGAAAAGGATGCCCTGTCCCAGTCCATCCATCCCTATCTGCTTCCTGACCTCCAAGAGGGGAGACCCGTCATCTCAGCACGTGTCCCGGCTCCCATGGTTTTCCGCCTCACTGCAGGCCCACAGAAATGGAGCAAAGAAATCATGAGCCTTTGACACTGTGAGCTAAAATAAATCTTCTTCCTTCAAGCTGTCTTCCCAAGTGTTTGTCACAGTGATAGAAAATCTACTACGATGATTATTAATGAGGAACATTAACCGGTATAATTACTCAGAGACAGGGTCTCAATATGTACCTTTGGTTGATCTGGAAATTGCTGTGTAGACCAGGCTGGCCTTGAATTCACAGAGCTCTGCCTGCCTCTGCCTCCTAAGTGCTGGGATTGAAGGTGATACCATTGTGCCCAGCATAATATTAAAATGCTATAATTTTAACAAATAACATTATTACTTTATTTTACAGTTCTACCAACCAATGTAAACAAATCTTATAAATGAACATAAACAATTTTATTTTCTCCTATGGCATTTCCCCGTCAACAGTAAAGCATTATACTTATATCACTGTTACAAAATTTAATCTTACTAAATAAAGCATAGCACTTGTAATGTTTCACCACAGCAGATATAGGACATCTGCGGTTCATTTTTACTGTGTGGAAATCAGTATCTTAGAAGGTCTAGATGCAGAATACGTGTTTTAAATAGCGTTATTTGGTCTGCTAATCTACCATTTCCCTATACTCCAGCTCAAACCTAAGACATAACTCTCTCCAGTTATAGACAAAAAACGACGGTTAAGCAGACTGGTCAATGCGGTCAACTGTGTCCTTCCCACTGCGCTCCTCCCCTACAGTGGAGAAGAAGCTAGCTCAAGGCATCACTTAATCGGGACATCTCCTTCTCTCAAGGCTCTGCCTCAAATGTCGGCGACAGATAGATGGGTTGTCCTTAGAATTCGCCTGAGACAGAGATTCTACAACATCACCCTGGAGCCTTTTCTAATGTTTAATCACTATCACTGTCGGGTCAGTTTAAGTTCCTTCCTGCTGATTTTTCCTCTGAAGACATGGGAAACAATTGGTCAGCAGCCGCTTTATAATCACCTTTCCGATACACCAGGGCAGTTACCAAGGTGTCCTGCCACCTTGCTTTTTTCTACAGCATGCAATTTATCTTCCTTCCATTTTTAATATATTACTACTTTGTCTTATTGTCTAGGTTATTTCTCACTGAACTTTTTCACTCGTAGCTGGCTTTGCAGTAAGTTCTTCCATTGTGATATATTTTATGTCCACTATTGCAGGGCAGGGGAGAACCATACATTTTACGGTTTTGGTTTTCTGTGGTGTTTGGGGATAGAACCCGGGGTCCTGAGTATGAGCTACAACTTCAGCCCTACACATTCAGTCATTCACTAACTAAATACTTACCTGGTACCAACAAAAACAATGCAAATCTCCTTCTCCCATATGACATATGTCCTAGAAGAAGAAAATAACAACAACAACAACAAAACCAAAAAACCTCTAAGGAGGAGTCTATAATACAATTTTTAGTAAGGGAAGGCTTGCTGTGATACAGATACAGAAACGGTACAGTGGCTTGAAAGTGGCATACTTCCTTTACTTCCTGTTCCGAGCTGAATATGGTACATCAAGAAACTGCTGCTGGCATCACCCGGGGGCCCCACTGTCGCTGTCACTGTGTATCAGCACTCTTACTGTCATTGTTATGATTTCTTAAGTTGAGTCACCTGAATTCCAGCCATTGGGGTGAAGAATACAGTTCCATGAGGCTGCCTAGCCTCAGATGTGGTACTTACTAACTTTTCTCTGCAATGGCTTTTACCTCTTTGCCTCTGCTTCCAGCATCAAACACTAAACTGTTTTTCCATTTAGATGTCCTTGGGACACTGTATCCCATTTTGTCAACCCTAGCTGGAATTTACTTTTCCCCCATTTCACATCTCCTCTAGGCACACGAAGGACCAGTCCCTTCTCTCTAATCAGGAAAATTCTGGGCCTAACTTACATTCCAGAAATGGACACCAAAGAGGGGGGCTGAAGCCACCTTCTAGGATGGAGTCAGCCCAGTATTTGTCTTCTCTGTCTTCTCTTCCTGGCTGGTTTTCCACGTTCCCTCCTGGGAGGACCTAGACCCACCCACACTGTATCAAACGCCTGTGTAGGGGCGCCCCTGTGTTTTCCATTGTTAATTGCTATGCGGCAGTTCCAAGTGGTGGCAGAATATTTGTATTGTCGTTTCTGTGACACGTTAGCTGCTTTCTATGTGCAAATGTTTATCCTAACCCTGTCCCAAAAGAAGAAGCAAGCTGCCCTGGGGGAGGCCTTGGAAGGTCACGTTGCCCTTCAACTGGCCAAAAGGCAACAATACTAAGATATGGAGCAGCACACAGTCCTGTTGCTGATTGGTTCAGTCAGAGTGAGTAAGCTGGGGACCTCTCCCTCTATGTTAATAGCTTTTCTTTTTTCTTTCTTTCTTTTTTTTTTTTTTTTTTTTGGTATGAGAACATAATGTGGCTTTTGTTAAATAAAGAGCTGGCTGGGCTGGAGCTGAAGCAGAACAACCAGGGCAGAAGGACAGACACAGCAGACAGAAGCATGGACAGAGGCAGCAGACAGAAGCACAGACAGAGACAGACAGACAGAAGCATGGACGGAGGCAGACAGACAGACAGAAG
>OU015750.1:47910524-47930179 GCA_907169655.1 Acomys percivali
GCAGACAGACAGACAGAAGCATGGACAGAGGCAACAGACAGAAGCATGGACGGAGGCAACAGACAGAAGCATGGACGGAGGCAGCAGACAGAAGCATGGACAGGAGGTAAAGAGAGAGAGCCACGTGGCGAGGGTGCGGCATCAGAGAAGTCAGTTGAAATTACACGCTAGCTAAGAGATTGCCCCAGCAAAAAGGCCAACAGCCTTAAACTATATAGATCTTTTCACATCTTTATCCTTAAACTTCAATAAGGAACCCCTAAAAGCCCCATCAATAATTCCCTAAGTGGCTTTCCCCAGGGGGAAAAAAAGGTGTTCTTGTTCTTTTCTTTCCTTCCCCCCCCCCACCAAGTCAGGGTCTCTCTGTGTATCCTTGTCTGTCCTGGACTCACTTTGTAGACCAGGCTGGCCTCGAACTCACAGAGATCCACCTGCCTCTGCCTCCCAAGTCTTGTTCTTTACAACACTACAATGCTAAGAATTGAATATGAAACTTGGACATACAGAGTAAATTCTTTACCACTGAGGTACCTCTGATCCCAGAAGGAGTTATATTCTTTCAATTTGTATTTTGCCTCCAGGTATATATTTGCACCATGTATATGCCTGACACCTGTCGAGTACATTGGCCAAAAGTATGTATCAAATCCTCTAGCAACAGTTACATGTTTGAGTAATGGAGTGGTGGTTGTGAGCTGCCATGTCTGTTCTAGGAGCCAAACCCAAGTTCTCTGCAAGAGCAGCAAGTGCTCTTAACTGCTGAGCTATCTCTCAAGCCTCTCTCTCTCTCTTTTTTTTTTTTTTACAATTTAATTTTACTTTTAATTATGTGTACATCTGTACGTCTGTGTGTGCATATGTACATGTGAGTTTGGGTGCCCATGGAGGCCAAAAGAAGATACCAGATATCCTGGCATCACAGGCAAGTTCAGCACTTACACGACAAGGTAGCTTAACAACCGTCCTTGATTCCCATTACAGACACCCAGTGATTTCTTCTGAGCATCAGAGATACGAGGCACGCAGCACATGATGTGCACGAGTTCATGCAGGCAAAACATTCATGCACATAAAATAATCTAAAAATAATCTGCAAAGAACTTAATCAGCTCAAGATTACCTTTAAAACACCTTAATAATGCTAATAGGTTGCTGTATTTATGTATACAAAAGTATATTAAGAGTGAATCATAAGAAGAGCTAGACGCTGTGTCTAAATGTAATGTGTCAGCCGTGTGGAGGAGGCTGAGACACAAACCTAACCACGGGGCCTGAATGCCCTCACAATACTTCTATAACGCAGTCAAGCTGCAAGGAGGTTAGGAAAAGGGCGTGGCTCATGGATGTCTTGCTTTTTATTTCCATTATCAGTTCCTGTAACCACAAAATATCAGCTCTACCAGGTACCAGTGCCTGCCTCAGGTCTCTTGGGTTTACATACAGGGACGTTTTATCCAGTCCGTCAATGGGAATATTTCAGAATGTTCAAGTTTTCTGTTAAATCTATACTTTTATTTTCTGGAATGGGTTAGTTGGTTTGTTTGGTTTTGCCTTTGTTATTTTTGTTCCTTTTTTTTTTTCTACCTTATAAATTTTTTTTTTAAGATAGCGAAGCATTGAATTTCAACTTTATATTTGTTTCAAGGAATGCAAAAGGCTATATAGTTCAGGGACGTACTAAAATTACTTAAGACATTTTCACACGAATGCCAAGAACTGTGTCTGCTAATAAGCTTCACCCAGCTTGGAGACCAAACCCAACCACATAGTATGAGAACGCCAGTTATACGACAATAAATATTTTTGGCACAGTTTCAAAGCTACACAATGCCAGACACAGACATGTAAAAGTAACAGCAAGAACTACAAAGATTAGAAACGAAATAAAGCCACAGCTTGTTGTTCATACAAGTATCCTCAGCAGCAGCAGCAGCTTTAGACAGCCATCCACATAATAAGGGCCACATGTGAAAGGACCAGAGAGCGCTTACCCTGAAAAAGATAACAAATATTGAAATAGTTTTCCCAAAGTAAAATTGTGTTTAAAGCTTATCAGTGTGTGCTTGCAAGCTGAAGGAAAGTAACTTCAACTGTTTTTTTTTTTTTTTTTTCCCTATTGAGGCACCCAAATTCTGTTTCCTCTTTTGTCTCAGACAAAATAAAAAATAAGTAAAGAGCAGTCTCAAAGACTAGAACATCTTTTATTAAACATTGTCAGTGTACCCTTTCTGTTGAACCTGAGTTTAGGGGGAAACGCTATTTCTCTAAAACTAAATGGTCTGTTGTGCTTAAAGAAAGGATGAAGGCAATATACTTATATGTATTCAAACCTCTGTTTGACTGCTGGGCACAGACTGTGGGGCTCAAGGCCAGAGTGAACAGACTCCACAGCAGTTCCACCATAGTCTTGACTATAAGGTGATTATTCAGGGCTGGTTTTTAATGGCAAAGATTCTAGCATTGTTCTGTACTATTCACAAGATTTCATTTTAAATCCAGGAAAATAAAAATTAAAACCACATCTGCAATGGGTTTGATTTTTGCAGAGATAAAAAGGCATACACTCTTTGTGTTTAACGTGGACTTAGTTTATGGATTGTAAGTGGTCAGCCATCAGGGTGGGCTAATGAGAAGCAAGGCTAAGGGAGAAAACTAGTGAAAGAGAAACAAATGAAACTGTAGGGTCGAAGATAAACTGTCAATCCCTTAGGCAAGATAAGCCAGAACACCACAGTTCCAAGGGCAGTGAGCTTGGGTTCAGCTCTCTGTCGTGGGCAGAAATAAGAATCATTCAATCTTTGGAAGGGATTTTAATAGGATAGAAAATAATGGTTCAGTCGGTGAACTCGAAATAGTCTTGTTTTAAGATTCTCTACTCAATACTCTATAGGACTAAATACGTGGAGTTTTTATTTTGTTACGTGAAGTTTAACAAATGCTTCCATTCCTCTTAAAGGCAGTGTAAGCGGATAAGGTGCATAGCAGCTCTGATTTCTTACTTCCAGCTTTTGCCAAAATTCTTAAGATCATTCTCCAGCAATGCATTGTGTTGAGCACATGAGCGGCTCATTGGTAGTGACAGATACTTTTTCCTCGATGTAGCTACAAATGCCTCACAGCAAAAGACACTTTCCCATTGAGTTCAATTCCCATTTATGCATGGATCCTTTTAATGGATGGTGAGAGTCTTGATGTAGAACTTTAATAGACCCGTTTACATTTTTGCAAATCTCTACCTTTGAAATAAAATGCAGAGACTCTCCCATCTGCAGACAATTAAGGCCAGCAGCCAAGTATAAAAGGGTGGACAACTTTTAATGGGTGTTTATAGATTGGCAGCACCGACCCCCTTTTAAATGAAAGAGGCCTAAGAAGAAATAGTAAGTGTTAAGGATAACCACGAAATTCATTTAACCCCCCAAGCAGAAGATCTGTTATCAAAGAATGGGGTGGATTCAATACTTTCTAATCTGAAATCCTCAACTTTGGAAAAAGACTTAGAAAGAAATCTCATTTTTTGAAGTGTTTCGATTATAATTTCATAGCTACTTAAAGGTCAAAACACAATCCGGCAGGAAGACCAAGAGTGAGGTATGTGATATAAAAACAAATATTTCCATAAAATCGTTGCCCTAGCAGAAAGACAAACTCTTAGTAGGTTCAAGGTGGGAATTTGGGGAATAGTATGGGTCTTTTTTTTTTTTTTTTTTTTTACAGGAAATACTGGTTAGACTTTTTATATAGGGGGTTCTGCATTTGTGAAAGGATAATTTGCTCTAAAATATGTGGGCAAGGAGCCTAAATTCTCTAATTGAGTAGTTTGCTCATAACCCCAGGCCATTAGGTGAATGTAAACTGTTACAGGCTTAGTAAGAAAATAGTCCCATTAGGATTTTTGTATTTGTATGCACTTGTGAGCTAGGAGTAACTGTTTCCAAAATCGTGGATTAATGAAAACTCCCCTCCCCGCCCCCTGTTTTCTGAGTTTACAAACACCAGCTTTGAAAAGCTCAAACTAAAATTAAGTCAAAGGTCTGTCTGTCTCTGTCTCCCCTCCCTCCCCCCTCTCTCTGTCCCCCTCTGTCTCTCTGTCTGTCTCTCTGCCTGTGTCTCTATCTCTGTCTCTCTCGCTCTGTCCTCTCTCTCTCTCTCTCTTTCTCTCCTCATCAGTAACTGTTTCCAAGAAAGAATCTCCGCAGTGAGTTCCATGTCAGCTCCACAAGGAAAAGCAGAGGCATTTAATCGGCTAGCTGTTGGTAAGAAAGGGAGGTGGCGGTGTTCTCTTCCATACTCTCCTTCAAATACATGGCTCCTATTGTTGAAATTCCTTGTATTTGCATCCGCCAAGGCCTTTAATGTATAGACAATGAACACCAGATTTAGTGCAATTCATGGGGAGACCCGGAGTGTCATTTGGCAAGGCTCACAGATGGCACTCGTGCTGTGTTTAATTCTTGCCTTCCGGTAAAGCAGAGCAGACTTTTCTGGGTGCTGCTTGTGGTCAGTCTTGGACTTGTCTCACAATGGATTTGGGGTTCACCCACCTCCTCCCCTTCCAGTCCTGGACTCTTGTGAACACTCTTCTGTACTTTGTAGTAAGGAGCGACATTCTTGTACATTCGGGAGCAGAGCAAAAATGTCCCGTGAAGTAGGCAACGTAATACCGTCTCGAGCTGTAGATGCAGAAGAAATGCAGCCAGGGGAGGAGCTGTCTGACCAAGGTTAACAGACAGACTCGCCATCAAAATAATCCATGTCTTTTTCAGAGTTCCTCTATGAAGCTCCGTCCGGTAAATTCGTGAACGTTAGTATGAATGATAGCAAGTCTTCTAAAAATTGAAGTACATGGAAGTTTTCTTAGCAATTAAATTCTACAAAGAAAGGTCAGGACTGGAAAAATGGCTCAGTGCTTAAGAGCACTGGCTGCTCTTCCTGAAGACCCAGGTTCGATTCCCAGCACCCACATAGCAGCTTTGTCAGTAATTCCAGTTCCAGGATCAAACACCCTCACACGGACATGCATTCAAGAAAAAGCACATAAAAAATAAAATGGAAAAATTAGAAAGAGAGAGAGGAAGGAAAAGAGGAAGAGAGGAAGTGAGGAAGGAAAAAAAAAAACATCAAAATTAGAGGCCAATGCAAAGTCTCTTTCCCCCCTGGGTGTGGGATCACCCATTTAACCATTTACTCTGCCACACTTTCTCATTCTATTTGTGTGTTTTGTTTCTAAAAGGTCTGTATCAAAACATTACAACAGATCTGCAATGCTGCTAATGACACGTTTGCCTGGTCGTTTAGATGAAACACTCAGAATGATGTAATATGGGATGGATGCCTACAATAAGGACATTTTCTGTGAGTTTATGTTTATTTAATTAATTTATTCAGATTACATCTCAATTGTTATCCCCTCACCTGTATCTTCCAGTTTCTCCCTCCCTCCCTCTTTCACCCTATTCCCCTCCCCTAGGTCTGTGATAGAAGGGGATACGAGAGTAAAGGTATTCTAAAATAACTTTCAAAAAGTGGAGAATCAAAATCACACCCCAGCACTTAGGAGGCAGAGGCATGTGGGTCCCTGTGAGTTCGAGGCCAGCCTGGTCTACAAAGTGAGTCCAGGACAGCCAAGGCTACACAGAGAAACCCTGTCTCAAAAAATTAAAAAAAAAAAAAAAAAGAAAGAAAGAAAAAAAGAGTGACTTCCACACCACCCAGAACTGCATATTGAGACCCTGTTTCAAAGACAAACAAAACTGTGGTTGCTCTACGTGAGGTTATATCTAAGCCCTTTATATTGTAGGTTCCAACTCCAGCACTGCAAAACTGAAAATTAATTTAACAAACTACAATTTTTGTTTTGTTTTTTAAGATTTATTTATTATTATGTATACAGTGCTCTGCCTGCATGTACACCTGCAGGCCAGAAGAGGGTATCATATCACATTATAGATGGTTGTGAGGCACCATGTGGTTTCTGGGAATTGAACTCAGGACCTCTGGAAGATCAGACAGTGCTCTTAACCTCTGAGACATCTCTCCAGCCCTTGTTTCTCTTTTTTGAGACAGGGTTTCTCTGTGTAGCCCTGGCTGTCCCAGAGCTCACTCTTTAGATCAGGCTGGCCTCGAACTCACAGAGATCCATTTGCCACTCTCTCCCTTAGTACTGGGATTAAAGGCATTTGCCGCCACCACCTGGCTTCCAGTACAATTTTTTAAAGTTTTTGTCTAAAGGGCCTAGCAAAGATAGTATGCTTACTCTCTTTTTGGATTGAGAGCGAAAAGAGAATACATTTTGGAATTCTTGAGAAATTAAATGTGCTGAGATCTGATGCTAAAGGAAACACATCTTGACTTAGGTAACAACCAAATAGAAAAAAAAAGAATTCAAAGTTAAAATTCTTTCCTTACACTCTTATTTTCAAAAACAACAAGATAAGCAGTATTGTAGTTACTGCCTGGCCCACTGCTCCCTACACTGCACAAAATAAACTGCTTTTCTGTGTTGACTAGTTTTTTGTTGTTGTTCTTTATCTCAGATTTAAACTTTTATTTTTTTAATTATTTTATTTTGTACATATACATTTATATTATTACACATATATACAGTAGATTACCTCTGGCAAGAAGAACCGTGACACAATCAGGAATTATATAAATGTTACATTCTTAGTGTTTTGGCTATTTGTATTTGACAGCCTTGAAGAAGACATCTTGGCTATCTTGGTGCATCTAAAATTCTGGAAGTAAATCACTATCTATCACATAGAACACCTATCTAGACCTAAAAGCATCTTAAGCCCTAAACAACTAAGCTTCATTGTAAAACTAAGCTACCTGGTCTTCAACTCCCTCAGAGACTTGAGGAGGTGTAAACTTGAATATCTGAGTGTGCTGGGAGTCTGTGCTGACTAGTTTTATGTCGACTTGAAACAAGCTAGAGGTGCCTGAGAAGAAGGAGCCTCAGTTCAGGAAATCTTCTAAAGAGTGGCCCGTGGGCAAGCTGCTGGGCCTTGTGCTGATGATGCTACATGCGGGAGTGCCAGCACATGTGGGCGGTGCCCTCCCTAGGCAGGTGATCCTGGATGTAACTGTGGCCAGGCTGCTCTACAGAACAGAGTTCCAGGACCCTGTCTCAAAAGAAAGGGAGGGAGGGAGGGAGGGAGGGAGGGAGGGAAGAAGAGAGAGAAATCAGGCGGCCAAGCAAGCCAGTAGGCACCATTTCCTCACTGCCTTTGCCTCAGCTCCTTCTGCAGCCCCTGCCCTGACACCTCCTCATTAGGAAGTGGATCAGAACTGTCTGAAACAAACCCTTTCCTCTCTAAGTTGCTTTTGGTCATGGCATTTTATCATACCAATGAAACCCCTTACTGAGACATCTTCCTTTTGTGATCTGAAGAGAATTTATTCATCATACCAGCATCTCTTCCCTCCCACCACACTGGCCAGCCCATACATTTTCTTTCGTTCCTGACAGAATTTACCCAACACTTTCTAATGATAATGATAATAAGAACACAGAGAGGGGAAAGTCATTCTCTAGATTCCTTCACACACCGGTTTACCAATATTTTTATGCCAAACCTAACAACAGTATCAAGAGCGAAATAAGAAAGATTGCTTTCATGGAGAACAATCACACTCAAAGTGACTAAAACCAAAATTTTAATGAGAAAAAAATGAAATCCATGCAAGCAAAAAATTAGAAACATGCAGATTCAGAGGATGCACAGATAAATTGTTAGAAGAAGTGTAAGTGAGCTTTGAAGACGTGCGTCCCATCACTGTTGCTTGCACACCTGCACACTTCCCACACTCTTTGTTTCCTGGTGGGAGAGCTCAAACCCAAGGCCTTACACACGCTAGGTAAGTGGCCTGCCGACGAAGCCACATCTCAAACTCGGTAAATGTTTTTGTTTTGTTCCCTGTCCCCCACCACCTCAGTAAATATTTTAAAGTGAATAAAGACAAAAAGAAGAAAAGTCAGTATGTTTGTGATGCAATATCTAACTTGCAAAAAAATGAAAATCTCAGAAATCTGAATATTTGTCTTTGAACATTTACAGAAATACATGATAAATAAGTCTCTGGTAAATGACTGTTGGAATCAAGAGAGAGGATTCCACTACACTTATTCTCTCCTGTGTAAGTTCAAATTTTCTATAAATTCTGTAAGATTCCTAAGGGTTTCCAAAGTGGCTAGATTGCCATTTGCAGAACTCGTACTGACTGAGTTGAGAGAATTATCACAGAATTTCTTCTCCTGGCTGAAGGGATAATGGTGGGGCATCTGCTCTGTCAGGTAAGACTAAAATAAAAACTTGGAATGAAGCCGGACGGAAGGCAGAAGGGAGGGGCACGGCGGCTGCTTTAATGTTACAAGCCTTTGTTTTTCTGACGCGTCGCCACCTCATTAACCTCCGCGTCATTCGGAAGTCTTCCGCCATGCTCTGATGATTAGATGCCCACTCGCTAACAACAAGATGTTTTCAACGCAAGCTCTTCCCTGGAGTCATGGTGAATTAATTTTCAATTAGTCTTCATTAATGAACCTCAGTTTTGTGGGCCTAATTGCCACCCCAGCCTCAGGAAGCGGAGCAAGTACTTTGGCCAGGTGCGGGGTAGAGGACCTGGAGAAGCCTCAAGAATTTCCTGGGCTTGTTTAGACTTCACTTCAATCGGTGTCTAGAGAGTTAAGTCAGACACCCACCTAGGGAGCCCGTGACTCGTCTCTCCGTTCCTCTGAGGCGCTTGTTATAGTTAGTTGGATCTCATGATCTTAAGGGAAAGAATTAGATTTCAGCACAGAAAGAGACCTAATGAAGGTCCCAGAGACGGTGACAATGAAAAGGAATGATTGTCTTTTTCTTTCTGGGGCAACAGAGACAAAAGTTGGCTAGGATGTCTTACTGTAAGGCTTATGTCTACATTTCCAGTGAGCGAACGAGTTCCCAGAAAAGTAGGTCATTTCCATGTCTTTCTTCAGTGAGAATGGGTCCCACTGTTCTCAGAAGCTTCCTGCGTCTTCAGAGACTCCTGCCTCCTCCTTCCCCAGAGGCATCATTGCCAGGCTTGGAGGAGACAGCATCCGGTAATAATCACACACTGTTTGAAACAACTTCCTCCGCTCGGTGACACGCACCTGTCTGCCACACTGCATTCTATCCTGAACGGCTTTCCTGTGAAACGCATACTAAATTTCTTCTTCCTACTTGGAGAGTCTCAAATCACTACTAATTAGTACCATAGGACAGACCTTTCCTTAGCTGCTTTAGGAGCACCACACATACAAATAAAACGAAGAGTAAGAGCTGTGGTCTGAGACAGTGTCTGCGTGTTTCTACAGCTCAGGGGAGTCACTTGCACTTTCTATTCCTTGGTTTTCTTCTCATGCAGGAAGACACACCTACAAACGCACACGGAAACCATTGCCCACGAAGGCAGAGCGGTGCTCTGGGCCACAAGAGATGATCATAAGATGCCTGTGTTCTTTCTATTGCCACTTACAAAATTCTACATCTAGCTGGGCCCGGTGGCACATGCCCTTAATCCTAGCACTCAGAGAGGATTGCTTTGAGTTCGAGTCCACCCTGGTCAACAAAGCAAGTCCAGGACAGCCCAGGCTACACAGAGAAACCCTGTCTTGAAGAGGAGGAAGGAAAAAAAAAGAAAAGAAAAGAAAAAATTCTACATCTAAGAACTACCACACAGCCTGGCCGCTTCAACTTTATTATTTTTTCAATTTTAACTGATAAATAAAAATTATACAAACCATAAGCATCTAAGGAGCATCATGTGATGACTCAGTACTTGATCTACATGGTGTAATTTGTAGATCCAAGAGAACATGGCTAGTTCCTCAAACAGTCATTTCTTACGGTAAAACACTCACAATCCTTTCCTCTGTTTTTTGTTTGTTTGTTTGTTTGTTTGTTTAGAAACTGCATCTATTATGAGTTTGCTGTCCAGACAGCAGTATGCTAGAAAGAGCTCTCGCTGAGAGCAGCCAGACTTGCCTTAATCCCACGACTGAGTTTACGTAAACAGTTCCTTGCACAGGTTTCACTTCTGTCTGCTTTCTTGTTGGTCATGTGGAGATAATAATTTCTTATGTTATAAAGGGTTTTATGCGGGTTGAGTGATGGTAACTCGTGCAAAATGCTCTGCACTCCCTGAGCACTTAACCAAAACACGGGCGTGTGAGGATGTACAGCCAACTGCTCACTCAGAAACAAGCGAGACTCTCAAAAGATAAGGCATCTTGCAAGGTCATGTCATTAGCGTACGCAATATTTTCTTTTTTAAGTCACTAGTAAATGAAGACGTACAGCTAGGTGAGATCTATAGAACTCGCCATAACTCAGGCTGCCCGGGAGCCAGTTCAAGCAAGTGATGAGACGTCTCCAGTTTCCAAATCTCAACTTCTAATATAAAAATCAGGTTATTTTTTAAAAATAACTCATTTAATTTTATTTTATGGGCACTGGTGTGAGGATGTCAGATCACCCAGGGTTGGAGTTACAGACAGTTGTGACCTGCCATGTGGGTGCTGGGTCCTTTAGGAAGAGCAGACAGGGCTCTTCACCACTGAGCCATCTATCTCTCTAGGCTCCCAGAATCAGATTCTTAAAACCGTTTTGTTCTCACCAGATTATTGGTTCTACATTTTGTCCTAAACTATTCTAAGTTAAAATCAGCAAAATCTGCATGTCCTGGATCTTCCTATGACTAAAATATAAAATATATATGAATATATGTGGATTTATTAAGAAAGCTGGAAAAATGAATGCCCCTGCGGACACACCCCTGATTTCTACATATTCCAATGAGAAATTGTCACTTCCTCCAAAATGACCACAGAGGAACTGGCCTCTTAATATATTTTGTTTTGTTGATTCTTTTTTGTTTTTGCCTTTGTCTTTCTCTTGTTTTTTCGAGACAGAATTTCTCTGTGGATCCCTGGCCATCCTGGAACTCACTCTGTAGACCATGCTGGTCTTGAACTCAAGAGATCTGCCTGCCTCTGCCTCCCAAGGGCTGGGTTACAAACATGTGCCACCACTCCCCTTAATTTTTTTTCTTTTTAACACAGTATAATATGTTTTCTTCTCTTACTTCCTCTTCCAAACACTAAGGAAGCTTGTTTGGGATTCTCTGATCTTGGTCATAATATTATTTTAAGATGGACACTTTTCACAGTAGTCTCTTTCAGGCACAAAGGGTGGTAGCTGAAAGTCAAAGGGCACCGCCAGAATAAAGCAATGATGCCTGACTGAACCATAGTGCATGCCCTACACTGGTTTTATTTGGGGGGGGTGTTTTTTTTTTTAAGATTTATTTATTTATTATTATGTATACCATACTCTGCCTGCAGGCCAGAAGAGGGCACTAGATCACATTCTAGATGGCTGTGAGCCACCATGTAGTTTCTGGGAATTGAACTCAGGACCTTCTTTCTGTAGGAGCAGTTAGTACTCTTAACCTCTGAGCCATCTCTCTAGCCCCAGGGCTGCACGTTTTTAAATAAACAATCCTGACTGAAGTAAAATTAATAGAATGCTGCTGCCTTCAGTCTAGCTAAATTGAATGCTCTTTTTGAAACTGTAATGCGTATATGTATTTTTAAAAATTGAAAGGCTCGGCTGGGAGTGGTGGCACATGCTTTTAATCTTGGCACTTAGGAGGCAGAGGGAGTTGGATCTTCATGAGTTCTAGGCCAGCCTGGTTTACAAAACGAGTCCTGGACAGCCAGGACTGCAAGAGAAACCCTGTCTCAAAAAAGAAAAACAAAAACTGAAACGTCCATAAGGATATTTCCCCCTTTCCCCCTCATGTAATTTCACCTTGATTTATTTGACACCAACTCAGACAGACTAGAGAAACAGGAGAAACAGAAAAAACACACATAAATATGTATTATACATTATATGTATATTGGACAGAGAAATTTTATTTCTGAGTTAATACATCTAATATCTAGTTAATGTTATTAATTAATAATATAATTTTAAATCAGAAGTAAAATAAATAGGGTATACGTTACTGCAATTTTTTTAGTCAGGGCCTCATTATGTAGCCCTTACTGGCCTGGAGCTCACTGTGTAAACTGTCTGAGTACTGAAATTTGGATTTTTTTTTTTTTCGAGATAGGGTTTCTCTGTGTAGCCTTGGTTGTCCTGGACTCAGTCTGTAGACCAGGTTGGCCTCAAACTCTCAGAGATCTGCCTGCCTCTGCCTCCCAAATGCTAGGATTACCGGCGTACTTTTTTGGGTTGAAAGAAATAGCTAGCAAAAAAAAAAAGCAAACAAGGCAGACCACTAAGAAAATCCGAGGCTGACTTTGGCATGTACTAAAACAGAAACAATACAGAGAAGATCAGCATGCCCTTATGCAAAGGTGTCGTGCAGATCTGTGAACAGCTCCTTTTTTTTTTAATTAAGAAAAGAGAGGCTGTGAATAATTTCAATGAAATTACTGTAGATATGTGAAATCCAAAGCAGAACTGAGGTAAATATCATAAGTTTCTATCTAACAAGAACCAAGGAAGCAGAATTCCTTTTATTTTTGTGCCTAATAGAATTATGCCATTTCTCCTTTTCTTTTATCCCTCCAAGCCCTTCCATATACCCCTCTCTGCTCACCTCCAAATTCGTTGCATCTTTTTGACTATTATTTCAAGTGTGTGAATATATATATATATACATATACATACATACATACATACACACACACACACACACATATACCCTAAATATAACCTGCTTAATCCATATAATGTTACTCCATAATGTTAATCCATATAATGGCCTCGAACTCA
Organism: Acomys percivali; assembly: GCA_907169655.1. NCBI lineage: Eukaryota > Metazoa > Chordata > Mammalia > Rodentia > Muridae > Acomys > Acomys percivali. The sequence goes on from OU015750.1 coordinate 47,923,340, forward strand.
CAGAGACCCATCTGTCTCTGCCTCCTCGGGTGCTGGGATTACACGTGTGTGCCACCACGCCCAACTGTATGTCCTCAGACTCTGTCCTCGGTTCTCAAGTGTGCTAATACTAACACTGGTTTAAAGGATGAACAATTTTATCTTTTTCAGGTTTTCCTAAGACGTGGCGTGAGTGTTCAGATTAAAACCTTTTCATCTGCTTCTAATTTGGAAGATAAATTATTATCCTGAACACTGGATGTTCCTACTGATTTTTTTTTTTCTTTTTAGTTTTGTGTTTGGTTTTTGGGTTTTTTGGGGTGGAGTTTGGGGGGGGTTGAGACAGGGTTTTTCTGTGTAGCCTTAGCTATCCTAGACTCTCTTTGGGGTCCAGGCTGGCCTCGAACTCAAAGCAATCTGCCTGTCTATGTCTCCCTGAGTGCTGGGATTAAAGGTGTGCACTACCACGCCTAGCTCTTACTGATAATTTTTAAAGCATATATATTTAAATTTGTTTACCTATGCATGTACCTCAGTGGCAAAGAATTTGCCGAGTATGTGCAAGACCCTGGTTCCTTGCATTGCAAAACTTAAAACAAAAATATTTCCAGCGTGTGAAACTGTTCCATTGTTAACTGTTTTTTATATTTATACGCAAAAACATATTTAAAATGTTTTTGCTTTGACAGAGAGAAACTGAAGGAAGCAAGGATATGCACAATTAAACCAGGAAGGTGCTGTGACATCCAGAACTCAGCCAACTCAGGCTGTGATAAGAGAGCCATTAGCGCGCATTCCTTAGTGTTATGGTGACATATGGAAGGCTTCCAAAATTAACACAGTACTTTGCTGCCTACTGGCTTGTATCACGGGCTTAATACGTTTTGTTTTTTTGTTTTGTTATTTGAAAGATGGGGGGGGGTTGAGCATTTTTTTTTAAAAACGCCTTACTTGTTTTGATAAGTACATTTGAGTGTTTATAAAGCACTATATACATTAAACAGATAATTTTAGGTAAGAAAACCATGAGAAATCACCCTCCCCCCATTTCCTTTGTAGTTGTCTACTCTGAAATTATCCTTTGTTCATTGACATGGCTTCTCTTTTCTCTTTTCTCTTCCTCTCAATCTGCACCTTTTAAGAGTGCACTGAAGGTGTAGTCTGGGGAGCTGCAGAGATGGCTCAGCAGGTGGTGAGGACTTGCTGCTCCCCCCCCCCCCCGTCCCCCCCTCTCCCCCAGGATGCAGTTCCCAGCCTCTTCTTACTTCAGGTTTCTGCTTGCATTCAGTTCCCATTCGTACTCCCGGAGGGTCATGAACTCACCTCCTCAAACTGCAAGCGAGCCCCCAGTTAAATGATTTCTTTATTAACTGCTCCGGCCATGGTGTCTCTGCACAGCAATAGGAAAGTAGCTAAGATAGGTTATGTACAGCATTTCTATATGGTGAATGAATAAGTGTTGAAATAGATGTTTGACTAGTTATCAGTGTAATTAATGCCTCTAAGCTGAAACATAAAAGTAGTTGAATGGTAAATTTTATGTAAAGTACATTTTGTCCCAGAATAAAAAAAAAATGCAAGAAGAAATTGGCATGTTGTACCTCATATTTTAAAAAACAGACAAACAAAAAGAAACCTTAATTTCCCGAGACTACCATGCTGGAGAGACCTCATATTGATGCCATAGACAGTCTTTTTTTTTTTTCCCCCTTTTTCTTTGATTTTTGAGACTGGGTCTCTCTCTGTAACCCTGGCTGTCCTAGAACTCACTCTGTAGACCAGACTGGCCTCAGACTCGGAGATCCGCCTGCCTCTGCTTCCCAAGTGCTGAGATTAAAGGTGTGTACCACCACTGCCTGGCTTTTGTGGACAGCCTTAACGGGGCCCTGCCTTCACTCTCTCTCTCCTGACACTAGCCAGACATGGATGAAGCTGCATCACAGTCTCAGAGCAGCTCAGCCTCTGTCTTTTTACCCTAAGAAGCCTCACACGATGTCACTGAGACTGTGGAAGCAACAATTAAGCCCAGCTTACCCTCAAAACTGTGAGACGTCATAAAGTACTTTTTGGTTTGGGGATAATCTGTCACACTGCAATAGACAGCCTTGTTCCTTCTACTGTCAATAAATCAGTTGACTTGGTGATTTCTGAATGCCTGGAAAGTGGCATAGGTTAAGAGTGCTCAGCCCCTGGGCTGGAGAGGTGGCTCAGAGGTTAAGAGCACTGACTGTTCTTCCAGAGGTCCTGAGTTCAATTCCCAGCAACCACATGGTGGCTCACAACCATCTATAATGAGATCTGATGCCCTCTTCTGGCCTGCAGGTGTACGTGCAGGCAGAGCACTGCCTTTTAAAAAAAAAGTGCTCAGCCAAAATTCTGGGGATTCAGAGAAATATTTGGATAATATACAGTACTGGTCTCTAGTATATACACAGCCATGCATGGCAGCAAACTGTTTTAAATCCTGTATCCTGAGTTGTTGCTAAGTATTCTTGACAGATGAGAGCCAATTCAATCAACTACCATGAGTTTAGAAATAGCACTTTGTTTTCTAAGATTTATTTGTTGTATATGAGTGCTTTATCTGCAGAAGAGGATATCAAAACCAACATTATAGGTGGTTTTGAGCCACCATGTGGTTGCTGGGAATTGAACTCAGGACCTCTAGAAGAGCACGCAGCGCTCTTAACCACTGAGCCATCTCCCCAGCCCCTTTGTTTTCACTCAAAGTGAAATTACTCTCGCTAAGTCCAAAAGGGAGAATGAGGTATCATAAAAGATAAAATGTATTCTCTCTACCAAGAAGGCAAACAGGAACATCATTTTATCATTCTTTGATGAATTTTATTTTTATTTTTTATTTATTTATTTGGTTTTTTGAGACAGGGTTTCTCTGTGTAGCCTTGGCTGTCCTGGACTCGTTCTGTAGACCAAACTGGCCTCGAACTCACAGTGATCCACCTGCCTCTGCCTCCTGAGTGCTGAGATTAAAAACGTGCACCACCACCACCCAGCTTTTTGATGATGTTTCAGACACAAAATGACAACACTTCTTAATATTTCGAATATTTGAAACTGAGAAGACTAGTTAGTTCATAGTGCCAAGAAACCCTGTGTCCCTGGGAAAAGTTGTCACTTAAAGCAACTGCAAATAGTAGCTTCACAGAAAGTACTTTAGGCGGGGGTGAGGAGTCCTGAGCCCAGTGTTTGGGTCTACCCCCACGCATGGACATGGCACACGTGCTTTTTGGAAGTCACCTTCATCCTCCACAGAGAGGGAATAAAGCAGTTCTTCTGGTTGCAGACTGGAATCAGCAATCTCAGACACAGTCATCTAGGCTGTATCCCGGAGCAATGACATCAGAATTATCGTGGGTAGGGCACAGGCCTTAGGATTTCAAAAGGAATTTCCCCAGTGGTGTGTGGGCACGTCTACATGGTGAAACACATGCTTAGTATGCATGGGGCACTGGGTGTAGTCCTCACTACTAAAAGAAAACAGCCCCGATGCTACCAAATGTGAGTGTGCAAGGACTGCGAGATCGAAAGGAAATGTGAGATCATGAAGTCAATGCTTAGAGATTAGAGGCTTAAATAAAATGCATTAAAACCTGAAGAGGGCTGGGAAATGGCTCGGAGTGTGATCCTGCTGCTCATCCTTTCTAATATTCCAAACTCTACAGAATTCAGTCGGATAACGTCTTAGTTAGGGTTTCTGCCGCTGTGATGAAACACTACGACCAAACGGACTTGGGGAGGAGAGGGTTCGCTTGCCTTACACCTCCACACTGTAGCCTGTCACTGAAGGAAGTCAGGACAGGAACTCAAAACAGGGCAGGAACCTGGAGGCAGGAGCTGATGCAGAGACCATGGAGGATGCTGCTTACTGGCTTGCTCCCCATGGCTTGCTCAGCCTGCTTTCTAATAGAACCCAGGACCACCTGCCCAGGGGTGTTCCCACCCACAATGGGCTGGAAATCATTAGATCTTATATTGGCATTTTTCTTCATTGAGGCTATCTCCTCTCTAATGACTCTAGCTTGGTCAAACTGACATAAAACTAGCCAGCCCAGATTAATGCTGGCTTAAACTTTGAATGAGTTGAATGATATCTATTGTTGCCTTTTGGTTGTTGTTGCTGTTACTGTTGTCACAGAAAGAGCCATTGGGAATGAGCAGGTGGGGCTCAGAATTAAGGAGTGTGTGCCACTCTTGCAGAGAACCCAAGTTCAGTTCCCAATACCCACACTGATGGCTTCCAACTCCAGCTCTAAAAGGGTAAGACACCTTTGACCTGCACAGGCACCAGAATCACACACATATGCAATTAACTAAAAAAACAAACAAACAAACAAAAAACAACAAATCTTAAAAAAAGAACATGAGGTTGATGCCAAGCAAGAACAAACCTATACGTAACAATGGCACAGCTGTTATGAACGTAACCAACTGCTCTCTGATGGGATTTGAAGCCTACTCCACAGGCAACATTCCGTATTTGGAACCTTAAACCTACTAACATCCCACTGTAGGGAATGCCATAGGACTGAAGGGAAAACCCGATTCTGCTGTTTGCTGAAGTCAGTTTCCTCCTCCACAGAAAGGGAATAAAGCAGGTTTATTTGGTTGCACACTGGGATCAGCAATCTCAGACATGTAAAGTTAAATAGACATGGCATCAAATCACCTTCCAAATATATATGTTTATACCCATAGACAATTGTCACTCCCACACTTAATTTTGGATGCTTCTTCCCATGACTTATGGCTTTTCAAGGAGCTGAGAACAAGTGATGACTGATTGCTATGTGAGGTATTTATATCAGCCCCGAGCATACGTAAATACACATGTTTCTTGATTCTCCTTTGAAAGTGATGTTTGTGTCATTTCAAAATTTGCTACAGGCCTATACCTGATAGCACATGCCTGTAGAGCCAGCACTCCAGAGATTCCCACTCATGAGGCAGCACCACAGGCTAATATTACACGAAGCATACAGTATTCACAACTTCTGTGATTTCTGACCACACAACCTGACTGCCTTGGAATAGTCAAAGGATATTAATGGACAGGTGATTAAAACTTGCTGTATGTGGCCCAGGACTAAAACTATAATTTAAAAAGAAAAACCAACCAAACAAACAAACAAGAACCAACAACAACAAAAAACAAAACAAACAACAACATCAAAACCCAACCCAGAATGTCTAGTTTCAACTCAACTCAAGGTAAAGCAACCAAAATGGCTTTACAGTGACGCATCAGGTTGCCTCTGGACAAAGTAAGTTTTCCATTTTTCGACACAGCAACACTTTGCTTTGTAATAGACAGATTTGACCCCAGGAGCTCCCAAAAATCTGAAACCGATATGGTACTTAAAGCTGCTGCAGTGCAGCGCAATTGACTCAAGGTTCATAGTCTGTTTGTTTTTCTGTGCATCAGCAAGACCACTGCCCGGTCTGCTGAGTCTAGCTGGCAGCCACTTGTGGGGTGGGTTCTTGGCTCCTGCCTTCATCTATGGAATTTATCAACTTCTTTTCTTTTGCTCTGAGCCCCTTCTTTGACAGATGGTTTTAACTTCAAATTACAAATAATTTTCTCTCTGGGTACTGTCTCAGTCCCCAACTTACACTTAACATTTTAGGTAATTGCTTGCCGTTCATCATCTAGGCAACTTGCACGTCTAAACTTACAGCATGTGGCTGGTTATATGGGCATCTGTATGTAAACACGTGTGTTCTGATTCAAATAGCCCTGCTGCGTTATTCTCACGCACAGCATCCTGAACAAGAAGAAAGTAGAAGTGACAGGTTCTCCAGACAGTTAAAGAGTCCCTGTTTCCTATACACCATCAGTGTCTACTTTTTTTCCACAGCTTCCCAACTCAGAGAAATATTGAAAGGTCTCCAACTGTCATGTGGGTAGTTAAATTAGATTACCTGTAATTGTTTTCCCAAGTCTGAGAATTTTAGACGCTGATAATTAGCTTGAATGGAAATCAGCCTTCAAATGGGACTATTTCCCATATTTGTCTTTTAGCCACATATTCTAAGTCATCCTGCCTGGTCCTCTGAGATCAGTGATAGGGAATGAAATGAAAAATATATATAGATACAAATGAATTCATCAGTTATTTGGTTGCATCCAAGATGTCAAAATGAGTAAGACTTAATTTCATGCTCAGAAATGTCATTGTCCAGTAGGGAATGGAGCCATTTCAGATCACTTCATAACATTATGAAGAAGCAGTAGAAGTTAAGTCCAGGGTGTCATGAGATCACAGAGGAGAGACACTCAGCCTATTTGAGGAGAGCATATGATACAGAGCTTGAAAATCATCCAGAGGCGGGCTGCAGAGAATGCTCAGAGGTTAAAAGCACTGGCTGCTCTTCCAGTGTTTCTGAGTTCAATTCCCAGCAATCACATGGAGGCTCACAACCATCTATAATGAGATCTTTTGCCCTCTTTTGGGCCACTGGCTTACATGCAGGCAGGATACTGTATAAATAATAAATAAATCTTAAAAGAAAGAAAGGAAGGAAGGAAGAAAAGAAAGGAAAAGAAAAGAAAAGAAAGGAAAAGAAAATTATCCAGAGGAAATTATTACTGAGATGGTCCTTAAACTAATAGCCTTGGGCAAGCAAGATGGGTTGATGGGTAAAAATGCTTTTCATACAAGCCTAAAGACCTGAGTTCAATACCCAAGTTTAATACCTAGGACCCACAATGTAAGGTGAGAACTGACTTCCAAAAGCTGTCTTTTGACTTCCCTTTGAGCCATGCCATACATATCTGCACACACACACATACCAATAATAATAATAATAATAATAATAATAATAATAATAATAATAATAATA
>OU015750.1:47936683-47951683 GCA_907169655.1 Acomys percivali
TCTCTCTCTTTCTCTTTCTCTCTCTCTTTCTCTTTCTCTCTCTCTCTTTCTCTCTCTTTCTCTTTCTCTCTCTTTCTCTTTCTCTCTCTCTTTCTCTCTCTCTCTTTCTCTTTCTCTCTCTCTTTCTCTTTCTCTCTCTCTCTCTCTCTCACACACACACACACACACACACCACCACCAACAACAACAATAAATAACTTAAATTTTTAGGAGGTGATATAAATGTTTAATATTTGTCTTACTTGTATGTGTGTGTCTAACTATATGCGTATGCCCACAGAGGTCAAAAGAGGCATCGTGCAGTGGTGGCACACGCCTTTAATCCTAGCAGTCGGGAGGCAGAGGCAGGCGGATCTCTGTGATTTTTGAAGCCAGCCTGATCTACAGAATGATTTCCAAGACAGCCAGGGCTGTCACATGGAGAAACCCTGTCTCAAAGCACTACACACACACACACACAGGCATTGGCTCCCTGGAACTAGAGTTACATGTGGCTGTGAGCTGTGATGCAGAGACCGAGAACCAAACCTAAGTCTCCTGACAGAACAGCTGGTGCTCTTTACTGCTGTGCCATCTCTCCAGCCCTAAATTCTTAACTTTCTCCTTCTGCTTCCCAGGTTTTTTTTTTAAGTTTGAGTTTACTAACATTCTTTAATGGTGATCATTGAAAGTGGGGCAACTGCACTGTTAGGAGAATTCATCTACTTCATATATGGATATGGGTCCCAGGATTCAAACTCCAATCTTGAGGTTTGGGTGGCAGATGCCCTTGGCCACTCACCATTCTCCCTGGCCCCTTTATCACTCCTAATGATAATATTCTTCTACCAATCAAGGTCTTAAGTCCATTGACCAACAGGTTTGAAGTGTTGATATGCTTTGAAGTTTAAAATTTTTTCAATACCATATGTGACTGCCTTTGTAAATCCACCTAATTGTGCAGTGTAAGGCAGTGATGGGAAAGGACACAATCCTTACAAGAGTACAACAACGCCTGACAATTCCCAGAAGCATCAGAGGACCCGTGCTGGTCCTGCCTCCTGCACATGTTTGTCAAAAAGACCCATATGGCTGTGGCTTTGGCTTGTGGTATTCTGTAGTACAGCAAGGATTCATAGAAAGCTACCACACCTTGGGCAGCATGGTAGTTGTGGTTATTTTATCAGAATCCTAAAATAACAGCTCAAGTTCAAATCCTAGTCACACGGTTCTTGCCTCTTTCTGCCTCATCTTCCCCACCAGTAAAATACGTTCAGTGATGTTATGATGCTACGATGAAAAATGAACTACTAGATGCAAGCCCTGTTTGCCCGGCATATGGTGAGAGCTCGGTAAGTGAGAGCAGTTACTACTGGTCTCATCGTTCAAGCTCATCCTGCGTTTCCTCTATGGCTCCCAACCCTACCGATGAGTGAAGGTGTGAGACCTCAGATACATGCAGGAGGCCCTGGCTTCTAGCCATAGCTAGGAAAGAAAACACCTATTAGGTGCCTGAGCAAGAGGCAGTTGAACCACAAATGCACTTACTTTGATATTTACAGGAGGAAAGGGGGAAAAAAGAGTTCTGGCTCTTGTAGTTTACACCTGATTAGTTTTAATATCCTTACCTCACTTTTCCTAAGGTGCTTCTTTGGTGCCTCGGAAAAGGTGTTTTAATTCTGGAGAGCATCTGACCTGTACTAACGTGGCTGGTCCCCATATGGTCACCTGACAAGCAGAGGAGTTGGTGGCAACCGGCCCAAGGTCATGAGCCCATCTGACTTCAAAGGCAATTTTCTGCTATCATTGTAGACTCAATTTTCTTAACCAATATATTTTATTACAACTTATTAACCGAGCGTAAGCCACTTATAACCCGACTAGCCAAAACAATAGGAGAAGAGGATTAAGGAACACAATAACAAAATTGTAAGGATATCAGTTCCAAGGAGCGATTCTCCTGGCATAATCAGCAGGATTTCTTCTGCTGGAACTGGGAGCAACCAGAACCCGGAACCTTAGCAGGAGCCTAGAGCCCCGAAGCCTTCTCTTGAGTGGTTCTCTCTAGGAGCATCTCAAAGTGCAGCGATGAACAGCCAAAACTCTCCCAAGTCTCCAAAGGCCCTGCCTCTAGTTCTGGGCTCATTTATATAACTCCTCCCAGAGTCTGTTCACGGGATCTTTTCAGCTGGCAACAATCAAGCTCCCACACGAGGTGGTTGGTCTTCTAGTGAATTAACCTCACCTGTTCTCTCACAAGACCATCCCGATCCCACACTTGGGATCCTGAAAAATAGGTTTATCTCTCCTTCATATCATAGCGTGCTCTCCTTTCCTAACCAGTTAATGTATCCATCGATAACTATTTGTTAAGCGTGTGTTCATTTGTTAGCCCTGTTCTATGATTCACAAATGGCTGCTATGACCATAGATTCAGTAGTGAGGCGAAGAAATAGACACGGACAAAGATTCCTGCTTCACAGGGTTTACAGTCTAGTGAGAGGGGACCTGAACCAAATAAATAAGAGAGAACACCATGTCAGACGCCCAACGGTGCTATGGGGAACAAGGAAGGAAATAAGCTGTCTACATTAGTAAGAGCGAGGAGGCAAGGCTTTTGACAGGTCAGTGAAGGACTTGCTGAGAAAATGGCATTGGGTTGAGTAAAGGAAGGGACTTCACATACTCACTTGAGGAGCTAGCAGGCAGGAAGAGAGATGGTAAGAACAAAGGTCTTACAGAGAGGCAGTGCTGTGTGTTCAAGGAACAGTGGTAGGAATTTATAGCTGCAGGGGAGGCAGCAAGAAAGAATTAACACCAAGGCCAAATTGTTTAATCTTTTTTTTCCCCCCTGTGGTATTTCTTTTTTTTTATTTTATTTTTATTTTTATTAATTTATTCTTGTTACATCTCTATGGTTATCCCATTCCTTGTATCCTCTCATTCTCCCCTCCCTCCCATTTTCCCCTTATTCCCCTCCCCTATGACTGTTCCTGAGAGGGATTACCTCCCCCTGTATTTGCTCATAGGGTATCAAGTCTCTTCTCAGTGACCTGCTGTCCTTCTTCTGAGTGCCACTAGGTCTCCCCCGCCAGGGGACATAGTCAAATGTGAGGCACCAGAGTACACGAGAAAGTCAAATCCCTCTCTCCACTCAAGTGTGGAGACTATCCTGTCCATGGGCTAGATCAGGGTAGGGGTTTAAAGTTTACCGCCTGTATTGTCCTTGGCTGGTGCCTTAGTTTGAGCGGGACCCCTTGACCCAAATCTGCCTATCATAATGTTCTACTTGTAGGTTTCTAGGACCCACTGGATCCTTCTACATTGCTATTCTCCCATTGTTTAGTCTTTAGCAGTTGTAAGGTCACTAGCTTTTATTCTGACTTAGACAGGGTGCCATCAGAGGATGTACAGGAACTAAAATAAGTTAAAAAAAAAAAGATGATAATATTAAGATAGCACCAATTTTTTTTTTCATTTGTTTTGTTTTGTTTTTGACACAGAGTCTCAACTATATATCCCTGGCTGTCCTGTAACTCATTATGTAGACCAGGCTGGCCTCAGACTCACAGAGATCTGCCTGTCTCTGCCTCCTGAGTGCTGGGATAAAAGGTGTGTGCCACCACATCCAACTACCCTGGCAATGAGCATGGAAAAAAACTCAAAAGAAAAAAAAATCCACCCCTGTAACGTGTCGAACTCACTCAAGCTCTTAAAAAAAAAAAATGCACTCACTGTACATGCCTGCAGAGTGTATCATTGTCAGAAAATATAATCGACAAACATAAAGGATATGAAACACAAACAAATTTATGTGCTCAATGTCAAGAATTTTCAGTTCTACTTAATTGAGTGGGGAGCTCACAAAAAACAAAACAAAACAAAAAAAACCTTCACACCTCTTCGATCATCTAATCTAAAGTCAAATAGCTGTGCCCTTTAAAAGACTAGCTATTCCATCTGACATTTAAAGCCATGCTATGAAAAAAGGCTAACTGACCCGTCTGTCTCTTGTATTCTAAGCTAAGGAGCTACAGAGCAATTCACTCCAGCCATGCCCATTAAAGTCAGAGCGCACTGAAGCTAGCTTCACCTTAAATACTGTGCTTGGCTGTTAGGTTCTGCATCTCTTTTATGTAGATCTATGCAGAGGTCCAAAAGGTATGTGCTGTAGTGTCCAGAACATTTACTCCTGGATCCAAGGAGAGTCCCAGGGCCAAAACAGGACCAATGCTCAAGGGAGCAGGAGGGAAAACCGGAAATGATTCTGCAAAATTCTTAGGGGAAACAAGACACCCAGAGCTGAAAGCAAACCATAAGCCACAGCTTTCCAGTTCTGAGATGACAGTGGGGAGCATCTGTTTGCCAGTTAAACACACTGTCATTTACATGAGGGACTACGCTTAATGGTCAAAGCATTAAGCTCACTGAAGGGTGACATGTTTTGTTTGCAGTAATGTGTGGCTGCACAGCCTTTCTGTCCACTGCTCACGCCCAATATAAGGGAAATAGCCTTGTAAGCCCCTTCCCCGTTAAATCAAATGCTCATTGCTGAAGCCTGTGCCTGGCAAATGAAGTCAGGGTGCTCTGCACCCAGCATTCGCCAGGGTGAGTGCCAGGATGGCAAGGTAACCAATTGTCCTTACAGAAATTCAATGCAGAGAACCACAGAGCCTGTGGCTGTGAAAACTGATAGTCTAATGGCTTTGGGTTTTATTGTTATTTGGTCATCGTGTTAAAGAAACAAAACTAGAGAGACGTTTCCCAAACAGCTTACCTAATACGCTGTCAGTTGTTAAACAATTACATTATGAAATGGAAATTAACTGTTATGATCAAACCATATGGCTAATATAATTGATTGCTTCACACTTTTGGGAAGATGGAAATCACAAGTCAAAGGATAACAGAATAGATTTTTTTTTTTTCAAAATTAACTATGGGTGATAAGTTATATTTTGGGGGAAATTGAGGGGTTTATTTTTTCTTTTTTATTTATTATTCTCTCATATGTTACATCCCAACTGCAGTTGGCCCTCCCTCACCTCTCTTCCCCCCCCCCCCCCCCCCCCCCCCCTACCCCCTCATCTCCCCCCAGAAAAGAACAGACCTCCCAAGGCCATCAACCAAACGCGGCATAACAAACTACGATAAGACCAGGCACATATTCTCACATCAAGGCTGGATGAGGCAACCCAGGAGGAAAAGGGTCCCAAAGACAGGCAAAAGAGTCAGAGGTAGCCCCCTCTCCCACGGTTAGGAACCCCGCAAAAACACCAAGCTACACAACCATAGCCCGTGTGCAGAGGACCTGGGGCAGACCCGTGCAGGCTCCTGGATTCTGAGAGCGCACTTGAGTCCCGGTCAGTTGATTCTGTGTTCTTGATCCCTCTGGTTCTCCCAGACCCCCCTCCCTCTCCTCCGCAGGACTCCCCGAGCTCTGTCTAACACTTGGCTGTGGGGCTCTGCATCTGCTCCCACAGTTGATGGACGAAGCCTCGCTGGTCTCTGAGGATGGTTCTGCTAGGCATGGGTCCCAGCACACCTATTCGGGCAGGACAAACTGTAGGTTAGAGGTTGCGGCTGGATTGGTGCCTCAATCCCTCCACTTGAGGCCTTGCCTGGTTTCAGAGGATGGTGGGTTCAGGCTCTGAACCCCATTACTAGGGGTTCAGATGTGTCCCCCATTACTAGGAGTCTGTTCTAGAGTCACCCTCTTAGATTACATGCAGTTTCCATTGCGCTAGGTTTCTACCTCACTCTCGAAATGCCCCTCCCCCATTCCAGTCGTCTCTCCCAGTTATTCTCTGGAAGGTTTTGTTTTGTTTTTTAAGATTTATTTATTTGTCATATACACAGTGTTCTGCCTGTATGTCCTAGGGAAGCTTTCCTAGCCATGGTACCCTATCATGGAAACTCTACAAGCAGTCGCTAAGACTGCTGAGAGTGAGTAAAAATTCCCAACCTACCTCACTAAGTCTAAGCAGCTTCCCTTGTTCCGCTAGGATCCTCCGCTATGGACCCAGCCAAAAGGCTCCAAAAAGTGCTAAGTCCCTCTCCCATCCAAAGGCTGAGTGTCCGGGACCTCTCCCTACCAACTCACAGAGGCTCGAGGTCCCAGATCCCGTCAGACACCTCCTGATTGGTTCGGCAGGTAAGCCTTCTTCAGCTTATAGCCAAAGAAAAGGGGACATAGTACAGAGGTGGCCCCAAAACAATTGTTTCCTTTTCTCTAACAAGAATGAACCAAACCCCAGTCCCACAAAGCCGCCAGCGCCCAGGGTCCAGTGCTGCAGAGCACACTTGAGAAACCCTGGGAAATCTGTGAAGGACCCGCAAGGGGTGACCCTTTAGGGACCGAGTCAGGAGCTGACACACAGATCCACAGCAGTTGGTTTGGGCCTTGTGGGTCTGTCTTGCTTCATGGTCTGCGAGGAACTTGCTTCGTGGTCTGCGAGGAAACAGCGGAGACAGCAGGCTCGCTCTGTGGCTGCCAGGTGTCTGACACAGGCGTGGATCCTGAGGTGGTGTGGAAGCCACCCTCTGGTTACAGCACACTCCAAACCGAATCAGAGGATCATCTGAGGACTACAACAAAGCATCACACCACTTTTTGCAACAAGAGTTTAGGGCCCACCAGTTGATGGGGTGGGGAGGGCGGGGTCCAGATTGTGACCAATTACAACCCAAGAGGATATTGGGTCCCAAAACTACCATAATGATAATCACACAATGATGCTTTTAAAAGTGTGCGGTTTTCCAGTACATGGGACTCATGGGGATCATCTTCACAGGGAGCACCAGAGACCTACTAAGAGGTAAGTAAGACTTGGGTAAAGCCAGTTTTCTTAAAATCTTTTAAAGAAGTCTTCCAACAGTTAGATTTGGAAGGTACCTTTCTGCTTAGCTGGTTGGTTTGGGTTTGGTTTTGGAGACTGTGTAGCCCTGCCTGTCCTGGAACTCAATTATACTGACCTCAAACTCAAAGATCTGCCTGTCCCTGACTCCTGAGTGCTGTGATTAAAGGTGTGGACCACCACCGCTCAGATTAGAAGTGCCTTTTCAAACACAGGAGAAACTTTTTAAAAAAAAAAAAAAGATTGATTTATTATGTATACAGTGCTCTGCCTACATGTACACCTGCCCACCAGAAGTGGGATGGTTGAGAGCCACCATATGGTTGCTGGGAATTGAACTCAGGACCTTTGGAAGAGCAGACAGTGCTCTTAATCACTCAGCCATCTCTCCAGCCCCCACAAGAGAAACTCAAGGTGTGGAATAGCTGGGTCTTGAGGAAGCCCTATTCCAAGTTTTCTGAGAAAGCACCAGATTGATTTCCAAAGTGGTTGTACTAGTTTGCACTCCCACCAACAATGAAGGAGTGTTCCCCTTTCTCTACATCCTTACCAGCATGTCACTTGAGATTTTTAAAATTAGTTTATTCAGATTACATCTCATCTTGGTAGCCTGCTTATTTTTTCTGAGTGCCACTAGACCTCCCCACCATGGAGAAGTAGTCAAATACGGGCCACCAGAGTTCACATCTGAGTCAGTCCCTGCTGTACACTCAACTGCAGAGAATGTCTTGCCCACTGGCTAGATCTGAGAAGGGGTTCAATGTTTACTGCAAGTATTGTCCGGTTGACAATACTGCACTAGTTTGAGCAGAACCCCTGGGCCCAGATCTGCCCGGCATGATGTTCTTCTTGTAGGTTTCTAGGACCCTCTGGATCCTTCAGTTTTCCCATTCTTCCATACCTTCTCTCACCTAGAGTCCCAATAGGATGTCCTCACAACTATCCCAATCTCTTGGTAAGTGAAGACTATCATGTGACATGCCTTTTGGGCTAGTGTCCAAATATAAGTGAATATATACCATGTGAGTCTTTCTGCTTCTGGGTTAACTCACTCAATATGATCTTTTCTAGTTCCATCCATTTGTCCACAAATTTCGGGATTTCCTTGTTTTTTATAGCTGAATAGTATTCCATAGTGTAAATGTACCACAGTCTTTATTCTTCAACTGAGGGACATTTAGGTTGTTTCCAGGTTCTGGCTATTATGAATAAGACTGCTATGAACAAAGTTGAGCAAATGTTCTTGTTGTGTGCTGGAGCATCTTCTGGGTATATTCCAAGGAGTGGAATAGCTGGGTCTTGAGGAAGCCCTATTTCCAGTTTTCTGAGAAAGTGCCAGGTTGATTCCAAAGTGGTTGTACAAGTTTGCATTTCCACCAGCAATGAAGGAGTGCTCCCCTTTCTCCACATCCTCGCCAGCATGTGCTGTCACTTGAGATTTTGATCTTAGCCATTCTGATGTGTGTAAGATGGAATCTCAGAGTTGTTTTGATTTGCATTTCTCTGACGACTAAGGGCATTGAGCATTTCTTTAAGTGTTTCTCAGCCATTCGATAGTCCTCTGTTGAGAATTCTCTGTTTAGTTCTGAGCCCCATATCTTAATTGGGTTATTTGGTTTGGTGGTGTTTAATTTCTTGAGCTCTTTATATATTTTGGATATTGGCCCTTTGCCAGATGTAGGGTTGGTGAAAATATTTTCTCAGTCTGTAGGATGTTGCTTTGTTCTGTTGACAGCATCTCTTGCCTTACAGAAGCTTCTCAGCCTCATGAAGTCACATTTATTGTTGATCTTAGAGCCTGGGCTGTTGGTGTTCTGTTCAGGAAGTTGTCTCCTGTGCCAGTGAGTAGTTCAAGGTTCTTCCCCACTTTTTCTTCTAACAGATTTAGTGTGTCTGGTTTTATGTTGAGGTCTTTAATCCACTTGGACTTGAGTTTTGTGCATGGTGATAAATATGGATCTACTTGCATTTTTATACATGTAGACACCGGTTAGATCAGCACCATTTGTTGAAGATGCTATCCTTTTTCCATTGAATAGATTTGGCTTCTCCACAAAATAGAAATGGATGGAACATTACCAAATTCATTCTATAAGGCCACAGTCACTTTGGTACCTAAACCTCACAAAGACCCAACAAAGAAAGAGAATTTCAGACCAGTTTCACTTATGAACATTGATGCAAAAATACTCAAAAAATTCTCGCAAACTGAATCCAAGAGCACATCAAAAATATCATTCACCATGACCAAGTAGGCTTCATTCCAGGCATGCAGGGATGGTTCAATATATGGAAATCCATCAATGTAACCTATCACATAAACGAACTGAAAGAAAAAACACATGATCATCTCCTTAGATGCCAAAAACACATTTGACAAAATCCAACACCCATTCATGTTTAAAGTCTTGGAGAGATCAGGAATACAAGGCACACACCTAAACATAATAAAGGCTATATACAGCAAGCTGATAGCCAACATCAAATTAAATGGAGAGAAACTCAAGGAAATTCCACTAAAATCAGGGACTAGACAAGGCTGCCCATTCTTTCCATATCTCTTCAATATAGTTCTTGAAGTTCTAGCTAGAGCAATAAGACAACAAAAGGAGATCAAGGGGATCCAAATGGAAAAGGAGGAAGTCAAATTATCCCTATTCGCAGATGATATGATAGTATACATAAGTGACCACCAAAATTCCACCAGAGAACTCCTACAGCTGATAAACATCTTCAGCAAAGCAGCTGGATACAAAATTAACTCAAAAGAGTCAGTAACCCCCTATATGCAAATGATAATCATGCTGAGAAATAAATTACTAACCCACATACTTCACCATAGCCAGAAGTAATATAAAGTATCAAGGTGTAACTCTAACCAAGAAAGTGCAAGACTTGTATGGAAAAAAAACTTCAAATTTCTGAGGAAGAAAATTGAAGATGACATCAAAAGATGGAAAGATCTCCTTTGTTCATAGATTGGGAGAATTAATATAGTAAAAATGGCTATCTCACCAAAAGCAATTTACTAATTCAATGCAATCCCTATCAAAACACCTATACATTTTTTTAAAGACATTGAAAGATCAATTCTCAACTTCATATGGAAAAACAAAAAACCCAGAATAGCTAAAACAGTCTTTTACAATAAAAGATCCACAGGAATCTCCAGCCCTGATCTCAAGCTGTACTACAGAGCAACAGTAATTAAAACAGCATGGTACTGGCATACCAATAGGCTGGTTGACCAATGGAATTGAATCAAAGACCCAGAAATAAATCCACACACATGGACACTTGATTTTTGACAAAGAATCCCTTAGCTTTTAAACGGCTCAGACATTGGAGGCCCACACGTGTCTAGTGGGAGTTTCTCTTGCCCATGTTGGGGCTGGAACCACTGACTTCAGTCAAAAGTTACAGGGTTGTATTGTCTCCAATGAGCCTGACAGCAACATAGTGAAACAGGTTCTTGTTGTTATGGCCCTTTTACAGGTGAAAAAGCAGAAATGCAAAGAGTTTTTTTTTTTTTAAATCAACTACCAGAGCCCTGGACAGAACAAGCTCAACACTCTATGGCTTTAAATTTGAAGGGCAGCAAGCAGAGACAGAATGCAGCCTCATCTGGACTCCCCCGTCCCTCCTATTGCAAATGAACTCACCATCTGGATTATAACCTTGGCTTTGGATAGGATGGCTGTGTGACTTTGGGCAACTAGCTTAACACCTCTTAGGCTCTGGTTCTTAGCTAAAAAACAAATAATAAAACAAAACCTTGGAATAATAATACATAAACAAAGTAGGCTTTTTTGGTTTTGGTTTTGCTTTTGCTTTTCAAGACAGGGTTTCTCTGTGTAGCCTTGGCTGTCCTGGACTCAGTTTGTAGACCAGGCTGGCCTCGAACTCACAGTGATCCGCCTGCCTCTGCCTCCCGAGTGCTGGAATTAAAGATGTATGCCACTACCACCCATCCTCAAGTAGGCATTTTTAAAAGACCGTTGTAAGGATTAATTGAAGATAATTTATCTTTTCCCTCACTTATTTCCCTTCTCAGTTTCTCCCTGCCCAGTACAGTGCCATGAACATATTAATAAATGCTCAAAATAAGGTATCTTCTTTCTTGCAAATGACACCTCCCACTGTGCCCTACTCACAGCCCAGCTCTGACCAGACAACATCTGACCTCAAGCCTGTGAAGCCTTAGCACAATGGCCTCAGCCTCCAAAGACACAGAGAGCAGCACACTTGCACCTCTTTGCTATTGCTAAGGATGAACTACTCACAAAATTCTGCAGACGGGCTTTAGTGTGAACTTCTCATACACTGGTCCTATCTTCCCAACCACCCACTGTCGTAAAACTACCACGATCCTTATTTTACAGCTGAGGTGTAGACACAGAAAGAATTGGGAACTTGACTACAATCACACCACAAATGAGCAGGTTAAAATCAGGAAGCTACTGCATTGGAAATGTGGCTGATATGGGAGGACGTGGTGTACCTTTAGAAGACATGATGGAAAAGCCAGGTGGTGGTGGCAGCCCATGACGTTAGTCTGAGCACTCGTGAGACAGAGGCAGAGGCAGAGGCAAAGGCAGAAGTAGGAGACCTCTGAGTTTGAGGCCAGCCCGCTCTACAGAGTAAGCTCCAGGACAGTCAGGGCTACACAGAGAAATCCTGTCTTGGAAAATCAGAAGAGAGGGAGGAGGAGGGAGAGGAGGAAAAGGAGAGGAGGAGGAGGAGAAGAATGACAACAGGACAGAGCCTGTCACAATATGAATCTGCAAGAGCTGGCCAGGACTTCTGAAAACTAAGGTCGTCAAACAACTAGGCACTAGGGCTGAAGGTGTAGCTCAGTTGGTAGAGTGCTGATGCAGCATGTATGAAAGCCCTGATTCAGTGTATAAAGCCAAGTGCAGTGGTCCACACCTATAATCCCAACACTCAGAAAGAAGAGGCAGGAAGATCATAAGTTCAGGCCATCAACTCTGTAGCAAGTTCAAGGCCAAACTGTGACTATAGGTGGGCTTGTCTCAAAGAATTAAATTAACTTTTTTTTTCCCTCCAGACAGGGTCTCATTATATAGCTCTGGCTGTCCTGGAACTTACTCTGTAGACCAGGCTAAATTAACTTTTTTTAAAAAATTTATTATAATTCATTCATATTACATCTCGATTGTTATCCCTTGCCTTGTATCTCCCCATTCCCACACTCCTTCCCTCTTCTGCCCTATTCCCCTCTTCCCCCACCATCTGACCACAACCTATTAGGCCTCCTCCTGATAGCCTGCATCCTCACCCTCACCTGCCCCCCCAACATCCTTTCCTCGGTGTGCCCCCAGGGCTTCCCAGCCAAGAGGAAGTGAGATCACATTGCAGGCAGTCCCCACTTCCCCCCAGCCTTGGAGAACAATCTGTCCATTGGCTAAATTGACTTTTAAAGAGACTTATATATGTTTGGGCTTTCCTACCCAACCCCACCTCTTTCACTTGACCTAAAGCAGGCTGTGTGAGAGACTTCCTCCATACAGTCCATCCCAGCCTTACCCTTGGGCCCTAGATTGCCTCTATTTTGGTATGCCCCTCCACACACATCTCTGAGCTACCTCAATTATCACTCACTCGCCCCCACCCCCACAATCTCTCAGTACCCTTTGGGGGAGCACTTTTTAGGTTCAGGTCTTTGTATTCTTTGTTTCATTTCTCCATTTCTTTCTTCTGCAAACACTGCAAACAGAAGAACTTGGGCCAGCTCAGGACCACTCCCCTGTGCTTCAGGTCCCCCCCCCTTTGGTAGATCTGGAAGTGATGGAGAGCTTTAGGTTGCCCCCCCATGGATCTGGAAGTGATGGAGAGCTTTGGGTCCCCCCCCTTTGCTGATCTGGAAGTGATGGAGAGCTTCTGGTCCCCCCCCCTTTTGATGGGTCTGGAAGTGATGGAGAATCTGAGGGTTCTAACAACTTACATGATCAGAACCTGATTTCCCCCTCCATCCCCCCGCAAAAGAGAACTCAGTAGCCCCCAGTACTTGCAAGACCTCTTTCCAACACCTTCCTTCACCAGAGACCCACACACACAACCAAAGGCTGAGTGCAGGTTAGCCCCTGAGATCTCCACTTCTCCCTTTCTGGTTAAGCATAGCAGCCAGGGCACAGAGTTTGGAGTGAGTTTTGATTTGCTTGAGAGAAACTCCTATGACTGCCCTCACGCCAACCATTCCAGCATTAGCCCTGAGTTTGTCTTTCTTCTGTCACCATCACTTATCATTTGTTCAGTCAACAAGCCTTTTTGAGCTTCCACTGTGGTGAAGACTCTGGGGATACCCAGCCAAACCCCATACTTACCACTTACCCTCTCCTGCTGCCAAGATCCAATCTACGTGAAGGAAGAGCCTCTGAGGCGGAGGAGGAAAATAATCAGGCAAGGCAGCTATGCTCACCACTATACCACCAACGCCACCCCATATTTGGCCACCTCCTCTGGGTGGGGAGGCCTGAGGGCACTCAAAGAAAGAATAAGCTGGCTACCAAGATGAGACTTGATAGCCTATGACCATATAATGGGGGAGGAGGTCCCCCTAGGTCTTAGACCTAGGGGAGGGTGAAAGCGGGAGGGAGGGAGGAAGGGGAGGATACCAGTGAGGAGATAACAATTGAATTGTAATCTGAATAAATTAATTTTAAAAATTAACTAAAAAAAAAATCAAGGAAGACTTCCAAAGACTTGGGCGCAACAGGCAACTGAGGCAGTGACCCAGAGAGAGACCTGATCAGTGTCCCTCACCTCACCAGCATGCCAGACCCGTCCCACATATCAGCTGGGCTCTTCTCAGTCTTTTGACCCTAAATGCCCCCACTTCAAGCACCCTTTGGGGACTTCTGAGTTTAAGGACAGAGAGGCTCTTTTCAGAGGTGGGTTACCTTGGAACCAGACAGATGCCTCCTGCTCCTCACCAAAACCGACTTCATGCACTTGAGTGAGTTAATTCGCTTTTTACAAAACATTAATTGCTCCCCTGTCTGTCCCTTAGGGACCACAGTGAACCTGGGTGTCCATCTGAGAGCCGGGCTTAGATGAACCTCCCTATGGGGAGAGCCAGGGAGGCCAGGCCCCCTGAACCCCTGTGGAATGTGGACACTGTCTACACAGTCCAGATCCAGATCCAGGATGTTACACTTGCCTCTGCTTTGCTGCGGAGAGCCTCGGCTCTTCTTCACAGCACCTTGTGAGGAATGGGGGGGGGGCAGAGGAGAAGGGGGGGAGAAACAGGGGTGGTGTCGGGGACAGGCAGGCATTTCCCAGCTGCACAGCCTGCTGGGAAAGCCAGGCCAGGGCCTACAGGAGAAAATAGAATGTTGGGGCTGAAAGGGGCCACCTAGGGAGCCCTCCAAAGGACAGGAAGTCCAAAGGGAGAGGGGAAAGAAAAAGAGGGAGGGAGGGTGGGAGGGAGAGAGGGAAAGAAACTGCTTGCAAGATACCCCCAAACTGTTGTGCTGTGAAGCGACTGAATTCTAAACCTCAGTGTCCTGAATTGCCACCTTCTGCCAGCCCAAGAGGAAAAACTGGGGAGAGGGTGTGGTGGCACATGCATTTAATCTCAGCACTTGGGAGGCAGAGACAGGCAGATCTCTGTGAGTTCGAAGCCACTCTGGTCTACAGAGTGAGTTCCGGGGCATCCAGGGCTGTTACACAGAGAAATCTTGTCTCAAAAAAAAAAAAAAAAAAAAAATCAGTCAAACAAAAAAGTTCCTCTCACAACAGACTTTCACCTCAGTGAAATGGAGGTGTGACCGAAACTGCCTCCGAAGCAGATACTAAAATCTGCTTTGACAGTCCCTGGAAAATTAGAGATTACTGGACTGCCAACTGGGTATATCTGAAAAATTATACGGAAGTCTTTTAATTTCACCTCTGCAAAACAAACAAAACAGCAACAAAGAAACTTAAGGTCTCCACCTGTTTGTCTGAGAAAACCTGAATCAGCTTGGGAGGGGAAAGCTGAGGTATTAGACTCCAAGTCCTGCCCTCACCCAGCTTCCACTCCCGGGTGGAACTTGGGCTCCATCCCTCTCCCGCGAGGGAAGCGGGTGGGGTTGGGATCTACCTAACCCAACCGGACTCGCCAGGAGTTTTAGTGTCGGGGGAGGGACGGGGGGCGGGGGGA
>OU015750.1:47956683-47958716 GCA_907169655.1 Acomys percivali
AACAAAAATATACCAGAAAACGAATTGGAAATAAATCACAGAAAATGTGCCAATGTGTATAAATGGATGTGTGTATCTCTTATATATGTACTTAAGAGCACGAATATATATATGCATATACATACATATACATATATATACACATACACGCAGGTTGCATACACACATACACCCACTTTGCTGGGCCTAAACATGCAAGTTATTTTAGGGCTTCAACTCTTCAGAAAATCTCATTATGTGAGGAGTGAAGTGGCTCTGCAGGGAGCATTATGGAAATATCTAGGCTTGATTTAATGAGGCTGTTCACATTGGTGGAATATCAACTTAACAGAGAAAAGTCTACCCAGGGCGTCCAAGTTACCAAAATGAAAATTGGCAATTGAGATGATAAGAACGTGGCTTTCTTCTGCGAAATCACTTCAGGTAACAGAGATAACATTAAATAACATACATTCTATGCACCAAGAACAATGTTTTATGTACCGAGTCTCTTATCCGTCTCTCCTAATGACTTCCCTTAGCGGGTTGTTAGTACTTGACAGCAGGTCTCCGTGCGGGGAACTTTTCTCCAATTCCACATTCAAAGGAGGTCCATCAGAGAGCATGATTGGCAATTTTCGTCATAATCTGCACATTATTAGCATCAAAATTGACGTGGCAGTTAACACTGGTGGGTTTTGATGTACCTTTCTTCAAGTTCAAGGAAACCCCCATGTAGCCAGGGTTGGCAGAGCAGGTCTCAGCAACCCAGCGGTGGCTTTTCAGAGGAGAAGGCTATAGTCATGCGTGAGAAATATGCCAAGGACCATTTTACCCCAGGAAAGGGGAAAGGAGAGAGAAGGGGTCGAGAGGAATAGAGTTTGAACTCATAAAAGTATCTAAGGAAATTTTTAGGATAATATCATATATCTAGAGATTCAAGTATTTCCCAGACCGAGTGGCACTCGACAGTTGGAAAACTGAGATGAAAATGCCTCTCCACAAACTACAATGGTTTGTCAGTTTGGCCCTCACCTTCTCTCGGTTTCCCTTTCCTTCCCTGGCCAGGCTGTGCCAACCTCGATACCCATTACGTTTTGCACAAAATATGCAAAGAAGGAAAAAAAAAAAACCACCTAACCTTTTATTTCCTAAGCACTGAAACCAAAGGCGGGCCCGAGAGAAGGAACCGCGACCTTTCCCACCCTTTCCCACCTCAGCTTTGTCCTTTCCGAATAGACCTTAGCAAGCCCCACGCGCGCGCGCCGTCAAAGATATCTCCCACGCATTCTCTGTCTGCCTTGTGCCTTCTCACACTTCCACCCTCCTGCTCCCCTCGGACAAAAGCCCCTAGCTAGCTGAGACTGAGAAAAACCTGCCTTTTCCTTCTCCCCGCTCCTCCTCGTTCAAAGACAAGAAAAAGAGCAGCAGCATGAATCTTGGGGGTGGGGGTTAGGGTGGGGATTGACGCTCCCTCGCTCAAGTACTAGAGCACACAGCTCTCTCTTTGTCACTGTGCCCCGTCGCTTCTAGCCACTCCCCTGGGTGACTCTGCCCCCCGGGGGTGATCAACCAGGACTGGACACCCTGGAATTTGACTAGCCTTAGGGAGACCAGGGACTCCAGGCAGAAAGTGGAGCCTGCAAAGCGGGAACCACGTTTAGAAGGCGTAAGGTTGGGAGGGGGGCAGCTAGGTTGGAGATACAAAAATAGAGATCATTTGGGGGGACCCCCGGCCAGGCCTTCACGCCGGCTCCTTTCCCCCCCAACTCGGGCAGGTTTCTTTCGCCCACCCGTGCCCCGGGGCGCCCCCTAGCGGCAGCAGTAGCCGAGGGCCGAGCGGAACCCCGAGGGGGCGCACGCCGAGCGGCCGGCGCGGGCCCCTGGCGGCGGCGTAGTTATCTGGTGAGCGCCGCCTCGTCCCTCTGGTCCGGCGGGCTGACGGCGGTCTTGCTGAGCACCGCGGCCGAGTAAGGCAAGAAGCCGCTCTCGGAGCGCGGCGCCGCGGCGCTGCAGCCGAAGTCCGAGCCGCCCGCCGCCCCGGCTCCCCCGCC
>OU015750.1:47969363-47994041 GCA_907169655.1 Acomys percivali
CTCTCTCTCTCTCTCTCTCTCTCTCTCTCTCTCTCTCTCTCTCTCTCCCTCTCCCTCTCCCTCTCCCTCTCCCTCTCTCCTTTCTTTCCCCTACCCTCTCCTTTTCTTACTTTCCTAAAAGGTGTCAGAGTTGGGCCCCCAATTTTCAAGTGGGGTTCCAATGACCACTAAAGCTTCTTAAAGCCCATAAAATATCCCAAAGATAATAACAGAAATTAAAGCTTAAGTAAAAGACCTGAAGTGTAGTGTGTGTGTGTGTGTGTGTGTGTGTGTGTGTGTGTGTTGTTTGAATGTATGCAACTGGCAATGCTGGCAATTGCAGAAAGTGTCCTTAGGAGCCCCCCCCCCCCCAAGAACCAGACCATAAAATCACAGGCTTGTTAAAATGCCGGTTTGAAAAACCATGATGATCCATCAAATTAGCCTTTGTCTCGAAGTGCAAATACTCTTTCTTTAATAACGTGTAAATAATATGTCTGTGTAAATAATAATAAAACATAAACAATCTCATTTTCTTTATTCTCTACCCCGACCCACCCAGTACTAATGGGTACACAAATGTAGCCACGTAACACGATTCAAAACTTAGGTGCTCCAAAGTATCCAGTCTAATATTTCCCGTGCTGTTGTTTGTGCTAGGGGATGTGGCTTTAAATCAGCCGGACATGTGTGTCTACCGACGGGGAAGGAAGAAAAGGGTACCTTACACCAAACTGCAGCTCAAAGAACTGGAGAGCGAGTACGCCATTAACAAGTTCATTAACAAGGACAAGAGGCGGCGGATCTCGGCTGCCACGAACCTGTCTGAGAGACAAGTAACCATTTGGTTTCAGAACCGAAGGGTGAAGGACAAGAAAATCGTCTCCAAGCTCAAAGACACTGTCTCCTGATGTGCCGGGCGGGGGCGGCCGCAGACGCCTACACTGTCTCCTGATGTGCCGGCGGCCGCAGACGCCTTCAGTGCTTTCTGTTGTCTCCAAAAATACCTTTGGAAAGACTTGAAAATGTATTTAATTTCCCCCTTCCTTGCCTAGGATGGCAAGCATTGTGAATCCTCTTTTTTTCTCTCTCTCTTCACTTTTTCTGGCTCTAAAACTTTTTGCTGCCCAATCTGGCTGTGTAATTCTGTTTCTTATTTGCTTATTATTGGTTTTGTTCTTGTCCAGACTTTTTTTTTTAATTTTATAATTTTTACACATTGTTTCTCCCTCCAGGCCAGTATAAAAAAAAAACAAAACTTGAAGTATTTTTCAATAATCCCCCAAAATGTATTTCAGAAGTGCCTGTTGAATTTAGGGGTTTATTTTTTAACAGGATTTTATGTATGTTTCCAGCACTGATTATGCTTATAATCCATTAGGCCAGACTTGGCTTCAGCCATTCATAACCTATGATTGTGTAATTGAATCATTAGCTCTCAGAAGTTTCCCCAAGGCAAGTGGAAACAGCTCTGGGCATTCAGTGATTTAGGATCGCTGGGAGAGTCTGAAACTTGGAGGCTGAAGGCACATGATGACTTTAAAAGCAGCTACCTTATTAATATTGAAATGAAGACAATCTTTCCTATCTTTGGCAATCTCCTTTGCTGTTGGTGGTGGTTTTAGTATGCCTTGTAGCTGTAATCTTTTGAACTGAAAACAGGATTCCTCTTAAATGAATGTCTTCATTTCTCCAACTCTAGATGCAGCTATTTAAATAGTTACAATTGGCATAGTGACTCCAGATGGTATCACTTCACCCCTTTCCTTGGGTCTGTGGGAGTGGCACTGAGGCCATCTCCTCAGTCCTTGGAAAGAGACTGAGCCAATGTGGCCAGGGGTGGGAACTTCTCTCCAGAACCCAATGAAGAAGTTAATTGTCTGAACGCATGGGTCTCTCAGAGCTTTACAACATCTAACACACATATTAAAAATTACGGAGCTCTAAGGACCAAGAGGAAAAAAAGATGCTTCAGAAAGTAATGCTAAACTACTTTCAAAAAATGTTGCATATTTATGCAACTGAGAGATTATTTTTGTAGATGCAATGTGTTTGAGCAGTGCTCTGAGCATTTAAAAACCACTCTTTACTCTGAGGGAGATATAAATGAAAAGAGCTCTCTTGTCTCCACTGAGTCTTCGTAGATTTGTGTTTTCCAAGCTTGTGCTGCTTGTGGAAATTGTTCTTATTTATTATAAAATTCTGCTCTCCTCAGCATCTGTAGATGAAGGAAACAACACCAGTTTTGGTCTATGAAACCTCCGTGTTTTGTTCTCCATTTCTGCCCCTCCCTCCAACACAAATAGTGATGTTTTAAAATGAGGACTATCAATGGTGATGTCTAAAACGTTGGGGTTTTAACCAGACCAACTCGTTAAAAAATCAATAAATTGTATTTCTTTCAATATTATCTATTTAGTTAACAATTTTACTTATGTATTAATCAATGTGAATGTCTGTGCCTGGGCAGAAGAAACCTCACTGGAACATTTGGGGCCTAGAGAGGATCCATTATAAATATTTTCACTATGAAGGTCTTGAAATTAGAGAAAGCTATATCCATATTTGGCAATCAAAAAAGAAACACTTCAGGCATCATATATTGCACTCAGTAATTGACGATTTGAAACCACTGTTATACATCTTAGCAGCTAGACACAGTTTTAGGCACCAGGAAGATTTGTTTGTTTGTTTGTTTGTTTGTTTGTTTGTCCTCTTTGCCACCCTGGGAAGCCTCCGCAAAGAAAGCAGGCCTTTTGCAGCTACTACTACAATGTAGCACGGGCTAACTTCCTGGTGTGCATATTAGTTAAACAGAGTTCTAAAAGTTCACACACTATGCAAACTCTACTGGAAGGAGGGCTTCTTTAGTGTTGCGAGGGGAAACACTGGGCTTAAAGTTGGAAACTTACTTTCGTTTTCTCTGGTCCAGCTTGACTTTTTTTACATCTTACTGCCAACTTCGTTTATAGAGGGGGAAGTACGGGCAGAGATAGAGAAATACAGACAGAATGCGGTTCAATCTAGGAAGTAGAAACCCTTGAAAAGGGGGCTGCATCATCCTGAACGTCACACTTGGGAGAGAATCACTTAATACCTTCGCTATTTTGTTCACAAGATGTGTTTCATCAAAAACAAAACAAACAAAAAAAGCGGGCTTTAGTTTTCTTTATTTTTTATTTTATTTATTTATTTATTTATTTATTTATTTATTTATTTGTAGATTCTAGTCTCCCAGGCCACACTTCACCTCCCAGGTCCATTTCTCAGGTTTTTCCTATATTGGATCGAGGGAATTGCCTCGGGGTTCTCCTTTCATCTGCAGGACGCACGTCAGTTTCGCTGAACCTAAGAGAAATAGGGTTTGCTGAAGATTAAAACTGCCCTCAAACGCTCTCTGGTGGTACTCGGATTGATGGCTAAATGAGGAACAGATGAAGGCTTTGTTATTTATATGGGTGCCTTTTATATTCGGGATTGAGGGAGGAGGAGGAAAGCGAGTGGTTGAGGCCCTGGAAGCGAGGCCCGCAGGGAGCCCGGAAGGCCAAAGGAGTTTGGAGAAAGATTTTTCTTTCAGTTACAGGCTGAGAGCTGCTCAGAAACTTGGCACAATTTATTAGCGATTGGCATAGGGACCAAGATAGGCAGATCGATTCGTGATTCAAGAGGTGAAAAAGGCGTTAGGATAGAGGCGCAAGGTCAAACAAAAACGTGGCCACGGGTTTCTTCGCGTCAGGTCCCTTGGCTCCGCTGTCTGGGTCAAACGCTACAATCCCGGCTTTCAGAGACTGTCCACAGCGCCTTGGCAGCGGGCCATGACCGCGGGCGCTGGCGACCCCAAGCCCGCCCCACCGCCCTTCACTGTTGATCTTGACCGTGTGGCGGCGCCTCGCTAGGCATGGAGCACGCTCGCCATCTCCTGGGCGTTCGGCGACACTGGCAGAGCTAGCCATTCGGCTCCTCAGTCAGATGCTTTTTCCTGTGCCACATGCCCAGTCAAACTGCCCTCCCCCCCCCCGCCCCCCCGCCCCCCCCACCCCCACCCCCACCCCCGTGCCGCTCTTCCCTCAGGGTCCTACCAGACATTCAAAGTTATAAACTTGGGGGAATGAAGTGGGTCGATTAACCAAAAAAGCAATAAGAAAAAACTAAACTGTTCTTCTCTTTTCGGGTTCACATTTAGTCTTTTCATGTATTTAGTCTTGAGAAGCAAACAGAACTGTAAGGCAGCCATAGTCTAAGGATGCACCCTTAGGCCCACCTAGGAATCACTGTGCATGAGGCAGGAACGTTGAGAGTGCTGGGACCCCTAAAACTGAAAAATCCAGCCAGAGGATGCGCCAATAAAGAAGGGACAATTCTTCAAAATGAAAGCTATCAGATACCTAAAGCGTGATTCCCCTGGGCCTCAAAAAGCCAAGTTGAAACCTATGCGTTCTCCCACCTCCCAGGAAAGAACAGAGAATGAAATGCTTATCCCGATGCCTCGCACAGAGGAAACTCTAGTAATGCCCTGAGGAGCCCTAGACTTCCCCCACCCCCACCCTACTCCCGCCCCAGAACAGGAGGAAGAGGCCGATTGCGTCCTGAGAACCGCCCAATTGGTCGCCATAACTCACACAATAAAGTCCTAGCGAGGTGGTCAGCCTTGCCCTCCGGCGGCGTCTGTGTGGTCCCCTTGCCAGAGCTGGAGGCCTAACCAATTCCAGCTTGGCCCAGGGACTGTGGGTCCTGCTGCAAGTTAGCACGGGCGCCCATAACACAGTCGCTGGCTGAGAAAAGCCGCATTTCCTCTCTGGACTACCCAGAAGGCCCTGCCACAGAGGCTAAGCATACTACTGCACACAAGGAACAGCTACCTTTCGGGCTTCCCTGTTTGCCTAGCCAGTGAACCCTCAGCCGCCCACCCGCGCGCTCCTGGAGACACCAACACAAGGAAAGCAGCTAGCCGGTCCTCTCAGTGTGGCTACTCTTCCTCGGGCCCCGGTAGCTCTGGCTTTTCTGCCCCTCCACATTCAGGGGGACATCTAGGAGTTTGGGCTTATAGGGAGTAAAGACCAAGTTGATTCCGGAGAGAAAAGGAACGTAGCTTTTGCACAAGATTGGCTCCTTGGATTGTGGGATTACCTGAGGGCCTAGATAACCATGTTATCTATGTATGAGCATAGTTCCTGGGGACAAACACCAAACACCGGGAGCAGTTTGTGATGCCTTTCTCTGCTGTTTGATTAACCTCTTGTGTTGTCTGTGGCCCGTGACTCCAGGATCATATGGATCCTTGCAGCCAAGAGTCTTGGGCAGAGGCCTTCTTAGAGCTCCAAGGGCAGTGGATGGCACTGCCAGATCTTCTCCAGTCAAGCCTAGAGGTTCTCTTACTGGAAAATGTATGAGCTGCAACTTAAAGTTGGTAGAAGCAAACCTGGCTCGGGCAGCCTGCAAAATATGGCCTAGCAAAACCAATTCAGACGGAAAACTCCCAAGAGACACTTGGGCAACGGGCACCTCTCATCTCAATGTCACCGGCTCCTGAAACAGGCCTGGAAACTTCACAAGGGCTTTGCCTTCCCTCAACGTGCTTTGACTCAGCTGGCAGCCTTACCCAGCGCCGCCGGCCGCCGTCGAAAGTTGCGGGTGTTATCATAATACCCTGAAAGGAGGAGGGGGACGGGTCGGGGGGATGTAGGCGGTGCTGAAATGACCGGCTTTGAAGAACCTGCAGGCAAAGTTTCGTCCAATCCTCTGAGCCGGTCCTCTTATTCCGGGTTGTAACTAAATACTGTTGCGAGCATAGCCGAGGCCCTTTGTTGGAGATGTGTGAGCGCAGTCTCTACAGGGCTGGCTATGTGGGCTCGCTTCTGAATTTGCAGTCACCGGACTCTCTCTACTTTTCCAACCTGCGGCCCAATGGCAGCCAGTTGGCCGCTCTCCCGCCCATCTCATACCCTCGCAGCGCGCTGCCCTGGGCCACTACGCCCGCCTCGTGCACCCCTGCGCAGCCTGCCGCCGCCTCTGCCTTTGGAGGCTTCTCTCAGCCTTACTTGACCGGCGCTGGGCCCCTTGGCTTGCAGTCACCAGGCTCCAAGGACGGACCCGAAGAACAGGTCAAGTTCTACACGCCTGATGCAGCCACCTCATCTGAGGAACGGAGTCGAACTAGGCCGCCCTTCGCCCCCGAGGCTAGTCTGACTCACTCGGTTCTCAAAGGCACCAAGTATGACTACGCAGGTGTGGGCCGGGTCTCTGCGGGCTCTGCGACCCTGCTGCAGGGGCCTCCCTGCGCCTCCAGCTTCAAGGAAGACACCAAAGGCCCGCTCAACTTGAACATGACAGTGCAAGTGGCCGGGGTAGCCTCTTGCTTGAGATCTTCGCTGCCCGACGGTAAACGGTGCCCATGCCCCCCCCAAGGCAGTTTGGGCAGGGACCCGGGAGGTGGGATGCCAGGTACAGCTGAACAGGCAGGAGAATCGCCAACAGTGGTGAGCCTCTGTGGGGCGTGCTGTTGATCTGACGTGGGTCGGGGGGCTCTGTTTCAGGCCTGCCGTGGGGAGCGGCCCCAGGGAGGGCCCGCAAGAAGAGGAAACCGTACACGAAACAGCAGATTGCTGAGCTGGAGAACGAATTCCTGGTCAATGAATTCATCAACCGGCAGAAGCGTAAGGAATTGTCCAACAGGCTGAACCTCAGCGACCAGCAGGTCAAAATCTGGTTCCAGAATCGGCGTATGAAGAAAAAACGTGTAGTGCAGCGCGAGCAGGCACTGACGCTCTATTAGCTGCCCAGGGGATGCGGCAGCCTTACCAAGCCTGCCCTTTTGGACCCGAGGCCTAACTGTGGAGGAGGTGCTGGGGCTGGGGGCTTTCCTCCGGCTCCTCCTCTGGTCCTGGGTGTCCTCCGGCTGGCTCAGTCTGCAACCCAGGAGCCAGGAGGAGATTTGGAGAGGAGGCCAGTGGGGCCTGTTGGCTTTCAGCTCTCTTTGAGCCCTTTTCCTAAGAGGTGTTTGGGAACTGCAATCTAACACTGGCTTTAAGCATTTAGCCTGGTGTCTGGGGGTCACCTGCCCTTCTTGTCTGTGGTGTTTACATCCGGGGTTCATTGGCGGATCGTTGTATTTGGGTTTTTCCATTTCCAACCTGTTAGTTTCCTTTGTCTTTCTTTAACCAGCTCTCTCTGAGTTTAACAGGAGCCTAGCTAGAGCTCCGAGTAGTGCGAGTAGTGCGTGTAGAAAGGCTCGGAGACCCCCGCTGCAGAGGAAAGGGCTGAGGACGCCTCAGGCCTCTTGGCAGCAGAAACCTTTTGTGACAAAGCCAGACCCTCCACTCTGGAGGAAGGGAATAACCCGATTCCACCACAACCCCCATCTGCTCTGACTATTTTGGAAGGATAAAAGCTACCCTAGACCTTCATCCTCATGGAGGGGGTGGGGTGGAGGGAAGGGTACCTTGGAACCTCAGCTCTCCTGCTGGGTAAAATATGTTGCAAGGTCTCCTTCTCCAAGATAGGATGAGAGAAACTAGGATTCCAGAGGAAATTGTAGTCTCCAGACAAGACTGGGAGAGTTTCCCTGCTCAACCTCACCTATCCTGTGAGCCAAGACTGTGCACTCTGTAACTGGATGCCTAGAACTGAGCTGTGCTGAGGGGAGGGAGCGGCTGGCCTATTTGGAGGCTTGACTGCACAGGGAAGAAAGAGGAGTAAGTCTAAGAGGGGTATCTGCACGCATGCTCTCACTGGGACTTTCCTCTTGAATGGATGAAGGCGTCCACATGTCTCTCTTTCTTGAATTACCTTAGTGGGTCACCACAAGATGAGGCAGCAACAATAACAACAACAACACTGCCTCCTTGAGGAGTCTCGGGTGGGGGAAAGACCTCTCGGGTTCCCAGCCTGGCTTTGTTGCTCTTGGAGAGAGAGCAGACAGTAGCCACAACTTCTGCACCCCCCCCCCACTCCACCACTCACCAATTCCATCAAAGCTTAGCCATTGTGCTCTTTCTCAGAGATGCCTGTGGCCAGCTCTTGTAAAGCTTTTAAGAGTCCCCCCCCCCCGCCCCTCCTCCTCCCCCTTCCCCCTTCCTCACCCCCACCCCCCAGCCCTGCCAGCCCTGCCAGTTTTACCTTGAGGAGTCCAGCTTTTCTGAATGGTAGATGGGGTTGTTCTGTTACAGAATCCATCCAGTCTTATTCTCAGTGAATACAAGACACACACACACACACACACACACACATACACACACACACACACACACACACACACACACATCTATGCCTCTTCTTTTGAGCTTTAGGCCCCACCCCTAGCCCCTAGCAAGATGCATCACATCCCAAAGGCTTATGGTTCCTTCCCAAAGTCCAATGGCTTTTTTTTTTAAGTGAAAGTCTCCAGGACCTGACCTTGGTTGATGTTTTAAATAATATTATTTTCTGTGCTAACAGTTGCCAGGCATATTGTGTTTTGATGTTGTAAATAACATTTCCATGTATATATTAGCTGCATAGAGAAAATAAATATCCAGGTCCCAGCCAAGTTGTTAGGGGGCTGGTGTTCATTTTTAAAGATGCTTTAACTTCTTTTGTAATGTTTTTCAGGCCATCAAATTCGTTTTTGTTTTTCTCTGCTTGTGGTTTCACCTCTGGTCTTTGCTGTTCAGTACATGAGAAAATGGGTTCTGAGGCAGTCAGGAAACAGATATATATATATATACAAAAAAAACAAAACCAGGCCAAAACTATGGGCAAAATAACTATGAAATATTCAAAGGGGAAAATCCTTAGGTAGATGTGCATGTATGTCAAACATGCTAAGGCTGCATCTGTAGACTGAGAATTCTCCATCTTGCCTAAATTCTCAAACTTTAAAGCTTGCCGGTTTTGGTGGGGGGAGGGAGAGTCAAGATTTGAGACTCCTCGGATTTCAAAACAAAACATATTTCTGCCAAGGTTTGGTCAGCCTTCTCAAGACAAAGCTAAGTCCTTGGAAGAGCCTGTAGGCAGCAGCAGCAGCAAGGGTTCAGGAGGCTCCCTTGGCAATTCCACCCTATGCCTTTGGAGTCTAGAGCTCAGTCAGGTAAAGCCAGGGCCTGCTTGATATTAAACCCCTTTGAAAACCCTGACTCCTAACTCATGGAGGTAGAAAGGAGCTTTTCACTAGAGAAATAATAAGCAAGACCAATAGATCTCTAATATCAAATATTTAATGTTCCAATTCCTTTCTTGGGAAAGAAATTTGATTTATATATACATTTTTTTCTATTAAAAAATGGCACACAACAACTGGATGGTAAGAAGGAGGGATTTGTGAAGGTCCTGTGGATAGAATGTTTCCCCATCTGACTGGGCAGGAAGGGAGTGGTCCTGAGTCAGATTTCTGGAGTCCGAGCCTGCATTGAGAGGCTTTTCTCCTCGGAAAACAACTGAACAAAGGCTTATCAAAGGCAGAAGCCTGTATAGAGACCTTGGGTCCAGAGAGCTGAGGAGGGAGAAAAAACCAGACTTCCTCAGGCCCAGACCTGAAAACAAAACATACAGGACAATTTTCTAGATAGATATGATGCTGTTTCTTCTCTGCAGTCTGAGATGGGGGAAATATTCCTAGAGGCCAGTCACTCCGCCCCCCTAAAATTAGCCTAAGTATAAACATCTTATCTGTCCATCCAGCGGTGTTTTCAAAAAGCATCCCTTTTATTGATGCACACAAATTCAAAGACCACGGTGCCTCTTTTCCTATCCAAAGTCCTGACAGAAATTAGGAACCAGGATGAGAAACAAATGCCAAAGAAAAATGATACTGAAATCCAATTGCTCAACATTCCCTCGTAGAAAGAGAAATGCTTCTGAAACGCTGCAGTCCACGCGGCGGCCTCTTGACTAAGAAAGAGGATTTTAAACCGAAAAAGAACGGTTCACCCAGCTATTCAATCCGTTGATAGCTCAGCAGGCCGAAGGGGGAAAGCTTTTAAGGCCCGAGGGTTCTCCCCTTGGGAGGCAGGCTAGGGAGGCTTCCTGGTTGCAAGCTAGTGAGGGAGAAATCCAGAATCATTGTAAATATTCATGTCTGGTGGTGGGGGAGGGAGGTGTGCCCCATCACTAGCCTCTCCCAGCTGCATCCACTCCCCGCAGTGGTGAGGGGGGGCCCTCGCAGCGACCACCCGACAGTCCTGGGACAAAGGTGATCTCCCCACATCTTTTTGTTTGTTTGTTTCCACTTAAGAAGTCTTTTCCGTAGGCTCTTCAGGGAAGGGGACTGGCTCTGGGTGTTCCCCCCCCCCACAACTGCCCCTGATTTTCTCTTCTTTCGTTTCCTAAAAGAGCATAAATAATTAAAGTTTGGCAGGGAGGAAAAGCTTTCTTGCAGAACTGTAGTGGTAATAAATGAAATGACTCAGAATCCCTTCCCCAGCCAGCTTTTACGAGAGCTGCCAGACAGTGTCTGTTCACGTTCTCCAGATACCAGGGGCGCCCTGACAAAGTTAAGGTCAAGTTAGTGTCTTATCTTGGGTGGCTCAAAATTACCGCAGCACGTCTACGCGCTGCGCAGAAAGCTGTCGTTCTCGGAGCTGCTGGCCGAGCCCCGAAAGCCGGGTGTGCTCTGTGTGTTTCGCGTAGGGCGGCAGAAACAACGACACGGACACAACGCCCGGGTCTTCACGGTAGGTTCTCTAGCAGAATTCGCGGGCCCAGAGGCTTTGCTTTTTCCCGGTTTTTCGGGGTGAGGGACCAAAGCAAAGCGCTGAGGCTAAAGAGCAAAGCAGGCTGGACCAGGAGTGAAGGCTCTGGGTGATGTGTGTGGGAGACTGTGCATGCTAAGGAGTGGAGGGGGGGCATCGCCCCTTCCCCTATGCGCTGGCGCGCCGATGCAGATGGCGCACCCTCCCCTAGCAAAGCGCGGCTCCCGCCGGAGCTGCCGTCGCCATGTCGTTGAACTTGAATGGTTCCTCTTTCCATTTCCCTTCTTGGCGGCCAGCGGACTTCACTTTAGGGGCGACGGTCTGTCTTACAACCCGCTGGGTGGGGTGCGGGAAGGTGAGGGTTTTATTTTATCTTTTTTTTTTTTTTTCAATTCTCAAGACCTGCAGAGATTGGGGGCCCCGCCGCTGTCTTCCGCTCTGACCGACCCTAGGAACACTGTTTAGTGTCTGGGGAGCCATTTTAGGAGACAGATCCAGGGGCGTCGACCAGGATTCAGAAAGGGAGAGGTTTGGGTGTGGGATGGAAATAGGGAAGCAGATAAAAATACTGTGTGTGTGTCTGGGTTCTGGGCTAGGAGAATGGCGCCAGCAGGAATCTGAGTGGGGAGTGTGGAAGTTTCAGGGAGGATGGATAGCTAGGTGAGAGAGAGAGCCCGAGAGGCAGAGAGAGAGAGAGAGAGAGAGAGAGAGAGAGAGAGAGAGAGAGAGAGAGAGAAGTGAGCTCCAGTGATCACTTCCACAGACCTATTTGCGCAGTGTTTGGGGGGGGGGAGCAGACGTGGGAGGGGGCGGAGGAAAGAGTGGAATGGAGAAAGGAGGAGGGAGAGAAAAAAAGGAAGGGGCGACATGAACTAGAAAATAGATATTAACTCAGACCACCCGCCTTTTCTGTCAGTCGGCTCCGTGCGCAGAGGGCACAGGACCCCAACTGCAGCGGCCTAGGGGAAGGGAGGGAACCAGCACACAACCAGAGCTGCCCACCCAGGGCTTAGGGTTGAAGCCTGGGCCTCTGGGCTGTGTTTCCTGGGCAGAGGAATACTGAGAAAGGAAGCAGGCTGCTGCCTTTGGTTCTGGGATTTGGATTTAGGGAGAGGCTAAGGGCCTGGTAAGCTGGAGGTGGGAGCCCAGGCCTCTTCTGGACTTCAGGCCCTGGTGGATTGCGGAAGCCAGAAGAAAGTAAGGCTTTGGAGCAAGCGGATGGGGCGGGGCGGGGGCGGGGGGGGGGCGCCGCTGAGAAGTCTACCCCTGAGCCAGGTGCTGCAGAGAGATTCCAGTCAGCAGGCAGACGCTACTGAGAGCCTCGGAGAACCAATGGATCTCCCAAGGAGTTGTTATGACCATCAAAGCCAAGGTTTCCAGGGGAGTCTTGGGGATATGGCACAAGATTGCTCAGGCCTTCGTGGGGCTGCAACGCACGGGAAGCTCTGAAGGACCTGAGCACAGAAGAGGGTGAGGGAGGCCAAAGCACCAGGAGGTTGTCGGGGCCCGCAAGTAGGACCCTTTTGCTGTGAGGGTAGGACTTAACTCCCTTTTGTTCGTCAAAGATCTTTGAGGAAAGACCTGAGACAGAGAGAGAGACAGAGAGAGAGGCAGAGAGAGAGAGAGAGAGACAGAGAGAGAGAGAGAGAGAGGCAGAGAGAGGCAGAGAGAAAGAGAGAGAGAGAGGCAAAGAGAGAGACAGAGAGATAGAGACAGAGAGAATGAAGATTCTAAGAAAGATAGAAAAGGAGAGGAAGCAGAGTGGAGGCGAGGAAAGGAAAAGAGAGGAAGGCAGAAGAGAGAAAGGAGAGGAGTGAAGTGTAAGAAAAGAAAGGGCAGACAGGAACGGAGCAGAAAAACCTGGGAGAGAAAGAGCTTACTGCACCGAGGCCCAGGCCAAGTCTAGCGCCTGGGAGTCGTTTTCCCAGGGTCTACACTCTTGTCCCTGGTGTCAGAACCCAAGAGAGCCAAATCGCTACCAGCCGGAACGCACTCCTCAGAGAAATATGTAAATCAGGGCTCCCTGCGCCCTGGAGAGTGTCGCAATTACGCCCCTTGAACAAGAAGCAACAAGCTCCCAGCCGGGTGAGCTACAGAGGGTGGCTGTGTCGCGGGGGAGGGAGCGGCTGCAGGAAAGGTGGGGGTGGGAACCTCACACCCTCACACCTAGTCCCCTGTGCCAGGGCCGGGGCTACCCGCCCCCCCCCCATCGCTCTTCGCTGCTCTCCCTTCCCCCGTTCCTCCCCCTTCTTCACCCTCCCTCCTCCTCCCCTCCGGCCTAGGTCCGGGTACTTAAAGCAGCGCGGGCGGGTTAGGGCGGGCGGGCGGCCCAGTCCGGTGGCAGCAGATGCGCCCAGCGGTGGCAGCCGCCGGCGGCGCGCAGGTGACCGGCCTGCAGCGCAGCCTAGTCAGGGAGTGCCTTGGGAGAGCTGGCGGGAGCTGGAGGCCGATCCGCCCCCAGCGTGCGCGCGTCTCGGCGCCAGGAGCCGTCCCGGGGCGTGTTGGAGAGCGCTGATATAGATATAAGGACATTTCTCTCCATGGCGTCACGTGACATAATTACCACCAGAATCAATCAAGATGAATTGCACGTCAGCGCCCGGTGGGGATTTTTGCTTAGTTGATCCTGGCCCAAGCCTCTTGTGCAATCGATGGCTCAGGTTGGAGGCGCGGGGAGCGGCCCGAGGCTTGCCGGCGTGCACGCCGCGCAGCCATGAACGACTTTGACGAGTGCGGCCCGAGCGCAGCCAGCATGTACCTGCCGGGCTGCGCCTACTACGTGGCCCCGTCGGACTTCGCCAGCAAGCCGTCGTTCCTTTCGCAGCCTTCCTCCTGCCAGATGACTTTCCCCTATTCGTCCAACCTGGCGCCGCACGTCCAGCCCGTGCGGGAGGTGGCCTTTCGTGACTACGGCCTGGAGCGCGCCAAGTGGCCGTACCGTGGCGGCGGCGGTGGCGGCGCGGGGGGCGGCGGAGGGGGCGGCCCCGGCGGGGGCGGTGGCGGCTCCGGGGGCTACGCGCCCTACTACGCCGCGGCAGCGGCGGCAGCGGCGGCGGCAGCGGCGGCCGAGGAAGCGGCCATGCAGCGAGATCTGCTCCCGCCCGCGGGCCGCCGGCCAGACGTGCTCTTCAAGGCTCCTGAGCCGGTGTGCGGAGCTCCCGGGCCGCCGCACGGTCCCGGGGCCGCCGCCTCCAACTTCTACAGCGCCGTGGGTCGCAACGGCATCCTGCCCCAGGGGTTTGATCAGTTCTACGAGGCGGCACCCGGACCCCCCTTCGCCGGCCCGCAGCCCCAGCCAGCGCCCGCGCCGCCGCAGCCCGAGGGCGCCGCTGACAAGGGCGACCCCAAGGCTGGGGCTGGTGGCGGCGGGGGCAGTCCCTGCGCCAAGGCGACTCCCGGCCCGGAGCCCAAGGGGGCGGCAGAAGGCGGTGGCGAAGGCGAGGGCCCCCCGGGGGAGGCGGGGGCCGAGAAGAGCGGCGGCACAGGTAGGCGCAGGGCAAGGGCCGAGGGGCTGGCCCGGGGCGGTAGAGGAGGGGGCGGTGCAGCGGGGACCTCCCTCTGCTTGCGCCGTTTTATGTGCTACTTTATAAGCATTCGAAGGGGTTTATACATCCTATAAGATTTCCCCGGTCGTTGTAAAGCGTGTTTATGATAGGAAACCAATTTAGGTGGGCTTAAGGTAGACTTCGAAGAGGACATTAATCGCTGTGGAGAGCTTTCCCTCTATTTGGGTGGGGGTGGGTGAGTTAAGGACCTTAGAGACGGGATGGATGTTTGGAGCCTCTTAGTGAGTGGGAATACGTGAGCCCCCTGTCTTTCAGGGGGTAGGTGATCTTTGCACTGGACTTAAACCAAGCCTCTGGCTGACCCTCAGCTCAAAGTTGAGCAGATGCCCTGGTGGGCGCGCTCACCCCTCGGCTTCCAGTTCAGAGTGTGCCTTGCCTCAGTGCCAAGCTGGTGTGTGTGTGTGTGTGTGTGTGTGTGTGTGTGTGTATGTGTGTGTGTGTGTATGGTGTGTGTGTGAGCGCGCGCGTGCGTGAGTGTGTGTGGAGTGACTGAGTGTGTGTGTGTGTGTATGTGTGTGTGTCCAGGCGTGAACACATGTCCACGCCCGCACTCTCCTGTGCCCGCCCATATATCATCCCCCCACGAGGCAGGCAGAGCCTTTCAACGGGCGGCAAGGGACGTCCCTAACCCGGCCAAGGCCTGGCCCTAGTTCAGTGGCCAGAGCTGGTGGGGGCAAACAGCAGCCTCTCTCACCCCTCGGTCTCTTTGCCTTGCAGTGGCCCCCCAGAGGTCCCGGAAAAAGCGCTGTCCCTACACCAAGTACCAGATCCGCGAACTGGAACGCGAGTTTTTCTTTAATGTATACATAAACAAAGAGAAAAGACTCCAGCTCTCTCGGATGCTCAACCTCACTGACCGGCAAGTCAAAATCTGGTTCCAGAATCGCAGGATGAAAGAAAAGAAACTCAACAGGGACCGGCTGCAGTATTTCACTGGAAACCCCTTATTTTGAGAGCTCCAGGATGCGCCCCAACCCCAGAGCCCCATTCACCCACCCTCCTCCCCACCAGCCTGCCCTCCGCAGGCCCAATGTCCTTGGGTTCACTGACGCCTCTTCTCTGTGGAACTTCCTTTTCGCGGTCAACTCGGGACCTCCCAGCGACCACTGCAGCCTGAGGACGAGGTCGGGGACTTGGCCCAGCGGATCCTAATAAGGGGAAAATGGTAAATGCAAACGTCCCTTTCCAATTTTACCGCCAATGTGCTGTTCTTCCTGTCTCCCTCTCCGAGTCCTTGTGGACATGGCGGGGCGGGATCTGTAGGGAGTTAGGCCATGGGGCTAGAAGGAGCTGGTGTTTTGTTTTGAGTTTAAGAAATCCCTATCTTCCCCCTCAGTGAACACAGATTATTTAAACTCTGGGAAATGTACCTTTGGGCATGAGTCACTGTCTTTTTGTGTGTGAATAAATGGTTTCTAGCAAAATGGAGATTACAGCTTCAATACGCTGCATGGATTTTACTGTTTGAAGAAGTTTAGTGTTGATCAGGTTGTTTTAGTGCCGAGAACTCTGTGCCCGCCCCCCCCCATGCAACTGGAAGCCCACTGGAGCACTTTTTAATCTCTCTGGAATAGGAATTTGCCCTTCACACGCTCTTTCTAGGCTACATTGGCTTTAGGAACCACGTTAGTCTTCCACTTCTGAATTGATGCTTTGAGTCAGCAGTGCTTTTTTAAAGGCAAGGAGGCTGAAGCAGTTGGAATCTAAGGAGCAAAGTCTTACCCCACCCACCTCCAGCCTTCCTCTAATGAACTTGGAGTTTTGAGAAAGACAAAACAAAATTTAAGATTAATTAGAAGAGCCAAATTATCTCTTAACAAGGTGACAAGGAGCCAGAGTTCCTTAAAGAAGAAAAAGAAAATCCTTAAGCGAGGTGGGGAGTGAGGTGGGGGGGGGTGGATTTGTTAAAGGGAAGTTAATAGGTACAGGGGACCTGGGACCCTTCTGGTGACACAGTGAGCGTGAATCAGGGAATGTAAGCCCCCTCCCCCTCTCACTAGACTAAGGCTGGGGGCTGCAGAACTGCTTCTCTCACCACAGTTATCACTTTAAGTTAAAGAATGTGGCGAGGGTTGTACTGCACTTTATGTCACAGGACCAAACCAGGCTGTTTACAAAACCTTGAACTGTCTAGACAACACCATAAAAGCCAAAGTTCTAAACAGCTTAATTGGGTTATATTATACACCTTCTGGTGGGCCCAAAAGAGATTTCCGCACCGTGCAATAAACTGGAGAAGTGAGAAAAGCTTCTCTTGATCTGAGCAGAGTGAAGTGGACCTCATGACTCTTAACCTCTCAGAAGCCCAAACTCAAAATATAAATCCATAAGATGCCCAGCGCCTCATGCCTCTTCTGAGGAAGTATGCTTTTTGAAATATATATCTATATATCTATATATCTATATATATTAATTGCTGAACCTTTTGGGGGGTAAAGAAAAACATAAGTGCATAAGTGTATGCCTTTGAACTTCCAAAATGTCAAGGTCATCACCTTTAACCTCTCTGAATAATTAGGCGCCTTAAAGTTCTCCTGTGATTTCCAACCACCACCCACTCTCATAATACAGGCTCACACATCCAGACCCATACACATATTTATGACCATACAGAATCATTCTGGGGGTTCACCATAAATCTAAGAAAATTCCTAATTTCAGGATCAATAACCTTAATTTCCCCCAAACATTTGAGTAATTTAATAGCAATTGACTTCTTAAAAAAATAAAAACACTTATTATATTAAAATGCCTATTAACTATCACTAGAGCTAGAGTGCTAAGAATTTTGGAGGATCATAGTGTTTCCCTTTGCCCTAAAAAAGAACTGCAGTTTTATAAAAAGGCATTTGAAAGAATAAGTTCTGATCAAACTTACACCATCTCTAGCATTTGAAAGCAGTTTGCCACCCTACTAAATAAACCCTGGCACTTTCTAAGATATAGAACAAAATAAAATATACTTATATTGTTTTAAAACGCATTTCTCAATCTTTAGTTAAAGTATACAATAGAAACAAGGCAGACAATCAAATTATTCCACTCAGAAAGGGATTATTTTGTTTGAAATTCTGGGCATTGGTTTACATGTAACTGCCCTAGTAGTATGATCTTTTGGGGAGATTAAAACTGGTTTGTTTCTTTCTCTCTTTATCTTTCTTTTTCTTTTAACTGCGTCTAAATGTACAAGCTCTATACCAGCCAGCATACTCCAGGCGAACGCGAGAAATACTATTTTCCATTTGCAAGAACCTCTACTGCCACACGAGGGCGCGCTCATGTTCCAGAAACCTTACTTGCCAAGAGGCTTCGGTACTTAATTTTTTTCCAATCCTAGATTCTAATAAGAGATCTTGGCCTGCCCGTTAGAAACAGGCAGCAGTAAAGGTGTTTGCTATTTACTCATTCTAAGCAGCCGTGAATTGTGAGAAGTTGTGGTGAGACAGGGGAAAAGGAAGAAGAAGAAGAAGCAGCAGCAGCAATCAGTCTTTTCAAACAGGAGATCCCCCAATCGTTGTTTCCTTACAGATAAAGCCGCTGCTAAAAAAACAAAAACAAAAACAAAAAACAAAAAACAAAAACAAAAACAAAAAAAACCACCTTGGTATATAACCTGATGGTGTTGAGAAGATATTTTTAAAAGACAAATATCTGTAGCCACTGCGAGTTAATTAAATTAGGGGAAATCTATTTTCATGTTAGAGTGTGGAGCGTGATGACAAACGGAAAGTCCTTCCCCAAAACCGCACGGGTCTTGTGAGCTTTCAGATAGCTGAGATGATTAAAAGGCTTTTGTTTAAAACAGATTAGGGCGTTGGCAACTTAGCTGAGCGTGGTACTTAGAAAAAAAGAAAAGGAACTCCATGAGAGGACCGTGGACGTCGTTCTTGGCTAAGGACTCTAGTCCATGCTTGGCTTGGTGCTACCCTCGGCTACCCCAGGGGCAAAGAGGTCTAGAAGGCGGGAGTGCGAGTGGCAGACTGGACTGATGCGGCCACTGGAAAGAGTAGACTCTTTGTGAGGACGTTTGTGTTTTAAAGTGTTGTGAATGGAAAGGCATTCGGAGTAACTGGGCATTGTACTTGACGGAATCCTGGCCACCTTTCCTAGCTGCCTGCTGACCTTAAGGTGTGCAGTTTGCTTTGGGCACTGGCTCCCACAAACAGTTAAAATCTGTCCTGTGATTCATGGCCCCTGCAAAGCCCTAAAACACTGGGAAATGTCTGTGGCCCCTCTGCCCACATCTTTGTCCGTGGTCCAAAAGTGTGAAGACAGGGCTCCAGACCTGGGAGGCTCAAAGGGAGGATGGCGGTTCCTTCTTCCTTTCACCCCCAAGTTGTGTGTGGAAAGCCTGCAACCCCTGGAATTTGCACTGACCTCTGTCTCCCTCCTTCCATTCTCTGGACCTCAGGCTCTAAGGCCCGCCGGTAGCCTACTAGTTCTCCCGGCTTCCAGGAGCTGGGTTAGGCTTTGGAGGCTGGGGCGCCATGACTCCCCGGCTAGGCGCCAGCAAGAGGCGTGGGTGTTCCCCGCGCGGTTACCCGGCTCCGCCTGTCTTGTCGCCTGCTCCGCAAAGCTCTTGTAAAGCGACCTTTCTTAGGGCTTAACCCGGGTTTCAGTCTACCTCTCTCCCCAAATGTCGTTGTGTTCCTTTGTAGGCGGCCCCATCGACCGCGCGTCTGGTTGTGAGGGGGTGCCCCTTGGCCTTGGCTGGTAGCCGCCGGAGGACCAGGGCTGCTAAGCAGTCTGCAGTGTCATTCCTTCCGGCAGAGCTCGCCTGGTACTAGGGATAAGGAACTTCAGAGGTTGAAATTCTCCTCTTCTTGGACTCGCTAGGGTGCATGGGCTCTGGCAGCGGCGGACGATTCTGAGGCGCCAAGATCTCTGATTCTGAAGTAGAAAATGCGCCAAATAGGAGGCTTTTGTGTCTGTGTGGAAAGAGGCTCAGCGCCTCTTGACCTCTTTTGCTCATCTCTGTAAGATCCTTCCCGAGTCGGTGGTATTCTTCCATTTGCCCCTTCTTTCCCACTTGCTGCCAAGGTGCACAGTGCAAGCCAGAGGGGCGCCCTGGAGAGGCAGCTTTTAATTTGTCCCTATCCATCCTGTGTCCAAAGAGTGACAGAATCCAGAGCCAGCTCATGGCTCTAATTCAGGGAGACTCTAGGAGCCCTTAGGTCTTCTTAGGCCCAGAGCCTCTACTCCACCCTCTCGAAAAAGACAAGAAAGTGTAGATGCAAGCCTTATTATTATTATTATTATTATTATTATTATTATTATTATTATTATTATTACAAATGCTACTTTCTTGTTAAGGCGACCTTTTAAATTTTTCTCTGGAAAGAACTGTGCCAATGAGACAGGCATACTGGTACCTATATGGTTATCCATCTCCTTTACGATGCAATATTGACCTATTATTAATATTAACTGCCCTAAATGATCTAAAGATGTATTTTTTAAAACACTAGCCATTACATTTTTAAACACTCTAAGCAAAATAAAAGTTGGCCTTTAAAGCTATTGCTGTTTGCTTTGTGGCAGATCTAAGGTTTTAAGGAATATTTTCTGTCCTTCCTTATAGTATTTTCATTTTCCTCACGTTTTAAATTCTAGAAATCTAACATATTGACAGCCTTGGCCCTGAGGAATCAATCTAAAGGCAGACAGTCAAAGAGAGGGAAAAAAAAGAAAAAAGAAAAAGAAAATTGTGAAAATAGATTCCATTTTAAAATGGACATACTTGTGGGTTTTTTTTTCTTCTGCCTTTGAGTGAAGATCTATCTAAATCCTAATCCAATATGAGGTGACTTTGAGCTTGAAGCCATGGGACACTGAAACGGAAAGACCCACACACAGAGAAGGCAGACCTTGCCTCTCCTACTTCACTGAAGACTTACCAGCTCAGAAAGGAATTGCTTGTTTTTAGACTGGGTGTTTTCTTCGTGTATAAATAAAGATTATGAAAGGGCATTTGATGGGCATAAAATTCCTGATTAGATTGAACATCCTTGCTTTGCTTGGGATTAGGAAAACTGGGCAGTCAAATTCTGAGCAGCTCTCCTGGCCGAGGTACAAGGCAACACAATGCTAAAGCGCCAAGCTGGCGTCAAGGCGCCTGACTGCCGAGAGCAGTGCAGCGGGCACTTTGTCCGGTTCTGGGCACTTTTAGCTAGAGCTCAG
This sequence comes from Acomys percivali, assembly GCA_907169655.1. Lineage (NCBI taxonomy): Eukaryota > Metazoa > Chordata > Mammalia > Rodentia > Muridae > Acomys > Acomys percivali. The sequence continues at coordinate 47,989,753 of OU015750.1, forward strand.
AATTTGATCGCTACAGTGCGAAAAGGGATTTTTTTTAAAGGTGCTAATCAGTGGTTGTTAGTTTTGATCAGGATCTTAGCAACCTCCGGGCAAAAGCTTTTTTTTTTTCCCCCTCTCTGTGCCTTACTTAACACCCCACACCCCCTCCCCAGCTTAAAAATAGCCACCCCTGTGGAAAGGTAACGTTTAAATCTCGGGCTTCGCCACCGGGGTGCAGCAGCCTGGGAGCTGTTAGAGGCGCCAGGGCTTTAACCTGACAATGATGTTGTATTTGAACAGCTGCGTAAAGGTTTTAAAGGTCTGTCTCATTGCCACCGTGGAGGGCTTTTTTTTTTTTTTTTTAAGGGGGTTATTGTTTGAGCGAGGGCACTGAAAGGGGACTAGCCAATTGGTCCCAAGGCCGAAAATAACGTCCAACTCCTGTTTTCACCAGGCCAGGAGAAATTCCTTTATGGGAGGGAGGGGGGACAAAGGACCTTGGGGGTGGGTGAAGTGTTTTTGTAAAGGAGAAACTAGGTCCCCCCAGAATGCTGAGGCACCTTAGGGAGCATCGAATCCCACAGAAACGTTATTGAGGTGGAAAACAGATTCACCCACAAGTTCAGTCTCTGGGCCTGAAATCCAAGGCCAGCCCAGTCCTGAGTGACTGTGCGAGAAGAGAACACAAAAGTCTTTTCGGACAGGGAACTGGTTCACGGTCACAGTTTCCGGGTCCATTTTACTTTCTTGGCTGCCAAGAAAGGGTCCCGGAAGGCGGAAGGAGGGCTCTCACACACTGGCAGGGCCCTCGGTCCAAGGCGAGTCTTTGGAAATCAAGGTTAAAGCTCCCTGCTGCTGTCCTAAGGCCCCGGCTTCCGCAGAGCGGCTCGCCGCCGCCGCCGCCTGCAACCAGAGAAGGAGGGAGGAAGTTGTTCAAGTTTCTCATAAAACTCTTGAGTTTCCATGGTGGTGGTGGCAGTGGTTGTTCTTTAATTAGCTGGACCACAACCCCAAACCATATCCTCTTTATAAAACTTTCCCTCAGCAGAGGAACCGGAAGCCTAAGACTCTCTCCTCTCATTTCTCCTCTTGCTCAAACAAAACCTTACAAAATTTTTTTTAGGGATTGTCCAAAACTATGAAATTTAACTTGTGACAAAAGTATAGCTTTTAATATTTGACAATTTGTGTTAAAACAAAAATTGACCTTCTTGGTGAATAGCGAAGAGGAAAAATCAATAGTATAATTTTCAATAATTCATAAAGCGAATGCCATTATGCTAAATCTTAACTATTAATCTTATCCTTTACAAAGTCTCGATTGATTTGTTAATAAAATATCTTCCCGTTTGTGGCAACAGCGGGTATAACTCTTTAAAAACCTTCAGAAGCAAGAAAATTACCAAGTAGCCCAAGAATGCAGATGAGAATTTTATTGATCGCCCTGATTCTTCTCAATATGTATTAATAAATTCCACAACCTTTGGTACCTTGCTCTTGTCAGAAACCAATGCTTTTACAAAATCCATAAAAGGAAAACATTTTTCTTTGCAGAAGATCCAAATGACACCTTTGCTTTGCTCCCTCCTTTTTTTCTGGCCGGGTTTTCTAAAACTTGTGGAGTCCGGGGTCAGAGTTCCCCCCTTTCTTTTGAAAAGATATTTTATTTTTTTCCCTTCCTTCCTCTCTGTTCTGTGTTATCGGGGAAAGAAAATCTCGGTTTAGCTGTCTCTGGGAGCCTGAGGGGCGCTTCGCGGATAGGGACTGGCTGGCGAAGGAAGGATTATTTCCAAGCTAGGAAGCTCCCAGCGGCTGGCCCCTCAGAGGTCAGGGTGTGGTTACTCGGAGAGTCAAGGCTCCAGGAGCTCGTGAGTGCTGGGGAACCCCTAGCCCTTAGTCCCGACCAAAGGATTTAAGGAGAAAGTAACTATGGGCTAGAATCATCCTCCAGACTCAGAGTCTGCCCAGCTGCGTGGCCTCTCGACCTTCTCGGCCCTATTCGCCAGGGCTTCCCGCGACACCTTGGTCATATCTTTGCACTGGAGATTGTTTTTCTTTGGACCCTTAGGGAGGGATGTTTCAGAACCAAGGGAATCGGACTCACCTTCCCGGCTGCCCAGTACTAAATTAACCAGCCCGCGTCCCTACCCCTTCCTCGGAACCGGCCCTTTTGGGCGCGTTTTGCCTGGGTGTGTGCAAGGAAAACGCTTCTATGAGCTGGCCCCAAGGCGTTCTGACTTCCCTCACTGCGCGCGTCCTCCCGGAGGCCCCTCTGATCAAGGCTTTTCTTCGGCCGGCGGGGCCCGGTGGCCGGGTGGGGGACTCGAGTGGGGCAGGCCGGCCGGCCAAACAAGCCCCGGGAGACCGGCTGGCCGGCTGCAGACCTCTGGGCCGGTTGTCTTACAGCGCGCACTTTCACCGGCGCTTAGTAGATGTCGCTGTTGTCCGTGCTTACGCGGCTGGCCAGCCGGGCTGTGGAACACGTGACCTGCAAGGAGGCTGCGGCTCAAGGCCATTTTCAAATCTCATTGGCTTGGTTGTCATGTGGTCGGCAGAGGCATCCACAATTACACCGGGAATGTTTTCCTAGAGATGTCAGCCTACAAAGGACACAATCTCTCTTCTTCAAATTCCTCCCCAAAATGTCCTTTCCCAACAGCTCTCCTGCTGCTAATACTTTTTTAGTAGATTCCTTGATCAGTGCCTGCAGGAGTGACAGTTTTTATTCGAGCAGCGCCAGCATGTACATGCCACCACCTAGCGCAGACATGGGGACCTATGGAATGCAAACCTGTGGACTGCTCCCGTCTCTGGCCAAAAGAGAAGTGAACCACCAAAATATGGGTATGAATGTGCATCCTTATATACCTCAAGTAGACAGTTGGACAGACCCGAACAGATCTTGTCGAATAGAGCAACCTGTTACACAGCAAGTCCCCACTTGCTCATTCACCGCCAACATTAAAGAAGAATCCAATTGCTGCATGTATTCTGATAAGCGCAACAAACTCATTTCTGCCGATGTCCCTTCGTACCAGAGGCTGGTACCCGAGTCCTGTCCCGTTGAGAATCCCGAGGTTCCTGTCCCTGGATATTTTAGACTGAGTCAGACCTACGCCACCGGGAAAACCCAAGAGTACAATAACAGCCCCGAAGGCAGCTCCACTGTCATGCTCCAGCTCAACCCTCGTGGCGCGGCCAAGCCGCAGCTCTCGGCTGCCCAGCTGCAGATGGAAAAGAAGATGAACGAAACCGCGAGCGCCCAGGAGTCCACCAAAGTCTCCCAAGTGGAGAGCCCTGAGGCCAAAGGCGGCCTTCCAGAAGAGAGGAGCTGCCTGGCTGAGGTCTCCGTGTCCAGTCCCGAAGTGCAGGAGAAGGAAAGCAAAGGTCGGTATGAACAGAGTTGCCACCCCAGCGGGGCGCGCAGTCCGGTAAAGCCTCGGAGAGGGAGCGCTCGGGTGCCCAGAGAGGAGCCCGGGCAGCTGAGCCCAGTGCCCAACTCGGCAGGTGCTGCTCCACCCGGCTTTTAGAGGGGGAGATTTCAGCCTTGAGATGGTCCCTGCTTCTTTCCCGCTGCTCTGGCCCTTCCGGCCAGACCTGGCCCCACGCTGATGGCGCCTGAGTAGAGGAAAGGCTTGCCGGGCTTATCTGTCCTGAGCCAGATCCGAAATGCAACAAAAGAGCTAAAAGGAGACCAGCCGCTTGTAAACAGGGCTCCAATGCCCCCTTTTCTTTGGCTCAGATTTGCAGCCCTAGTTTTGCCTTGCACTCAGGGATAATTTTAAGGTGGCCAAAGACACTGTGTTTGTGTTCAAGGGTTTGCAGCCCGCATCCTGCGATCTAAGAGAGAAAGGAAATGTTTTGGCCGATTGGTGCTTGAGTGGGGAAGCAGAAGACTTCTTGCCTTTGCTGAGCTAGGTAACCTTGGCTTTGTCTGAGGAAAGTGCCGCAGGCTTTGCAATCTTCTACAAAGGGGGCAAAGGCGGAGGGGGGGAAGAATGTATCTGCATTGCCCACTTAGAACGGGTGTAAGGCAAAGAACCAGAGATACGGGCTTCTAAGAAGGAATCTTGAGCCTCTCATAACCCCACCTCTGCATTCTGCCCTTCAGTGTCCACCGGTGGGCCACAGAGTTACATATCTGGAAGAGGGCTTTTGTGTGAGAGCGAAGGAACATTTGAAAATTGAGGGAATTAGGAGGGGGGGCGGGGCGACTGCATCAATGCCCAGGCAAAGTGGGAAAGATATCCTTGCTTCCTTATTTATCGCTTGAAAGAGAGAGAGAGAGAGAGAGAGAGAGAGAGAGAGAG
>OU015750.1:48034584-48062916 GCA_907169655.1 Acomys percivali
TGTGTGTGTGTGTGTGTGTGTGTGTGTGTGTGTGTGTGTGTGTGTGTAGGAGAGAGGGGGGAATAGAGGCTGGTGTAGAGGAAGATGTGAGGGGTTTGCGAGGGGCGAGGGTGCGAGGGGTAAGGGTGGGCGCAGGCTGCTCCCCAGACTACAAGAGTTTGGGAGAAAAAAAAAAATCCCGCCGGCTAGGGACACTCCTGGCGCACGCGGGGCCGAGGTTGCCCGGTCGCCTGTGTCTACCGGGAACAATGGTGGCTGTCACCGCATCTGCTGCCTATTCTTAAACCAGCGAGAAAAGGCCCCGGCCCTCTTTTCAAGGGAGGCTCGTAAATTTTTCTTTGCGTCATAATAGAAGGCTATAAAATCGAGTTGAAATTTTACCCCAGGCAGGTTTTAACCAACAGATAATGATTCCAAGCTACCTCTCTTGCTCTCTCTCCACCTTCCCCACCCCAAGCTCAGCTTCTCATCCCCCCCCCCCCAGCGAGCAGTTTCTCCTTGCTTCCTTTTTAGTTTTGTATTTGTAATGTTTTGTTTTGTTTTTTGAATATCTAACAAAAGGAAAAGAAGTCCTCCACCTCCCAACTCGGAGTAACCCAGGGAAGCCTCAGAGAAAGGGGAGGCTGCAGCGAACTACAAAAGTGACAGTGTCGCTCGCTTCCATTTCAGCCTCTTTTAATCCTCACTCCAAGAAGACTTGAGGTCCTAAATTCGGCTTTGCTTCGTTCCTACTCCAGCCCAGATAGCCATGGCTTGGGGTGGGGACAAGCAACAAATCTTCTCTTCCTTGAGCTGCAAGCTCTGTCCTGGGAGCCTCAGTGGACAGTCTTTTCCCAAGGCTCCTTCTCCTTCCTAACAGCTGTGCTATGCCTCCATTGACTTTGAGGAGGATTTCGGCAAGCCGGGAACTGGCTGTGTGTGGCGGCAGCGGGGTGTGTGTGTGTGTTTTAATTTTTGGTGTGTGTATATTTCTCCGTCAGTACAGCAACAAAGTTTTCCCCGTTATGAATTATACATTCAAACAATAACACATTAATTCAATTATTCAAAGATGACAAATGTTTATGTGCTTAGCGAATGACTCCTGCGCGCAGATTCCGGGTGCTTTCTCTGTTTGCTTTTTTCTCAATGAGAATCGTCTTTCGTCTCACCCCACCCACTTCAATCCACTCAAACATCCCCCTGTAGGCTCAGAAAGGAACCCACAAAAAGGCTCCTCAGCTTCACTAGAGTCTAGGCCGCCAACAGCCTCCCAAGGCCCAGCTTGGCGGCCATAGGCCCAGGCTATTTTATCAGTGTGACAATTGCCCGGGTTGGTGTGATAAATCATCGTAAGTAATTCCTGAAAGGGTGTGAGGCTGCTGGGGGCCGGGCGAGGACTGTAAATCTTTCCGGTTTATTGCTCTATGAACATATGCTCCGATTGAAGAAGGCTTAGATCCTTTCCTGGAGACAAATTCCCGCAAAGCAGCCCCCCTCTTTGGCTGGGGATTAACACTTGCCGCGGGCTCAGCCCAACAAGCCTGAAGACTTGCGGTCAGCGTCCTCTGAGTGGGGGTGGAGTGGGGGCAGCCTATGGTCTGTTGAGACTGGCACCCTAAGTGGGCCTGAGTCTAGCTGAGACAGGTGAACAAAAGAAAGGAGTCCCCTGTCAAGTTTGAGAGCTCGGTCTTTGGGACCCGCCGGCTTCTCTAGCTTGGGGGTTCAGAACCCCTTTTTCTTCTACCCCCACCCCCACCCCCGTGCTCATTTACGGCTTTGAGGCACTTTCTCTCTTAGGAGGCCATACAAGCCATAACAGGGCATCAGTTGCCCGGCAGAGCCGCTAAGAAACGCACAAAGCCAAATTCGGACTCTCCCATAGTATGAGATTCTAGGGTGAGGATGGTCTGACGGAGGTAGGTAGGATCTCGCTACAACCTAGGAGTGAGCCTTGGCCTAGATTCGCTTATAACTCTTCTTCCCACACGCCGAATACCTATGCAAACACCATCTAGCCACTTGCAGAGTGGTGATATCCTGTTCTGACACAGTAATTCTAAAATAGAAACCTCTTTATCCCAGGTAAGGCCGATTCAGTAAGTTCTCCTTGACTTCTTGGAGGTACCGCAGGAAGCGGGAAGCTGCTGCGTGGCTGTTGCTGAGCAGGCGATATCCCGTTGGCCCCAGCAGATCTGGAATCACACAGGTCTAGGTGGGCAGGGATTCCTCGCCTAAATGGCTCGCTTGGGACCCAGAAGGGCTTGGGTGGAGTGCTCAGGGCTCCAAGAAAGGAGGGTCACTCCGGGTTGTGTACTGCTGCTGGGCTTTTTTTTTTTTTTTTTTTTTCTGGCTCAGAAATGGCAGCTTGCTTGCTGAGCCTGCGAACCCCAGCCAGCGCCCCCAAGGTGTGGGGGTGATGGTAGGGTGACAGGTCAGAGTTGAGAACCGGCAGGTCTCAACTTAAGGTAGAAGCGGGTGCTGTGACACAACTTAAGTGCCTGGCGGGGTGTAGGGGAAAGCAAGGTATCAGCCTAGATGGACGAGAGCAGGCATCTTGTTTAGGTGCTTGTAGATATGGAATATAGAGCGCCTAGGAGCTTGGTAAGCACCGGGCTTCTGTCCCACAGTCCTTTCCAGAAAGACTTTTAAGAGGCAACCATTTCAATGTCCAATCCACTGGTAAGTCTGGCGGAAGGCTGGGCCGGGGTCAGAGGTCTTTGCCCGGAGAGACTCTGAAGCCTCCATCCACTGCAGTGGGCCAGGCTGTGACTGCGCTGACCCTACGCTGCAAGAATGGAGCCTTTTCCTCCTTATCACCCACCAGTGTCTGTTCCGGGGGTAGGCGCCTGGGTCCCAAGCTTTCTGCGCCCCTCCTCCCAGCCCCCAGGCCTGGCTGCGCTCTTGGGCTGGGTGGCGTGAAAGTTTCAGCCTCAATCAGTACAATCTTCCCTCGGGGTCACGTGAACAAATATGCTCGCATTTGAAGGCAGCGTCTGTATTTCCCGACTATGAGGGGGGTTTCCGGGGCTCTCTCCAAATTCAGAAAGGACCACGTTCCGAAAGCAAAACAAACCCGAGCTCTGGGGGGCCTGGGAGGGCTGGGCAGGAACCCAGGAGTAGGTGGGGGAGCCATTGGCCACCGTTCTGGGCCTGGGAGAGGACCGGCGGGCGGGTGAACCGACCAGCGAGCAGCGCAGGCGAAGCCAGCTTGGGGACTGCGAACTCGTTCCTCCAGCGTTTATTGGTAGTTGAACCTCAGCCTAGTTCCGTTCTACCGGGAATTCCGTTTGCTCGGGTATATGGCCGAGTCTGCAAGCGCTCAAGACCAGGGTTGGGACACTGTTGTCTGCAGACAAAGGGGGAAGGCTCGCTCTGTCCCCCACTGGCGCCCACTCTGAGACCGAAGACACCAGGTTTATGATAAATTGGGATCCAGGTAAGCAATTGCATGACAAAATGGAAATCTTTGGGCACAGGGCTGCTTGCTGCCCTGAGCCGTATACTAAATATGATTTATTTTGAGTAATCTGTGATCTTGATTATTGCCAATTGGTGAGGCAGCCCGCAGACCTAGATACACTTCTACATATACATCGAGGACGGTGATTAATCGTAACGAGGTGCGCTTTTATGGGGACATTCCCCGCCTACCAAAAGGTTAAGAGGACACTAGCTTACCAGGCTTAGAGGGTGGCCGGCAGCATTGGGGAGGAGGTGTAGCAGTTTGGGAAGTGGGTTTGGTGAACAGACTAGGGGCTGGAGTTAGTATTTTGAGGGTAAATGTGTAGTTATGAGAACGGGCTGAAAATGGAATAAATAAAAAGAAACTTTTTTTTTTTAACATTGTCACTGCCAAAGTAAGATGAAACATCATATTAATTCTGTGTCTTGGGCTGCTGGGCTAGGTGCAGGCGGGTTGATTTATACGTATTTAAAATAAACTGTGTGGCCAGCCAGCTCCCCGCATTGTTCTGGGAGCCACCCCCTACACTTAGCCTTTACCTCTTGCCGCTGGCTTCCTATTTTTCCCCATAGGAATTAAAATATCCCCCAAATTAAAAAGACCCCCCGGAGGGTTCTCCACAGTGTCTCATCAGCATAGACTTTGACTGCTACAATGATGAAGAACAGGTTTAATGTTTCTGGGTCCTTCTGCCCAAATACCCTTAAGTGGTGAAAGGTAAATCATATTGGTTCCTGCATTCCTCATATCCTTTTGTTGACTTATTCCTCGTGGCTTCAGGCTAGAAGTGTAGAAGATAAATATCCCAGGTTTTTCCCCCAACCAAGGCAAGAGTGTGGGGCTCTCTGAGAAGGAGTGGGCCAGATCATATTGGACTACCACATGGAGGGGGGACCTCAAATCGAGGAGCACTCTCTAAATTTAAGTTGGGACAGGCCCCAGTGGGAGAGAGGCTGAGTTTCAAGGTCCTGACCATTATGAGGAGCAGGAAAAGTTCGTCTATCAGTCAGCTGCACTGAGCTCCATCAGTATTTGAAGTCGGTGGACATTTTTCTTTACTCATTGCCTTGGAGCTGCGAGCCTGCCAACTTAGTCAGCTGAATCCAATTACTTCGAGTAGCATTTCATTTGGCCCCATGGAGCACTCATAACTTCCCCGAAATTTTCAATAATCCCCACCAAGGCTCCACTTTGGCCCTGTCCGGGAAGTTTTCCCTGGGTGCTGCTGGTGGGTGGGGTATGGGGGTCGGGTTGTCTGGAGCCAGCTTCTCTTCCCCCCCCCGGACAGCTAGCCCACAGAACTCCCTTCTGCTTCTGACGTTTCAGGCTGTGAAAAAGGTCTTAGAACTCAGACAGAGAGAACGATTTGGGGGCACCCAAAATGCCCAAATTAGGCCAGGGCTGCACGCCTTGAAGGAGGGGAAGAGAGGAGACGCAGAAGAAAGCTCTGGGAGAAAGGGTGTTTTGCTTGTCACCCAACTAACTAACTTGGGATCCTTTCCCCTTTCCCCTTCCCAAGCCTCTCTGGTGTGCAGTGCACAGAGCACACCACTCACCATAGAAAAAGCCCAGGCGTGAACTTACCGGGTTCCTCAGCGCCTGGAAAACAAAATTTAACTAGATGCCATAGGATTGCGAGACTCTTCTTCTCAGGAGGGCATCTTACTTCTAAAGAAGCCCTTTCCAAAAATTAAATAAAATTAATCAAGCTGCGAGGGTTAATGTGCGCCCACGCGGTTGTACTATATAAAGCGGGTTGTGGACTACGGCCAAGGCTTTGCGCACCCTGATAACCCCTGCACATCCGCTGCGCCACCCTCGGGGTCCAGCCAAGAAGGTTGGGGTGCTGAAAGCAGGCAAATTACATGGCCCCCAACACATGTCGTCTGAGAAGCTGAAGTTGGGGGGCGGGGGCCGAAGTTAGGAGTCCTACTGGGCTGAGATCTCTCTGAGGCGCTTCCGTTGGGTGTTCATTAAGGGGTGAGTTATTGCTGCACGAGCCAAAGGTCGCTTCAAAGGCTTACGGCGATCCTCTCTAGTCCTCAGAAGCGCCCAGAACGCTTTGTGTGGGGGTTTTCCCGGGGCCTCAGTTTAGTGTTTGCAAACTACTGAGTCGACAAATTGCACAGGGCAGAGGCAAGAGGAGACGGCATCTCCTGTCTCCCTTTCACCTGACCCGGGGTGGGGGCGGGGGAGGGCGGCCTGCGCTTGCTGAGCAGCCGCAGTCGTGAACGGTTTGGCTTGGTTGTTTTGGGGTGGAGGTAGGGGAGGCTGTTAATTTCTTAGGTGGTTTATAGCCTAGTCCCCGACACAGAAGTGAGCAGCTCAGGCCCACAATGGTGTAGGTATTCTCTGACACACCCAGGAGAGCTACCTGAGCCAGACATAAAATGTGCAAAACAGGATATAGCTAGAGCCTAGCTTCGCTTCACTCGGGCCCTGAGGGGGGCAGCTCCAATAACATCCACCCATGTGTGCCTACACATCTCCCCTTCTTCCCCGTTTCTCTAACCTGTAGGCTTCCTCCCGCCTTCATTCACTGTGTTCTCTGAGCAGGCTGACCCACTTGGCTCACCCCGCTTAGTCTTTTCCTCCCGGCTAGGTTTTCTTTCCCCTCCCCCATCCAGCCAAGGATTTTGCCCTCCAGCTCCCCTGGATTCGACTGGGTCTACGTTCTGCTGGGGCCAAAGCGTCTGGAATGGCTGCAGCCACCACAGACAATAGTCACATTGATTGTGACACCCTTACAGGGGGTAAAGGCTCTCCTGGTATGTCTGTAAGACAGAACCAGCTGGTACTGAGTTTTCCGTTTTGTTCCAGATCTGTTTCTGCTTCCACAGAATATCAAAGAAAACCGAAGAGCCTACAAAAAAAAAAAAAAAAAGAGTTAGAGATAAAATTCAAGAAAATACACACATACCAAACTGTGGTGAGTGGGAGTGATTTTTTAAAAAAAATAAATAAACGCACAAATGAATAAATTTCACTACCTTTCCATGCCCCCCTCCCCGTCAACTTAAGGTAGTCATCCCAGGATTCATACATCAAAAGACGGGACAAAGGACGGCTTTGAAGTGGATCACCTCGGTGTGAGCCACTGCCTGTTACATGAGAACCCATCAGCGGCCTTCAAATTTATGGCCCTTTAATAGACTGCGTCCGCTGTCTTAAATGCAGAGTTTGTTACAGTACTGAGTTATTCGGGCTAACCAGGAGTGATTTAGAATGGGCGTCCTGGGCTTCCCAGAGAGCAGAAGACTGAGCTCAGACTGAGGGGTCAGGAGAATGTGGGCAGCCAATTCTCTTCTCAGCAAACCCGCTGAGGACTGCTTTTCCAAACCTGAAGTAGCAAAGCCGTGAGGGCAAGGAGTGCCATCTCTCCGTCCCGGCTTAGGCAAAGTAGGGAGTGGAGGTTAGACCAGGAATTTTAAGAGAAAACTGTTACAAGCAGCGCTCTATCCCCTCCCACTTCTGGCGTTCACGAGTGGCACCGGCTGACGGTAGCGGTCCGCTACTCACTACCAGAGCAGCGCTAGACACGGCCCGGTGCTGTCTCCTTCCTCCCAGCCCCAAGCCTCCCTCTCCCCCGGGGCCTTCCCGCAGCCGCCTCGGGCGGGCTAGCCGAACACCTAGCAGGTCTCTGAGCAGCCATGGAGCTTCCTAGAGTCCGAGACCAGGAACCAGGCAGGCAGCAGGTCTGTGGTCCTCGGATGGGCTTGCGATCCTCTCTCTCCAACTCGGGCCGCCAAGGCCGGGGCGCCAGCCACTTTATATAATCCCGCAGCTCGCACGCAGGGTGTGTGAACGGGAAAAATGCGGAGTAGGGAATTCTTTTGCTGCGCTGCCTCCTACGCGGAGCCTGCTTTCCACTTCTGAAAAGTGTCGGGCCTTGGGAAGTGTTTTTCTTTTCATTCCTTACTGAAGCGTTTACTGCTGCCGTGGTCGCAGTCATAAATTTTGTTACAAACCACAATGACAGGTGCATTGATATGCACCGTGAGAGCTCCAGCTGCTTAATAACCCTGTCCCCTGGCCGCTGTGAGCGCCTTTTATTTATTCGGTATCATATTAGGTATTGATCTGGGCAGAATTAAGTGCAGTGAGCAAGTATCAGGGCTCCGTTGCTTCTGAGGCTAGGCTATCTGGGCGGGCCAGCATGGCTGGAGAGCGAGCGAAGCGACGTGAGCTCCAAAAGGGTGCCTTGGCCTTCCTTCCGGCTGGAAACCATTTGGTCCTGTCTTCTGGGCCTGCGGTTAGGCCTCCAAGCTGAGTTGGGAAACTTCCAGGGACTTTGGAAAAGGACTAGGCAGTCCTATTAGGGAACCTTTCCCTAAGAGGAGCAGGGGTGCTCCAGGGGACTGGGTGGTTGGCTGCAGGGTCCCATTCCCCTGGCTGGGGTGAGAGTGGGGGTGGATGGGAAGAGGAGGAGTGGGGGAGGGGAGAGGAAAACAGAGTACTGCCCCCAAATAAGAAATCCTGTTCAACTGCCCCTCCCCCTAAGGCTCCCCCCCTAAAGCTCCCCACCCCGAGGCATTTGGGTCTTGGCGCACAAATGAGCATAGGTACCAAAGGGTGAGAAAAGAAAGCCTTGGGGGGGGGTGATCGAAAAGATGAGCCACTGAACAGTTGACCATTGTCCAAGTGATTTATGGCCCAGTCCTGCTTTTTAGGGTCGAGCAGAGTTCACAAGGAGTAGGGATTTCTGGAAAAAAATAAACTTTTTTTTTTTTTCAGTTCTGTAACAATATTCGGAGGTTGTGCTTTGGAAGAGGGACTTCTTTACGTTCTGTGTAGTGAGTGCTGCAAAGTCCCCTCCACCCCAAAGAGGACACTTACAGAGAAAGGAACACTAGGCTCTGGAGTGGGCCTGGAAATTCCTTATGACAATGTAAACAGGCAAAGAGACAACTCTCAGTTTCAAAGGGAGCTTTGGGGTGGGGGGAGCTCTGAGGACTTTATAGAAAGAGTTTCTCTAGGAACATGCAACAGGAGCAAAAATAATATGCAGTCATCTGTCCCATAGGCTTGCTTACTTCCTCACGAGCCATTTTAATGTGACTGGTCCACCTTCCAAGACAAGCTTGGTCAACAGGGAGGCAGGAGTGGGATGTTTTGCTTCCACAGCTGTCAGTAGAATGACAAAGCAGGGGCACATTCTGGTGGTCTCAGAAGCCCGAGGTGACTGGTCAGACATCCCGAAGTAAGCAGAACCCCTGAAAAGCCCTAAAACTTAGCAAGCCTGTGTGGCGGGTTCTTTGGTCTGGGGCAAACATACATAAATATTAGTCACAGAATAAGGGTTTAACTGCCTATTTGCTGTTTGGTAACTTGAGTAGTCAAGAGATTGGTGTTGAAAACTAATCAAAAGAACTAGTCTAGCTTTGTTAGGTGGATGTCTTAACTGCACACATGTATGAGTACTAATAGAAACAACACCTACAACAAAACATCTCCGTGTTCCTGGACCCACTGAGAAGGGCCCTGATCTCTCATCAAGATAAATTGCACGTTCACTTATATTCTAAAACAAAGTGGGCAACAAAAACTACCAAACAAAGGATAAATTTGGAGGGTTTTCTTAATTGATTGGGCTTCCTGATGAAAATACATATGGGGTGTGTGTGGAATTAACGCAGAAGTACTTTGCTTCCTGCGTGTGCATCAGATTGGCCATAAGCCGCATGCCTCTCAATGCCGATGGCGACGGTGGAAGCCAGAGAGAGTTTTTGAAAAGAAACTTTGCCTGAAAGATGCGATCAAGAATTGAGGCCAGAGAGCTGACCTGCGAGTTTTCTTTATCGAACAGACAAAAGTGATTGAATGATATTGGTTATACTTTAACTCCTCAGGAGCCTTTCAGAAAGGGTGTGATGAGCACCCCTTCCTCCCATGAAGAGTCAGGGCATACAAAAGGGGAGGAATTTTTCTTAGTTTCCCCATCCTTCTGATTCTGGGTCCATTCATCATGTCATGGGAACCTCTCTCATTGGTTATAGGTTGGGTGGGAGGTGGGGCAGAATGGAAGGTTCAGAGCAGAGAGCAATAATAATATCTATTTATGTAAAGATCCAAAGGAAAATGATAAAGTCATAACAGCATCATCCAGCACTCAGCCACACTACATGTGGTTCAAAATCTAAGACCTTTCACTAATCTTCCAGGATGCCCTTTTAAAGGCAATAGAAGGACAAACCAAGGGGTGTGGGGAAATGTAGATGAAAGAAACATTTTTCAGCTTCAAAGTAAGTCTGGGAGTCTTTAAGTCTTCCTTTTTTTTTTTTTACCTCGCAGTTCCTCTACATTGTAGATTTCACAGTACTGCCCCACAAAACCAGCTGTGTGGATTCTCACCCTGCCATCCAAGTGGACTGTCTAGGTCTTCAAAAAAGATGGTGTAATTTTGAAACCAGGTTGGGAAGATACTTTTGGAGGGAAGCTTTGGAAGCTGTGTGTGTGTGTGTGTAAACACTATGATTAGGGTTTGGAGGTGAGAGTTCCCACACAGCATTTCCAAACAAACAAAACAAACCCACCCCCCCAAAAAACCCCAAAACAAAAAACAAAACAAACAAACAAAAACCCCCAGGATTATCCAAAGACTGACTGACTGTAACCCATTCACCCATCTGTTCAATAACCATTTACTACACTTATTACATGCAGACCATCACACTGAATGTTAGCACTATGTAGATGAATAGAAACACAGCCCCTCTCTTTGAGGAGATCATAATGTAAGGGGGAGAATCAGCCAGTCATAAATGTTTTTCCATGGCAATGTTGGAGAAAGACAATTCTCTGAGAGAATCTTGAGGTGGAGGGGGCTGCCTCCTTGGGTTAAAGCTAAATTCAGGAGAAGGAAAGGTCTTTCCTTACATTTAGGAGAAACTCCCCAACTTTTTCAGGAGTTCATATAGATTGAGCCTCATAAAAACCCAATCCATAGCCTTGTCCACCCTTCCACTTTGAGGTGAGGGGGAAGCCAAAGAGCCTGCTCTAGTCCTTCTGTGTCGGTTGATCTTGCCAGTGTCAGTCCCTCTAGGATCTCTCACTCTTCTTCTTGGCAGGTCACCTGGAGCCTGGGAACTGGCCCAGCTCTCTCAAGATTCAGCAGACACTGGCCTTGGTGGTGAAGGAGACAGTGGTAGTCAATGTTATTTGAGCAGGGTCAGCAGGCCCTGGAGCTTCCTGAGTGCACCATGCAGAAGGCTGCATACTATGAGAACCCAGGACTCTTTGGAGGCTATGGATATGGCAAAGCTACTGACACTTACGGCTACAGCGCTCCTCCTCATCAGCCCTACCCACCCCCTGCTGCTGCCAACTCCCTGGACAGTGATTACCCAGGTTCTGCCTGCTCCATCCAGGGCTCTGCACCTCTCCGAGCCCCAGCCCATAAAGGAGCTGAACATGGTAGCTGCATGCGGCCTGGCGCTGGGAATAGCCAGGGCGGTGGCGGTGGCAATCAACCTCCTGGTCTGAACTCAGAGCAGCAGCCACCACAACCCCCCCCTCCACCACCTACCTTGCCCCCATCTTCACCCACCAATCCTGGAGGTGGAGTGCCTGCCAAGAAGACCAAGGGTGGGCCCAATGCCTCTAGCTCTTCAGCCACCATCAGCAAACAGATCTTCCCCTGGATGAAAGAGTCCCGACAGAACTCGAAGCAGAAGAGCAGCTGTGCCACTTCAGGTAGCTCTCTGAGCAGATCATCCTTGGATCACTCCCTTCATGGGCCCCAAGAACCTATTGCCAGGAGCCAAGAGACTAGAAGAGGCTATAAGGGCAAACTTAGCAACAATATATCCAAACTCCCTTTTGGGTAGAAATGCCTGTCCTTTTTAGTGACTTTGATTGGGTACATAGCCTTGCAGAGATAGGGCACCCTTTCGTTGCTGGGGCCATTGCTGGACTGGTCTCATGCTTATTAATAGCAAGGTCTTCCTTGTACTGGCATATTATCTTGCCCTCCAGGCTGCTGGCCATAACTCAGCTTCCTCTTCTACCCAGCAGCCCCTCAAACACGAAGATAGGCCAGGCATAGTTGTGTACACCTACAATCCCACCACTAGAGGCTGAGACAGGAATAACTTGAGTTCAAGGAGAGCCTGAAAAGCATAGTTAGTTCCTGGTCCCCATTCAGAGACCTTGTCTCAAAACAGAACACTAAGTCAAAAAAAAAACAATACCCAAAACAGAAAGAAAAAAAAAAAGGAACCATGCCTAAATATGTTATAGACATTATTCATTCATTTTATTAAAATTTCCAAAGAACTCTGAAATAGATATGTGACAATATCCTCATTTTCCCCAGATCCCCAGATCCACCAAGGGGTGGACTTGGATCTAATGAGTACAACATCAGGGCCTTCAAGGCATACCTGTGAGTCTCAGCCCCCTCTAGGGTATCCATAACAGGGAAGAACATTTCTTTTAGAGGGGACAGAATAATCTGGAACAACAGCAGCTACCCTTTTCTCACCCTTGACTGGGAGAGTTGAGAAAGACTCCTCTTGGTCCATTGGTAGTTTGAAGGACCAGGGTCATAGTGAGGGGCTGATGCCTTTCCACTGCTCAGATGGCTGCTTGCTTCTGGAAACGTTCTTGCTTTGTGTTCTTGACAGGGGGTGGGGTGGGGGCTTATTTTCCAGGTCCAGAGCTAGTCTGAAGCCTGGGATATCATTTGTTATCAGGTCTCTGTTCTGCTGCCTGATGCTCCCCAGGCCGTTGCTCCTAGGGGAAAAGTGTCTTCCTGCCTGAAAGCTCCTTCCTCTGCCCCTCCCTCCCTAGCTCAGGCATAGGCCCTCCCTCCCAGGAGAAATCCATTTGTCTTCCCAGTGAAGGAGTGGACCAGGCTGCTGAGGGGTGGCAGGGGAGGTGAAGCCAGTGCTGAGCCTACTGCTCCTAGCATTTGCCATATGCAGCATGCTTTCAGCCTGGCCTTGGGATCCCATAAAAGCCAAGGGCAGTATCCTGCGTGTGTGTGTGTGTGTGTGTGTGTGTGTGTGTGTGTGTGTGTGTGTTCGCCTCCCTGCCTTTGGGTGCATCTGGCTGGAGGCAGGTGCCAAGACCCCTGCTCTCTCCTTTGCTCTGTGGACTGTTTGGCCTGTAAACAAACGAGGCAGGCTGGGCCTGGAGCTGCCTCTGATCCCTTCTCACCCTAGTACCCAGCAGCAGAGGTTGGGAGGGATGCTCAAAGAAGTCTGGCTCTCTTGCCAGGGAGTGTCTCATGAGCTGCTTTAGCCTCACAATAAAGTCCTTCATGGCCTTTGGGTTGAGATGGGCTAAGATGGAAGGGAAAGAAAAGGCAAGGTAGGGCAGAGATTACAGGGGAACTGACAGGTAGGCCTAGAAGTGTGTAGAATGAATGCTCCCTCAGACTTTGGCCTCTTTAAAAACAAACAAACAAACAAAAACCCCCTACTTTACTCTAGACTGGGGAGTGGAGGTGAGAGGAGAGACAGAAAAGCACCTCTATCCATTCTGAGGTTCCTTACTCCCCGCTCAGCACCCTCTATGTCTCCCTCCTTGCCCAGGAGAGAACTGCGAAGATAAGAGCCCACCGGGCCCGGCGTCCAAGAGGGTGCGCACTGCGTACACGAGCGCCCAGCTGGTGGAGCTGGAGAAGGAGTTCCACTTCAACCGCTACCTGTGCCGGCCGCGCCGCGTGGAGATGGCCAACCTGCTGAACCTCACCGAACGCCAGATCAAGATCTGGTTCCAGAACCGTCGCATGAAGTACAAGAAGGACCAGAAGGCCAAGGGCATCCTTCATTCTCCCGCAGGCCAGTCCCCGGAGCGCAGCCCACCTCTTGGAGGAGCGGCGGGCCACGTGGCCTACTCGGGCCAGCTGCCGCCGGTGCCCGGCCTAGCCTACGACGCACCCTCACCGCCCGCTTTCGCCAAATCGCAGCCCAATATGTACGGCCTGGCCGCCTACACGGCGCCTCTCAGCAGCTGCCTGCCACAGCAGAAGCGCTACGCAGCCCCCGAGTTCGAGCCCCACCCCATGGCGAGCAACGGAGGGGGCTTCGCCAGCGCCAACCTGCAGGGCAGCCCCGTGTACGTGGGTGGAAACTTCGTCGACTCCATGGCGCCCGCGTCCGGGCCGGTTTTCAATCTGGGCCACCTATCGCACCCGTCTTCGGCCAGCGTGGACTACAGCTGCGCCGCGCAAATCCCTGGCAATCATCACCACGGACCGTGCGACCCTCATCCCACCTACACAGATCTCTCGGCTCACCACTCGTCTCAGGGACGCCTGTCCGAGGCCCCCAAACTGACACATCTGTAGCGGTTACCGCCGGCCTGGCGCAATTACCTAGCTGGTTTTGGTGGCAGGGGTGGTGGCGGGGCGGGGCCCGAGGGGCAGCTCGGAGGACCCCCCCCTCCCCGATCTATCTGGCCTGGCCGAAGCCTCACAAGTGTGCTGGGCTTCCAGGGCCGGCCGAGGGTGATGCGACTGGGCCTCCCCTCCTTCGGGTTACTCGCCATAAATCAGCCGCAAGGATCCTCCCCTGTAAACCTGACAGTGCCATATACTGCGGATCGAGGGACTCTAATCTGGTAATGGTGTCCCTAAGGTAAGTCCGAGACCCATCCATAGCGGCGTGTCCTGAAGAGGGACTAGAGCCAGGAATATCCAGGGCCTGGCCCTTCCGTCTAGCTTAGTTTCAGAGACCTTAATTTATAATGCTCCTTCCCCTCCTATAAAGATTGCATCGGACTAAAACAACCTTGTATTTATTATTTGAAGCGAGTAATTTCGTTTCCCTGATTATTTATCCTCGTCTTAATGTATTTATGTGTATATTTGTAGAATTCTCCAGCCGGGCCTAGGTACGCGCTCCCAGACCTTGGGGGCCACATTTCACCTCTTTAGTCCCCTTGGTCTGAACTAGTTGAGAAAGTAGTTTTGAACAGTTGTAACCGTGGCTGGTGTTTGTAGTTGATGTAAAGGATTGAGAACACAAATGGTCCTTCATGGGTAGAGTCAAGCAGCCCGGTGGCTCACGCTAGTCATTTCTCAACAGCCGAAGCCCTCACCACTCGACACAGCTTATTGATTTCAAATTGTCTGGTACTATTTGAAGAAACATTTAGAATAAATTTTTTTTTTCTCAGTTGGAAGTGTACCTGTGTTAATCACACACGTTTGCAGGCAGATCACTCTGCCTTTATCCCGCTTGTAAGACCCAGAAAAATAAAAGAGAACCCTCCAAAAATATTTTATTTATTTGGAGCCTATTGTACAAATTGGCATGGAGAAATTTGATTACATTAAAGCTATTAAGATTGGATGGCAATAATTAAAGGACACAAACCTGGAACTATTCTAAGTGGGGTGGTTGCAATAGGGCTTTGACGAAGCAGCACCTGCAGGGCTCTTTTTGCTTCTTTCTGTTACATGATCGTCACACGGGGGAGGGTGTCATTTTTTTTTGCATTAAATAATAAAAAATTAGACTTTGAAAAAAAAACCCTGACAATCAAAGAAAAAGCATAAGAGAAACAGGAAAAATGAAGCTACGGAAAGCTGAGGTGCGGCATTATAAACAGAAATGATCATGTAGAGGCAAGCACCCAGGCTTTTTTCTCTAGGAAATGCCCTCGATTTTTTTTCCTTTGTAATGGTCAGTAGTTCACATCTAAAGAAAGCAAACGTCCTCCATAATGTAAAATAATAAAAGTTTCATTAATGGAATATAACACGTATAAACACTTTGTTTACTCTTGTCTCTTTGTGCAAAACGGGCAAAAAGTCTACAAAATTTATAATCGTTTTGTAAATATTAGTGTGGCTCTAGCTAGGGTCGGGCACTTACACCCACTTCTACAGAAGGGGGCACTTGGAATAAAGGCCTTCAGACAAGGTTCAGTTATTTTGTATTTCAGCAAAGTTCGCCCACACATCTCTATTTGGCTTGGCAAATATGCAACTCCCACTACCAGCCTGGTGACACGAGGTGGAATTCCTATTGTGTGGAAATAACTTGTACTCCTCCAGTGGAGCAGCAATGTTTTCTACTCGGATGTTTGTGTTTTGCTCAGTAATGATGCCTCAAAATAATATTTAGTTTCCTTGTTCCTTTGTGCTGTTTTTTAAAAAATGGCATGTTAGGCTGGGGGTGGGAGGGGATATCCTTTAGCTAAATTTGACTATCTCAGCAAGTATAAAGTATATATGTTGTAGAATTGTATCAACAGAATAAATGACTTCAATTGAAGGCATATTTTACCCACTCTTAAGGCTTAACATTGTTTTCTCGGGAACTTGCATTCATAGGCAGAATTTATAATTGTAAGAAATTATTTTTAGGCTATTAAGGAAATCAAAGAAGAACTAGCTGCCTTGTCGGGATCACAGCCACCTTTCTTAACAGGCTAAATAGTAAATAGATGAATTGTCAGGCTGTTTAGATTCAATCCGGCTTCTCTCATCTCCTCTTCATACCATAAATAATAATAAAAATACATAATGCATCACGGCTCCAGGCGTTTCCCAGCGCGGTGTGTTACCGCAAGAGTATCTGCTGAGTCTGCGGGTGTCTGCAAAACCCCAAGTGTCATCTGTGGCTTAGGGTTTCATGGATTAGACTTTAAACAGTGTCTAGCCCGGCTGACATCAGCTTCCTCTCACACATAAGCTCTAAGGAAGTGTCAGGTTGGGGGCTCCCACTCTAGGCAGCCGCAGCCGCACAGGCCCAGCTGTGGAGTGAGGATATTGGAAGAGGGGGGAGGGGCCGCTTCGACCAACTCGGCCGCCTTCTGCCACCTCCTGAAGTTCTGGATACTTCAGAGAATTGCTTGGTTCTTTCATGCCTCTAACGTAAGTCACGTGATGGGCACACTCACTCCTAGGGTGGGTGGGGGCGGCGGCGAGTTCTGGGAGGGCTCACTCCCACGCGGCCGCCCGCCCGAGAGAGCTGGGCCCGCGGCACAACCATTTAAAACTTCATAAATTATAAACAAGCCGCCTTGGCCTTCGCCATAAATTCCTCTCCTCTTGAGCTTGCAATTAGTGTTAGGAAGCACCGAAATCTAAACACAACCAAACGCTCTCTGAAGGGCCCAACTGCCCGAGGTTGCAAGCCTTTATTTATTTCCCGGTGCCACCCCCTCTGCACCCGAGGTTTGCACACAGTCACCTCCTCCCCCGCCACCGCGGGCAGTACACACTCCGCTGGGTTCCCGCTCAGCCTAGGAAGGTCACAATAGCAGCTCTATCCGCGGAGGCGCCTGCAGCCTCCTCCCTCCTGGGTCTCAGAGAAGCAAAGAAAGAAGCGTGGGGGAGGGGAGCCTGGCCGGCGATGGCGCCCGGGTCTCAGGCCTCGGCTTTCGCTTCTAGGCTCGTGGCAGGAGGTGGGGGGGTGGGGGGTGGAAGATGGCAAGGGAAAGGAATCGTCGCCCTAGCTCGTCTTACACCCAAGACGCATGCTCTGGGGCAGTGGAGCACTGAAACCTCACTGTCCGGTTGAGGATGGGGTCTACCCGAAGCCCACGTGCCTTTGTGCCTGCGGCTCTCTTTCTGGTCCTCTGCAGAGAAGGTCTTAGCTACAGCAGGGGGCTATGCCAGAAGGGAGGGACACCCTGGCCTCTTGGGGGGGCGGGTGTTGGTCTTGGGAGGTCTTCCTCTTTTACTGAAGAGGAGGGATGGCTTAGTTTTAGCCTTGGCCAGCCCTTCTGTTTCCCCCTAGCTTTTGGGGCGTGTGGGGGCTGGGGGTTGGGAAGGTTGTGTGTGGATCCCCGTTAGATTAGAAGAACATCAGATCTGAAGGAAAGAGAAAGAGATCAGGTCCTTGAGCCTGGAGGCTCATGGGTGGTAGTCGTTTGGGCATTCCTGGTTGTCCAGCTCAGGCCATCAAATGTGGATTAAAGTAGGATGCTGGGTAGAGGTAGGGTCCTGCTGCAAAACAGAGGTGGGGGTGGAGGAGGAGGGAAAGTTTTCCTTGCATCCAAGGAAACCTCAAGATCCATTCTGGAGTGGAATGCTTAGATCCAACTGAGCTGGCCTCGGGAGTGGGAGGTCGTTGTGGAAAGCCCTGGAGAGTAGCCTGGATCACTGGTAAGGATGCAAGAAAGGAGGATCAAATAGACACCCTGCCTTCTGGCTCTCCGACCAGAACCTCATCCAGGGACCTGACAGAACAAAACCCGCCTCTGATAGAGACACGAAGCTAGCCATCCATTTGTACCATTTCTTTGTACAGGCTTTCAGATGGGAGACAGGGGAGGAGCATGCAGCTGGTACTCCCCCCCTTTGGTCCAACCCCAAAGCCCAGCCCCTCTATCAGCGGGCAAAATTGGTTTCTGAGGCCCCAGAGGCCGCTAACGTCACTGAACAAGAGTTTTCCAATTTCTGTGATTTCCTACAGTGATTTCCTACACTAGCTACCATCCTTCCTCCCCCACTCTATACCACCCCAAAGGCCCTTGAGTGGAGAGCTCTTCTCAGCCAGTAGGCTTGGAAGGCCAGGCTCTCCATCTGTAGAGGTTTTTTTTTTCATTAGCATCTGTAAAAAGGAGGATGGAAGTGGATGTATGTTTGAATAACAAAGAAGTTAATTCTTCCTTCTAATAACTGCTTGAGTACCCCCCCCAGGGGGTGTGTACAAGCTTGTTTACACCTTCAATATTCAAAGGATTGTCACAAGTCTGTTTTAACTTTTCCAGGAGAATTTGGTTAAAATTTCCTTCTGAAGTCAAGAATTGGGAAATCTCAGTTTACAGGTCTAGGAAAATCCTCTTCATTTGCGAGTTCTTGACAAAACTTTGGTCCTTCTTTGAGAAAGAAAATAACACAAGTTTATGAGTATGTGAGAGGCAGGAAGCCCATTACCTTCCCCCACACCCCCACCCCAGTTACTTTTTCTCATCACTCTTGGGCATTGCAATTTCCCAGGCAGGATATATTTAGAACCTGGGCCAACAGACCTTTGGGTATTGGGACACTTAGCCAGCGGAGACTGAGCTGTTCCCGTCCAGCCTTACCTAACTCACATCTTTGAAGGCTAGCTCTTTTAGATTTTTCTCTCAGAAGGCCTGGAATGGACAGTAAAAAAACAAACAAACAAACAAACAAACAGATGGGTGAATCCTCTGCCCTCTGTGACAATCCTTTGAATATTGAAGGTGTAAACAAGCTTGTATACCCCTGGGGGGGGGGACGACTCAAATAGGGGGAGCAGTTGTTATTAGAAGGAAGAATTAACTTCTTTGTTATTCAATCATACACCCACTTGCATCCTCCTCTTTACAAGTGCTAATGAAAAAAAAACGTGTTAGGGCTGAGGGAAGTGGGTGACTGGAGAGGGCCGTCACTTATGCCTCATTGCTACCCTGCTTCCTACTCTACTACAAATGTTCTTACCTTTGGGGTCCAAGGTCGGTGTCAACTGGATTTATAAACCTGGCCTGAAGCCCTTTCCTAAACATTTCCCTCAGGTCTGGCATCTTGCTTGTCAAGTTGCTGAGTTCAAAGACAATCCATTTTAGGTCAGGCCCAGGGTGAAGCAAACCGAACAGACCTCCCCCAAGGTGGAAGGTCCAAGGCACAAGAGTGCCACCATGCCACTCCATCCACTCCAGTCTGAGGGGTGGGGGCCATTGCACATGTCTTCTTGTTCTACATCATGTGATAATTAATTGAAAAAAAAAAAACAACCTAGGAGTTGAATTGAGGGTAAATATGGTGGATGGTAAATACGCACTCTACCACTAAGCTGTACCCACAGCCTATGGCGAAATACCTTGACTGGGTCCTTTGGCTAGTTCTGGCTCATTTTTCAACAAGGTCTGGAAAAATCACCAAAGTGGGTTTTAGCATTAGAGAGGACCAGAGGAAGAGGAAACCCTCTTATGAGGCCGGATTCACGGAGAATTTTGGTACAGATACATAGCTGATGGACCAGGGGAGCAGAGACTTAACCCAGGCTGGGAGGGCCGTGGACACGACTCTTTCTGAAAGAAGCGAGGCTGGAAGATCCTTTAATGGCTCTATTGTTCACAGCCTTGGCCTGCAAATACCGTAGCCCTCCCCGCCTTCTTCTCAGGGCCGCTCAGTAAAGTGGGTCACACCAGAAGAGCTCTGGGGAGTTGGTCCCAGTGTCCCTCACTCCCGTACGCCATTTCTTGGAGCAGCGCCGACGCCAACCCTGCGCCTGGCAGGGAACACAAAGGAAGCTTCGACTCGGGACCCCGGACCTAGGGTCACTGTAAGCAGGAGGCTGGTATGGTTTCCAGTCTCAGAGCCCCAGTCGCCCGCGAGAACAATAGTCGCCGCCTGCCCGGGAGGTCGGGAGCTCAACACAAAGCTCGCTTGGTTCGCGCCGCCACGAGAAGTGGCCGCTGACCTGGCTACCGCCGCCGGTCGGTGTTCTCGCATCCACCGGGAACTCTCCGGGAAAGACAAACGGTGAGTTAATCACCCTACCGGCTGGCGACCGCGTCCTCTGAGCCCGCCCTGTAGGCGGGATGAGGAGTGGGGTTCCTCTGTGTGTGTCTAGGGTGGGGGTGGGGGGCGGGAAAGGTTAGTCCTATTAAGAGTTCATCAATCACCTGTTGTGCACTTTTTGCTCGACAGCGGGTCCTCCTACTTTGGAGCAAGTCTGGGCCAGCTGGGAGCCGACCAAAAACCGCAAGCGGAGGAGACGCTGGCGCTCTGGGTGAGCGCGACAAACAGCCCCACACTGGGTCACCAGCAGCGAGGACAGCGCTCCAGACACGCCTGAGGGTCGGGTCGGGGACGTCTCTGCGCGGCACCGGAGGGGAGGGCCACCACTCCCTCCAGAGCTCTAAGCGCAGCCCACTAGCAGGGACCTCGAAATTCTTCGCATCAAACCAACACCCACGCTAGCTTCTGACCTATTGTGACCCAGCATTTCCCCGCCTACATCAGTGACACTCGACATAGGCGGCTCTATTCCTAGAAAGAGAAACCTGCCCTCTCTGAAGGCAGGACTAGAAAATTCCCAATGAATCAAGGTTTCTTATTGACCCCAAGTCAGCCTGCAGGGCCTCCATGCGTGGGAGTAAGTAGGTTAGGTCAAGGCTGCTATTGAACTTGGAGTAAACTTGAATGCCATTTAAAGTTACAATAAAAGTATGTTTCTTTCTCGTTTAATGTAGCAACAAGACTCAAGTGTTTTTACGTCAGCATTTTGGAGGGTTCATTTTAGTAAAACCATAAAGGGAAGCTTGGAAGTTTCTAGGGAAGGTCGTGTATCTTGGAGTTGGTTGCAACAGGTGGGTCTGGGTGGAGTAGGTGGTGACACATTCCTATATGACTTCTGGAATGGCAAGTGCTCTCTGTAAAGCCCAAAAAGCTTTGGTCTAGTGCCCCTTGTGCTCTTTTCTCTGGTGGCACTGGCTGAAATGTTTCTTCAGTTGGGGGAGCTGCATTGCTCAGTCCTCATCAAAGTCTCAGCATTGTCCTCCATTCCCCCAGGCTCCTTCTTTGCCTCATTATTTTGGGTGGAAATTAGGTTATTTTGGAAAAATGTCCTACTACCAGTTTGCTTCAGGCAGAAAGTGAGGCAGTTAAGCCTCAACCCACTAAGCAATAAAAATACTATTCCAAGAACAAAAACAAAAACAAACAACAACAACAACAAAAACCCCCACCAAAAAAAAAAAAAAAAATAACAACCCACCAAAATACTAATCCTGCTTTTCTTCTTTTAGTTTCTTCTTCCTGATCATCCATCAACTCCACTGAGCAGTTCCTGTGTGCACTAGGCTGTGCTGTGGGATACTAAGGCTGAGTAACTAACAGCTTGTGCCCTTCAATCTAGTGAGGGAGAGAGATCCTCCTAAAAACACTGTAGTGTCAAACCACTACAGTATTTTGGGTTCTTGAAGAGTTTAGAGTTTTTCAGGTCAACGAAGAAAGGACATGGCAGGCAGAGAAAGCAACTTGTGCAAAAAACAAACAAACAAAAACAAAGAAAGAAAGAAAAGAAAAGAAAAAGCAAGGAGAATTGTTTGGAGTAGGGCACCATGAGTGGGAAGAAAGTTTCTACAAGGTTTGAAGAAAGAAGTCTGGATCTCTCCTGGCAGCAGCTGCTGAATCAGGTATTAAGCTGGGAGGAGAGGTTCGCTACCTGACTGGGGACACTGTATCTAACTGGAGAAAGGAGGTGTTTAGGGTTAGAGAAAGTAACAAGAAGGTTGAGAAGAAAAGGCGTTGAAGAGGTTGGATGGACAGGACTTGGCAATAAGCTGGGTGAGTAAAATAGGAGCGGAGGCAATACTTCATAACTTCCTGTTTTGAGGGCCTGAGTGGGAGCCAGGCCACTAACTACAAAGAGTAGAGGAGAAGAAAGAGAACACAAGGGAAGGACTCTCACGTGCTCAGTTCAGGTCTGCATTGTCTTCCACTTTGCTGCTGCTGTATTGCAAGAGCCGATAAGCCATTCACTTAATCTTTCTGAACTTCACTTTTATCAATGAAACAGGCATCAATAAAGATATCTGCCTCATAGATGTAAGGGTGTGTGTGTGTGTGTGTGTGTGTGTGTGTGTGTGTGTGTGTGTGTGTATGTGTCTGTTAGAATTGTTATCTTCACCAGACCCAAGCAAATGTTCTCTATAAAGCTAAAACCTAGGGGAAAAATACGCCCACCCTCATCCTCCTGATCAATGCTTAGGTCCTGGGTGGCCACAGAGAAATAAGTCCCAGGGAAATTAGAAACACCAACACCCTACTGCTTCCCCGATATTGAATCTAAGCTAATGGTTAGGGCGAGGTCAGATCAGATTACTAATCAAAGGCCCCTGCTTCCAGTGGGGTGCTCTCTGGAGAATTCACATAGAACTGTGGTCTTGGGATCAGATCACTAAAGAGGAGGCCTCTTAGCAGACTTCAAAAAGTGTGTGTGTGTGTGTGTGTGTGTGTGTGTGTGTGTGTTCAATACCATGTCTATCAGAGGATGCTAAAGTGTCATATGTTTTGTAAGGAACAGTATAGCACAGGAAAAGCTTTGGGCATCTGACCTTGGCTATTCACAGGGATGTGGCTACAAGTTGTTTGTCTTTTCTGTACTAGTTATTATCTGTGAAACAGATCAGATAAGAGGGAAAAATGACACTTTATGGGATGCTGTAACGGTAAATAAAAGATGAAATTTTCTACTTATCAGATTAAAAAAAAAAAAGCCAAGCCTTTCATATGCCAATGATTTGGTAAGGGCATAAGGAGGACAGGAACTCTGATCAGTTAGTTACTTACTGAAATATAAGATGAGTTTTTGTTTTGTTTGAGACAGGGCCTTTCGCAATTGCTCAGACCGTGCTTTGCACTCTTTTCTTTTAAAAAGATTTATTTTATGTTACATGTATGACACTTGTTTGACTGTAGACATGTGTACCACATACCTGGTGTCTAAGGATTTCATAAGAAAGTTTGAATCTCCTGGAAGTGGAGTTACAGACAGTTGTTGGCTGTCATGCGGGTGCTAGGAATCAAACTGAAACCCAGATCCTCTGAAAGACCAGAAACAGGGGCCTTTTGTTTTTGTTTTTGGTGATTTGTTTGTTTGTTTTGTTTTGTTTTTGGAGACAGGGTTTCTCTATGTAGCCCTGGCTGTCTTGGACTCACTTTGTAGACCAGGCTGGCCTTGAACTCACAGGAGGCAGGTGCTCTGGATTGCACTCTGGATCATTCCTCTTGAGTGCTGGAATTACAAGCATGTACAGCAATCAGGCCTCTCTCTACATTGTTTCACTTTTGTTGCTTGATTTTTTTGTTTGTTCGTTTTTGAGACAGGATTTCTCTGTGTAGTCCTGGCTGTCCTAGATTCCTTTTGTAGACCAGGCTGTCTTCGAACTCACAGAAATCCATCTGCCTCTGGCTCCTAAGTGCTGTGATTAAATGCCTGATCCAGCCACTACCGCCGGCCTTGCTTCCCTTTTATAAAGAGAAACTTAGCAAAATTCATTAAAGATGTCGGTGCATACACACTTTGACTTAGTATTCAAGTTTTTGGTTTTTTTTTGTCCAACACAAGGTTTCTCTGTGTAGCCCTGGCTTCCTGGAACTCACCCTGTAGACCAGGCTGGTCTGGAACTCTTAGAGATCCATCTGCCTCTGCCTCCCTAATGCTGAGATTAAAGCCATGCACCACCACCACCCACCTTCAAGAATTTCTTAATGGGTAAAAATTGAATATGTATATTCTTTTTTTTAGCAAAATCAACTTACACAGTACACAGTAGAACAGTATAAAGTTTCAAAAGTTGGCTGGGAGGCTCCGTGTGGACTTTGTATGGAAAGATCTTAAGATACAATAGAGGAAAAAGCACAAGTGTCACAGAGCCTGTCCAACAGGACACCATTGGGTTAAAAGTGTGGTGAGACATGAACTGTTCGTGTATAAAGTGTCTCTGAGGGGCTGGAGAGATGGCTCAGTGGTTAAGAGCACTGGCTACTCTCCCAGAGAACATGAGTTCAACTCCCAGCACCTACGTAGCAGCTCATAACTGTCTCTAACTCCAAGGTCTGACACCCTCATACAATGCATATAAAATAACAAGCAAAGTTTTTAAAAAGTGCCTCTGAAAAAATATTCATGAAATGAATAAAATTGATTGCTTATGTGCCTGGGGACAAGGGTAGAAGAAAGACTTCACTGTATTCTCCTTTGAATGAGCCCCACAACTGTCAATTTAAAAAAGAAAGCAATTAGCCTGGGTAGTGGTGTTGCATGCCTTCAATCCCAGCACTCAGGGAGGCAGAGGCAGGCCTGTGAGGCCAGCCTGGTCTACAGAGTGAGTTCCAGGACAGCTGGGCTACACAGAGAAACCCTGTCTCAAACCACCAAAAAAAAAAAAAAAAAAAAAAAAAAAGAATTAAAATTTAATACTTATTTAAAAAACAAATTACTTATTTAGAAAATAATGATAAAAATAATAATTACTATTATAATAGGTGTTGGGCATGGAACCTCAGGGCCTTGTGAATGCTAGGCAAAGCTCAACACCACTGAGCTACATCTCAACTGTCAAAGCGATGAATTAGGAGCTGAGAGATGGCTCACCAGTTAAGCACACTGGCTGCTCTCCCAAAGCATCTGCATTTGATTTCCAGCACCCACACAGCACTTAACAACTGTGTCTGCAGTTGCAGGGGATATGATGCCCCTGTTCTAGGCTTTGTGGGCACTGTGCCCACGTGGTAAACAGCTATACAGACAGACAGAAGATCTATATGCATACAAACACATTATGCAACAAATTATAAGTGGTTAATACATACATATCAAATTGGTATATGTTTTTGTGTATCCATATCTTTTAAAAATATGAATACAAGGCATGGAGAGTTAGCCTAGTGTTTAAGGGCACTTGTTTTTCCGAAAGACTGGGCCGGGTGTGATGGTGCACGCCTTTAATCCCAGCACTCAGGAGGATCACTGTGAGTTCGAGGCCAGCCTGGTCTACAAAGGGAGTCCAGGACAGCCAAGGCTAATACAGAGAAACCTTGTCTCGAGAAACCAAAAAAAAGAAAAATAAAGCAAAACAAAACAAAAAGCAAAAACAAAAACAAAAAGAAAAAGACTGGGGTTCAATTCCCAGCACCCATGTGGAGGCTCACAACCCTCTTGGACACCAAACATACAAATGGCATGTAGACATGTAAAATAATAAAAATAAATCCTAAAAAACCATGTGTGGTAACACATACCTTTTAAAAATATGAATACAACAGAAGAGAGTAGAAGGCTTTTCACAAATACTGTACAAAAGACAAAGCCAGAAATAGATTTGAAAATATAGCAACCCACCTTCTACATGTCAAACAAAGAATGCCGTGGAGAATGGCATGGTGAGAATAATTTTTTCCAGTGCTGGACAAGCATTCTACCACCAAACACACTCCAACCCTTTTGCTAAGAAAATTCATAGCATATGACAAAGGGTTAAAACATTCTAATAGGAACTTTAAAGCAAAGACAGGCCATCTTTTTTTTTTTTTTTTTTTTTTAGATTTATTTATTTTTAGGTATACAGTGCTCTGACTGCATGTACGCCTGCAGGACAGAAGAGGGCATCAGATCACATTATAGATAGTTGTGAATCACCATGTGGTTGCTGGGAGTTGAACTCAGGACCTCTGGAAGAGCAGTCAGTGCTCTTAACGTCTGAGTCATCACTCCAGGCCAAGACAGGCCATCTTATGTTTGTTGCTGTTTGTACTCACTCTATCCAATGGAATCCACTTAGGGTCATTTCTTGTGGTCCTTCCAGGGTTCTGATGATAGTCAACCTCTGAGTGAAACTTGGGGATCCCTTGCAGATTCATTTCTGCCTACTCTTGTTGGAGACTCAGGGTAGACTACATAAGTCTCAAAGGGAGAGAAGCTCTCCCAGAAACGAGGGCATCTCCTTCGCCACTATTCTGCCTGGTCAGAATCGAGGGTGCCATAGTGCCAGTGTGAAGAAAGGGCTGTCTTAGCTCTTCCTCTGTCCAGATTGTAGGAAGGCAATGGACTGGAAAGCCCAGGCGCCATCATTTTTGGTAGGATGGCATTCTCTTTCAGCTCCTGAGTAAAGCAATGTTCTCCTTAAAACCGAGGGTTTAACCCAGTCCACGTCTAAGGTATCTTTTAGCTTTGCCCTCTTACACTGTGAAAGATCATCTTTTAGGCAGAGGAAGTTATGCCAATGTCTATTTCACCCCTTCTGGATCTCTGAGGGTTAAACGCTCCTTCCAGATAACTTGGGAGGAGTTGAAGGCCCTATCCTCAGCCCTCTCTGTCTAACTTTGCTGAGGAGCGGAGGAAACACAGTTCACTTCCTACCCATCGGAGGCGAGCTAAGGGAATAACTAGCAGAATGTGGTCAGTCATCGGAAAAGACTGATTGCCTAGGAAAACTCGTGAGTTTCCTGATGACCACTTCTTCAAGATTTACTTCCTCATGTATTCATTACCGATCAATATATTTGTGTCTGTGTACACAGAAGCGCATATGGGTGTGTGGTGCTCAAGGAAGCCAGAAAAAGGAATTAGACCCTCCAAAGCTGGAATTACAGGCCACTGCCAGTTGTTCAATGTGAATCGTGGGAGCTGAACTCAGGCCTACAAAAGCAGCAAGCATTCTTTTGTTTTTGTTTTTGTTTTTTTGAGACAGGGTTTCTCTGTGTTAGCCTCGGCTGACCTAGACTCGCTTTGTAGACCAGGCTGGCCTCGAACTCACGGAGATCTGCTTGCCACTGCTGGGATTAAAGGCGAGAGAGCCACCTCACCCAGTTGCAGCAAGCGTTCTTAACCTCTGAGCTCTCTGGCCCCAAGTGAGCGCATCTGTAAGGCATTTTCTGGAGCCGTAGACCATAGACCGAGATGCAAGCTTGACCCTTGACATTGGTTTTTCTACACTGCTATGCAACACACTTGCAGACACTGTTCAGATACGCTCCTGTCAGCTAGTCAGGTGACACTGCTCGTTTACTCTGCTCACCACAGAAGCATTTCCTGTTTGCTCCGTTCCCCCAGCTCCAACTTCCACAGCAGAAATTTTCAAAGTGCAGTTTTGAGTGTCTGAGGTAAGATCACCCAAGAGGTATCTCAGTGGTTAAGAGCACTGTCTGTTCTTCCAGAGGACCCGGGTTCAGTTCTCAACATCATCCACACAGCAGCTCACAATTGTCTGTAACTACAGTTTTAGGGGACTCAACACGCTCACCCAGACATGCAGGCAGAACACCAATGCACATAAAAATAAATAAATCTTTTTTAAAAAATCAAAACCAACTTACTTTTCATTTTAAGCCAGACAGTGGTGATGCATGCCTTTAACCTCAGCACTCAGGGAGGCAGAGACAGTCAGATCTCTGTGAATTCGAGGCCAGCCTGGTCTACAGAGTGAGTTTTAGGGAAGCCAGAGCTAAAACAGAGAAACCCTGTCTTGAAAAACTGAAAAAAAATTCCTTAGCAGGACCTGTTGGGCTAAAATCTCCAGTAGTAGGCCAATGAAGTGTACCTGTAGGCAAGCCAATGGGGGCGGGGTGTGGTGGGTGCGGGGGGGGGGGTGGGGGGGGTGGGACCCTTTCACAGGGGCCCTTTAAGACCATCGGAAAATGTAGATGTTTACTTTATGTTTCATAACAGTAGCAAAATTACAGTTATCAAATGGCAACAAAAATAATTTTATAGTTGAGGGTCACCACAACATGTATGAAGAACTGCATTAAAGGGTCGCAGCATTAGGAAGGTTGAAAAGCACTGCTCTATGGTGATTCCAATAAACGCAAAGCAGTATTAGTGTCAATAATCTGAGGATACTCTTACTTAAGCTGGTACCAAACAATGGTAGCGCATTCCACTGTTTCTCTTCTCTTTGTTCTGTGGTGTTATCTCTGACGAACAGACATTTATTAAATGCCTATAGTATGTCAAAAGCTGGCTTGGCCCGTGAGTCTCATCTTCAAGACTCAGGGACAGGCACGCCATTCAGCTGTTTCCTTAGGGAGGGTCCTGTGATCAGACTGCTAAGACGTTCACAATTCCTGTGTTCAGGGCCTCTTCATCTCACCTCTGTCCTTTGATGGTTGAGACACTTGAGAGAACTGTTTCCTAGTCTATTTTCTCTTGGTCTGGTATAAAAGAGAACATCTTGACTCCCTTAATTTACTCCCCCAGGTCATCTTCTCTGCTTTGGATCTGTGGAGCTAAGAGTTTGCTCTGAAGTATCTCAGAGGGCTAGCACAGTGGTGTTTATGGAAGAGAGTGCCCTAGCATTTCTTAAGATCAACTTTAAGCACAAGAAGACAAGGCCACCGGGAGCCACCGCTTCTATCAGAAAAGAAGCATGCTATTGGAATGGGAGAGAAAGGTAGTGGGGGAGGGTGGGAATGTGGTGAGCACACGGGCTATTTCAAAGCATTCCTA
>OU015750.1:48069911-48080206 GCA_907169655.1 Acomys percivali
AAGAAGAAGAAGAAGAAGAAGAAGAAGAAGAAGAAGAAGAAGAAGAAGAAGAAGAAGAAAAAGAAGAAGAGTGTGTGTGTGAGAGAGAAGCTCTATAGAGCCTACATTTACACAGTTTGGGAAGGTGCCATTAAGAAGACAAATACAAAAGTATGAATGAAGGACAGGCTTTCATGGGACCAGAAAGGGTCTAGATGAATGAGCCTTAACTCTTGTTGGGTTCATACCAATGCTTCTCCACCTCTCCCTTGAACTGGTTGCTTTACACGGCCATGTTGACAGCCATTGTTGCCCTTTCCAGGAGCCAGAACCATTGTCCACTTCCTTCAAATGCATCAGATAGCAAATAAAGGGAGGAGAGGGCTGGTTGGCACTCTATAGCACCCTTAAAGAAAGCGTTCTAGCCCCTGTACTCTTCTGGGCCACTGGCCTGCCTACATCACTGCTGAGAATGGGAGCCCCCTCTCAGCTCGCAGGTCCTCTGCAGTGAGCTTTTGCTTCTGAGATGACAGAGAAAGGGCTGAATGGGGGCATCAGAGCCTCATTGTTAATTTCCAGGATGGATGCAATCACTGAGGCTGAATGACCTTGACATAAGGACACCACTGGAAGGGAGGTGGTCTGGAGTATACCATCAGGTATGTTTTATAACTAAAAGAAAAAGTCCCTGGTCTCAGCTTGTCCTATGAAAAAAAAGTCGACTGCTTTGGGTGGTCACTGACTATCCCTGTGACCTTCGTATTTCTCTGCAAGCCTTTACTCTGTTGGCAATCACTGAAAAGACCACTTAACTGTTATTAAGTTTTGTAGATTAATTTTGACAGGGGGTTGGTTTTAAGTTCATGTCTGAGGCTTTAGAAAGTAGTCTATCTGGCTTCAGAACTTGTATGTGCATCAACTACCGTGTGCTTCTCACTGCTGTTGGTTTGAATAAAAAGCTACAAGGACAGGCTTGCCCGGTAGTTTCTGCCTCCTCTTGAATAGCTAAACTGGGATCTAATACGAACTTTTTCAAGTGGAGGTATTTAAAAAAATACCTCTGTGTTCAGATTCTAAAACTCCTTGCCTTGCTTTTATCCTTTAATGTTGATAACTTCCAGAACAGGAAAGACCTTGAATCCTCCCTTTTCCCTTAAAATGTGTGGGATCCCAAGTGAATGGGTGTGTAACGTCCCCTCCTTTCCATTTGCCTCTAGAAGGTCCCTTCTCCATTCACCTTAGAATGTCTGGCGCCATTTTCCTTGGCGCCTTGAACCATTGGTTCAGGTTTTATGACCTCCCACTCAGCCGTGCCCAGGTACCTGGCTGATTTCTTTGATTCTGGTTCTCACTCAAGGCAACTCATTTGAAATCTTGGCCTTGGTTGAGGGTTTGCCCTTGAAGGGGATTTTGGTAGCCGAGTCTCTTCTCTCTTTCCTGTGTTGGCCATGAAATGAGGAACTTTGCTGCTCCATGTACTCCCCACCAGGACATATTTTCTTGCCACAGGATAAAAGAAATGGAACCAATAGGATATGGGCTGAAATCTCCAACACTGTGAGCTGAAATGAGCCTTTCCTCTTTTTAAGGTCATTATCTACGGTGCTTTATTACACTAACAGAAAGCTAGGTAAAACAATATGTGTGATGCTGAGAACTCATTGGATTAAGGGTACAAGGCTAAGGAAGTATTAAAAGATGAGAATCAGATACTTCCTAATGTAGTGGCTCATCCCAGGCAATGGTACAGTGAAATCTATCGTAACATCTCTTCAGTTTTCTGACATCGATAGTGGTATGTGAATTCATATTCATAGTACTTTGGGGGTTGTCAAAAATTAAAATGTGGTGTTTATTTACTTGGCTTTATGACATTGTGGAACTCTACAGGGTTGAATTTATCAATCTCTTTAAAAAACATTTATTTTAATTTTTAAGAGTTTTATATGAATTCTATACTTACATTATTTTACCACACACTGTTTCCCTTCCAACTTTTACCATGTTCCCCTATTCCCTCTCTACTTCATGACCTTTTCTTCTTTAATTAGTATTCTTATATATCATTTATCTATTTATCTATCTATCCATCACCTATCTATCTATCTATCTATCTATCTATCTATCTATCTATCCACCCATTTATCTGTCTGTCTTCTTGTCTACATATTTATCTATTTCCATATGTGCATATAAATACAACCTGCTGAGTCCACTTATTATTGCTCATATGTACATGTGTTTAGTGTTGACCTCTTGGGACTGGATAGCCTATCAGTGTACTTGCTTCTGGAGAAGACCAATCCCTCTCTTAGCAGCCATTAACTGTCTGTAGCTCTTTATCTAGGAGTGGGGCCTTGTGCGATTTCCCCATCCGTAATGGGATGTCAGTTGGTGTTGTCCTTGTCTAGGTCTTGTTTTAGGTGGCCATATTGTTCATATTTCATGGGTGCAGTTCTCTGTTGTGTATATTTTGTGGCAGTCCTGATCCTCTGACTCTTTCCATCCCTTCCTCTGGGAACCTTAGCTATAGGGATTGTATTGTGGATGTGTCAGTAGGAGATCAGTACTCACAGTCAGTGGTTTTCTGCATCTTGACCAGCTGTGGGCTTCTGTGATGGGCTCCATCTGTTGTGAAAAGGGAGGGATAATGAACACTAAGGATAATCATATAAGTCATAGGGAAACAATTATTTCATGTTTACTCAGAAACACACACCTATCTATGTATGTGTGTGCATACATATATAAGCAATTTAAATAAGTTATGCCACTTGGGGTGATAAGGACTCCCCCGAAGAACCATAGATTATCTAACAGAATCTTAGTGCCAAGCACGGGAAACCTCCCTTTGAGTTGTGCATCAGGGGAGTCCAAAGGACCCTCCAAACAATATAGGCCCTGGCCATTGCCCATAGTCGCCTTCTGGAACCTGAAGGTAAGACCCTATTAAGGAAAGTACCACTCACTTCTAACACAGGACTCAGATGAGCCAACCTGTGACTGGCCTGGAAGCCTCCTCCTCCCCGAGGACTATCTCTCATAGTATGTTTACTGAGCTGTAAAGCCTATGAACTACAGCAATAACCAGCTTGGCAAGATACACACATACAGGGTATAATGGTGGCATTTACATCTTGGTGGTAACCAACAGACACTTAATTGGACGGAAGGACTGTTGAATAGAAAATAATTCATGCTTAGTACTGTAAACCTTACTAACTACATGCGGCTGATGAGGTCATGAACCCTAGAGAAGAACATAATATTGCACTTTTCCTAAGCAAGTATAGTTCCCTACTGTATTATAAATACCTACCTTTATATCCACAAATAACTGTAGAACTCTCATCATCAAATAAGTTTTTTTTTTCCTTCCAGAAGACAAGATCCATCATTAATTCATTTACTTTAGACACGGTCTCACTTTGTAGTCTGGAATGCAGTATGTAGATCAAGCTGGCCTTGAACTCACAGAGATCCACTTGATTCTGCCTCACAAGTGCTGGGACTAAATGTGTGCCCCACTTTGTCTGGCTATTTTAAAAAATGTATGATTTTACTTTATGCATATGTATTTTAGCTGCATGGATGCTTGTGTTATCACAAGCAAAGCGCTTGAGGAAGCCAAAAGAGGCTATTGGATTCACTAACCATGTGAGCCATCATGTTGGTGCTGGGAATCAAACCCAGGTCCTCTGAAGAGCAGACAGTGCTCTTAAGTGCTGAGCCATCTCTCTGGCTACTGTCTGGCTATTTTTAAAGATGTATTCTAGCCAAGGGGTGCTTTTGGGTGGTGCAGGCCTTTAATCTCAGCACTGAGTAGTCAGAGGCAGGTGGATTGCAATGATATTAAGGCTAGCTTGATCTACATAGTGAATCTAGAACAGTCAGGACTACACAGTGAGACCCTGTCTCCCCATCCCTTCCCTCAAATCAAATATTCATTTTTATTCAATTGCTATAT
Organism: Acomys percivali; assembly: GCA_907169655.1. Lineage (NCBI taxonomy): Eukaryota > Metazoa > Chordata > Mammalia > Rodentia > Muridae > Acomys > Acomys percivali. The sequence goes on from OU015750.1 coordinate 48,073,858, forward strand.
TTCATAGACACTGAAGTTAAAAAACAATCAGCCAGTCACAATCTCTCTTTTCTTTTCTGTTTTTTTTTTTCTTTCTTTTTTTTCCAAGACAGGGTTTCTCTATGTAGTCTTGGCTGTCCTAGACTCGCTTTGTGGACCAGGCTGGCCTCGAACTCACAGTGATCCGCCTGCCTCTGCCTCCCAAGTGCTGGGATTAAAGGCAAGCACCACCACGCCCAGCTCAGCCAGTCACATTCTTAATTGTGTTGATGTAGAAAGAAGAAAGTTTGCCTGGATCTGTTGTGTGAGTAGGGGATTGTGAATTTTCTTAGTTTTATACCAAGCTATTTCTATTGCAAGTCTATTAAAGTCTGACCTTAGAGTGAAACAAACAAACAAATAATTAAACAAAGATGGCACAAAAAGGACATTTTGAAGTCTAATAAATATATAGAGTAAAATTTTTGGTAAATAAAACTTTATTTTTCCTAATTGCTTATCATCTGATTGTCAGAATAGAGTTACTATTCAATAGATTATATGAATGATTAATATATACACAGATCTTTACATTTTCTCTTATATTTGAAATGGAAGTTGTGTTTCAGGTGGGTGAAGTGTGCAATACACAGGTTAAGAAAAATTGTAGCTAAAGTAAATTTAATGTCAATAAATAAAATGAGCCCCAAAGGACAAATTAAAAATTTAGTACTTTGTATTCAGACACAGACAGTATACTAAAACTCTTAAGTTAACCTAAAAAGCAATTCCACCTACCAAGATAGCCAATTTGGTCTTCTGCTTTGACTGCAAGTAAAAATACACCTACAGCAGAATGATCTATTTTTTCTCTAGCAGCATATGGTTCCCCTGCAAACTTTAAAAACAGCTGTGTCTGTCTCTCTGAAGATGCCTTGGAAATTGTCACAGAAGGCAAGTTATCTGAGCATATTTTGAATCCATTTTTATGGAATTTTGTACTATTTGGTTTTGTCTTAGATTTTGATGATTTTTGTAAGAGAAATGTTGTTAAATGCCTGTCCCTACCACCACAGTAACAAGGCTTGCTCCAAGTTATATGCAAACGAGGGATGAAGGTTTCAGATTTTCCAGTCTTACCTCTTCCAGTTGTAGCTATAAAATGTTACTAAGCTTTCTTAGCAGGGCGTGGTGGCACATGCTTTAATCCCAGCACTCAGGAGGCAGAGACAGGTGGATCTCTGAGTTCAAGGCCAGCCTGGTCTATGGAGTGAGTTCCAGTGCTACACAGAGAAACCCTGTCTCTATCTTGGGGGAAAAAAAAGCTTAAGACTGCTTCGCTAAGGGGCACTCTTATAAAATTTAAAACCACATTTGGATTGCTAAAACGAACAACCAACAAACAAAAAACCAATTTGTCAAGAATGCTCTCTTCTTAGAAGGCTTCTCCTCCCTCACTGCTCTCTTAGTGAAGAAGACTTTATCTGTTACTTCTTCTCTTTCTGTCCCTTGCTAAATGTAAGTAAAGGTGTGCTTCATATTTTTATTTAAAAATGACAGGCACAGATTGTGTCTGCTTGTTCGTCATCAGTCTTCAGCTCCCAGCGCCACACAGAGATGTCAGGGAAGAAATGCATTGGCTGTTTGGGATGGGTATTTGTATGTGGTAGAGTTTTTGATACATTGTTACTGATGGCTTGATACATTTTGATACATTGTTACCGATTTGATACACGTTACTGATGGCTGCCTCTAGGTAGCAGGGTTTTGCTGGTATTTTTTTTTCTTTATAGGGCTTCTCTGTATTACTTAAAGTTTTAAAAATAGTGAATCATTAAACATAGAGATAATGAAGTCATTACTTTCAAATATAAGAAAAAGAAAAAATGCAGCTGATGGCCACACTCTTCGCATCTATTTTTGCCAGTGGAAGGCCCCAGAGGAATTAGATAATGCATCTCATGTGCCAATTCTTGAATAATTAAATAAAATGTCTGTAATATACATGGGTATACACACAAGTCAAATAAATGATAGATAAGGTCTACCATTCATTTCTTCAGCAGGGAACTCAGCCTTTGGATGCTACATTTGTTCAATTTTCTCCTTACCAGTTGAAAATAAGTTCTGAATTATGCTGATAAAATAATAATTTGTTAGGAAGAAAGTTTACCATGGTGCTAGGCTGATGACTCAGCAGTTAAGACCAGGTACTGATCAGACTTTGGTTCCCAGCGAACACACCAAGCAGCTCACAACAGCCAGTTCTGGGGGATCCAAATGTTTCTGGCCTCCTCAAGCATCTGCACATCCCCACACAGATACATACATATAATTAAAAATATTTTAAAAAATTAGTCTTTTAAAAAAATCTACTTGACCTAAGCTAGAGAAACAAAAAAAAAATATGGAAATGATATTGTTTTTCTATATTCATAAAGCAAAGCTAAAGAAATATAATTTTTAATGTTAGGAACAAGTCGATATATAGATACAAGCATGTTTCTTTTTCTTTTCTTAGCGCTGGGAATCAAACCCATGGCTTCATACACAAGAGGCAAGCTCTCTAAAACAGAGCTACATCTCCAAACTCTGAAATTTGGGCTAGAAGTGATCTCGAAGTTCTAATGCAGTCCAGCATGCCTCCAGCTCAATTAATTCCCCTGTCTCTGCCTCCCGGGTGGGTGCCAGGATTGTAGCTGTGCGTACTACCTTGATGTGAATAGATATTTTTAAGTAAGCTTTGTGTTTTTCTGGAGGACCCCCCCCAAATGTTCTTCCATTTCTGTTGTGCAGATTTAAAAACCTTGATGATAGTCAAGTTAGTAGAGATTAAATAAGTGCAACGGGAAATGGTTTTATTTGGAAGAGGGCTTATTTTCCTAGCTACTGGTTACCTCTAGGCATGGGTGAGGAGACTGGGAAAAGCCCCCCCTCCCCCCCCCCACCAATGGCATTAGCATTCTCACTTTGCTTAGAATTATGTGCAGTTTTGAGTAGTGTCTATTACCTGGTTGTTTTGATTCACTGAATATTGATCTCTTCTTCCTCTAACAGCCCCTCTCATTGCTGGTGGGAAAAAGAAGACTTGTTTCTTGTGGCCATGGCAGCAATTCCAGCACTCAGGCCGGTGTCAGAATTGTGCTCTAGAAAGTAGTGCCTGCGAGCCGTCGAATTGAAACCGAGTTCCCTGGTTCTCCTCGGAACCTAGCGTCATGCCCTCATGGAACCTATAAACCCGGTAGTAAGGGAAATAGGATAAGTTCAAATATGATATTAGGTGCTTTAGAGAGTGTCTTATATGTGGGACTGTGTGCATATAGCAAAAAGTAGGGTGGAGGCCCAGCCAGCATGCAGTTGCTTTAACAAACTTGGTAGTCCATTGAATTCGTAAGGCTTCAACGTCCACCAGGAGATCTCTGGAGAAGGGATTCCCAAAACTCCCACTGGTGCCTCTCTCCTGGTTGTTTCATAGACTGTAGTGACAGAGGGGCAGGATCAACTCTCTCTCTCTCTGCTCTTTGGTTTCTAAGATGTTAAAGTGGAGGTGTTGGACTACATGCTGACAAAGATCCCAAATCTATTTCTTTAGATTTTGTTTCATGGTTTGATTAGTCTTACTCATAACCTGATCTCCCCCTTCCTTCCTTCCTTCCTTCCTTCCTTCCTTCCTTCCTTCCTTCCTTTTTTTTGAGATAAAGTCTCACTCTAGCTGACACTAGCCTTCAATGCTCCATCATCCGCCTTGTGAGTAACGAATTACAGTGTACACTTTCATGCCCAGCTTTGTTTTTGTTTATTTAAATTTCTTCTTTCCCCTGCTCTGCATTACAGCGTGTACACATCTTCACTACAGAAGGGCTGCTGTTTATTTCAGTAACAGCACCAGATCCAAAAGCTATAAATATGATTTATGACATATGATATATAATATGTAATGTATGATATATACTGCATTCATCTTTACTCTAAGTCCTCAACTGTGCTGCCCAGGTGAGGCACAGGGCTCGCTTGCTCTCCCTAGCACTGCAGCTGGCAAGCGGGGAGGGCTAGCTCACCCACCCTCATGACCTCAGGGCCAGCTCTCCTGATTGCTGCAGGAAGTGAGGGGAGGGGATTGGGGGTGTGTGGAGGGCATCATCCTGCATGTACGACATTCCTTTGAGGTTTTTTTTTTTTTTTTTTTTTTTTTTTTTTGAGTCAGGTTTTCTCTGTGTAGCCCTGGATGTCCTGGAAATTTCTCTGTAGAACAGGCTGACCTCAAACTCTGCCTCTGGCCCCCAGTGCTAGGATTACTGGCATGTACCACCACGCCTAGTTAGGTATTTGGTTTGAAGTACTGTCCACGTGTCCCACTCTGGTCCTGCTAGGATGTGTTTTGTTCTGTGCTTGGGTTAAGGGATGAGATAAGAAAGTCATCTCTTGCTATTCTTTTTCTGGGGTCCTTTGTTTCACTGCTTCTCACATGCTTTCCCCTATCCTTCCATCGGTAGTGGATTGAGTTAGTGCTAAGAACTATCCAGTCAAAAGAAGTGGGTAAGGGGGCTGGAGAGATGGCTCAGCGGTTAAGAGCACTGACTGCTCTTCCAGAGGTCATGAGTTCAATTCCCAGCAACCACATGGTGGCTCACAACCATCTATAGTGTGATCTTATATCCTCCTCCGGCAGTGTTCTGTATACATAATAATAAATAAATCTTAAAAAAAAAAAAAAAAAAAAAGAAGTGGGTTAAAGTGCACGCAGGTATGTGTTCACCCTTAAATATACAAGGTTCCTTCTGAATGAGAGATCGGGCTGCCTTAGTAGGCTGTAAGCACCTTCAAAGGGCAAAAGTAAGACACTGGAGAACTTATAGAAAACAGCTGCACAAACCAGACTAGAGAGGAAGGCGCAGATGTCACTCTGGCCGTTAGGGATTCATTTCAATAGCTCTGATGAGAGGCAACCAGGACAGAAAGCAAAGCAGACTCTGTGGAGGAAAGCGGGATGAGTTAGAGACCGAGGCAGAGAGGAGGTGAGGTAAACACATTAGAGATTGAACTAATTGAAAAAGTAAACTGTTTTAAACACAGAGCAATGGATTGAACACAAACTGTTACTTTATCCATTTTAAGCATGAAATTCACCACTACCCAAAACTAACATTCTGGAACCACTAAGCATGAACTCCCTCTTCCCTCCTCTTAGCCCCTCACGCCACCATTCTCCCTCTGTGACTCTGATGTCTGTCCTAGGCCTCACAGAAGTGCAATGGTGTAATAATGTTTGTTTGTTTGTTTTTTAAAACCTGGCTTATTTCAGTTAGCAGGAAGCTTTCAAAACAGAAATCATATGCTGTACCTCATCTCTGCCGCAAATTATTCACAAGTTCTTGACACCACACTGACCGAGCATTGTGTCACACACCTTTAATCCCAGCATTCACAACGCAGAGGCAGGTAGATCTCCATGAGTTCGAGGCCAGCCTGGTCTACAGAGTGAGTTCCAGTACAACCAGGACTACACAGAGAAACCCTGTCTTCCCCCTCTCGCTCAAGAGATACCACATTAGACATATGCTTAAGTATTTCTGGGCTTTCTAACCTCAGACTTCTGAGTAATTAAAGTTAAGCTTTTTTTTTTTTTTCTTCTGTTTCTGTGTTGTGGCCAAGGTATGATCTCTCTCTCTCTCTCTCTCTCTCTCTCTCCCTCTCTCTCTCTCTCTCTCTCTCTCTCTCTCTGTGTGTGTGTGTGTGTGTGTGTGTGTGTGTGTGTGTGTAAGCAGGGGATCTTGGCTCACCTGTTGTGTATTTCTCTACAATTGGAGGGCTACCTGAGAAGTGAAATCACCTGAAAGTGAGTTTCATCCCTGTCTCCCTGAATAAAGTGCCTGAGAGACAGAATCAGGAGCTCAGAAACAAACCGGCTTTAAACAATGCAGTAAACTCTGGAAGGCTTTCCTAGTAGTTCCTGTTATATGGTGGTTGGGGAAGGCAGGCAAGGAGTCGATGCCGCTGCCCAAGCAACCTGCTGTGTGCACAAGTGAGTTGTGTGTGGCGCCTCCCTGTCTGCAGCTTTAGAATAGCTTAGGCAATATTAACTCAGCGGTGCTTCTTCTGAAAAAACAGGTTATCATTACAAACATGCCACGTATTTATTTTCATGTTGTTTTGCTTAAAAATGTTCACTCATCTGTTTAAAGATAGTGTAAGATCCTCCTGGATAAATTAATCAACATACTTACTTGCTCATTTTTCTTTTAATTTTAGTTTTCAAAATCACCCAAAGGCTACATCCATTACAGGGTAATGGGCTGCAAAATCTTACTTAATTGCAATGAACATATTTACTGGAGTTACAGAATATATATATATATATATATATATATATATATATATATATATATATATA
>OU015750.1:48098952-48115566 GCA_907169655.1 Acomys percivali
TTCTTTCTTTCTTTCTTTCTTTCTTTCTTTCTTTCTTTCTTTCTTTCTTTCTTTCTTTCTTTCTTTCTTTCTTTCTCTTTCCTTCTTCTTTAACCAAAGGAGCATTTGCTTTCCCAAATGAGTCAGTTTCAACCCCTTTTTGCTATTTCCTGCAACATTAACGTATTTATCCAGTGTTGCTTTAAGTTAACGGTTTGGTTTGCCATTAGGGAGTGATTAATGTCCATGAAAAACAGAGCTTTTCTAGTATGTGTGAAAAGAACCTCCGAAGACCTTTCCCTATGAACGGCCAGCCATCACATTTGGCCCCATGCAAAATTCTCTGACTTCGCCCCCTTGAAGGTGGGGACACTTTCACCCTGTCTCTAGTGCATGTCACAGTGGTTCTCATAGACAGAACTGGTGCCCCAAAAGTATTTATTCAGAAATTCCGAAGCTGGCGCATCAGACACAACGTCAGGAAAACTGACAAAAATTAACAGCGGCTTCTGGTTAGCCAGTCATCTCTACTGGCTCCGAGAGTCAGTCCTCAGTCCTCAGTCAGGCGGCACAGGGGAGTCTGGAGCTTTCCTAAGACGTGAGAAGAGAAAATATTTACCGTACTTGACAACAGCTCTGCGGTGTGAGAAATCCACATCTGTGAGCCACAGCGAAGCAGAGGCAGCCCCGCGGCTGGGCCTAAGCATTTTACCACGCCAGCTCGGAGGACGCATCATCGTTCCTTTTGCTACGTCTGTTGCCAGTTCTGCCCATTTGCCAAAATAAAGATGTTTCCTCGGCAGCCAGAACTCAGCTGCTAGGGCGAACTAATGACTTCAGGATGGGAGGCAGGGGCTTCCTGCAGGAGTCCCTGGGCAGACCAGAGCCATCAGGCCCCGTGGGGTTCCTGTTTAAATGTAGAGAAAAGTAACTTACAATTACTAACAGATAAAGTTAATTTTTTTTCTTCCAGTCTTTCACTTGACTTACAGTGATTTCTTATGGGTGTGTGTTTTAAAATTCATTGTGTTTTTAATTTTTTAAACTTAAAGCTTCTCTAAGTAAATAAAAAATTGAATTTAAATGTTTGTTATGATTTTTTATCATTCATCTTTACATTGTGAGGCTCCAATTTTAGATGTTAAGTAGAATATTTAACCTGTGTGCAGAATCACTGAAATTATATAATTTATATTTGCAATACGTATATGAATATTTAATTTGCTCTTAAAAAAACTTTGGAGAGAAAAAGAAAATAAAACCTAATAACAGGCTTTTATTTCACCTCTTGGCACATATGCATCCTGTCCCCACCCTACAGAAGTTATAGATGCTTACCTTGGACACACTTTAAGCCTTGCCTGCTGTCTTGCTGGATATGCATGTAGCACCAGAAATATTATATGTATCTGGGCCTGGCACAGCGGGTCTGTAATCCTAGCTGTTCAGAAGGCAGAACCCGGAGGAGTTCAAGGTCAGCCTAGGCAATTTAGGAAGACTCTAATTCAAATTAAAAGTAAAAAGAGACCTGAGGAGAGGCTCCATGGTAGAACACTTGCCTAGCATGCACCAAGCCCTAGGTCTGGTCCCCAGTACAGAAGGAGGGAGGGAGGGAGAGAGGGGGGAAAGATGGGGAGAGAGAGAGAGAGAGAGAGAGAGAGAGAGAGAGAGAGAGAGAGAGAGAGATTGAACACAAATAGCATATAAGCAAGGACTGGTGGATACACTGGTGTTTTTCTGCTCACGCACAAGCACCATTCCTTTATGAAAACTTCACTTCCAAAACACTTCCAAAATTACACCTTCAAAACGGCAACCCAACTGTGGCTCTGTCTTGAACCCTGTGTGCCTGTGCAGGTCAGATTCCCAGGAAGCCAGCCCAGTATATGAAACCAAAGTAAATGTGACCTTTCTTACTTTTTCCTCTTCACAAATTTGCAACATCAGTAATCATTTTAAGCACATGCTGACAGGGAGCAATAGCAATCCACTTACAGAGGATTTGAGTTTGGTTCCTAGAACCCAAGGTGGGCAGTTCACAATCACCTACACCTCCAACTTTGTAGGGGTCTTGGTAACTTCTGGCCTCTGGGCACTTGCATGCATATGGTGAGCGTACACTTAAAATAAAATAAAACATGCTAATAAAAACTGTATTAAAATAGTATGGTGAGCTAAGGAAACAGCTGAGTTGGCAAAGTATCTCTCTAGCATTCTTGAGGACCTGGGTTTGAGCCTTAGCAGCAAATAAATCAGGTGTGGTGGTGCACACCTGTGATCTGACCACTTGAGAGACAGCTGCAGGTAGATGCTGGTGGATCAGAAGCTCAGAAATTCAAGGGCATCCTTTGTTATATAGTGAGCTCAAGGTTAGCCTACACTACAGATGCCCTGTCTAAGACAGAAAGGGAGGCGGGAGGAGGGAGGAAATGGGGCACGGTAAAGTCAGGCTTGGTTTCATACTCCTGTAATCCTATCATTGGGAGTTAGAAACTGTAGTGAGGCTTGGATGAGAATGGCTCCCAGAGGCTCATATGTTTGAATGCGTGGTCCCCAGTGAGTGCAACTGTTTTGGAAGGATTAGGAGGAATGGACTTGTCGAAGGAGGTGTGTTATCAGGGGTGGGCATTGAGCTTTCAAAAACACATGCCAGGCCTGATGTCTGCTGTCTGTTTGTCTGTCTGTCTGTCTGTCTGTCTGTCTCTGTCTCTCTCTCGCTGCCCGCTCTTTGTAGATCAGGATGTAGAACTCTTGCTGGGTATGGTGGTGTACACCTTTAATCCCAGCACTAGGGAAGTAGAGTCAGGTGGATCTTTGTGAATTTGAGGCCAGCCTGGTCTACAGAGTAAGTTCCAGGACAGCCAAGGCTACACACAGAGAAACCCTGCCTCAACAAACAGACAGACAGACAGACAGACAGATAGACAGACAAACAAACAGAAACAGAATTCTCAGCCTCCTGCCTGCCTGCCTGCATACTGCCATGCCCCCTGCCGTAATGATCATGGACTGACACTCTGAAGCTGTAAGCCAGCACCCAGTTAAATGCCCTCTCTTAAAAGTCGCCTTGGTTGGGAACTGGAGAGATGGCTCAGTGGTTAAGAGCACTGTCTGCTTTTCCAGAGGACCCAGGTTCATAGCAGCTCACAACTGTCTGTGATTCCAGTTCCAAGGGATCTGACAGCTCCATACCAATGCACATAAAATAAAACTAAATAAAAAGTAATTTTAAAAAGTTGCCTTGATCATGGTGTCTCTTCACAGCAATAGAACAGGAACTAAGACAGAGACCACCCTGGGCTACGTAATAAGTTGTTTAAGGCCACCCTGAGCAATACAGCCCAAGCCAAAATAAGTCAGAATAAAACAAAACATATAGTAGTTGACTCAAGCTTTAGAGGGGTCTGAAAAATGCTAAAAGAATTATCATGACAGAAGGAACTGCTAGCCAATGTTGAAACTGCTGTGTGGAAAATTAGTGGGTTCAATTTTTAGAAACAGAAACATACCTAGTATTTTGCCACAAACCTTAAAACTTTTGAAAAATGGAGGTTAAAAGTCACAGAAATGTGGTATTAAAAACCTGTCACAGTTTTAATATACTTTGAAAACTCTGTTGCATATGTCTATAGCGTAACTATTTCTACTCCTATCTCAAGCAGATGACACTAGAATAAGTCAAGATACTAATCTTGCTTTTTTCTTTTCATGCTTTGAAATTCTGTATTCCTTTGTGGATGTTAGGCAGCGCAGTAATAGCCCCAAAGGAAAATCTAGTTAGGCAATTTCAACTTGAAAGACTTAAATAAACAATGATGAATAAGCTATTAGTTTGCTTTTATTTTAATGTGTCTTTTTTTATATCAGGGTGAAAATTCAGCTTTATTTTCAAATGATCAATAAAAAAAAAAAAGACCCTACAAGAATGTTAGGGTGATGTGAAAAATCCTGACAAAGGGACTGTGATTAAGCTGCGTACTTCTGGTAAATGTGAGTTGCTATAAAATAAAGATCTATCTTATACTCATCAATAATAGTTTCTAATAAAATGAAACAAAAGTCAGATCATCCGGTGCTTACTCAAACACTCTTTTTAAATGACTGACATGTATGCACATGTGATCAAACATTGCTGAACGTACACTCAAGAATGTGAAAATAGCCGGTTAGTGGTGGCACATGCCTTTAATTCCAGCACTCGGGAAGCAGAGATAGCTTGTGAGCTTGAGGCCAGCCTGGTCTACAGAGTGAGTTCCAGGACAGTCAAGGCTACACAGAGAAACTCTGTCTCAAAACAAACAAACAAACAAACTAGAGTGCAGGTGTGGTAGCTCTGTGCCTGTGATCCTAGTACTTGAGAAGCTGAGGCAAGAGCAGCTGAAGTTCAAGACCAGCTTCAGGTACATAGTAAGTCTGAGTCTGCCTAGGCTACATGATGCCCTGTCTGGGGGGGACGTCGGAGGGGGTAGAAAAATACATAAAGTGAGAGAGATCTGGTATTCAGAGCAAGAACTTTTGCTTTTTGCCTTTCTCCAAATTCTGTACTACTTGAACTTTATTTTTCTCTTAACTTCATTTCTTTCTTTTTCTTTTTCTTTGGGGGGGCATGAATATTATTTTATTTGGATAATTTAAACGTTTGGCTAATTAACAACTGAAGTCACTCATAAGGTGTACTGTGATGCTTATAATCCTTGGCTACCAACTCGACCGGAACCTAGAGTTACCCAGGAAGAGAGACTATCATTTGGTCATTGGTGCAGAGGGCCCACTATGGGCAGAACCATCCCTAGGCGGGTGGGCTTGGGCTACATGACAGAAGAAGCTGACCATGAGCCTGAAAGCAAGCCAAGAAGCAGTGTTTCTTCACGGCCTCTGCTTCCATTTCCACCTCCAGGTTTCTATTGGGTTCCTGGCTGTAACTTGTAAGCGGAAATAAAGTCCTTCCAAAGTTGCTTTGTGGCCTGGTATTCATCACAGCCACAGAATAGCAAGTTAGAGCATCTGCTGCAAGCGTGTGCCAGTCTGTCCACAGCACACAGAGCAGGTGTGTATGTGTCACACTTGCCTTTTGTTGTTTCAAAGAGTTAGAAAATTTTAATTTGAACTGGCAAGTTCTAGTTGTATATTTATAAGGTATGAGGTAACATGACGGTTTACTGACACAATGTGAAGCAGTTAAAGCAAGTTAATTGTCATATCAATCACTTCAAATACAAGTCTTCCTGTGGTGAGGACACGTGGAACTTGTCAGCAGTTCTGAAATGATGATTTGCTCTTTCTGACTATAATCGCTATCTTGTGGACTGGCCCTAGAGAAACCTCGTTCTGCACACCCACCTGAGGCTTAGGTTCGGAGGACGCTCACTTCGTTCTCCCACCAAGCCTCTCGTTACTCATGCTGCCCTCTGCTGTATAAATTCAACCGTGTTGGGCGTTTTGTTTGTTTGCTTTTGTTTTTGTTTTTGTTTTTCTTCAAGACAGGGTTCCTCTGTGTAGCTCTGGCTGTCTTGGAACTCACTCTGTAGACCAGGCTGTTTTTGTTGCTTTTGTTTTTCTGGTTTTTTTAGCAACTAAAATTTCCTTCACAACTGAAGTTTTCTCTTCATCTCTAACAGTTGTATATATTTATAGGACATAATGTGATAATTCAATGTATACTGTATATATTATTCAGAATAATTAGCATTTCCTTCTTTTTCAGTGTCCTTCCCTTCCCTCTCTTCCTCTCCTTCCTTCCTTCCTTCCTTCCTTCCTTCCTTCCTTCCTCCTTCCTTCCTTCCTTCTTCTTTCATCAACACTGGAGATTGAACACCTGGCTTCATGCGTTCCAGGCACATGTTCACCATCGGGGCTACATCCTCTGCTTCCTCTTTATGGTTTTTATTTTGAGGAAGGGTCTTTCTTATTAAGTTGCCCAGACCAGCCTTGAACTTGTGATCTTCCTTCCTCAGTCTCCAGAGCAGCTGGTATTACAGGCCTGGGTTGAAACTTTTTTAAAAGGAGAAAACTTAAAACATATGTAAAGGTAAGTACTGAGACTAATAAAGTGAATCCCCCACATACTTAACAACCAGCTTCAAACAATTATCAATTTATGTTCAATTTTGCTCTGTTTACACTCCCACACAATTCCCTACCAAGTGAATCATTATGGAGAAAATACAAGCATATTTTTCATCTAGAAGTATCTTATTGCATATTTCTAAATTTTTCTGTTGTTGTTTTGGTTTGGTTTTTGAGACACAGTCTCGCTGCCCTGGAGCTCACTCTGTAGACCAGGCTAGCCTCAAACTCACAGAGATCTACCTGCCTCTGCCTCCCAAGTGCTGGGATTAAAGGTGTGCACCACCACACCCGGCACATATTTCTAGAAAGACTGAAAAATAAGTAGCTATGATGCTACTGTCACATCTTTTTAAAAATAACCACTGCTTTCTTAGTATTGTTACTATAAAGTCATTAGTCAGCTCAAAGCTGGCTCAGAAACGTATTTCTTTGAAAACAGCTGAGTTCTCTAGAGATGATATTCTGCCTTTCTTTCTGGTGGCTGCTGACTTCCTCTTTAGCCTGTGTTTTGCTGTCTTAGCCCTTATTGGTTTAAGACCAGACAATTTATCTGTAGCACTTCCTCTCTCCCTCCCTTCAACATTTAAAAATTTTATATTTATGGGTGTTTTGCCTGCCTGCATGCCTGGACACCACTTACATGCCTGGTGCTCAAGGAGACCAGAAGAGGGTGAGCAATCCCTTGCAACTGGCGTTACAGACGATTGTAAGTGGCCATCTAGGCTCTGAGACTCCAACTCCAGTCCGCTTGAAAAGCAGCCAAATGCTCTTAAAGTTCCGAACCATCTCTCTGGCACCCTTTCTTTATTTCTTGTGGTTTTTATTGTCTTTCTACTGCTGAACTATAGTCCAGCCCTGTAGGATTTTTGAAGCCCAGATTTTGATGCTTAATATGCTTTCTTCCCCCAGGTTTTCCATAAATTAGCAGATAGACAAGAACACTTAGGTTACACAGCTTCTATTTCAAGGAAAGGCCAGTGCTCAGTACACATCACTCCCGAAGACATGTCATGCCCACCTCTCTATCCCCACCTTTTCTGCATGTTAATATAGATGGATAGTGTCTTAGGGTTTTTATTGTTGTGAAGAGACACCATGACCAAGGCAACTCTTTTAAAGAACATTTATCTGGGGCTGGCATACAGTTTTAGAGGTTTAGTTCATTATCTCCACAGCAGCAAGCATGGCAGTGTCCAGGAAGATATGCCAGTGGGAGAGCTGGGAGTTCTACATCTTGATCTGAAAGCAGCCAGCAGGAGTCTGTCACACTGGGCATAGCTTGAGCTTATATATGAGACCTCAAATCCCACCACACTCCAACAAGGCCAGGCCTACCCCAACAAGGCCACACCTCCTAAGAATGCCATTCCCTATGGGCCAAACACTCAAACACATGAGTCTATGGGCGCCAAACTTATTCAAACCACCTCAGCTAGCTTAGCAGATGTCCACATAACATACTGGAGGTCTGTCCTCACTGCTGCCTTCTCTTCCCTGGGTTTGCACTTCATAAACTAGCGTGCTCCTTACGTTGGGTCTGAGCTGTGGGATGGCTAAGTAGTTCCGTTGATCTTGGCTGGCCTTGGCTACAGGATGTCTCAGGATTCTGCTAAGACCCACACAGCAGGCAGCCCCCGTTGGGACAGCCCCTCTCCTCCTTGTCCTCATTCACAACAGGCACATCCAGCCAGGACCATCTGGCGAGCACAGGACTCCAGGAGTCTTCCATATTTAGAGCATCTGAGTCATTATGAGGTTGTTCGTTCTTAGTAAATTCTTCATTAAACTTCCAATTAGTTTTCAGTATGAGATTCAATACAGATACAATGTATGATAGATCTGACCTTTCTGGAGCTATGGCAGTTCATTCTGTCTCTCGTGAAATAGGAGAGGCTTTGTTATTAACGTTTCTACTCCTTGTACTTACACAGTTTTATAGACTTTCTGACGTGATTAAAGGTCTTTATCATTTTGTTCTTGAGCTTGTCAGTTCAATCCATACCAGAATTCTTTATTTCCCCTAATTTGTCTCATTGGCTCTTTTACTTCCTGCATAATTTTTCTTCTCTTCTTTCTTTTGACAGCCCAAGTGGATTGACAGATGGTCCTGTTTAGCTTGTCTTTTGGGGGTGTTCAGAATAAACCTGGGGGAGTTAGTATTTGTAAGCTTTTGTGGTATTTTCTTAACAAAGGCACCTTGAAGAGATCAAGGTAGCCATTGACTGAGTTAAGAAAAGGGAAAATAGAGGGATGCCAGGTATGGGCAGATGGAAATGTTTCTCTGGGATTGCTATAATTTATAGTATTTTTTGCTTTTCAAATATATATATGTGTGTGTCACACACACACACACACACACACACACACACACACACACACATATTCTCCCTTGGCTTGACTAAAACATAATAGTGAATATTTTATTTAACATCTTATATTCTACAAACTATTTAAAAATATTAATTTACCTAATGCTAATAAAATCTTGCAGGCTAGTTTGAGAAGCACTAGATTTAATTTATAGAGGTGAATATGATTAAAGTACATTATACATGTATGGAAATCTCATAATGAAACCCATTATTTTGTACAATGAATGTGTGCTAATAAAAATGTCTAAAAACTTAATTTATCGATGAAAACATGCTAAAATCAAGAAAGTGGTTTTTCTCTGACTAGCGGCAAAGCAGAGGACTAGCTCTACAGCCTAACTCTGTCCTCAGAGGGAGTCCATTACTCCTTAATGAAGAGGAGGCTAGCTCCCACAGGATGCTACATGATAACTTCTGAGGGTTAAACTTCACCCCCAACTTGAGTGGATCTGCAATTACTTAGGACACACCTCCAGGTTGTCTGTGAGATGCTTCCAGGAAGATTTAACTGAGGCAAGAAGACAGGCTCTGCAGGTGGCCAGCACATCCCATAGCCTAGGGTCCTGGCCCTAATAAAAAGAGGAAAAATGGGACTGGAGAGATGCCTCTGTGGTTAAGAGCACTTGCTGCTCTTTCAGAGAACCCAGGTTCAGTTCCCATCACCCACAGCCAGTCCATTGGGTACCAGGCATGCATATAGTACATGGACATACATGCAGGCAAAATATTCATACATGAAAAATAAGATATTTAAAAAGGAGGAGGGCAGGGAGATGGAGTGTACACTGCTTCCTGAGTGGGGAGTCAATGAGACCAGACACACTGTGCTCTTGCCTTCCCACACCTTTGGACTGTTTCCTGTCTTAAACCACAAGCCCAAGCAAACCGTTCTTCCCTTAACTGATTCTGTCAGGGATTTTGTCAATAACAAGAAAAGTACTAATATACATCTCCTCCTCCTCCTCCTCCTCCTCTTCTTCCTCCTTCTTGTTTTTCAATGCAGGGTTTCTCTGTGTAGCTGTGGCTATCCTAGACTCAATCTATAGACCAGGATGGCCTCAAATTCAGAGAGCCACCTGCCTTGCCTCCCGAGTGCTGGGATTAAAGGTGTGCACTACCACCGCCCAACTTAATACGCCTCCTTAATAATAAAATACATAAAGTATTTTGCTTAGGAACTAAAATGTGAAAGCATTGGATGAATTTTGTTATGCAACAGAATGATCTCTAGATGTCAAAGACACAGCAAGTAAAAAGATGTTTTTGTGTTTTGTTTTAAATTGTGGGACACACCTGTGATGGCGAGGGTGCATATGAGCAAAGTACCTGACACGCATGTGTGACAATGTCATAGTGAAATGCATCATTATGTGTAATCAATATATACGCTAATTAAAAAATACCTCTTGAATATCATTAGCAGGAGCTACGCAAAACGGTTGCCAGCTTTACACTAATAACTAGAACACTATCAGCTTAAGGATAGTTCTTCAATGTCTTAACACTATGCTCAAAATGTTTTCAAAGCCTGCAGAGGGAGAGGAAACTTGTCCTGATGACTGGTTCTGGAGACGGGATTTCCCTGTGCAGCCCAGGCTGGCTTGAAACTCATAACCCTTTGGATTCAGCCTCGGATAACAGGCATGTCCTGGCTTACAGAATTCCCAGTAACTTAAATTCTACTTACTTCTCATTTCTTATTGTGTATATATGCATGATGAAGACGATGATGCATGATGTATGTGCTCACGCACATGGCATGGTAAGCACATGGAGGTCAGAGAACAACTTCCTGTAGTCACTTGTCTCCACCACCTTTCATGGGTCCCAAGGATGGAACTCAGGGTGTCAGGCTTTCATGGCAAGTGTCTTTGCCCACTGACCCATCTTGCTGACTCCACCTAGCAGAGTAACCTCTGTGTTTTAGATTTATTTATTTTATATGTATGAGTGCTTTGTCTGCATGAAAGCTTGTGAGCCATGTTCATGCAGTGCCCATGGAGGTCAGAGGAAGGTGTCGGATCCGCTGAAGCTGGAGTTACGGGCAGTTGTGAACACCCACATGGGCGCTGGGAACGGAACGTGAGCAAGAACAGCAAATGCTCTTAACCACTAAGCCATCTCACCAGCTTCTCTTTCCAGTAACTTTTTAAAGTGGACAGATTTCTTCCCAATTGTAGATTCTCAAAAAAGAAAAAGAGATTTATTCATTTTATTCTTATGTACATGAGTGTTTTGCACATGCTTGCACAGTTACTATGTGCACGCCTGATGTTCAGAGAGGCATCCGGATAGAGTTAAATAAGTTTGTTAGCCACTGTGTGGGGAGAGGGGGAGGGGGAAGGGAGGAGGGAAGGGGGGAGAGGGACAGAGAGACAAAGAGGGGGGGGAGGGAGAGAGAGGGAGAGAGGGAGAGCGACTCAGAGCAACATCTTTGAGGGGAAGGGCCTGCACTAGGGGGATGACAACTGTCCTTAAGCACGGGAAGGGTTATATATATTGACACAGATATTGTCAGACAAGAAGAGATGACACAGAGCTCGTGAAAAGTTCTCTTGTGACCCTTTCAAGCATCTTAGTAAATCAAAGTCATCTGTTGAGATGAGAAAAGATGAAGGAGGGGTGGAGGAGAGAGAAGGCAGAGACAGCAGCACTGCCCAGACTTCAGAGACGTGTTACTTAAGCCGTGCATCAGTTAGGGTTTCTAGTGCTGTCGTAAAACACCGTGAGTAAAAGAACCTTGGGGAGGAAAGGCCTTTTTAGCTTACAAATCGCAGCTCACACCTCACCATTGAGGGAAGTCAGGGTGGCAGCTCAAGGCAGAAACCAAAGTGGAGGCCAAGGGGAACACTGCTTACCAGCTTGCTCTTCCAGGCTTGCTCACCCTGCATTTTCCTACACAGGGCCCACCTGCTCGAGGGTGGCACCGCTTCTCCATGGGCTGAACTACCTACATCAATCATTAATCGAGAGAATGCCTTGCACGCTTCTCCACAGGCAATCTGATGGAGACATTTTCTCAATTGAGTTTTCTTTTCCCAGATAACTCTAGTTGTGTACATTTTAATACATGCTGATAGATGTCCTTTTCCAGGATCTTACCAGATATGTGTAATCCTCACCAATCATCAAGGAAACTTCTCTTCACAACAAAGACCATTACTGAAAACCATGACCAATCCAAACGCAGAGTTGGGGATCCCAGTCCCAGTGGGTGCACCTACAGAACACTCCCACACCTGAGGCTCAGGGAACATTGCAGAGGAGAGAGTGGAAAGGCTGCAAGAGGCAGAGGATCAGGGAGTTTGCTGTGAGGTTGTGTCTCCTAGGGACGTCGGAAGTTACAGCCATAGAGTTTCATTGACTTAGTCAAGTGTGAGCTGAACACAGACAGTAATAAACATGCTACACTGGCTGGGGAAAGCCCGTGAGACCTCAGCCCTACACAAAGGACCACAGGCAACTAAGAAGAGATGAGAGCTGGGGTGAGAGTCCCCTTGGGGAGGAGAACCAGTCAGTTATCCAATATAAGACGGCTATTTCTAAAAACGTACATAGAAGTGACATTACATAGAAGGAGAAAAGTGTGTTTATGTATTTAGAAATATATATGCATGTACATATACATACACTATGTAACAATAACTGAAGGAAAAGGAGGCTCTAAGCTTGAAAAACAGCAAGGAGGAATAGACACGGAAGGGTTTGGAGGGAGGAAAGGGGATGTGATGTAAGTATATTATGATCTTTACAAAATAAAAGGGAGAATTTTTAAAAAGTTCAGAGAATGACAATTGCATGCCCCAACAGAGGTCTGTGGAAACCATTCATTATGTCTCCTCTTACGTGAAGCTCACTGCACCCTAAGCGGCAAGGTACTGGTAGCTCCACCACAAAAGGAGGAGTGAGAGTCAAAGGGAGCTCTCTTCTGTGTGTATGAGTGGGTATATGTAATGTGTGCATGTGCGTGCGTGCGTGCGTGCGTGTGTGTTCAGAGGCCAACTTTGGGAGTTTTCTTCAATCACTCTATCTTATTTTTGGGTACATGATTTCCCACCGAACCTGGGCAGATGGCTGCAGCAGTTCTTTTCAAACAAAGGCTGCGTTGTGCTGCAGTGTTGCAGCCTAAGTGGAAATGGAAACACGCTCTGTGAGCACCGACCGAGCAAAAGAACAAGGCTGAGCATCAGTGTGACGGAAGGACTGTTGCCTGTATGTTGGCCGAGCATCAGTGTGACGGAAGGACTGTTGCCTGTACGTTGGCCGAGCATCAGTGTGACGGAAGGACTGCTGCCTGTACGTTGGCTGCATCAGCCTCTTCTGCACACATCGGCATAACTGCTATGATGGGCACCCTCTGGGAAACGCAAAGCTGAAATACCATGTACTCAGAGACAAAATTAAAATTTTATATCTATACTTTAGAAATATGAGTGTTTCACAAATACAAGCCATTAAGATGATGTAGATTTTTACAAAGTAGATGGAACTGTTTTATCAGATTGGTCTCAGAAAGCTCACAGACTGCCAAAACAATAGCGCCGAAAAGGAATTAGGTGCAGACCACTGGGGGAAGCTGTGTATGCTGCCAGCTTGAACTTCTCTTCTGTTCCCACTGAAGCATGTTTTGGAAAATCTATGTATGCATCCTATTGTATAGAGAACTTCAAAAGACTGAAGTGGACCACTGCAGAAACCTCAAAATATTGTCTTGAGAATACTTCACATATTTTCAAAACACATCAGCATAAAACATCTGCACTGTGAGTTAAAGATGCCAAGCGGGTTGCCAGTAAAGGCAGAGTTTAATATTCCCAGATGTTATTATATAGTATCTATGATATGTTGGTTGAGCAGGGTACGCACATTTGTACATCACAGTATTTTTCCAAAATGTAAATGTAGTCCCTGAAGATATAACAAGAGCAAGGCTGAATAAATTGTTGGGAAAGTAAATTTCATATTGCTTTCTTATTCTTAGCTTAAAATATGGGGGAAGGGAGAAAGCAAGAAAACTAATTTCTCCATTCGATATTGAGCTACTACCTGTAAAAATTCAGAAAACATATGTACATCTAAAATGAGCAACCTTGCCGGACAGTGGTTTCACAGACCTTTAACCCCAGCTCTGGGAGGCAGAGGCAAGCAGATCTTTGTGGACTCTAGGCTAGCTTGGTCTACAGAGCAAGTTCCAAGATAGCCAGGGCCATACAGTGAGACCCTGTCTTAAAAATCTAAAAAACAGGGACTCTAGATGAGAGAACCATGTGAGAATAGCAATGTAGAAGGATCCAGTGGGTCCTAGAAACCTACAAGTAGAATATTATAATAGGCAGATTTGGGCCAAGGGGTCCCGCTCAAACTAAGGCACCAGCCAAGGACAATACAGGTGGTAAACTTTAGACCCCTACCCAGATCTAGCCAATGGTCAGAACATTCTCCACAGTTGAGTGGAGAGTGGGATATGACTTTCTCACGTACTCTGGTGCCTCATATTTGACTATGTCCCCTGGAGGGGGAGACCTGGTGGCATTCAGAGGAAGGACAGCAGGTCACCTAGAAGAGACTTGATACCCTATGAGCATATACAGGGGGAGGTAATCCCTCTCAGGAACAGTCATAGGGGAGGGGAATAAGGGGAAAATGGGAGGGAGGGAAGAATGGGAGGATACAAGGGATGGGATAACCATTGAGATGTAACAAGAATAAATTAATAAAAATAAAAATAAAAAAGTAAAAAATAAATAAATAAAAACAATTATGATTAGATATTACATAAAAAAATCTAAAAAACAAACAAGCAAACAGACCAAAAACCTTATATTTTATAATAATTGATTGAGTTCTATATAAAGTGTTTAGAATAAAATAAAGCAAGGTAAATTTACAATATTAAATAAGCTATAACTCCATTGGAAAGTATTTTGGAGGATTTAATAATTTGTAGCAACTTTGTCCTTGTGAAAGTTGGTAGTATACTTACCTGGCAGGGGAGATACCATGATCACGAAGGTGGTTTTCCCAGGGCGAGGCTTATCCATTGCACTCCGGATGTGCTGACCTCTGCAATTTCCCCAAATGCGGGAAACTCAACTGCATAATTTGTGGTAGTGGGGGACTGCATTCGCGCTCTCTCCTGGGGGGGAAAAAAAAAAGAAAGTTGGTAGTAATGACAGAATAGTCCAAATAGTTTAATTTTCGTTCCATTAGCAGTATATATATATTAATTGTATAAAACATGAGCTTCATTATGATGTTTTTCTACATGTATGCAACATAGTTCAATTATATTCAGTGCTTTCATCCTTTCCTTTATCTCTCTCCTTCATTTTAGTCCCAATAGTCCCTCTTATATTTTCATGTCTTTTTAAAAGAATAAGCTAGGTTTTGCATATAATATCAAACATGTATATCTGGGAATTCCCACTTGGGAGCCATGCTTTGAACCCCTCCTTAATTTGAGGTCTTCCACGTCTTAGGTTGAGAGTACCGCTTTCCCAGTGTTTCCATGTCAACCGCGTCATCTGTGACCTCGTGTGACCTTGTTTAGTCCCGATCAACAATGGGCTGTTAGGGGCCTATTATTTTGTTCCACTGTGTTAGGTAAGAGAGGTACGGAAACATTTAAGGTTTCTCTCCAATCTGAGAAGATGGGCTCAATAGATTAAAATTAATGAGGTAGGTGGATGCACACCCAGAAGGGACCGCGTATTTGAGAAGCCCTTCACAGACAGCACTTGCGAAGTGTGAACAAGGGACAACGGGGACACGAGCTTGACAGATGGACTAAATGAAGCCACCAGAAATACAGGAGCTGGAGTGCTCAGTGGCCATCTTAGAATAATGAGCAGGGCAGTTTGCTTGGAAAGAACTGTATTATTATTTAATGAGCCTTTAATCCCAAATTGTGTACAGCAGCTTAGCTGTTATTTTAGCAAATGTGGTAGCTATTGTTGCTATATTTAGCTAGCCTTTGGTATATCAGACTATCCAAGTGTTCACAATTACTTTTATTAGCCCTAGGGAAATTACTGATATGTCCCAGAATGCAATGCAGACACAGAACAATGGGCAGATATTTAGTCTATGTGGCACACAACTCAGTGGGGTGTCAAGTTGCGTTGGCAAGGTTTTTACTTTAAGGGAAGAAAGTAGTTGCTCTTGCGCATAGCTGCAGGGGAGCAACAGGATGACTCAGCAGGTAAAGGTGCTTGCTGTGGAACTTGATGCCTTGAGACTGATCTCTGGCACCCACAGAAGCAGCTCCTACAGATCGTCCTCTGACTTCCTTACATGTACATGGCACGTGTGTACCCCAGAGCGAAGTAATGAAAAACCAAGTACGATCCTATAGCCAGTTCAGTGCTTTAAAGGAAGCTTCCAGTGACTCATAATTTGAAAAATGGTTTCCATACCCGTCATGGGAAAGATTGTCTGGGTACAATGAAGACCCTAATCTCTAGGGCTGGTCTAGGTCCTTTATCCCCACAGGCTCTGGAACAGTGTCCTTGCTTTTCTTTGCCCTCCACCAACACACCTTTTCCTAGTGTCCCCAAATATACTAAACTTTAAGTGTCGATCTTTCTCTGTCCTCTACAAGCAAATATAAAAGTTGCAGGAAACACTTTGATTGCTACTTCCTTCACACTCACCCTCCCCACATACCTGTATGCACAACATTCACCAGAACAGCAACAATAAACAAACAAACATAATCCCAAACCAAACCATCCTTTCCCTTGCGGATCCTATCTTGGCAAGTGGTAAACACAGCGGTCACCAGGTCAGATGTTTTGAGCCCTGAGAGGAGGGCACAGTGAGGTGAGGGGACGGGGTGGAAACAGGAGGCAGCTTGGGATAAAGGGCTGCCTTACTCACTGCACTTCCATACAACTACCATACTTGGTAATCACTAGATAAATGCTTGTGATTTAAGCAGAAATTCACCTGAGGATGGGAATGGGAGGCAGAGGAGAACACAGGCTGTCCTGCTCTGTCCTTTTCCGCCTTAGTGTTTTGAGACCAGGTCTTTTGGTGAGCCTGGAGAAAGTAGGGCAGGGAGCGAGAGGCAGGACCTGACAAAGAATTGGTTAATTGCCAAGATCCAATGAAAAAGGAGTGTCTGCAGGATATATATATATCTCCTAACACACACACACACACACACACACACACACACACACACACACACACA
>OU015750.1:48120920-48141898 GCA_907169655.1 Acomys percivali
GTGGGTCTCTCTCTAGCAATGGCCATGATTGGCAGGTGGGTCTCTCTCTAGCAATGGCCATGATTGGCAAGTGGGTCTCTCTCTAGCGATGGCCATGATTGGCAGGTGAGTCCTTTTGAGTTTCTGTATTTTATTTCTGAAAAAGTTTTTTAAAAGGAAAGCTGGCAAGACATCAAAATATTTCACCCTGATCATCTTAAAATGATTTCTTTGGATGGTTTTTGAAGAGTTATAGGGTGTGATGTTTTCATTTTATGTACTAAGGGGGAAAAAAAAAACCCTAAAGTGTTATCATGAATAGAAGCATGTTGTGCCTTTGAGGGATTGTGAGGTTCGAGGGCTGTGCCCAAGGAGGTTGTTCACTCTCTCTCTCCTCAAAGGCTACGGTTCCTGATGCTCCTTCAGGTCACTAAAGACATTCTCGGCAAGGCCACGCACTTGGTTCTTAAACACCACATTTCAGAAGGGCGTTGGTATCTTGGCAAGGGCGTTTCGCTTGCAAGAGTTGTGTTAGCTTTTGCATGATTGCAACCTCCACCATGTCTTAGGGAACACTGCCTGTAACCTCCATGGGCTCACACTTTCTCTGGCATTCGATCCACTGCATGGAAATGGCCTATTTGCATCTCCCCCTCCTTTTTAACTGTATTGTAAGCAGCTAGGAAGCAGACACTAAGTGTGATTTCCTTCAGCAGCTCTAGAATCTGAGGGCCATCCACCGAAGTGGGAATGAGGGACTAATGAGTCCTGTGCTCTAACATAGATTTGATTTGAAAAGGGGACAAAGGAAAATGGTGGCGTCCATGTTGTTTGGCATTTTCTTCTGGGTGGCAGCTTTACACCACAGGTGGCCTATTTCTCCATCACGGGGGGGGGGGGGGGGGGGAAGGGAATCTCCTCAGACTCCAAGGGCTCCAGTGTCCCTTCAGATTTTAAAGTCATAGGGCACCTTAGTCGTCATCACCATCCCTTCAGCCTTGTTAATGAGCTTAAAGGTAAAATGTGACAAGGTGACTAAGAGTTATAATGCACACACAGATCACTGCCAAAAGCAAGAGTGTCTACAACTGGTTTACAAAGCTCGTCAGCTTCTAGATCACCCATCATTCTCCCCTATTGGTGGGGAGTCTAATGTTACTAATGTCACAGTGCATCTCTGCCTCGGAACATTGAGCCTGTCTAAGGTGGGACCTCAGCAACACAATTGATGAGACCTGCATCCATCATGCAAGACTTGGAAGTGGAATGGTCCAAGTCCTTCTCATAGTAATCATCTGCAAGCATATTTTTAAGATCTATTTTTATTTTGGGTTCTCTAAATCTCTTTCTCTTTACTCTACCCCAATCCCTTCCAACACCCCGACACCATGTAGGAGAGAAAGGAGGTTAGTAGGGAGAGGGGGCATAGTTTTCCTTAGCCACTTCCTGCTGTTCAGGGTAGTTAGGTTCCTTGGGGCGAGTCCAAACCTTGTTTCAGGACATCTCCAACTTCTTGTCAAACTGCATCAACAACCAGGAAAAGAAGGGAGGAAGTGCCAGCAGCCTGCTTCTTTCTTGGAGCCCCTAGCCGCTCTGTGGGTTTGGCTTTTATCCCTACTGACAAAGACCACACCCCCGCATAAGGTAGTTCACAGCTGACAAACATCATGTGCCCTTTCAGGAGGCAACTATTAGCTGAGGACAAACTGGAGCAGCCCATATATCCCACACCTGGGATAAAACAAAAACATGTTTACCTATAAACCAAAACTTCCACAAAAGTCACCTTCAAAGAAATGCTAGCCTGGGTGATATAAAAGGTTTTTGTTTGTTTGTTTTTTGTTTTTTCCTTGTGTTTGAGACTGGGTCTTAGTATACAGCTCCACATGGCTTTGAACTTGTAATTTTCCTGACTCAGCCTCTTGAGTGCTGAGATTACACATGTGTGCTGCCATGTCTGTTTAAAATAGTTTTTTTTTTAAAGTGGCACAAAAATATTGTAGAAAATTTAGAAGAGAGCAAAGAGTTAAAACACCCAAATCTTATCCTCTTCTGTAACAAAACTTTTGAGAGAAAAAAAAATCATTGCACTTTTTATAACCATGTCTTTACATAATGAAATTTACAATAAAATACTTTTTTATTCTGCTGTTTTTTTTTTTTTAATATTCTACCATTCTTACTGTTTTCTACGAGGTTATATGGACTTTATACATACTAACTATAGATTTAAGGACGGTATATCTTTGCTAGCCAGTTCTGTTATTCTATTACAGACATCCTTAGCTCTGTTCCTTTTAGTTAATACAATCATCTGAACTCCTCTTTCCCTCCCCTGTGCTGGGGGCTGCAATTAAGGCATCATTACATTTTACAGCTTCCTTTATGGAAGTGAAAAATATTAAAGAGTTTAAATGACTCATCTAAGTTCCAAAACAATAGAACCACTGTGCACAGTAGGAATGCGGGGAGTGCTACTCTGTGGCTATCACTTGTTTTGGCTGGCCTGCATATTTTCTCCATTTCCCTTATTGTAACAGGCCTCCCTCCCTCCCCCAACCCACCCCCAACCTGCTCAGCCGTCCCATCCATTCACTTGGACAAAGTACTAAAAGTGGGAGTGAGAATGTTCCATTGAGGACAAGCGAAGTTCTTCTAGGGTAACTTACAAGTTGGGAGGATGACAAGTTGGTGCTGCTAGCAGCCATTTCTCAATGGAGAAGGTGCATTTTTAGATTAAAAAGAAGAAAACTGAAGAGAGATGAGGGTGGGGGAGGGAGGGAAGAGACAGAGAGAAGCAGAGAGGCAGAGAGAGACAGAGACACAGAGAGAGACAGGTTGCTGGAGCCTAAGCTTCTGCTCCCAACAGGCCTTCATTAATTCTGTGAATTATTGCTTTATCTTTTCTATCACAATGGGACAATGAACTTAAACTTGCTTACGTTTAGGGTTAATTATGTTTTTATAACTTGCAACTACAGAAGTCCTAATTGTCATAGCTCCCATGACGGTAGCCATCACTATCAGCGAATGGTAGTCAGTAAAACAAAAAGACAGTTCCCAATCACAGATCATGAAAGTGAGCCAGAAGACATTTAGAAGAACAGGCTGAAAACTTAGCATCTTAATTTATTTTGAAAATCAGTTAATATTTGAAAAAAAATCTTTGTTCATAACAATCAATCATGTAGCAATTTCTCAAAAAGTAGTCAAATAAGCTTGTTGCTCATGTAATGGGGTGTTGGTCTAAAATAGAAGGTGTTACAATCACAAAGTAGAGGTGAAAGGTATAAACTTGACAGTCTTCATAATTACAGTCCTCAGGTATTCAAAAAGGGGGGAAAGGAATAAAGAGATAAGGATGAACTGCCTACATTTCTGGACCTTTTAAACATCTGTGTAAAGCCAGGCGTTGGTGGTGCACACCTTTAGTCCTAGCACCTGAAGAGAAGGTTTGAGAACAGCCTGGGATACACAGCAAGCTCACCTCAACTTAAAGAAGAAAAAGAAAGAAAGAGAAAAATTGCTTGGAGTCGCTTGGAGCTATCTACAGCTTATTGTCTCCTAACTGTATACATCCTATTTGGATTGAATGAACTAGCCATAGTTAAATTTGTTTATAGTGGAGGAGGAGACTAACTTAGGAAGTCTGGAATTTACTATTCTATTATCAAAGCGATAGAACCTTTTGAAGGAATTGTGGATAAGTTTTCCCTTGCAGACATCTTTCAAAAATATTTGCATTAAAGTATTAATAGTCTGTCAGAAAAATGAAATGTAGATAAAATGCTCTAATAGTTTAATGTTTACATACACCCATAACAATAACTGAACATTTTTTTACTATGTACTACAGTAACATAAAGTCTAGGTTAGAGTCATGCAACTATCCTATGATGGAATAATTTGGCAAGTAAGTGATTTTATTAGGACAAACAAGACTGCTAATGTCGTGCATTAGTAATTTATTTAAAATAATTGTGTGACTATACTTTTAGTAACATATGTATTTCTAGGCACTTTTCTTTTATAACCTCATTCTTAAAAATTCCAGTGGCTTGTTTTCTTGTATTTCCCTTAATTGTGGTGATCTTAAACAGATCTTCAGTTTTAAATCTGCCAGTTGTTCTAATACAGATGCGTAAGTACATTTTCTCCAGTTGGCTCTTTATTACAAAGAAAGCTTGTTTGTGGGCACCGTCAGGACATCTGCATCTTATTGGATTTAATTTTTGGTAATAAAGACCTCCCACATTACACATTCTTTTCAGCCTAAATTTGCCTGTGTGGGAAGCAAAAGAACTGTCAGTCAGAGAGAAAAAAGTAAATCCATATGCTGTGGGGGATTCAGCTTCCATGACTACAAAAAAAAAAAAAAAAAAAAAAAAAAAGAGTTGAGTACAGACGGTGCTCCAGCAGATCTCAGTTTTAATTTTTTTTTTTTTTCCCAAAAGGCTAGCTGCTGTGGTCTGAATGCTGGTAGCCCTGCAAATTCGAGAGAGAGGCCTTTGGGAGGGTTCCTTCCTCATGTATGGGATTAAAACCCTTATCAAAAAGGCTTGAGGGAACTTATTAGTCCCCCTTTCTCTTCTTCTGTCTGAAGGCAGGAGGAGGTACCGTCCATGAGGAACTGTTTCTCTCACCACACATTAGATCCACTGAAGCCTTGATTTTGGATTTCAGAGCTTTGTAAAATGAGCAGGAAATCTGCTTGCTGCTTATAAATCACGTGGTCTAGCCGGGTGTGGCGGTACACACCTTTAACCCCAGCACTCAGGAGACAGTGTGTGTGGGGGGTACATCTATGAGTTTGAGGCCAGCTTGGTCTGCATAGTTCCAGGACATCCAGGGCTACGCAAAAAGATGCTGTCTCAAAAGCAAACCAAAGCAAATTACCCAGTCTAAGGCATTTTCTTCTAGGGTCTATGACAGGCTGAGACACTCGCAAAGGTAGGTGTGTCCTACCTCAGTACTTTAGAGGTGTCCCATGTCCCTTGTGTTTGGGGTGGCTTGAATAAAATTATGTGGAAACCATTCTATTTATCTCACTCAGGCTCTCTTGTTCCTGCGTATCTCCCCAGTCTCTGGCTCCAGCATTGTTTTCCATTTTGGGGTTCACCTCTACCCTTTATACTTATTTATTGGTTTCATAGTCTAGCTGTCAGGACTGTTGTCTACAAACGTTGGGATAGGACTTATGGGATGGAACGCTGAATCTGTCCAAATCGGCAGACCATAGAATCTGCAGCTGGACAAAGGTAACAAACAGAAGAGGCTAGCCCAACTTGACCTATGTGGCATTAGACTTTCAGGGTTTCAAAGCTATACATAACATTCCCTGTGGAGAGGACACGAATGGAAAACTTGATTGGCAGGAAGATACCTGGAACAGCTCATTTCTCTGGGTAAATATTAACCACAGGAAGAGGAGAAAATTGGGCCCCACTCACCCTACTATTGGTGTTTCTTCCCTCAGGGCAAACACAAGCAGCCGATTATCTTCCTTGTGTTTCTGTAAGCCTCTCATCAACCCTGAACTTTGGCCAAAGAAAAGATGCTTTTAGAAGTACTTTGTGTCTATTCAAATGAACGAGTAAGCTGAAATTTGGCTTAACAAGCTTATTTGCTGTGGAGGGCTACACATATTGCTATGGCCAAGTCTCCAAAACTTTCTACCATCTTATGCTCTTTGAGAAGATGCCTACATCCTAGCCTCTGGTATTTGTGGATATGGCCTTATTTGCAAATTGGCTCTTTGCAGATGAAATTTAGAAAAGGTGATTTTTTTTTTTTTTTTTTTTTAAAAGATAGAGTGGGCCTTAATTTAACCACCGATGCCTTCATCAGAAGAGGGAATTTGGGACAAAGACACACAGGGAAAATGTTATGTGATGATGGAAGCAGAGGCTGAATAAAGTCATGGAACGCCACGGAGCACAGGTAATCCTAGAAGTTAGGAAGAAAGGTTATTTCTACATCCTTGAGAGAAAGCAGAGTCTGGCCAACACTTTCACTTCGGACTTCTAGCTTCCAGAACTAGAGAATAAATACATGTATTGTTTTAATCACCCTTTGTGTGGCAATCTGTACGGCACCTTAAAGAAAGCAATTCACTACTCAAGTATATGAACAATTAGTCGTAATGGAAGGCCAGAGACCTACGGGCATAAGGAAAGGAGACATATTTTTTTATGCTCAGACTTCTTAAGCTACGTGATTTATTTATTTATTTATTTTTTTTGAGGGCATGGTACTGAGGAAGGGTACTCTCAAGCATGCTAAGCAAGAGCTTTACCAGTGAGTGAGCTGCTCAGCCCTGACTTTTTGATGTACTGTTAATAGAATAAGTCAGTCTTTTCCAGGTTGGGGTGATGGATCAATGTGTAAAGCCATTGAGAGACTTTTTTTTTTGGGGGGGGGGGGGAGCGGGGGAGGATGTCCTAGCTTCTCTGCAAAAGCCAGCCGAAGCGGTAACTCCAGGCTTGGGAGGGAGGTGGGCAGTGGCAGGGAGAGCTCTGAGCGTTGTTGGCCAACCTAATCCTTGTGCTCCTGATTCTAAGTGAGAGAGCCTATCTTTTTTTATTTTTATTATTTATTTATTTATTTATTTATTTATTTATTTATTTATTTATGTATGTATTTTGAGAGAGCCTATCTTAAAAAAAAATAATAAGGTGGAGAGTGACTGAAGAGGAACCTAGTCATTGACCAGCGGCCTGCACAAATTGCTGCATGTGTATGCATGGGCTAGGCTGCCAAGCCTGAGGACGTGAGAGTTGGATCCCTGGAACCCACACGGGTGGAGAGAACTAAATCCCAATTTGTCACACACACAAAACCTCACCTCTCCGAGCCATTTTCTCATCAGTGAAAGGGGGCTTTGGCTCCCCAAATGACCTCTGAAATCTATTCAAGTGTAACTTCATGCTTCTAATTCTGTAATAGTTATGATTTTTCTTAAGTTGTAACCTGTAATTAAAAAAAAAAAAAAAGATGAGGGTAAGGCGAAAGACTCATGGGATCTGGTGCCCTTCCTTTATTTGTACCCTTTACACTCAGAAACAGGACATTGAAGTTTTGTTTGTTTGTTTTTTAATTCTCTAAGCTTCATTTTGGGTGCATGGAGTTGAAAGACAAATTACATTTCAGCTCACAAGCCATTCAAACCTCCTTCTCGCTGGCGCATTTGAATAAATAATTGACACTAATATCTGTCTATGGACCCCAAACACTTGCAGTTAGTGGAATTGAGGGAATTCGTAGGTTCCTGGCCTCAGCCGTTCTTTAACCTCGTTTCTATCTTGGTTGCTTTCTAGAAAGATGCAGCTAAATTCAAAAGCGCCAATGCATGTGTGAATATATGTACCTAGAGATAGTCCACAGAGAAAGAGAGAGGCTGCTCTACTAAGGTTCACGCGGGCCCGGAACGCGCGGGGCGGAGCAGCCGGAAGTGCCGGCTGCGCACTGGCAGCGACGCCGGAAGTCCTGGGCCGGCCTGGCAGTAACCTTGTGAGCCTGGCCGCCACTGCTGAGGTGGGCTCGGCCGGTCCGAGCGTTGGGCCAGCGAGGCTCGTTAGCTGAGCAGGGAAGGGGGGGAGCCGCCAGGGTCGCGCGGGAGGGCGCCGACGGCCGCGGAGCGCAGGCGCGCGCGCAGGGCGTCGCAGCCGACATGTCTCTGGTGGCGGAAGCGTTCGTCTCCCAGATCGCAGGTAGCCCGCGTGGGCGCGGACGGGGCGGGTGGGGGCGGGGGAGGAGACGCGCGCGGCAGCGGCGGGGAGCCGCGTGGGAAGAGGGCTGGAGTTGGCCTGCAGCCGTGGGTCGAGGGGTGCTGAGCTACACAGCCCGGGTGGAGGCGTCCATGGAGGCTTGGCCTCACTTTCCGGATGTGGAAACTGAGGACACATGGCCAAGGTCACCCTGCAGGGACAGAGTCCTGGCAGCACTCCCTCCGCGGCGCTTTGTTCCTGTACCCGGCGGTTTGGGTGTGTGGCGGAGGCTCCCCCCCCCTTACCCTCCCTCCACGGTTGGGATTGAGGTGGGGGCGTGGCCACAGGCCTATCTCCCTCCGCCTCCCCCCCCCCAGGCTTCTGTGGGAGTGGGGCAGCCACTCGGGGCGTGGGGTCCTCAAGTTTAAGGTGACTGTCACTGTCGCTTACCCTGTCGCCCTGTTGTTGACGGGCCACCGAAATTCTTTCTTCTCCAAGCCATTTGCAAAGTCTGTAGGATTCTTTGAACTATTCTTAATTTGCATGAAGTTTAAAGAAAGTAAACACCTTTGACCTGAGGGTTCCAACTTGACTTGTACATAGACTTATTTATACTATTTCCTTTTTCTTCTTGAGGCTTTTATATTGGTGAAAGTGACTATGGTAGGAAAGTGAAGGGTTTAGGTTAGTGGAATGAGTGTTTACTCCAGAAGTGTTTTCAACATGAGTACAGTGAGGAGACTGCCCTTAGGATAAACAGGTACATTTGAAGTAAAGTAGTATTTTGGAAATGAAAAGTATAATGTGTTGCACACTTTGCCAACTGCTTTTCACTTTATTGAATCTGTGTGAGCATAGATTTCCTTTTTCCTTTAAAATACCATTTTATAGGAGTGAGGGGGAGAAACTTCCCGTAGATTGTAAGTGGCGTGGAAGGTACGCTTGCTTTGTTCCCGGCTGTAGCCTAGGACCTGTCAGTTGGTTCTCTTTAGCTACTCATGACTTGAGCAAGTGAGTAACACTGAGATTTCAAGTGATGATTATTTCTGATTTTACCACTTAGGTTGAAAATGTCAGGCCAGTGTAAGTGAGATGAGTGATTTTAGACCGATAGTGTGTTATAAATCATTTCGCAGTATATGCTCATATTCTGTATGCAAAGATCCCGATGTGTGATTTCTTGTCAACAAGGAAACAGTGGATGTTACACAATAAACTTTTGATAAGTTCGGAATTCTACCTCAGTTAGTGAAGTTTACAACTTTTTAGGAAGTATATCTGTTGTCTTAGCTATTTGTAGTGATCTGTTATGGTGGGAGGAAGCATTTAAAGAGAGCGAATTCAGTAAGTAGTATTGGAACAGCTCCTAAGTCAACATACTGCATGAATAAATTCTAGGTGTATTAAAGAATTAAATACAACATAACTAATTTATAATAAAATAATTAGACCATTACAAGGAAAATAGAGGATATTATTTTAATAATATTGGGTAGCATAGGGATTTGTAAGCAAAACACAGAGTATACACTCCATAATAGAAAAAAAATGGGCAGTTGGTTGTATAAGAATATTGAAAGCCTTTGATGTTCAAAGACACCACGAATAGCTGGGTGTGGGGCTCTCGCATGTAATTACAAGCACATGGGAGGCTGAGACAAGAGGACTGCAGGCCTGAGGCTAGCCAGCTTGGGCTTTATGTTTATATCGAGAACATGCTTCAAGCAAGACAAACAACAGCAACAACAATAAAACTCCCACCATAAATAAATTAATATATATTACTAAGAAAAACATTCAATTAGAAAAAGAAAACCTTCCAAAAGAAAGTTAAAGAATCTAAAGTATTTCATAAAAGAAGTACAAGAACACAATGAACAGGTGAAAACATGTGCTCCATGAATAACTGATAATTTTTCTAGTTGGTTAGGCAGAAGTGGATATAATTTCTAGTATTGCTAGGGGCATAGAGAATAGAGAAACTTTACTTCCTAACTTTTAGTCAGTGTAAATTAGGCTCCCCCTCTATTACTAAAATGTTATACTTTAACCCACAAATCATCTGTTAGTGCATTTATCTGATAGAAATTTGAGGACCAATTCTTCAAAGAACTATAGAATAATCTTCATTATAGCATTATTTCTGATAGTAAAAAAATAAGAATGCCCCAGATGTATATCAGATTTTCATATATCAATCCAACAGTTTCATTTCAGTACCTGAAATAAATGAGCTGTCAGAGAGAGATGAGTACTCCTTTGTTAGCACTATCCATAATAGCCAAGATATGGAAGCAACTAGGTGTCTGTCAGCAGATGAATGGATCAAAAGATGGGCATATCTATGAAACGAATACTATACAGCTTTAACAAGAAGGTAGTTCTTGAATTCATGATGACATGGATAGAGAGAGAAGTCCTATGTTAAGTGAACAGAGTGACAAATATGGTGTAATCTCACTTTCATGCTGAATGAAGTTAATCTTGTAGAAACAGGAGAGACAAGGATTCCCAGAGGCTGGGGTTGGGGGGGGGGGCCGTGGGGAGAGGTGGAAAGGAGAGATGTTGATCAGAGGGCACAGCCTTTCTTTTAGACTCAAGGAGAACATTTTTTGTAAAGGTTTCTTTTCCTTCTTGGTGACCACAGTTGGTAGTAATGTTGCCTTCCTTAGATTTCTATTGCTGTGATAGAGGCCATGGCCAAAAGCAACTTGGGAAGGGAGGGTGTGTTTCAGCTTACAGTTGATAAGTCTATCATGAAGGGAAGTCAGGGCAGGAACTCAAGCAGAGATCATGGAGGACCACTGCTTACTGCCTTGTTGTTCCCTGTAGCTTTCTCAATCATCTTTCTTATACCCCCAACCCAGGACCACCTGCCCAGGGGTGACATACCACCCACAGAGACCTGGGCCCTCAGATAGCCATCATTAATAAAGGAAATGCCCCCACAGACTTGCCCACAGGCCATTTTGAGGAAAGGTTTTTTTGCAGTTGAGATTTCCTCTTCCATGATATAGCTAGGTTTCTGAAAACTTGCCAGAAACCAACCAGCACAAATGTATATTTCAAAATAGCCAAAGGGATAGATTTCTAATGTTATCACAAAAACCTAATGAGTTCATGGACATCTTAAGTAGCTTGCTTTAATCTTTATACAATATGAACCTATATTAAAAACATTGCATTTGCCATTTCAAAAAGCAAATATACTTCTGACACAGTGATAAACACTTGCATAGTAGCAGGCAGAAGGCAGAGACAGAAGGATTGTCAGTTCTAGGCTAGTTTGGGTTGTATAGACAGATCCTGTCTTTAGGGAAAAAAAGAAAAAAGAAAAAGAAAAAGGGAAGGAAGAAAGAAAGAAAGAAAGAAAGAAAGAAAGAAAGAAAAGTAAAATGAATTTATAAAAGCAGTAGGTATACTTGGGTGTTTACAGATAATGAAATTTAAGAGATGTCTATATGTTAGCTTGCTAGCTAGAATTATATTAAGTAAAAAGTTATAGTATAATATATATCCTGTATAAACTTAGTAAATAAATTCTGTATGGACACGTATGTGGTTACATAAAGAAAAACTTTTAGATGAATTCAATTTAATTCTCCTTACGAGTTTCAAGAAAACAAAAAGTGTTGATAGAGGGTGGAGGAATTGTGTTTCTAGTTTATTTCAATTACTGTAGTGAGCCTATTTTACTTTTGTAATTTAAATGAGTATAAAATTTCAAATTAAAGATTATACTTAGTCAAAGAACTGAAAAGAAAATAATCTCGGTTTGATCTTGCTTGACCTTTAAGTGATTTATAAATGCAACTCAGATCTAACAGTTATCCACAGTATTCTGTTCTGGTTGTATTTCATCATTCTTGGAGGAGATTAACGTGTAGGGTAGAGGGATGCATTTACATAGTCCTTTTATAACTATGAAGTTTTTGTAATTGAGAACTGCACGTTTTAACAAACATGATATTTGGTTATTCTTCCTTCCAGTGGACATGAGCTAGCACATTTTTTGGTATTTCTCTTGGAAACATTCAAGGCATGTGGCATCTGTCTGTGATAATTCTGCAGCGCCTTCTCTGAGAGACAGATTTGTAAAGGACATGTTTTTGTAAGCTGCTGTAGTATGGATCTGCAGTGTTCCCCAAAGACCCATGCTATGCAAAGTTTTGATCCCTTCTGTGGTGTTGGGAACTGGTAGAAACATTACGAGGTGGTGATCATGTGACCTTCTCTTTTGCTATGTGTCCTCACCATGAAGCGAACAGTTTTGTTTTGATGTACCTGCTTCAGCACAGGTCCAAAGCAGTGAGTTTGTCCTGCTGTAAACAAAACACTCCCAAACTAAGGGAAAGTAAACCTTTCTTCTTTATAAGTTGATTGTTTCAGGTATTTTGTTAGAGTAATGGAAAGCTTACTACTAGAGAAGCTTTCTTTGAATTGCAGTTTGATTGCTTTTGTCTCTTTACTAGTACTGTATCTCCTGTGCACAGTTTCCCATGCTTACTCATTAGTGTGACTTTCTCTGTCTCTACAACTCTTAACTTTTTCCCGAGGTTTTGTTAATTCTTATTTGGTTTAGTAGTCTGTAAATTAGCTATTTTTTTGGGATTCCGGTCTCTTTTGCCTCCTAAAATAATCTTTACACTACAAGTCTTAGTGGGATTGTTGACTTTTAAAATTTTAATTTTCTTAAAATATTTGTTGTGACTTCTCTAGTTTCAACACCTTCCTTGGTTTCCCCGTGTCAGTAGGGCTGAGAGGGTTAAAAGTCTCTCTGTAACTAAGCCCAAGTCTATCACTTTAGCTTCATTTCTTGTCATTCCCTTTTCTGAACCTCTAGCCTTTCTAAACGATGTGTAATGTCCATCTTTAGCAATGCTGCTGTCTGCTTGAAGTGTTCACTCAAACAACTCATCTTTCTTCCTAAGACTGAACACTATTTGAATGTGTGTGTCTCTGACATTTTTCCTTGTCAAATGAGATTCGTTAAAAAAAAAAATATAGTAATGATCCATGGTCATTATAGAAAATGAAGATAATACAGAGAACTGAAAGGAATAAAGTGAAAAATTACTTGACAGCCTACTGCCAAAATTAAGGCTTTAAAATCCCATCTCATATTCAAAACTTTGCTCAGCAAATCTATCATTTCTTTCTCTCAAATTAAAACTACAGGCATAGATAATATAGAGGGTGCATTTCTTTTGTCATATGATGTAATGGGATCTCTTCTCATGTCTATGATGAAATTACATGGTGTCATATTTGAATTGTTGTGTAGTATTGTGTTGTAGTAAAGGAACCATAGTTTACATGTAAAATCATATTCTGATGGATTTTTAGGTTTTGTTTTTTGTTTTGTTTTGTTTTTGAGACAGAGTTTCACTATGTAACCTTGTCTGTTTGGCCTAGATCTTGCTATGTAGACCAGGCTGGCCTGCTTTTGCCACTTGAGTGCTGGGGTTTTTAAGATACTGTATCAATCAGTATAAATGAAAGATTGGAGACAGTAGAGCTCTCTCTACACAGTAATACCCACATCAGCTCATTTTCCTATTGTATGGCTAGCCAAGCAAATTGGAAAGCGGACAGTCAGGAAAAAGGGCTTTTAGGAGGAAGAGAAAACATTTTGGGACCAGATGCTGTTGGTAGTGTGTGATCTCAGGGACGACTTAGTCCCTCTTTTAAAGGACTTTGAAGTTCTTGAGCCAGATTACCCAGCATAATCTTTTAAAAAGTCATATAATTCTGAGTTTTAATTAGGTCAGTTGACTCCTTCGCACCAGCACCTACATGAGTATTAGGGTAACCGGGAGAAGGTGCTTTTGCGTGCCTCATGGGAGCTGTTGGTCTTGCTGGGCCTCCCTGCCTCTTACTGGGTAATATTTCTGGCAGCTCGTATTAACTAGAGAGTATAAAGGGAGTTTGGCAAGTCAGTTTGGTCAAGTTGATGTGTGCCAAAGTCATTGAAGCTGTATATATGATTTTTCTCTTTGCCGTGGTGCTTGAATTTGTAGGATAAATTTTTGTAAAGTGTAAGAAGAATTTGAATTACTCTTACCCAAGTAATATGAAAAGGATAATAAATTATGACTTTGAATGAACACTTTGGTTGTCTAGATTATTATAAGCTCTATTTAGAATTTTAAAAGGATAAAAACATGGTCTTGGATATTAAATCATCTAAAAATTTTTTAAAAATTTCTTTTACTTTATAGGCACTGTTTTGCCTGCATGTATGTTTGTGTGATGGTGTTGGAACCCCTAGGACTGGAGTTACAGACAGTTATGAACTGTCATGTGGGTGCCGGGAATTGAACCCAGGTTCTCTGGAAGATCACCCAGTGTTCTTAACCACCGAGCCATGTCTCCAGCTCCCTAAAAAAATTATAAATAATCTCTGTATTTTAAATTTTCTTTGCTTTTTTTAAAATGAAAATTTCATCTTTATTGTTATTGTAATACAAATGCCAAGGATATAGAGAAACGATTTTTCCCTCATGAGGATAAAATTGTGACAGCAGACAGCCCATCTCCATGTGGCTCTTGGACAGTTGGTACTCTAGGGTTCCTCCAAGGTCCATCATGCAAAAATAGTCTTGGATCCCAGGTGGCATGCTCCTGAGCCTGGCTTTCTTCTCACCGGCCCTCTCTCAAGCTCTCCTATTGGCTGCAGGCACACTCATGCTATGTGAGCACATGCAGGTACTAGGGTTCTTGGAAAATAGTCTCCATCTTCTGCACTTGCCACTGTATAAAGCGGAACTGGATTTGGTGCCTGCTGGGCTAGTGCTTTGGAACCTCTGCCAGAGGGAGTGCTGGCTTTTCTGGGTCCAGCTCCTGGTCCCTCTGGTCACTTTCAGGACCCCAGTTGTTGTCAGGGCTCACCTGGACCCCCTGCTCCAGGGTGTTCTGTTGGTTCTGTCATGCTGAGCTTCCTCACAGAGGTCACCACCTGCTGCAGCTGCTGCCCCCTGCTCAGGGTGGGGGCTGCTGTCCTCTACATAGCCCCCCAGAAGATAGGAGTAGTCACCATTGTCATTGTGGAGGTGCTCCATGGCTGCTGGTCTTCAGAAGCCTAGAGACCTGTACTTTGCTGGGATCCTTGGCCGTAGCCTTGCCCTGAGAGCTTTCAGCAGGTTAGGGCCAAAGGGCTCAATACCTCCTATGCTTTTTTAATGGCAAGCTTTCCTAATAAAGAAGTTTCTGGATTATTTATTTACTTATTTATAGTTAGTTGAGCACGAATATGTCCCTCAATGTAAGTATCTTGAAAATAAGTGGGATTAAAACAAGCATGTCTTAGTTGAGAATGCAGCTGAGCAGTAAGACATTTACCTGTCATGTGGGTGACTCAGGGTTCCATCCCCAGCATCATACACACACACACACACACACACACACACACACACACACACACACACACCCCATATTTTAAAATGTTTATGTATTGATAATAAAGTATGCTTTGTTCTGTTTTTCCTCACATTAGTACAGGACAGTGTATATTTTCATTACACCAAGAAAGGTTCTAAAGGCTGAAATAAATGGGAAAATAGAGGCTAAAACAATCTTGTAATATTGGTAGGAGTGTAATATATCCCAGGGGAAGAGCATTTTCATCTGTAAGGCCTGAGTTTGATACTCAGTACCACTAAAAGAGTGTGCTTTGTTTTGTTTTCAGGGACAGTGATGCTACTGTTGAAAAGTCATGTTGAGTACTCAAAGTATTTAATGATTAAAACTACAACAGATGATTGAGAAATGCATTAATATTTTAAATGTGCTGAGGATCATACGTTCAATTTTTTTCCTCTTGAAAATAAAATCTTTTCTTAGTTGTTTTTACTCGGTGTTCTGAGGATTTCCCAGTAGCATAGAGGAAGGCACCAAAGAATTACTGAGAAGTTATTGAACTGGCCTACACATTTCAGATAATCTTTTTTTTTTCCATTATCAGTCATATGGACAGTATTATATTATGGGTCTTATCATGTTAGTAATGTGAAGTTGATATTGAAGGGGCAGGTGGTGAAGCCAACCAGACAAAATAAGGTTATGCTTCAGACAGATGCAATGTCTAGTTGATTGACAGGAGCATAGCCTGCTATTTGATCCTACTGTATTCATGAATTTATTGCAAACCAGATTCTTAAAGGCAGTGCTTTGCTCCCTTTGAAAACTTTAATATGATGCTAAGATTCTTTGAAAGGCATGTTTACTGAAATAGTCTGCAGTTGAGGCATAATGTCAATTTAAGTTCTATTATACTTTGATAGTCATCTCTTCTCTCGAAGATATGTGTGGAATGGGAGCCAGTGCCTTGAGTATGTAGGTAAATACTCTACTGCTCAGCTCTACTCACAGCTACATGAATTTTAATGATTTAGCTTAAAAGATTTTGGTGATGAATACCCTGTAAAGTGTGTCAGTATTATCTCTGTGAATTTTTTGAGTTATTAATGTTAGCTTAAGCTTTCCATAGTTGAGTGAAAATTGAAAGAAAACATCATCAAACTTTGTAACATTTTTCAAACATTTAAAAATATCTTGAGAAGTAGTTATTAGATAGACTGAAGATACCAAATAGATAAGATATTGAAAATTCAGACTTTTCATTTTTTTTAAAGACAAGTTATAATATTCAGTAAATTTAGCTAAACTCATTTATATGTGGAAGAGAAGTATTCGCCTTGCCAGTAAGAAAAATGTGTGCTTTAATTTTTTATTGCTTTGTAAATGACCCTCTATTCTTGAACTCTTATTTTTGTATAGTCTATAAATGAATCATGGTTTTGAACTTTTTTACATCAGTAATAAAAATGAAATTTGATGGCTTAGTAATGAAGGCTCTTTTCATAAAAACAATCATTTTGTCATGACAATTCCCATTAACTGTAACTGTGTTAGCAAAATAGAAGCCATAAAATGCATTTCATTGTGTGTTTTGGTGCTAATTGTATATTTTTATCACTAAGAACTTTTCTAAGCCACAGAAATTTCTTTATAACTAATCTGCACTTGCATTTAAAAAAAAAAGATCTTCAGTTTGTATTTAATTGAATACAACATTCTGAGATATAATAGAATTTCTTTTAATGTATATTTTATTATGTGGTCAACCTAAGCATTGACTAAAACGTTATGTAAATAAATTTTATCATCTGTTTAGCATTGAGAGGCCATCGTTACTGGCTGCTGACTAATATTTGACCATTTGTTATCTTCCTTTGCTTATTAGTCTTTGTGTAAAATGTTTTGTGCCTGGGAACATAGCCCTGTAGAATACTTGTCTAGCATTATGCTTTCCTAGCATGCCTGAGGCCCTGGGTTCAGTTCTCAGCACCACAGAAACCAAAACCAAGCAAACAAAAGCTTATGGAAATCTTGAACTATAAGCAGTGTTTCTGATTTGCATGTTTTTTTAGAGGGTTATTATGTTGTCATTGTTATTGCTATTATCATTTATCAGTTAAAGACACTGATTTGGCTAGTGATGATAACTAGTTTTAATATGTTAACTATTTAACTTTTTTTCTCTTCTGTTGGAATTGTGAACTATTCTTTATATATTTTCCTTTGTATTAGGGTTCTACAGAGGAGGAAAGTCAGCAGGGCATAGGAATAGACATGAATATGTGGGAGGGACTGTCTCACACAGGCCGTCTATACCCTGAAGACCTTGGGATGCTGGTAGTGGGCTCAGTCCAGATCTGAAGTTTTGAGAACCAGGGAAGCTGATGTTTCAGTTCAAGAGTGAAGGCCCAAGAGAACCCAGGAAGTGGCTGACGTTAGGTCCCAAGAGTCCACAGGTTATGGTTCTAGTACCCTGGGGCAGGAGGCAAGCACTCTGTTTAGGGAGGAAAGGAAGCAGGTACGAGAAGGAAGAGGGAGGAACAGGGATCGTCTCTTGGGGGAATGTTCATTTCATGTTATGTTTTATGGTCCATCATCAGCGGAAATCAAGGAAAAAACTCAAGGTGGAACGTGGAGGCAGGCAGTGATGCAGAGGTCATGGAGGAATGCTGTTGGCTTGTGACCCCACAGATATAAGGGTCCCTAATGGTCAGGTGTTGAGTAGGAGAACTGGAGATGAGAAGGTAAAGAAGAAAGCTGGGACGAGGACGTCTTGGGAATCTGGTGGCTTATTTAAGTTTATAAAGAAGTACAGTATCGTGTGTACTGTTTATAGGGAAGAAGTGAGCTGAAGTCAGCAGAAAGCTAAATAAACAGTGTTGGCATAGAGAACACAGGATGCTCAGACACAGCTGCCTTAGGGCTGATAGCCATGGCCCTCGGGGGAAACCTGGATTCCTGCCCCAGACTCGACCTTGCCAAGTTTGCCCTGGGTAGGAACACAGAGATGAAATTCCATTTGTCCTTTTATCTGGGACTCTGAGAAGCCTTGGGTGGGACTGGCTCCCAACAGGCTTGTTCCTAATGGCTTGCTCAGTCTGTACCACCCGCAATAGGCTTGGCCTTCACGTCAAAATTTTCATTTCTTCTGGTCCCTTAACTAACTGGGGAAGTAATCCTTTACTAGTCTCTTGGGGAAACAGCTTCACAGACACACCCACAAATAACACCTTAATAGTTTTCTCAACAGCCCTTGATCCAAACAAGTTGACACCTAAAATTAAATCATTATACTCTCCTAAAAGATTTCTTTTTTATTTTATTTTTATTTTATTAATTTATTCTTGTTACATCAATGGTTATCCCATCCCTTGTATCCTCCCATTCTTCCCTCCCTCCCATTTTCCCCTTATTCCCCTCCCCTGTGACTGTTCCTGAGAGGAATTACCTCCCCCTGTATATGCTCATAGGGTATCAAGTCTCTTCTTGGTAACCTGCTGTCCTTCCTCTGAGTGCCACTAGGTCTCTCCCTCCAGGGGACATGGTCAAATATGAGGCACCAGAGTACGTGAGAAAGTCATATCCCACTCTCCACTCAACTGTGGAGAATGTTGTGACCATTGGCTAGATCTGGGTAGGGGTTTAAATTTTACCGCCTGTATTGTCCTTGGCTGGTGCCTTAGTTTGAGCGAGACCCTTAGGCCCAAGTCTGCCTATCATAATGTTCTACTTGTAGGTTTCTAGGACCCTCTGGATCCTTCTACTTTGCTATTCTCCCATGCTTCTCTCATCTAGAGTCCCAATAGGATGTCCTCCCCTCTGTCCCAGTTTCCTGGTAAGTGGAGGCTTTCGTGGGACACGCCCCTTGGGCTAGTATGCAGATATAAGTGAGTATATACTGTCTGAGTCTTTCTGCTTCTGGGTTAACTCACTCATTATGATCATTTCTAGCCCAATCCATTTATCCACAAATTTCGGGAATTCCTTGTTTTTAATAGCTGAGTAGTATTCCATAGTGTATATATACCACAGTTTCTTTATCCATTCTTCTACTGAGGGACACTTAGGCTATTTCCATCCAAACCAAATAACCCAATTGAGAAATGGGGCTTGGAACTAAACAGAGAATTCTCAACAGCGGAATATCAAATGGCTGAGAAACACTTAAATGCTCAACCTCCTTAGTCATCAGGGAAATGCAAATCAAAACAACTCTGAGATTCCATCTTACACCCATCAGAATGGCTAAGATCAAAAATTCAAGCGACACCACATGCTGGCGAGGATGTGGGGAGAGAGGAACACTCCTTCATTGCTGGTGGGAATGCAAACTAGTACAGCCACTTTGGAAATCTATCTGGTGCTATCTCAGAAAACTGGGAATAGGGCTTCCTCAAGACCCAGCTATTCCACTCCTTGGAATATACCCAGAAGATGCTCCAGCACACAACAAGAAAATTTGCTCAACCATGTTCATAGCAGCCTTATTCATAATAGCCAGAACATGGAAACAGCTTAAGTGTCCCTCAGTAGAAGAATGGATAAAGATTTCTTTATTCTGCCATGTGTTTGTGTTTTAGAAATTATGAAAAAAAAAAAAGAAATTATGGACTACAGATAAAGACAAATATTTATATTTCAATGTACTGTTTTAGATTATCTTTGTGCCATAGATAATTGACTTTAGTGGTCTGCCTGTAGACAAATATTTGAGTTATATTAGATGAATTGGATCAGTCGGATTTTGTTTTTCTTTTTGAATAATGTAGCAACTGCTATGCATATCGGCTTTCTCTGTCCATCTCTCTGTCTCTGTGTCTGTCTGTCTATCTCTATCGTGTGTGTGTGTGTGTGTGTGTGTGTGTGTGTTTACTAGACTTTTGTTGTCTCAATGATTGCTGTTCACCTTATTAGCTGAGTCAGGGCTTTTCTCAGTCTAGCCAGAGTTCACCAATAATGGCTAGTCTGGCCATCCAGCTTGCTCTGGGGATTCCGTGTCTATGCCTCCCATGTGATGGGAACTAGACTATGTAATATAATTCATCTACCTTTATTCTTTCTACAGTCTTAGAAGACATTTATTGTTTTCCCTTTTACAGCAAAATAATGAAGTATGGCAAGGTTAAGCAACTTGGTCAAGGTTACTCAGCCAATAAAATTGTAGAATTGGGAGAATCTACATGACTTCAAGACCTAAACTTTGTCTACACCACCTGTTTTCACTTACTGTGCTGTAAATGGTTGCTATTCCCTCTTGTTTTCTTTCCTTCCACCCTACCCATTCAATAAAATTAGATTCTAGAGTACATGGCAGTTTTATATTCATATTTGCCTTATTAAAGCCACTTGTATGTTTTAGGCACTTAATAGCTTGTTCATTTAAATGGCTTTAATACTATTTGGGGGGGGCTCAGAATTACAACATATCACTAAAGTATGCTTTACTACAAAGCTTTTAGTCATATCAACAAATACCTACTTGAGTTAAGTAG
Organism: Acomys percivali; assembly: GCA_907169655.1. NCBI lineage: Eukaryota > Metazoa > Chordata > Mammalia > Rodentia > Muridae > Acomys > Acomys percivali. The sequence goes on from OU015750.1 coordinate 48,141,457, forward strand.
AGTAAGATGGTCAAAAATCCTTATGAATTAATCTATATAGATCCTCAATATTATTTGAGCTAAATGAATGAAAGAGATGAAAGGAATATCTTATTTTAAGTGCCATCTATGTCTCCAGGACATTCTTTTTATGTGTATATTTATTAAGTAAACAAAATGACAAGACCTGCAAAATTAACTTTCTGAAATGAATGCTATATACAGTTTATGTATTCACGCAGTCACACATTTACACATCACAAGCAACAAAGGCTGTGATACCAATCAATAGGTTTTTTTATTCCCAAGGACTTAAGATAACTTGTAATCAAGGCTGTAACTCTAAGAAACTTTCAGAGTGACAACTCTTTTTCTTTTCTTTTCTTTTCTTTTCTTTTCTTTTCTTTTCTTTTCTTTTCTTTTCTTTTCTTTTCTTTTCTTTTCTTTTCTTTTCTTTTCTTTT
>OU015750.1:48145822-48157847 GCA_907169655.1 Acomys percivali
GTGTGTGTGTGTGTGTGTGTGTGTGTGTGTGTGTGTGTGTGTGTGTGTGTGTGCTTGCTCGCGCATGCATGCACGTGTATGTGTACATGGAGGCTATTGGTTGACATCAGTTACTTTCTAGTTTATTTTTGAGGCAAGGTCTCTTACTGAACCTAGTGTTTGGGAGTTTGGCTCACTGGCCGGCAAGCAAGCCCCAGGGATCGCGTCTGCCTTTCCAGCATTATGATTACAAGCACGTGCTTCAGTAACAAGCTTTTTAAATAGCTGCTGGGTGTCAAACTTGCCCTCATTCTTGAATGGCAAGCACTTTACCAACTGATCCATTTCTCTAGCTGCCAAAGTAGGTAGTTTTATTTTGGAATTCTTACAACAAATAGATTAGCTTGAAATGGTAACTAGACAACAAATTAAAACTTGAGAAATTCAAATGTAATATTTTGGCATATATTAAAGCTGCTGTGATTAGTTTGAAGCAATTAAAGAGTCCAAGATTTTAAGAACTAACTTCAAGACTGTAGAAAAAAAAATGTATCTAAGAGTTTATTCCTTAGGAAACTAGAGATACAGTACTGACCTAACAGTGTGACAGTGTAGAAAATAATGTATTACACAAGACAAATACAAACTGTACAGACAGTTCATATAAAAGAGAAATTATACTAATTATAAAAGCCTTCTTGATGGAAGGGACATTGACTCTGAAACTGTTTGAATATTTGATAGTGAAAATATTGCAGGGAAACACTTTGAGCAAATTCAGAAAAGTACAAGAGTGTTAAGTGTTCTGGAAAACTTTGACATATTCTAGTTGGACAGAAGGAAAGGATCTTGCTGTTAAGTGGGTTGGTACCCAGGGACCCCATTCTCTACTAATTCATGTATGTTCCTCCCTCAGCCTTTTTATGATCAAAAAACCTGATCCCCCCCCACCCCCCCCGGAAAGAGGACTCCTTCTTGTTCAGGAACATATGACTATCTGGAATCCATGGTGAAACTTGAAATAAGTAGTTAACTAGAACAACATTCTGCCATGTGGGTTAGAGTGTGTATCTTGTACTATGCAAGACAGCCCTTTGATGTACAGAGGAAAATACCTGCAAATTAGCCATGCATTTCTTACCCAGATAGAAACCCCAAAACTGAACATTCCTATTTGGCATTTTATATTAACTATGGCATTCTTATCAGTTCCTTTGTTACTGTGATGAATTCCTGTGAATAGACAAAGCAGAAAGGATCTATTTATGGTTTCAGAGGTTTCCAAGCCTGGTAAGCTGGCCCATTGCTGTGAGCTTGAGGCAAGGCAGTCATTTTGTAGAACACAGGGCAAAGTGAGCTACTCACTTGCTGGTTACTGGGTGGACAGGGTCAGGAAGAATGGCCTTCAGAGGCATATCCCCGGTGATGGCCTACCTCTCTCCAGGCCCTACTCCAAAGTTTCTTCAATTTCCTGTAACAGTTTCAGCTGGCCACCTAACCTTTTAACACATGAGCTTGTATGGGCATTGCATGTTCAAATTATAACAATCAGATATTAATGTTAGACTTCTAAGCCTCATAGTGAATGCCCAAACTCTAAACATGCTATCTCACTGTCAATGCTTTCTGCATCCTGTGACTTTAACTTAGGGTTCATCATTTTAAAATCTTACATCCCCATTAGTGCAGTATTTCAGCATGCAAGCCCAAATAGATTTAGCAGTCGTGGTGCTGATTCCTTTAATAGATATGAGACACAAAAACTACACTACAAGTGAAAGTAGGAAGACTTTAAAAATGTAAGCTGAAATGAGAGATCCAACTTTTTCTCAGGCAACTTGTAATATTTTTAGACTTATGTTGTGTGGTCCTGAAATTATCTGGGGAAACTTTTTAAAAAAATTTATTATGTTTCTTTTTAAAACATATACATTTATATTATTACACATGAATGAAATAAACTACATACAGCAGGAAGAACCACGAGACAATCAGAAATGATATAAATGTTACATTCATAGTGATTTGGCTATTTGTATTTGGCGAACTTGAAGTAAACATCTTTCCTATCTTATTGGGTCTAAATTTCTGATTGAAGATCAGTATCTATCATATCTCTGTTAACTTAAAATATCTATCTAGACCTAAAAACATCTTAACCCCTAACCTACTAAGCTTAATAGAAACTTGAAAAAAAATGTTTTTGTACAAGGTATGGTTTCTGTGTCTTCCCTGCAGCACTCTTAGTATAAAATGATACAGAGTAATAATAAAAGAAATGGTAATAATAAAACCCAACATTTATCTAGCCAGCATTTTTTTTGTGTGTGCTAAGTTCTAAGGATGACATGAATTCTGGACTCACAGTTTATTTTCTTCTTGGAGACATAACTAAACACTCAGATTGTAAAACTGTTGCCTGTGATACGTGGCATAAAGGGTGTCTGTGTAAGGGAGTGTTTGAGTAATTTAGGGCAACCAATAAAGACTTTGGGGATAAGCTCATCTGCAACATTTGAGGGTGTTGGACATATTCTAGTTGGACAGAAGGAAATATTGCAACAAGGAGTGTAAAGTGAAGATGAGGCTCTTGCTCACCGACTGTAAAGACACCAGCACTGGGACAGCAGAACACTGTTATAGGTCCTTCCTGAGTGCTGCCTCTGTTCAGCTGCGTAAGTTATGTCCATAAGCCAGACTCTGCCTGAGCAAGTGATGTTTGAGTTGAGATGTGATGACCCAGGAGGGGAAGGTCATTCTAAATAGAGGACACAGCACAGAAGAGTTTTGGGGCAGGAGAAATTGTGGTGCATTATAGGTGGAATGCAGTGGGGAGGACCCGGGGGGAGGTTGTGTGTGTGTGTGTGTGTGTGTGTGTGTGTGTGTGTGTGTGAGAGGGGGGGGGTGAGGGGTGAATTTTCTAAGGGCAAGATCTGGGATGCTGTGTAACTCTTGGTATGGTTTAGGCATAAGTAACTTGCGTCTTGACAGTATTGGACAATCCTTTCACCTAACTTCCATTGCTTACCAATCCTCTTTTAAGAAACTAATTCAGTTTTACCTTTTCTAGTTATTCTGAGGCTTTTTCTCTAAGGATATTTGAAATGGACTTTCATATTACAAAGTACTTTAGTAGTGGAAGTTGAAAGTTCATAGGGCTAAGTGATATGAAACATTATTTACTATTGGAAGTAGTTTTGTGGTCTAAGACATTTTCAAGTCAACTGAAGGACAGTTACTTAAAAACCAAAAATGTTTTATTGTTTTAAAAATAATTTAAAGAATGCTATAGGTATTATAAGTTTTTATTGTTATCACTATACTTTAAAAATGTTCACCTCCCTTTATTTGACATTTAACTCAGGGGCAAGTGGTGGAGTGGGAATTAACTTGCTTGACATTGGAAAAGAGAAAAACAGAAAAAGTAGTCTTTTTAGATTGCATCTTTTGTCCAGTGTTTACAATAAAAGGCTTTAATTAATGTTATTCACAGCAAGGAGTAGCCTTTGTATTTTGCCACGTGTGGGTGATACTTGTTTATGATTCTTGGATTTACTTATATTGGGGCTCTCTACCTTTCCTATTGTTATGACCCTTTAGTGCACTTTCTCATGTTGTGGTGACCCCCCAGCCATAAAGTTATTTTGTTATTACTTCATAACTGTAATTTTGCTACTGTTATGAATCGTAATGTAAATATTTGGTATGCAGTAGGGTTGCTTGACCTCCAGGGGTTGTGACCCAGTACATAGAGAACCACTGCTTATTAGTTAAGAGCTAATTTTCTAGAAAGACACTTCCATAGATCATTTATACCACCCAACATGGGATTTTCACTTTTAGCAAACTTACAGAATAGCACTAGTGATTAGTTTTCCCACATAATACTTTACATATAATTATTTAAACTAGGTCACATAGACTGTGCTCAAGTCAATGGTGTTTGTAGCTCTGAGGTGCTCAGGGGTGAGTTAGATAGCTGGTCATTTTCTACATACAGTTCTTATCTACTGCTCCATGACACTAGAATTCCCAGCTGCTAAAATAAAATGGCTACATAGGTTTCATCAATCTACTTGACTTCCTTTATAAAATTGGTATGTTCTGTTGGTGAAGAAAGTATTAAATGTTTTTGTAGATTTCTTCCTGGAATTTATTTTCAATAACTTATGAGTTGAAATACAATTTATATATTGCACCAAGCTAAACATTAACCCTCTCTACCCTAGTTTTCAGCTGTAGATCTTTCATATAAGAGTCTTTGGTATTTATAGGCAACTTACTTGCAGTTAGGTGGAATGTTGCAAAATTTCCATTGCTTTTATATAGGTATATACTCTATTGGATTAGATCTGGAGAATCTATCATAGTGGAGTGTGCATGCATGTGTGCACGTATGTATTTGTGTGTGTGTGCGCGCGCACGTGTGCGCGTGCACATTGATTAGTTGGTTGAGTTTGAACCCAGTATTTTATGTATGCTTGGTGAACCCTCTGCCTGAACTACTGGAATTACTGAAGCTTGAATTAATGTTCACATTATAGTTCATAGTGTAAACTAATAGAGTAGCAAGTATGGTATGCAAGGCATATGGTACATTGCGACTCACACAGAGTATAGGACACATCTTTTCCCTCAAGTACTGAGTTTTAATGTTTATTATTTGGAATTTTATAAATATTATATCTGTGCCTTATTGTTAACAAAGTTTATACGATGCATAAAAGTAAATATTTGATGATTAAGGATCTTATAATAAACGAGTCTCATTGTGTTATTTAGAGAAGTAAATGGCACATGTGTGTTGGCCACACAATTTATACTAAAAGGTTACTTTTGAGTAATTTGCTAATGGCAGCTTATTTTTGTTTCCTTGGCTTTTAAGAATTGTATTATGCTGGTTAATTGTTTTTTTTTTTTATTGAAGTTTTACTTTGTTAAAATATTTATAGTAAAATAATTAGTCTTCCCCCCATTTTTTTGGTATGTGTGTTGAAGTCCAGTAGCCTTTACATATATGCATAATATTGTAGCTAACGGTATAGAACATTATTTATGGTCCATTATTTGCTTGATGATTTCTTAGTATTATCTCTGTCAACTTAATGTATATTAATTAGGCCAAATGTAACACTTGCAACTTTGATAATATTATGATTTTTATTTTGATTCTAAAGTATAAGAACAAATTTAGGAGGTTTCTTTTACCTGTTGCCTCTTAAATGATCCACCTTAAAAATGCTTTACATATGTAAATTAAAAAAAAAAAACTATAGCTACGTAGCAAAAATGACTTGTTGCTGTGTCAGAGACTGGCTTAGCATAAATACAGTTAAAATCTCAATTATTGCCAGACGGGTGGTGGCGCACGGCTTTAATCACAGCACTCGGGTACAGCAGAGGCAGGTGGATCTCTATGAGTTAGAGGCCAACCTGGTCTACAAAGTGAGTCCAGATTAGCCAAGGCTACACAGAGAAACCCTGTCTCAAAAAACAAAAACAAAACTCAATTATTAACTACCACAACCTACTTTCTTTCTTAGAAGAATCATAGTTAGGATTAGTATTAGGATTAGTTTTTTTGTTTTGTTTTGTTTTGATATTTTATGTTCTGTTAATGGCACTATTGCTTCTTAAGCACAGTTGACCAGACACTGTTAAAAATTGAGTGCTTTTCCTCAGCACTAATAGATTGTTGGATTCTCTTTATAGCTGCAGTCTTCTGTAGATGGGAGAGTAAGGGTCAAGGTCAAGCCTTATATCAGACTTAAAATGAGCTTCACTGACTTGGTTTCACATTGTAATGCTTACTGCTTATAGTGCCACTTGGCTGTTGGTTTTTGTAGCATGGCAGTCCTGCAGGCAAGACAATGGATTCTTTCATATTCATATTGCATTTTTAAAAAATGTTTTTTTAAAACACTACCTTTTAAAAAGCAAAGGTAGTAAGGCTATTAAGAGATATGTTTGGTTCTTTGACTTAATGTGTGAAATTTTACTTTTTGAAAAGCCTACAATAAAATGTCCAGTACATTATTGTGCTGTCTTTTCTTTTGGTACTAAATAGAATAATAGTATTTTTTGAATGTATGAAACAATATTTTGTATATAGCCGATTTAAGGAAGCTAGCTTAATTTTTTAAATTGTCTTTTAATTTGGCAAGATGTCTTCCTTTTTTTTTCAACAAAAACCTTATTACCACACAGTAAAGAAAACATTTAAAATAGTCTAACCTTTGTATACAGGTTATCATATAATCTAACGTAGTATAATTCATTGCTGTAGCTAAGTGTCATCTTAATAATAGACTTTAAATACTCGCCAATGTACATACTGATGAGCTTGACTGATTATTGATACGCTTTTGCCCATGTGCCTAATTATCATTGCCTTGTTTCTGCAGCTACAGAACCTTGGCCTGAAAATGCGACCTTATATCAACAACTGAGAGGTAGGTTCTTATTCACAATTAAAAATGGCTTTGTATCAAAATACGAGTATAACCAACAAAAACTCCCAATCTAAGCCAAATCTGCTGACCAACCAAATAAATAGGCGAACTCTGCAACCCCCAAATATACTAATATAATTTTCTGCAACAAGAATGTAAAACACAAAGAAGGGATTCCCTTGTATAATTTGTCTATGAGGTTTTGCCTAAACTAGTGTCTGCTAGTTAAACCAACTATTCATCTCCTCTGTGGTCCTTCGTTCATCATCGACTCGTTGCACTGGCTGCTGTAGGCACTGTAAAATGATGTGGCTGCAGGAGCACTTGGCAGGTTTACTGCACCAGTAGCTGAGACAGCAGATTTTTGAAGTCCCGTGGTAAAGCGGGCTCTCTGTAAAAAGGAACTGTTAAAATGTGTGGGCTAGGATGGTCCAGGCTCCCTTTAGCAGCTCTTCATATATCATCAGGCCACATTATGGACCCCATTTGGGGCTCAGCAGCCTGCTAGAGTTGTCAGAAGACTGCAAAGTAATGAAGACTAATAGGCAGCAGCCCCGTCTTCTAAGCATGGAATTTTTATTGCAGCGAACTTGTCATCTTTCTTTTGTGTGACAGACCTAGACACACTGTGCAGTATTAACTGTAAGCTGGTTTATGTGGCTGTGAATGCTTTTACTTTTAACTAGAGAGATTTGAACAGATACTATTTTGCTTCACTTTAATGAAAAGAAAAATATTTTTTAAAAAATTTAAAAATGAATGAGTTTTAAATAAACAATTTTAATTGCTAATAAAATGAGATAAGTGGTCAAATAAATTTTAGAACAACCCTATTTTATCATTATTTATACATGGCAATAAAATAAAAACTATTAAATAAATGCATTATTGATATAAAGTTTCATTATTTCTTTAGTGTGGGGTTTTTTTTAAAAAAAAAGCTTTAAAATACTGTAAATCTATTTTGTTTACTTAGCATTTAAACTTTGGACTCAGATATTTCATTGTGTTTCCACAGGGGAGCAAATTTTGCTTTCTGACAATGCAGCGTCTCTTGCTGTGCAGGTAAATATGTAAATAATGTAATTCTGTTCTTTGTGCTGGAGGATGTAGATCATTTTGAGTTGCAGTCCATCCCCCACGGAATGTCTGATACTGTATGTTTAGAGTTGTTCTCTGTGATTACCATGTCAGTATAATCTTACTCTTCTGTGAAGTATAATTTTATATGGTATTTTCAGTTGGCAGTACATAAAATAAACTTCATTATTCATTCCTTTAAACAAAATTACTTTTAAGTGGTAGGCACATTCTGTCTACAGTTGTTTTGCTTTTGGTTAGATATGATAGTTTTTTTATTGGGGGTGATGATTTCACTTACAGACTGAAAATTATTTTCTAACTTATTTGTAAAGAGTTAATCACTATGTATTTTAGTTGCCATTCTGTTCATTGTCCACATGCTTACCTCAACTCTACCTGTCAGTCTTGATGCAGATCGGTTCTTTTTAGCTACTCCTTATATATTTACTAATTCCATGTGCATTTATTAGTCCTAGTCCCCTTACTGAATGCAATGGCTTTTTAAGGTGTATGTTATAGTTGTGTACTCCAAAAACCGTTTTTTGGCAGTGTAAACTTGCAATTGCACTGTGGAATACATGGAGATTTGTTTATTTGGAAAAAAATGTTCCTGTAGGTTGTAAAATTATAGTTGCATAAACATTCTACATGTTCAGCTGCTGAGGTACTTAGTTTATGTAGCTTGAATTGCAAAGATTTACAGTGAAGCATGTAAAAGGAACCTGTAGACATGTGACATTTGTTGGAGGTAAGACTGAGCTTCTGGGAGACAAAGAAAGGGGAGGAGAGAAAGTATTTATCACGCTTTTGTCACAGTGGAAGCATAATGCTAAGCATTTAATTTTAGGTCATCTCATTTATATTTTTTATTTAATTTGTTAACCTCTGGGTTTAATACAAGCATCTAGTAGTATAGCTGCAGATAGGACTGCATTCAGTTCATCTTTAAGGCAGAAAAGATGGGAAGAAATCTGCTTGGACAATAATTTATTAGTTGGTGGATCTATTATGTTTTTTAAAATAAATGTTTTATATTTTTTTTTACCAAGAGTATAAATTGTAATTTTTGTCCTTATTTTGTCTCTAAATGCTATTTAACTAATTATTATTTTTATCTTAACTTTTGATAAGCAAATTTTCAGTTATGTGCAATATATATAGACTTTATAGAAGCTTTTGTTAGTCTCTTCTCTTCAGTGAGATAAATGGAATTTAAGTGTCATACATAAACATATAAGTTATGTATGTATGTATGTATGTTTGTATGTATGTGTGTGTATGTATGTAACATAGTTGGCCTGGAATAAGTGATGCATACAGTAGATGTATATTTGTATAAATGGCTTGCTAGTGTGGTGAAGCAATCTTGCCTGATAAGCAGTGAAAATAAATTATTTGCTGTGTGTAAAATAATATTTTCAATCTTTGTATCTTTGAAAAGACAGCTTCAGGCCATAGTGAATATTTTTGTTGAAGCACTGTTTCTTGACCCCTTTTCATTGTCATTTGGGAGACAGTTCTTTCAGGATTCAACAAAGCTAATTAACATTTTTTTTTCTCCAGAAAATCTTCTAGTCCATGTGGTGAAGGAAAAAAAATATACCCAGGCTATTCTGTATGCGATTTCAGTGGGTTTACTCCTTACTGAAGCCATCTAAGGATCTCTTGCAAAGCCTTAAAATGGAATATTGCTGTAGGGAGCACTGCAGGAGTTAATTTTGAACAAATAGGAAAGTATTTTGGGTAGGAATAGAGTAATGATTCTCAGCTAGGGAGAGTTTGGCCCCTTGAAGACATGGCAGTGGGTAAGCATGTTGTGTTGCCAGAGCTGTTGGAGGGTTGCCACTGGGTGTCCCTATTGGGTAGACACCTGGGATGCTGCTCACTGTTCCACAGGGTCAAGGCCAGCTCTCTACAGTGAGCTCTTCAACTCCAAGTGTAAATGATGTCAGGTTTGAGTAGCCAAAGGCAAGATGGTTTAGCCAGTTTCTTCTGTACAAAGCAAAATATTAGAATATCACTATTTTAAAAATTGATATTTAAGTTTTTCCTGGAAGGAAAGGAAAAAACCCAACTTGTTGTATATTACTATTTCTGTGGTTCCTATTAATTTGTTTTCTCACCATAATTTCTCAAATCACAGTTGAAACTGAAAATAACACCAAAAAGACCTTTGAAAAATAATTGAGTTTTGCTTAACCATTTCAATTTTTTATCCTACATATGTCACTTAGATGATAAATTAACCAGCATATATTAAAAATTCTTGGTTTTCTTCAATATTCTTTGGCTTGACAGCTGATAGTAGCCATGACTATAAATGTGACTTTTCCACATATCTGATATAAACTTTATGGATTAATTTTCTTCTATATAGAGGAGCAGCATCTGTTTAGAAGAACCAGCTAAAGGCTTCATGTTTGATGTATAAAATTGATCAAAACAATGTGACAAGTACTCATAAACTGTATATTTTCTAGAAGATACCAGCTATCAAACATTGGACATTTTAATAGTCTGCCAATTATGCCATCAGGAAATTCAAATTTTATTTATCATACAGGCTGGTGTTTATTATATTCTAGGAGCTAAGTGCTTGGCTATTTTTAATGAAAGGCACCTTTATGACTTCAGTTGAAAAGAAAATGGCTTCCCTCCTGGTGATTATTTCCTCTATGGTTTGCTTTCTTTGTATCATTTATCTACAAGTATAGGCTTACCTGAGTGCTGATTGGTCATAATGTAATCTTGATTGCTGACTGTAGTAAAATGTTAGGCTGATACATTTTCATAAGCTCAATGTTTCTGTTACATCATATTTACACATACATAGAGACACTTCCCACTTGAAAGTGCTACTACTTCGAGGGTCTTAGGCTTATATTGATTGGTAAAATAGCCTGATAAATCTGTTACTATTGTCTCTTATACCCCAAACTTAAACCAAGTTTCCCGTAGATAATACAGTGCTAGCCACTAAGTAACTCAGAAGTTTCTAGTAGCCTCATTGAAAATGTAGTTAATTTTAATTATGTTTTACTAAGTACGATATATCAAAATATTATGTAATCAGTACACAGTTTAATTTTTCATTTAAATTCAAAGTCTGAAGTATACAGTTAAAGAACATCTCAGTTTCTGCTGGCTGTACTTCATGTGTTCAAGAGCCAGAGGTAACTGTTGGCGCTTGTATTAGACAGTGCTAGTTTAGAATACAATATAAATAAATACATATGAACTTTTGAGTTTTTTGAAAATAAAAATGCTTTAAAAAAAACAAAGATGGGCTGGTCATGGTATTATATTCCTTTAATCCCAGTACTTAGGAGGCAGAGACAGGCATATTTTGTGTGTGTGCACACATGTTTGAGGCCAATCTGATCTACATAATGAGTTCCAGTATTGCCAGGGCTACATAAAAAGACCTGGTGTCAACAACAACAGCACACAAAAAAGTTGTGTCTATGCTATTTCAGCCAGAGTATGTTCCCTTTTATAACAAAGTCCACAAAGTGAAAGGAGAAGTTTATCTCTGTTCCAGAACAGTATACCTTAAGAACCCTGTGTTTCAAGTTTCTTCCTCTGTAAAATAGACTTAAAGTAGATATTGTCCCATTGGCTCATGGGAATAGAATGTATTAACATATTTGTAGCATTTAGAGATACTTGGAGTATTGTAAATATGTAGTAGATTCGATTATTTCCTTCTGTCCTGATTCTTGGCAGAAATACATTTAATCAATTTCAGCAATACGATTAGAAGCTTGAAGGGTTGATAATGCCTTAAAAAACCACCACTTGGAATAAAAATTATAGGTAAAGTTTTAAGGAGGACATTTTTTTATTCACATGAACACTAATAATTTTATAACCACATTAAACATAGGATTTTATTCTTTGGGAATATCATGCGTGGATTTTGATCATGTGTTTTCCCTCCTACTCCTTCCACAACTACTCCCAGATCCACCCCGTCCCCGTCCTCCCCCAACCTCGTGTCCTTTTTTCTTCTTTTTTACCTACCAAGTCCAGTTTCTGCTGCCGAAATCATGGGTATGAAGCTATCCACTGAAATGTGTATTACCATGATTTCATACTATACCTAAAAATGTTAATATTCAATGGGTAAACCTAATGTTATTTATGAATATTAAAGGTTTGCTTTAAAATGCAGCATTAAGTATGTTTGTGCATAATCAGCTCTACTGAGAACTTTCATGTAGAATATTATGGTCAGTCCTCACCACAACCAATGCAAGGCACTACTGCTACTCTAGTTTTTAAAATGTGGGGCTAGTATGAGCTCTGGCTACTCTTCAGAGGACCCAGGTTCAGTTCCCAGCATCCACATGGCAGCTCACATGTCCCTTACTCCAGTTCCAGGCATCACATGGTGGACAGACATGCATGCAAAACACCCATACACATGAAAAAAAGAAAAAAGAGATCAAATGTGGCACACACATACACTGTATTTTTCATACCATAAAATGCACTGCCCCCAAAAAAAA
>OU015750.1:48191659-48230184 GCA_907169655.1 Acomys percivali
CACACACACACACACACACACACACACACACACACACACACACACACACACACACAGAGTCATTTTACTAAGCTTATGTAGCAAGTTCCTGAATTGCTAAAATGGTAAAAAAGGATGCAGAAGGGCCAGTTCTGAGAAAAATCTAGAAGGAAAGGCTAACAGGGACAGTAGGTCATTGGATGTGCCTAAGTAAAAGTAGGGTCCAGAGCCTTAGTGTTAGAAAAATGAAAGGCATTCTTTAGAGATTAGGGAGTTGGAAGACCAGTTTTGAGTGTGTCGAGTTGGTCATGCAACAGGAAATCTGCACTAGACAGCTTTAAACAGCACTGATTTTCATAGTCCAATAAAGCTGCCCAGAGATCTTCTACAACATAACAGATACTCAGTAACCATATGCTTGGTATTTAAGGCCATAAGAGAACAAAGGGCCTGGGAATGGGGGAGCCTTGACTGTGCTCATTTTATAACGTGGAAATTGAATTTGTCAGAATAAGCTCCTAGGGGGTTGCTGGCCACATCTTATAAACTCCCGAAATGTAATTTCACAAAATCCATCACGCTCATTTTCCTCCTAATTTTATTGTTAACATATGTATGCTTTGTTTTCCCTGTTTTGCCATTAATTGAAAGAGTAGCAGGTAATCACAAGTGGCAAATATTGATGGAAAATTTGTTTACTGCCTTAAAAAAAAAAGTACTGTTAATTGAACTCAGTGCTTCATGTGTGCCAGACACTCTCCCGTCTAGCTACAGCCTCGCCCATTGCCTTCTATTTTCATTTGTGAGTGTTTAATTTCTGGAATTTATGTTGAAACACCACCGAGACACAGTTGATGGCTCTGGATCCCAAAGCATACCTGGTCTCATGTGTGGTGTTTGCTTTTTAGAATACGTAAGTGGTCCAGGACAGCCAAGGCTAACACAAAGAGACCCTGTCTCAAAAAAACAAACAAAAACAAAAACAAAAAGTAAGTGGGCTTTTTAAAATTAAGGTTTTGGGGGGGACATTTTTGTGCATATGTACATAGTGCATTGCTTACCCTTCTCCCCCTACCTAGACTTCACTCTCCCATCCTTCTGATCTCTGCGTCTTCCCTATAGATCCCTCTCTTTACATTCGTGCCTTTTTGTTTTCTTTTGTGACCCTCTGATTTTAACCAGGACGCTCTGTGTGACTGAAGCCATCCATGGGAGCCTGGTGGGCTTACTGTGTACAACTAAAAGCAATGGCTGCTTCTCCCCTAGACTCCACCCCGTTGCCTATAGTTTAGCAGGGAGGGCTGAGGTCCCATGAGCCGCTCCCCACCCACAAGTGGCTGCTGACAGGCCTGGAGTCACGCAGTGTCAGCAACTGAAGCTGCTGTGAGATCACATTTGCAATGGCTGTGCTGTGCTTTGAAGGTGGCATTTTGCATCTTCCTTCCCTATCTATTGGCTCTTACATTTCCCCTCAACATTCCTTGAGCAGCACCCTAGAGGAGGTGGCATGGATGTACTGTTCAGGGCAGAGCACTATGCCATCCTTTAAGCAGGTTGAACACCCATAAAGCTGTTGGGGACGGGCTACATGGCCAATGTTCAGCCATCTTGTCAGAACCTAGGTTCCTATTTCTCCAGAAGTCTGCCATTCACCAGAAACTAGCTGACCTTGTCGTAGGTCGGCAGTTAGACACCTGTTGTGGTTTATTGTGGGGGCTGGTCATTCCAGACCCCCGAGCTACTCCTTTTCCAGTGGGACTACTGATAAGATCAGATTAAAGGCCAGCTGCCTGCAAGCAGCAGTTCCGGGAGCATTTTCCTGACTAACCAGATCCTTCACGACTTTCCTGGAATTTCTCTCCTGCAATTATAGCAGCTGTAAAGGTAGATACCTACCTGCTGGAGCATTCCAGAGTTAGGTATCCACAGCAACCCTTGCTTATGCAAATACCCATGCCTCTGTGCCTATATAAACTCTGTAAAAATTCTCAATAAACGGGGTTTGATCAGAATGCAGACTTGCCCCCCTTCTTCGTGTCTAGTGTTCTGTCTCCATACAGGAAAATTCTCCTCCCGAGCGTTAGTCAAACCCCGGCGGGCCGGGGCATAAAGCGTGTGCGTTTACCATCATCCACTGTCTCCATCCATAGCCTGGAGGGGCCAGTTTTGATTTAGAATTAGAGACTTAGACCAATCTTCAAAATACATATTTGGAAGCTTTTAAAGTCTTAATATGTGCTGTGGTAAAGGATGAGAATTAAATGCCACACATCTTCATCTAGGGAGTTTGTGTCCATGAATTTTATAGTGAAACAAACCCATCTGCTTCTGATGGATTTACGCTCCACCCATAAAAGGATTTTGTGGACATTACTTGGCGTTCCAAGCAGAATCCTTTGGGACGGTCATTAAAATTCTTAGTTATCCCTCTGTTATCACTCCCTCTTCCACACCCTGATAAAGATGGAGAATAATAATGTGAGAGAGAAAAACACCGTCCTCTGTTTAATTCAATGTCTCGATTTAAAAGGGGAAAAAAATGTTCCTTATAAGGAAAAATAGAACTTGCAATCTCAAAAGTTTGAATGTATTTAAATTATAAAAATATTTAGGGTTTTGTGTGTGTGTGTGCGTGTGCGTGTGTGTGCGCGCGCGCACATGCATTTGGTGCATGGTATGTAGTGTGTGCATGTGTTTACACATGTGTATAAGAAAACTCTGTTGATGCCTTCCTAGAACAACAGTGATCTGCAGAGGTTGTGCACTGTTGTGGCACTTTGTAGGAAAGAGCCCAGGTCTATAGTAATAGCAAGTCCTTAAAATGAATTGCATCTGCTAGTTGCAGTGGTAACTTGCTCTGTTTACAACCGGTGATAACAAATATGCTGTGTACATTCCCTTCCCAAAGAACAGAATGCAGGTCGTTTCTAAGGCATTTGGCACAGCAGTCAAGCAGGGCCAACAAAGCCTTCCTCTTTATCAAAATATATTCATTCCAGTTTTCAAATTGCTGTTTTTGAGTCCTACATCTCTACCCACGCTAATTTCTGTGGGTCAGACTTTGACCCTGATTGGAACGAAATCTCGAGTCCGATATTCACAGCGGAACGCTTCCACCTCCCTGCATGTCAGAAGCCATATTGCTGCAAATGCCTCACGCACCTAGGAGTGCGGCCCGTGGAACTGATGAGGTGAGAGCGCTGCACAGCGGCACGGGCCTGGTAATCACAGGACTGAGGAAACACATACATCATCTGCCACACAGGTTGGCATTTCAAGTAAAAAACCTTCACACTGTGTAAGGTGTTGGACAAATGATGGCCATATGCATGTTTGTCTGGGTGCAGATGGCTCTGTGTTCTCAGAGAGGAGAAAGCTGAGCTCGGCTCTTTTTGCAGGCAGTTTAATATTGGTGACACAGTTTATGTCCTCTGCAAAAACAATAATGGAACGGAAGGTGACATAAATTATTTGCAAATCGTTTGACATATGCAGGGCATTGTCCTTGCAATAATCACCATCAGTCTGTCAGTTTAAGATATGAACCATGCCACTGCCATTTTATGTCACTGTGTTAAAGCTTTCACATGCTGTAATTTTACAGATTTGTTCTGTGGCGATCCACAGCAACACAAATCATATTGGATTGTGTTTAGTCATGTACTGTATCATGCACATGGCTTAGATAAAAACAAAAGCGCACATTCCATAGGATGGGGGTCTTGAGACAGTCTCTTCCATTTCCTATCTTTGTAAGGTGGTACCCAGATAAAATTCCCCGTCGATACCATCACTCAACTTTAGTTCCTTCCTCAAGTTAGTGAGGTTATTTATGTTAGCTATCCAGACTGTGCAGAATTGAAAATGGTTTATCACAAGGATATGTCTTAACTATGTTTTCTAATAAATGCATAGAGTTAGTTTGCAAGTATCCAATGATGTGTCGTAACCTCCATTAATTTCCTACATGGCATTATTGCACATATTTTTTTTTCAGCCCAAGAATATAACTGCAAATGGTGGTTAAATAGCAGGCTGTGTTGTTTGTGTCTCTATTGTATGAGCTTAATGCCACATGTCATGTTTTACTTATTGAACAGTCAATGGCAATTGGCGTTGAGAACTGCATTTTACAGTGTAACCATACGAAGCAAATTTTGAAATGTATGAGTCGTTGCTGTATCACACAGACTTGGACCAATTGATAAATGGCCTTTAGAGGGAGTTTCTCAATTTCCCACAGTTTATAAGAAAACTATAAATTCCAAAACATGGCACTCGGAATTTGAGTACAAAATTTTCAGGAGAAATATGATTTGTTTTATTTGGCAAAGTTACCTCCACTCTGTTATATCAACAAAGCTGCATCTGCTGCCTCTCATTACATGGCCCTTAAAAAAGATTTATTGCATTTCCATCTTTGAAATAATATTTATTCGTATGGCAGGTAGCCACGATCAGTACGCTATCATAATTATTGCTGTTCTGATAAGTGCACTGAGACACGCATTTACAGACAAATTGTTTTAACCTGTCTTAAATGGTGCACTTAGATGGTACATTGGGGCATTTGACATTAAGTTTAGATGACTTCAGAAAATCTTTATAGTAGCATTAAATTGGAGTATACCTGGCACTCAGGAAGAAAATTAAACAAACAAACAAACAAAAAATCTAAGGTTGACGAAGATGCCAATACAATCAAGCATTATATTTAAAGGACTAAATGTGAAGATAGGATTGTTTTTATTGTCTTCCAACAAACTTAACTAACCCATTATTTTGTGAGTTGCTGCCAGTTTGCTGATTAGAGTGCTGCACTTCTGTGTTTATCCTTCGATTGAGCCTGTCCAGCCAGATGCCCAGTACATATCTCCAACTCTACGTGCTCTTCACAAGCCTGCCCTCACATTAGTTTCCCCAACTCAGTGACCTCATCATGCACACCAGTGCTCCCTGCTGTCCCGGAACTGTCACACTGACAGATCTATGCTGTAGGCAATTCTGTCCAGTTCCATTAGTTTGCTCGGTCTTTAGATCATTTTGGGTATGAGATGCTCCGAAAACATTGGTTGAATGGAATCAGTTATAATTTTAGCTACTTGTCCTTCATCTCAGTACTGTAATGCACTCTCCTCAGTACTGTAATGCACTATCCTCAGTACTGTAATGCACTGTCCTCAGTACTGTAATGCACTATGCTCAGTACTGTAATGCACCATCCTCAGTATTGTAATGCACTCTCCTCAGTACTGTAATGCACTATCAGCAGTTGCTCTGAACTCACCACCCTGTCTTCTTTTTGTTTTGTTTTTTTGTTTTTTGTTTTTTGTTTTTTGTTTTTTGAGACAAGGTTTCTCTGTGTAGCCTTGGCTGTCCTGGACTCACTTTATAGACCAGGCTGGCCTCGAACTCACACCGATCCACCTGCCTCTGCCTCCCGAGTGCTGGGATTACAGGCATGCGCCACCACGCCCGGCCACCCTGTCTTCTTTTCACTGGCCCCCTCTGCGTCAGACCCACCCCTTCCTCTACTGGTGCTCACTAAGTCGTCCTTTTAGGAGATGCCCATCCTGCCCCCTGGTTTTAGCTGCATGCATGCCTCCTGGGCGTCCATGCACTGTGCTCTCCTTTCTGTCCCAGGCACTCAAAATGCTCTTATTTCTCACCAACAGGACTTTCCAAATATTATCTTCATGCTAACATTTGGAACATTAATTTTAGTTGTGATTTTTTTGTTTGTTTGTTTGAGTCAGAGTCCCTTTATATAGTCCTGGCTGTCCTGGGTCTTTGTATGTTGAAGGAGAGATAAACCTGTTTTTTAGGATCCCAAGTGCGGTATTGGAACGGAACCTGTGAGAGAACAGGTGAGGTTAATCCACTAGAAGACCGACCACCTTGTGCGGGAGCTTGATTGTTGCCAGCTGAAAAGACCCCGTGAACAGACTCTGGAAGGAGATATATAAATGAGCTAAGAACTGGAGGTGGGGCTTTTTGGAGACTTGGGATAGTTTTGGCTGTTCATCGCTGCACTTCTAGATGCTCCTAGAGAGAACCGTTTGAGGGAAGGCTTCGGGGCTCCAGCTCCTGCTGAGGTTCCGGGTTCTGGTTACTCTAGGTTCTAGCAGAAGAAATCCTGCTGATTGTGCCAGGAGAATCGTTCCTCGGAACTGATATCCTTACAGTTTTGTTATTGTGTCCATTAATCTTCATTTCCTATTGTTTTGGTTAGTTGGGTTATAAGTGACGTATGCTCGGTCACTAAGATGTTAATAAAATATATTGGTTAAGAAAACTGAGCATACAGTATGTAGGCCAGGCTAGCCTTGAATTCACAGAGATTTTATTTGCCTCTCCTCCCAAGTGCTGGGCGAACAGTGGGCACCACCATGCTGTATGTTGGTTATAATTCTTAAAGCTGTGCCTTTCACAAACTCTGACTTCTTGACACCTACTTGTAGCTCTTATATGTCCAGGTCTAGATTTCTCTTTTCTGTCAATTGTTTCACATAGTAAGTACTTAAAAATTCATTATGAAAAAACATCAAACACACCCAATCACACAGAAGGTGGTGTAGTGACTTCCTTGTCCTCATCACCTGGCCTCAGCAATAACAGCTCTGAGGACAACCTGTGGCCTCAAGACAACTACCCCTGTGCTCCTCCATTTTGAGAGAGATATGAGATGATAAACATATTAAAATAAAGTATATATTTAATAAGAACTCTTTAGAGGCCTTAAGAAATGTCATGATGGCAAAATTACCTTACTCTCTTTTAATATGCAATATGGGTTTCTTAGTTGTCTCATAAATGTAGTTTTGAAATTGTATTTGTTCAGGCTGGCCTTGAACTCACAGAGATCCAGCTCTTCTGCCTCCACAGAGCTAGGATTAAAAGCCCCACCATGCCCAGCCTGGTCTATGTAGCATGTTCTAGGATGGCTAGGATTATACAAACAAAACAACAAAACAAAACAAAACAACAAAAAAATATTGTATATGTGCAAATAAAACCTTAATAAGGACCATACTTTTCTATCAGGTTGCTTTAAATTTTGAGAAATTGTTAAACTGGATTTTAGTTGTTAGGATGATAGACATGTGTCCTCTTGCCTTCTCTGCAGTTTGGGTTTGCTGATGGTGTCTCTTTCCACTCACTCAACAGATAATTTCCAATTAGTGATTTGTTTCCATTGTATATCTCAAAAGCACATCTTTTTCATGAGTGGATTTCTCACAGAATTACCAAGAATACTAGAATTAAGAAGTGTTTTGGTGCTGGGCAGTGGTGGCACACACCTTTAATCCCAGCACTCAGGAGGCAGAGGCAGGTGGATCTCTGTGAGTTCGAGGCCAGCCTGGTCTACAAAGCAAGTCTAGGACAGCCAAGGCTACACAGAGAGACTCTGTCTCTAAAAACAAACAAACAAACAAAAAAGTGTTTTGGTTCAATCCTTGTATTTATTATCCCAAAGAGAATGAGAATTGTCCTGGTTTTGGCCAGAAGGCATTTCTTCAGGGTGGTTGATTTCTAAGTCTTTTTGACTGACTGACTGATATTTGGTAACCTTCAGCATAGCCATTCTTACTTCTTTCCCGAACTTGGCGTAAGGACCCTGAAAATCTGCAGGCTTTTGTTTTGTTTTGTTTTTTTCCATGGGAATTGCTGTGTCCTGAGAGGTCTGGACTCGGCCTGACTAAGGGTGGCGAGAGAGTAAAGAAAGACCAGACAGACAGATGCACACATAGAAAAGCTGTGTGCACTCTGGAGGCCGATACCAGCTTCCTCCACACCCACCTAGAGCCCCAGCATGCTTGTTCCGTACAGCACCGGGGCAGGGGACAGCTAGTCTGGGCAGAAGGTGTCAGGTGTTTGTAGACAAACAGTCCGAGGCTGTAAACAGGCAGGGAGAGGAAGCTGCAGTTGTTCGCCTTTGCACACGATGGCCAGTTATTCAAAACATGGGAACTAGCTTGCGAAGACTGTCAATATTCACACTCAGAGCAGAGGAAGGCTTCACTATGCTGAACCTGACCCGTATAGCGAAGGCTTCGCCATTCACTTGGGTCTGAGGCATTGGTCCTTGACACAGCCGAGCCTATATCAACAATGCACATTCACCCAGGGTGGCATCTATGTTTTACATAGTCCTTGAGCTTCCTCAGCTCTCAGCAGCTACGTAGAGTCCAGGGAAGCTCTTGGTGGGTATGTAGAGGTCCAGGTTCAGATGCTCGTTGCTGCTGAGGTTTCTCGCTCTTTCTAGGTACATAGCCGTGCTTACACAGGCAAACAAAACACGAGCATCTGCGGAGAAGTACAGCTTGTGTCCATGTCCTGAATCCAACCCCTGGGGGTCTGTGTCCCTCCTCCTCTGCATTCTACCGTAGGAAAACATAGTTCTTCCATAAAAGATGTGTATGTGATGTATGTATATATATGTATATGTATGTATGTATGTATGTATGTGTCTATGTATGTATGTATGTATGTATTTCCCAGAGAAGGTTTCCTTATATTGCCCAGACTGCCCTTGAACTTCTGGGCTCACTTCATCCTCCTGCATCAGCACGGTATCTATGGCTACCACTTCTCGTGCTACTGTGTCCCGTCCTGTTTTTCGTTTGGGGGTTTCTTTTTTCTTTGTGTGTGTGGGGGTGGGGCATTGAACTCAGGGCCTTCTCCATATTAGGTAAGGGCTCTACCGCTGACCCACATGCATGACCCTCCCCTTATATGCATATCTTTGCTAATATACTTTTGGAGTATGTTCCTAGCTGTGAGATATATGTGAGTTGAACGACGTGTGTCATTTTTGCTGGCAAACTCCCTATGGATACTCTAATTTTGTGTGAATGTTAACAGTGTTCTTCTCCTCAATAGCAAAATATGTTTCCTAACTCAGACTTCTTAAAGTTTTCCACTCAAGACCTCTGTCACTCACGAGATGTTTACATGACCCCGGGTAGAGAGCCTATAAGGTAGGTATACCAAACACACCAAATATTTGCTCATGATAAATCAAAAGGAAAATCATTTTTAAACAATGTTTTAGTATACACATTACTTCATGCTTTATTAAAGACGGTAAATTTGCACAGTAATGAGGCTATTTGCTTGTTTATTTCTCTTGAAATCTTGCCTGAATATTTGGTTTTGCAGGATGGAGGGCATCTTTGGTTTCTTTCCGAGGTCTGTGTTATTTTGATTTTATAATTAATGTCAACAACTCCACTTTTTCATAAATATGTAGTAAAATATGCTAGAAGTATGTTTAGGACCATTTCAGAAACTGTTAGGAACTCTGTCCCAGTCCCAAGCCAAAATCATTTTTTCCTAAATAAAACTCATCAACAACTCAAACAGCACTTTAAAAGCCAAGCTCTCTAGCACAGTACAACCCCAATATGGATTGACTTTGTAGACGCTGAGGAATCACAGTAGGAAGATGCTAAAAGACCGTCACATAGTCAAGCCTAATGAGTTTATAAGAACAGAAAAGTTTACCTGCCCTCAGAACACTGTGGCTCACAATGCCCTGTGGCCTCGGCTCTGAGCCTGCGTGCTTGGGGCGGTGTCTGTTGCTGTGTTGTGGTTTGGTGTCATGGGCAGTATGAAGCACTCGTGCTGTGTGTCTGTCTACACAGCCTGCGGTGAGGTGAGGTGCAGTCTAGCCTCTCGTGCTTTGGCGTTTGGGTTAAGTCTTTGTTTTTTTTTGCATCTTCAGAAACACTTTACTGTTTCCACAGTTTTTGTGATTTTTTTTTCACATTCGGTTAAGTGACCCACATCATCACATAGAGCCCATGAATTCTAATGATTTGATTTTTATATATCCCATAGGTAAGAAACAGTACCTCAGCTTAATTTTAGAAAAAAATTGTATTGTCATGTAATTTACATTTTAAAAATGTGGATTTTAAGTGTACAATATTTGGGGTTTATAGAAATATCTACAACTGTGTGACTCTCACCTAAATCAGCACGTACGGCATTTCCTTCATCCCACTGTGTCTTTACAAAAGACAGGCAATTAGGGAATAAACCCAAAGTCACTGCCGGTGTGAAAATGTAAAGGCAAGCCACAACAAAACCTTGATGCTCACAGGTGGAAGATGAGAAAACCACATGTGTTGATTTGGGCAACTTGAATCTCATAGCTCGGTGGCGGGAGGGGGTGCCTCGGTGTTGTCTAACTGAAACAAAGTTGTTTTCTATTTTTGTTACATTTTTAAAAGTAGTTTAAAGTGGAAAGAGGAGTCTCTCAGAAGCAGGAAACCCTTTTCTCCCTGTCCTTGCAATTTTCACTGCCTTTATTATGAGTTTGGATATTTTCCCAGATGGCTAAGGACAACTTGCCTTTCTTTTGTTAGCCTGTTTTCTGTGATCTTATTGGTTACTGTCTCTCTCTTTCTCTTCCTTATCCTGTCTCTCTATATGTGCGTGTATACTACATGTACATATACTTTATAAACACATGTTTATGTATGTGTGTAAATATAAAGATACTAACTCTATGAAATAAGTTTCTAATTTCACACTGTATTTGTGTCTTTATTTTCAGATAACTGCTTACTATGGAGACGCTAGTTCACATACATGTACATGTAATATAAAAACTTATGAACTAAACCGGCCCAGAGTGCAGGGAGCCATCCCATCTTCATCTGGTTCTTGTGTAGCTTCATTTAAAAAAACAAACAAAATCCTTTACTTGGCACACGGTCTGGTATATGATATGACAAATGCATCTAGTTTTATCTTTCTGGCATATAACTCTCCAGGCAACCAATGCTTCTTATTAAGAAGTCAATTTTCCCTCACTGATTTAAATATTTATTAAATCCTAAATTTGAAATGTTTATTAAACACCAAATTTCTTCCATGCAATTGAGTCTAACTGAGGCGTTCTTAAGAGTTTTACTGTTCTCATTAGTGTACCAAGATGATGCCATTTGCTATTTGAGACTTTGTTAGTTAACTCTTTGTTTTCCTGGCTATTACTGGTTTGTTTGTTTTGTCAAATTAACTCCATGGCCTACTTGCTTAACTGTAGACAGAGTGGAAGGCACGGGCAGTGGTCTATAAGAAAAGTCCTGTTTGAGGAGCATTGTGAAGGTTAATTTTTCTGAAGCAGGTGTTGCCCACGGAGGGGTAACTAGGATAAAGGTCACTTGGAAAGCGGAACTCTGACTGCGACATTAACCTTCACCTAGCAATCAAGGAAGACCTGGAGAACAGAAACTGGAACAGAACAACAACAAAAAATAACAGTGTATCTTTTATTTATTTGTTAGTTATTCCCTTTACATCTCAATTATAGCTTGTAGCCCCCTCTTTCCTCTCCTCCTGATCCCTCCCCTCCCTCCCTCCCTCATCCCTCTATACCCCCTCCCCTGCCCTTCAGAAAATGGGAGACCATCCCCCTCCCCCCCAAACCCGCACCAGCATTTTGAATCTCATCAGGAGTGTGTACTTCCTCTTTCACAGGGTCCTGGCAGGGTAGCCAGACCAGGGTGAAGTGATTGAAAGGCATGCAACTGTGACCATGTCATAGACAGCCCCATCCTCTTTCTGGGGACCCACATAGAGGCTAAGCTGCCCATTGGAATATATATATGATCTAGGTCCAGTCCATGCCTGGTCCTTCAGTCTCCGGAAGCCCCCATGGGCCCAGGTTAGTTGGGACTGTTGGTCTTGTGGAGCTGCTGCCCCCTCCAGTTCATTCCATCTTTCCCCAACAAGGCTCCCTATGCTCTGCCTAGTGTTTGTGAGTCTCAGTTTCTGGTCAAAGCCTCTCGGAGGGTGGGAAGGCAAACTTGTTCAACCACTTTGGAAGTCAATCTGGTTGTTTCTCAGGAAATTGGGTATAGCTCTGCCTCAAGACCCAGCTATACCACTCCTGGGCATATATCCGAAAGATGCTCAACCACACAACAAGAATATTTGCTCAACTATGTTCATATTAGATCTATTCGTAATAGCTAGAAACTGGAAACAACCTAGATGTCCCTCAAGCGAAGAATGGATAAAGAAACTGTGGGACATTTACACAATGGACTACTACTCAGCTATTAAAAGAACAAGGAAATCTTGACATTTGCAAGCAAATGGATGAAACTAGAAAAGATCATCCTGAGTGAGGTAACCCACACACGCAGAGTACGTACTCACTCATAAGTGGATATTAGCCATATAGTACAGGATAACCACCCTACAATTCATAATGGTGTTTTTTATTGCTTCTGTGCTAGCTTAACTCTGTGTGTCCCCCCGCAGTTTCTAAAGAAGTTGACCTGCCCTGATTTCAGTATGTCTCATCACATTACAAGGACAGGATTGAGTGGGGCATGGTAACGCATTCTTGTAATCCCAGCACTCAGGGAAGCAGAGGCAGGCAGATCGCTGTGAGTTCGTGGCCAGCCTGGTCTGCAAAGCAGGTCCAGGACAGTCAAAGCTACACAGAGAGACCCTGTCTCAAAAACACACACACAAAAAAAGATTGTTTGATGCCCTTCAGATATAAGACTCATCTGGTCTAGTCTTGGATAAGTGCACTGAATGGCTGGCCACTGGCAGTGATGGTCCACTCTACACCATCAGCTCTTGGAGTCCTTGGGAGAATCACTATGCGTTAGTGAAGTCTGAGCCTTTGGAATTAATTAGATCCGGGTTCAAGTTTTAGCATTATTGCTCCCTAGTTTTGTAACTTCTGGGAAGTCAGCTTCCTCATTTGCAGTGAGCACCCTATTGCTTATCTCATAGACATCAGGCTGTTTTAACTATTATGCACTGTTGCTTCCTTGTCCGCTTGTATCTGTTAGTGTTATTCACCTCACAGTGCATCCAGAATGGCCACTGTGATCTTGGCTTTCTCATCATTGTATTGTTGAAGTACCTTTCTCTTAATTTATAGGTCACTCTATTTAGAGATAGAATGCTGCAGAGTAAGGAATGTGTTTATTTATTTGAGAGAATGGCATTAGAAACATATCTGGGGAAGAGAGCGGGCCAGACCCTTGCTTCTTTTGTGGGAGAGTCGGCTGGAAATGTTGACTCAATCTTAAAATGGTGGCTTCCTGAAGACTCACCGAGCTCCTTCCTGGGTGCAGAGAAACCCTCCGCCGGGTGGAGACCTCAGAGCTGAGGTCTCAAGCCGTGTCAGAGGCCGATCTCAGTTTCCTGAGTTTCAAGTGATATAAACCCATCCTATGCGATGATGCAAAAGCTAAAATGCTAACATGTTTTCTTAGGCAACGTGCGACCCTTTGCCAAGTAGATCCTGTTGGCCCCTCCTGGTACCCTCCGTGCTTCGAGATTGCCAGGCCATGAGGAAAACAGTTCTAGCGAAACCCTCTTGCTTTTAGATAAACACGGGGTGGGTGGGGGGTGGGGGGGCTGGTGTCTAGGTTAAGGATTTAAGCTTCAGGTTTTCTTAGGAGCAGTTTTTGAGCGCCTGATGAAATAATGAGAAATAATAGGATTCTGTGAATTAAATGAAGAAGAAGAAGAAGAAGAAGAAGAAGAAGAAGAAGAAGAAGAAGAAGAAGAAGAAGAAGAAGAAAGACCCTGAGAATGCACAAGAAATGTAATAGGTGTAAACTTCCTCCAAGACATCCCGTGAGTTTGGAAATAAGTTATGCGACTGTGATTTTGAGTTACATGGAATTTTCACTCCAAACTAACTCTGTAACTTAAGCAGCTGCCCAGTCGGAGGTGTTTCATGACCTTATCTATGAAAATTACATATTCTGCGTTAGGCCAAAATATTGGTAGTTTTATCGTTACCTTCCAAAAAGTAAACTGAGTTCCGATCGCTGGGGTGTTCAGTATCTTTCTGAGATGTAGCCTTTTGTGAGGAGTGGAGGCCTAAAGCACATTTATGCCGACATATCAAACCCCACACAGCGGATGAGACCACGCCAAGTCTGTGGCTTCTCAGTCTGAGGGCCTCATCAGCAACTTCTTTCTTTCCCTTTGTTAAACAAGCAGATGTTTGGATTTAATTCTCATCTGTGCAGTCCCACTAGCAGTGCACATCAAATCCCACAGAGGTGACCTTGCCACTTTGCACGGGCTACTCCAAGATGCAATGGCTTTCCTTCCTGTGAAGTCAGGGGAATTTAACAAAGGCAAACGCAAACCACACATGTAGGACCCACTGCAGCAGAGCGACTGAGGCTTCCCCTCTGGGAGGGGCCTACTGCTGGCTTCAGCAGTGGCAGCAAGCAAATAGATAAATTAGCTCAAATTCAGTTGCTTATCTATGAATTCAGGCGTAGACACTGGTGGAGAGCTGATAGCGTTGCTGGAGTACCAGATGCCCAGTTCAATCTGAATTTCAGATAAAGAATGAATATAGACTTAATATAAGCATGGCCCAGGTATTACACAAACTGCACTACTCAAAATTACATAACCATTCACATGAAATTAAATTTTAACTTGTATTCTGTATATTTCTCTTTTTTAATGGTTTTCTTATTGAAAAAAGCTTGTTTTGAAAATTAGGTCTTTGAGAATATCATATAATGCATTTTGATTATATACAATCTAATTTCTCCTAACTCCCAGAGTAAAGTAGAAATTTTGTTATAACTTGACAAATTATATATACATATATATATACACACACATACATATGTACATAAATATGGAGTAAAAGTGACATCATGCTATATAGAGTGGAATGATTAAATCAAGATAATTAGTATATCCTTAATCTCCATATTTTAAAGAAAACTAAGCTTTCAAAAATTTGAGCTGCACATTATTGAAAACTAGAACAATCCATTGTAGTAAAATAGATCTCTAAAAACATCACACTTGTCAGTCTGAAGATGTTCTTGTGTTACTTGCTACATTTGGTGTCTTGGTTGGGCTCTTTGAAGGATAACTTTCTAACACTACTCGTGTTTAATTATCTATGAAGTTCAGCACAAAAGTGTGTCTAAGGTCAATGTGTGTTCACTTTGTCTTTGTAGATGCTGGTCTATAGATTAGAAGTGCTGGTGGAGCTTACCTGTGCAGCTCTAGGACCCACAGGACAAGTAAGTAAGATGGGCCATTCTGAGACTGAAACCACCCCTGGCTCTTGGCCTTTCTGTCACCCACAGTTCACCTCCACCGCCTATGTTCTGGCTCAACTAAAGACCTGGCATCACACCTCGCCTCCAGCAGGTCACGATAAGAGCAGGATTCCAAGGCCAAATGCAACACTTGGCTTTTGTTAAATATTTCACAACTACTGAGGTTTTTGTACCCAGAGGTTCTCTTTATTGAATTTTGATGTCCAATTCTGTCTATTTCAAAGGAGTTGAATTCACTCATACAAAGACTCAATTTGAAACTTGTTGTAAAGCGTTCTCCCCCCTTATGCGTGGGCAGCCAGGGCCACCAGCAATGGCATTGTTCTCTGGTGCTGCTCTCATTGTAATGAGCATACGAGCCAGATCTTCAGATCCAGCACAACCCTAATTGAAAGAAGCATTTCGGCTTTATTATTCAGTGGATTGAAGAGAAAATAAGGCTTTAACATTTGATGTGTGCTAGGGTTCACAGACACGCCAGACGAACAAGTATGTTTGGCTCATAATTTATTTCAAAAAAGGTCTTATACTATAAAATATGAAATAATGAAAAGTGCTCGCTCTCTATGATTCAGCTGACATTTTCACTGGAGAGCTATCCTCTTTTCTAAATAAGAGACCTATCCTTGATAGTACGGAGACCTAGAAGTGATGGAGTGAGCATATCTTATCCCAGGCAATCATCCGACTAGGAGAATTCTGTTATTAGAAGTCTAAACGCTCACCAAGTGAGGACACTATGTGTCTGCTCAGGAGTGTCTCTATTCAGGGATGGCTTCTTTCCTCACATGAACATAAAATTCAGAGAGGTCACTTGTAAATAGGAAGATGATTCTGGTCTGGCCCTGATCACTGGTAACTTTTATTAAGTTGTAAACGTGATTCCCACAACAGATGTGCTTTTGTTTAGCATGTGAATTGTCATTTGTCACTGAGTGATTTGTGATCTTTTCTCTTTTTTGTTGAAGGAGTTTATAGTGACAAAGTGACCAAAAAAAATCAAGATATACAATTTTATTCAGACTGATATAAATTGTATCCTTGTTTTTAACCTTAGGAGTTTTGCACAGGCTCGAGAGTTGGTTGTGCTTCTGAGACAGTCAACTGAGCTCTTGCTTGGCCCACATCCACTAATTATAAACTATTGAAATGCAAGTGCATTTTTGAAGTGTCTATGCACCGTAGTCATTAAGCGGCATATGCCTTCCAGATGCTGGCTAACTTATGCAAATCCCAGGAAAAGCATTTTCCTTCTTTGGAACTTACAATGGTCCCTAGGATGCTGAAACCCCATAATTTTATTGATTCTGACTTTAAGTATTTCAAATGCCACCGCACTGAAACTTAGTAAGACGATTTCTACCCTCTAGATAGGATTTTGAAAGCTCTCTGATGTTCTGGGAGATGATGTCTAATATGGCCGTCATGGGCAGGGAAATCTATTTGACTGGTAGGTGGGGGTCATACCTTGTATGGGGGAACCATGCCTTGTAAGGGATGCTGCCTCACAGCACAAAGTCCTGGATGAGTAAAAGACAGAATGGGAGCACACGTTCAGGCCTTCCCCCGGCTGTTTATGATGGAGAGAGCCTAGGGAAGAACGGGAGCTTATGGAAGGCCATTTGGAGGGGGAGAAGGAGGGCAGCAGGGGCTGGGCTACCTCGTGCTACCTCCTTGATCATTTATGGATTGCCAAGTGAATTTTAAATCATTCCAGCTCCTGATGGTGATGAGAGAGAGAGAGAGAGAGAGAGAGGGGGGGGGGAGAGAGAGAGAGAGATCTTGAATGGATTTCTTCCTGGGGCTAGAAACAGCAGGGAGTGATTTTGAAGGAGGCTGAAGTTTTGTATGTTCAATTCCTTATAACGCTGAGTTGGACACCATCAAGTACTGAAGGGATTTTTTTGGTTTCCATATCCTAATGAGGTCTGGGTTAATCCCATTGCTATTTGATGGCCCATATTGTTGATTTGATGAGTGCTGTCAGGCAACAGGGTATTTGGCCAGCATCTATGTCTGGTGCCTGGTGCCTGCAGAGCCTAGAAAAGGGTGTCTGATTCCTTGAATCTGGGGTTACATATAATTGTGAGCCACCATGTGGGTGCTAGGAATCAAACTCATTTCCTCTGGAAAATCAGCAAGTATTCTAAACTTCTGAGCTATAGTTGTATATTTTATTCCTACACACTTACAAAAAATAATATAGCCACACATCGGGATGCCCTAGGTGTTTGTTCCATTACCTCTCACAGACACCAGACTCACTTAAGCTTAAGCTCCTTGTATAAAATGATACGGTATTTGCCCATAACCTTCACATTCTCCTGTATATGCTAAATCACCTTTAGATTACTTACAATGCAATGTACATCCACTGTAAATAGCTATTATGCTGCGCTGTTAAAAGCGTTAATGGGAAAATGTCTGTGCTGACTAATTTTTTTCTGAGTATTTTTGCTGTGGATCCTGTTAGTACAGAGGGATGCCCGTATTGCTATGGGAAAATGCTCCTGATGTTTTCATAATTTTAAGACACAAGCATACAAAAAATATTCTTCTCACTTCATTGTAGAGGATTGGGAAGAACTGTAAAGAAATATATGAAGGTATTAATAAAACCAAGAAGTGAATGGTTTAAGTAAACTGCAAGGTCACACAGCTGCTGAGTGGAGGAGCCCAGTGGCGTCTAGGTCGGCTAACTCCGTATCTGTAGGACACCTAACTGTCCTTAGACTCTCAGGAGGGCCTCTGCCTCTAACTCATGCTCTTCTTCAGCTATGCCAAGGGGCTATACTTCTGGAATCCCAGCAACCAGCCCACGTACCAGCTTGCCCCTGTCTATTATAACTTTGAAGTTCATCATTTCCTTAGACTAATATCTTGGTACTCAGTGGATATAAATCAGTTTTAGTGGGAGATAATGCTGGACAGCAAGCAGTACCCTGTGTACTTTCTCCAATAGTGAGTTTACCAGCTTTGAATTGATTTTCACTTTTTATGTTCAGGGCCTGGGATCTGTTGTTGAACAGCGTAGAAGGGGTTCAGCTAAAAAGTAGATCCCTTTCAATTCAAGTCAACTGCCAGGTTATTTGCATGTTAGTTAATGCCTTAGGCAACTTTTCCACGAGGGTATCTACTTGTTTGATGCCAAGGTCAGATAATATATCTTCCAGAAAAATCATCAAGGGTAAAAATGTCTTTGGATACTTAACCTACTTAGTGCCAGGCTCCGGCTCTCTACCGGACTTTATAATCTCACAGAAGTAGCTTACGAAATGGTCACCATTTGTTCTCCTGTTTCCTTAGACAGCTACCTCAGTCCCCAAGATGTCCTGTTTATAAACAGTCATCTAAGAGGCCAAGGAGCAGCCGAGCCTTGTGATGGATTACCCACAGCAGGCTGGCTCCGCCTATTGCTCTTGCTGGCTCTAATTAAAAGATGACTAAGTCAGGGGTCTGAGGCAGGGACCACAATAAGACAGCAGTCCCCGAAATAGCAAAGGAAAATGGATGCCTTTGAGTGATTGCGTGATGTCTGGATTAATGGTCAGGAAATGAGCGATTATCGCACACTTAACAGCTAGGCTGCTTTGTAAAGCTTGTGGTGGGCTCAGAGCTATATACTTGAACTTGGGGGAAATTGAAGAGAAAAGTTTGCTCAATAACTGCTTGGCTGGGTAAATGCATATCCAAGCAGGGCTTAAACTAAGGGAAACATCACTTTCTGTTACTGCTGTTTTTGTATTGATGCTTCTAAAATAAGCTGCTTTATGAAGCTCATTTTGTAGACCCAGGTAGTCTCCAGCCAGTTGCTGACGGGAAGAATCAACTTTCATTGCTCTGCCTCTGCTCCTGACTTACAATAACGTTAGTTGGTATTTGAATAACCGCTCTTCTGTTGAGCCAGAGCTTCTCGCCCCCCAACCCCCACCCCCGCTTTTCGTTAATGGAGTCTCGGAGCGCTCCAATTTGGCAGTGACAGGCATCCTTATTTTTCTGTGGCTGATTGGTTCAGCAGGTTAAAGCATCACTCAAAAAGAGGCCAGGGTCCAGCATTTGATTCCCTTGTGGGGGTGAGCTCTTTAGGCCGCCCGCCTCACCTCAGCCGCCATCTTGTAATGGTGTCCATTCATCACAGGCAGAAATGGGAGGAAGGGCGAGGCAGGATTAGAGCAAATACATCATTGCTACTGGAAGCCCAGCTGATTACGCCCACCTCCCAGCCTTGGAGGCGGGAGGAGGTTGGGTGTCTCTATGCAAACAATTGCATTATATATATGGTTAGAGAAGCTGACTTCCAGACGGACTACATTTTGCTATATTAACGAAACAAAATGAAACAAACAAACAAACAGAACCCTCCACACTCTTTAATAAACAACTAACACCATTTTTCTTACCTTTCAGTCAGTTTGAATTTCTTAGACATATTATAAAAATGCTAGTCAGTATTTAGCCTGAATCAGCCATGGGTGCCTATTTATTTCTTAAACTATAATTTGTTCTAAAAAGCTACCTCAAGTTTGGTATTGCACAGACAGATGTCAAATAAAGTCTTTCTCACATATGTCTTCTCACAAAGAGTGGCCTACCTTAGGGACCCACCAGGA
Organism: Acomys percivali; assembly: GCA_907169655.1. NCBI lineage: Eukaryota > Metazoa > Chordata > Mammalia > Rodentia > Muridae > Acomys > Acomys percivali. The sequence goes on from OU015750.1 coordinate 48,211,338, forward strand.
ATAAAAGAGTAAAAAAAATCCTGGACCGTCACACACTTTAGGAAGCTGATGTTTTAGCTCATCAGGCCTAGCTTTATATTTGCAGCATACCTATTCTTAGCGTCGCTGGCCTTCCTTTTGAGAATTTCTTTGACTGTGGCTGATACCGGCCTTTCTGCTTTCTCTCTACTTACTATTTTTATTTTTGCTCCAACTGGTACTGCTTCTGAGAAGCCCCACTGCTCTTGTCCTGTACACTGTCCTGTCAGGCACCCTGAGGCCCCTTGATCGTCCCCTACCCCAGACATCTCACAGTTACTCCAGCTCTTGGGCCAGCTCTCTGTGGAGCTGAGAAGACCCAGTCTGTGTTCCACACCATCCAACCGCATGCTGTATTCTCTCCTATTTGCCTTTTGTTATAGCCTGAGCTGAGTTGCCCAGGAGCAGCAGCTGGGTCTGCAAATGCCATTTATGTGCTCTGATGGGAGCCATTTGGCGCAATGTTCCAAAGTGTTCTGTGTACAGATAACCAGGGGGATTGGGTATTTCCTTCCAGAACGCGGATGGCGATGGATGGTAGGCAAAGTAGGAACAGATGAGCCTAAGCCTGGAGGCCACTCATCAATAGGAAGTAAGTCAGAGGTGCGAGACAAAGACTGTTTGTCTTGTAACTGGAGCCCCCTGGTTTGAAGATGCTGTAACAAGATTGCTTGGCTCAAAATGATAGTTTTATCACTTTTAGCTATGTGATGTTAGTCTAGTTACTTTACCTCTCTGACCTTCACTTTTTTTATTCTATCAAATGAAATACTGCTAGATAAAACAGATTTGTAGTGAGGATTTATTCAGCTGGTTAATATGCTAAAAGTCCACAGGAATAAAGCTAAGAGAGGAGCTTGTTCCTTCTCATCTTCGCCCTGACTGTCTTGGGAAACAGGAGCTCAGAGCTTCCCGTATTTTCAGCCCTTAGGTGCAAGAGTAAGGCTGGTATATAGTCCACACCCTGGACTTGAAGGGTTATCAGGAACCTCTTATCTCAATCTGCTCAGAAGCAGGACCCTGCAGGTCATGAGGGTTCTTGGGCACATGGTCTGAGAGGTGTGAGATATGTTAAACATCAATCTCTCTGAGTTAAAAGTGTGTTTTGTCTCTGAGACACCAAGAGCTGTTTTCAGAAGAAAAGAACTAAGATAATCCGAGAGAAACTCTAGAAGAAAAAAAAAAATCTACAAAATACAGGAAGACAGAAACAATAGGCATTTTTGAAAACATTTAGTATTTAACACTTAGTATTTTAACTGTATGTGTGCCCTATTGAATCTTTGTTGTTGTTGGCTTTTCCAGACAGGGCTTCTCTGTGTAGCCCTGGCTGTCCTGGAACTCTCTCTGTAGTGATTGGCTTTGGACTCAGAGATTCCCCCTGCCTCTGTCTCCAGAATGCTGGCATTAAAGGCGTTGCCATCAGGGCCTGGCCAACCTTTTGAATCTTTAACCTTAACTATCACACATAAAACAGAGCAAGGATGGATGTAACAAGGGAAAAACAGGCCACAACCTGGGCAATTACCATGTCTGTGTTGCCCATGGAACCTGCAAAAGCCTTCTGGTCAGTGTACCATCAAGCTACTTGTGGGGTATAAGGAAGCCACCATGTGCATTTGTGTGGTTTTGCTTTGTTTTGAGACAGGGTCTTACTGTGTCCCTCTGGCTGGCCTGGAACTTGCTATGTAGATCAGGCTGGCCTTGAACTCACAGATCTGCTGCCTCTGCCTCCCAAATGCTGAAATAAAAGGTGTGTGCCATCATGCCCAGATAAACTGGGTATATTTCAAAAAATATTTTGAAATGGTCCACATACTCCAATGCTGTTTCTAAATTATGAAAGCTCATGACGATATTCCAGATATCCACAGGCCCCAGGCTCTCTTTCTCTCAGTTACTATAACTATAGTACCTGCCCAACACCTTGCCCTCAAGCCCTCTTCATTATCATTGAGTACACTAAGATAGTGTTCAAGCAAATGCGTCATCTGCTGTGTCCTCTGCTGGGCAGGATAATGGGCTGCTTTCTTCTTCTTCTTCTTCTTCTTCTTCTTCTTCTTCTTCTTCTTCTTCCTGTTTGTGCTTCAGACAGTGAGAAATAGGTCAATAATCATTGATTTGGGGCACACTATCATAACTGGTTCTCTTTTTACTCATGTGCTTATCAATTTGGTATTGTTTTAGAACGTGATGTGTTAAGACCTCACTGCCTAACACAAAAGGTCATATTTTAACAACGACCTATATCTAAGCCTCTCAAGCCCTCATCCTATCATCTGTGCTGAGAAATCTCTAGGCCTCAACCTTCCTAATGCTGTGACCCTTTAACACAGTTCCTCATGCGGTGCGGACCCCCAACCACAAAATTATTTTGTTGTTACTTCGTAACTGTAATTTTGTTACTGTTGTGAATCGTAATGTAAATATCTTACCCTCCTCGCCTTGAAAGGGTCATTCAATTCCCCAAAGGGACCTTGACCCAGAGGTTGAGAACCTCTGTTCTAGACCCTTCTCGATAGGGCAGTCCTTCCAAGCGACTGCCCTAAGATTATTTTCTGAAAACAATCCACTAGCAGTTCGGAGACAGCCTATATGTTGTTCGGGCCTCATGTGACCCTGTTTAGCTCAGTGTAAGGGACTTGGAAGGCAGGCCTGCCGCGAGAAGGTAGGGAGGGAGAAATTTATTTCTAATGAAAACATAACAACCAACTTCCAGAGTGCAGAAGTAAGCACGTGGTCTCGATGACGGGAACTTATGGGCCTTTTCAGACAAAGATTCCAAAAATGTGCTTGAAGACGAATCACGAGGCTGGGGTCTTTTAGCTTCGTTGATGAGTTTCTGAGGTGGCTTCTGTGCTTCTGTCTGAAGTATAGCTGCTCTCTCTCTAAGCTTCACCCACTGTCCTGGAACTATCTATGTGGGCGAGGACTTATCTCTTGCATCTTCTGGTCTCTCCCCACTTAGACCTGTGTTTCATACTGTTCAGAGCAGTGTTTCAGAGCTTATACATGTACGACTGCCGATGCCGTTGCTGGAACTAGGCCACACACTGTGGTGCGCTTTCGCCCATCACACCGTAGTCACATGGTCAGCTTCCCACTTCCACACTTTCCGGCTATCATTGGCTTTGCTTTCTCTGCCCCTCTATCTGTTTTTCCCACAGTCTCTAATGCTCTCAGTACGATCACCACCACGGGCATCCTTGACATGCAGTTAGCTCTCATCCCCAGCATTCTCTTCTTTAGAAATCTCTCTCCTGGGCCCTGGACTTTCTTGCCGCCATCTCCCTTGGCCTCCTTCCTGCATCGATCCTTCATTTTCTTGAAGCATTTATAGTCCTTTTTGTTTTGTTTTGTTTTTCTGTCGGGGGTGGGGAGGACAAGCAGATAGACAAGATTCCTAAAGAAGAAAGGGTGGAGTCGGGAATTACTTTCATACCCTGCTGCTATTAGGATGGCTCTGTCTGCCCTGGCCCCCTAAGGGTGGCTTGCTTGCAGGCTTACAAAACCAACATCGTTTCCAGTGCTTCATTGAGTTCTGGCTCCCGGTGTCGCCTTTGAGAAGGCAAATATTCATATTCACCTGGTGTCCGGCCTGCCCATTGGAGAATTATTAGGACTTTCCTCTTCATTTCCGGTAGTCTAAAATTTCCAGATGGGGACATTTTTCATTAATTATGCTAGGCTCTTAAAGGCTGCTCATGCTTCATATGCATAGACTTCCATTCAAAGAGTTGTTATTATATTATTTAGTTGATAATTTCTCCCAACTATTTTCTCTTTTCTTTCTTTTGCTATTTGATACTCTGAGTTGACCCTACCATTTTCTTGTGCTTTTTAATTTATTTTTTAACTATCTATTGCTTATCTTTTCTCCCTGAGTTTTTCTTTTGACTATCAGTTTTCTTTCCTAAAAGATTTTCCTTGCTGGCTACCTGTTACCCTCGCCCCCCCCCTTTTTTTTTCTGAGACAGGGTTTCTCTGTGTAGCCTTGGCTATCCTGTACTCGATTTGTAGACCAGGCTGGCCTTGAACTCGCAGAGATCCACTTGCCTCTGCCTCCCAAGTGCTGGGACTAAAGGTGTGCGCCACCACCGCCCAGCTTTCCTGTTCCCATTTTATATTTTATTTTGTGAGCACAAGCCTTCCTCGTCTCCTGCTGAGGATGTTAACTGTAACATTGATTGGATTTTGTCTTCTAGCCTCTGTGTGGTGTCTTCCTCCAACAACTCTACATCACACAGAGCCTTCAGCTTAGGTCCCAGTCTTCAGAATGAGAATTGTCCTTAGAACTCTAGGACCTTTGCTATAGGTTTAAAAGCAAGAGCCGTACTATAAATTATTTGTAATAAACTTTATCTTCTAAATAGGACTTATCTTTGGTTTTCTAATATGTTTGATAAACTATTCAGACAACTGTAGGAACAGAAATTCATTTACAATTATACCTCCTAAAAAGAATCATTATTGAAAAAAATGAGTCATGTGTTTATGCTCTGAACATACATTTATGTAAATGATTTCATTATAAAACAGAATGTTTGAAATCTGTCATTCCTGACTATCGATAGGCTGTTGATATCTTTATGCATGAATATACGTATTGTGCATTTTTGAATGGCTGTCATATGTATTTAGCCCCAAAACAGAGACTTAGGACTTGTCAGTGTCAGTACTAACAGTCAGACCGCATGAGGCCTCATTTGTCCACCTTAGTCGGCCTGCTTTATTGCTCTTTTAGGAAGAAGTTTTAAAAACAAATTTTCTGGGAAAATAAAGCAAAGAAATAAAAAGATTCAAGAACAGAAAACGTCTCTGCCTCGAACCCGTGCTGAGTTGGTCTCAGCCACAGGGGCCGTGCCTCCTTGCAGAGTGCAGAGCAGGCTGACTGAGAGACCGGCCGTGGTTTCACCCCTCTCTCAACTTGTGGCTAGGCTGGCCGAGGCCCAGGTTTATTGTCTTAGGGATTTATTTGTCTTGGATTTATATGACTGAGTCCCACAACTCGGGTATATTTATCCATATAGGAGATAGATAGATGATAGATAGGTAGATGACAGATAGCAGTGAATATGCTTTATCTTACACATACATTCCATAAAGCAAACCAAGAAATTAGAGATTATCTAAGTGAAAAATTAAAATTTTCTGCCTATACCGACATGAATCATTTCTGTTTTGAAATCCACTGGTTTGGAATCAAGGGTCGCATTGCATCTGCAAAATGAGAGGTTCTAGAATTGCCTCACTAGTAAGGGAATCACGCGCAGGAGAAACAGACGTTTCTTTCCCCTTTCTTGGCACCCACCTAAACCTCTCTGTGTGGCAGGTCACCGGTCTCGCGTGGAAAGTCCCTCAACTGGGTTCTGCTCCCAGAAAGACGACTCTCTCCCACGTCGCATGAAAACATTGTACAGACAGTTTTCACATTCTCAGAGTCCGGGATCTGAAATGGATCTTTCAGATTAGTTGCAGATGCCCTTCCCACACCCTCCTGCGCCGACTTCAGTAACTGGATGCTCCGTAATTTAAAAGGACACTTCTCAGGCCATTGAGCTTCAATACAGTTTAATGCCTTTGGGCTGTGGGGCTTGAATTCATCGAGAGGCCTGAATAAATGTTTTCAAATAAACTGTGAATCACAGCACACATTCTTTTACTTTGCTGCAAGTTTGTTTTTTTGGCTTTGTGTTCAAGTAAAAAAACTTGCTCAAGTAAAAAAAAAAAAAAAAACTTGCTGCAAATGTCCCAGTGGATGGCCCGGCCCTGTCTCGGCTTTGTCTGTCCAAGTCTCAGAAGCTTGGCTTCTTCTAGCGGGAGGAGTGCAGTGACCCTGGCTGCTTCCTGCTTGCAATTTTCAGATAGTCCCAGATGACCAGTTTGCGTTCTAGGCCAGAGTAACTCTTTTGCAGAATGAATAATATTTTCTTAAGCGCTTTTAAGTTGCCATTCATGGCCCATTTTTAAAATGATTTAATGAGTGGAAATACGCTGTTTATAAGTCCCCCAGTGCATATTTTTTAAAATGGCTGAATGAGTTACTGTGTTTACACACGTTTACTACAATGGCCAAGGGAGATGTTACAATGGTCAGAAATCCCTTAAGATGATATGTGCAGAAAAATCCTATCTGCCTGGTTATTTCTTTAAGCATCCAAGTCCTCTTAATAGTCAACTCACTTGAACTTGTAGACTGTTGGCCTAGCTTTTAAAGGGGGGGGAGATTATGGCTTTCAGATACACAAGTGGCCTGCCCTGGTGAAAGCCAGAGGCAGGGGCTAATCAGGAACACTTCAGCTTTTACAACATCTGGCTAATGTGCAGCCCGAAAGGGAGATAAGGACTGGGCTCACTCTGCTAGACTGAACAGCACTTTGCCAAGAAAACCAGGAGCCGGCAGAGGAAGGGAACTTAGAGCTCACACTATTGTAACTCTGGGGACACAGCCAGTCATGAACAGTGGACGTGCTAACTGTGTATTTCTTTATTTGTTAACCAGATCCCTAAATGATTTCTTATTAAGTAGAACTCTGCCAGCTGTGTGAGTTATTGTGTGTGGTTTAAGGAAATAAAACCACATTGATTTAAAATATTCTCTAATTCAGATAAGACTAAATTAAGGCGCAGTGCAGTATTGTGTGTCATTTTTCATGTAGAAGAAAATGCTAGCTTCTGAATGTCTTAATTTGAAAAATTAGCTCTACTTATGAATTTGTTGTTATCTAATCTTTCTGGGGTTCTGAATACTTTCATTCTGCAAAATTAACAACCATTCTGGTTTTAAGTGGGAAATTGGGTTTAAAAAAATCATTTTCCACAAAGAGGAAAATTTAACTTTATTTTTAAAAACAGTGTGTCTGCATGAGCCATCTGTTAGGAAGTAAGAGGCTAAAAGGAAATTCAACTGAAAATTCAATTATCTAATAAGACTGTGTCATATCATAGTTAGTGTTCTGTTGTTGTGAAGAGGCACCATGATCAAGGCTACTTATAGGAGAAAACATTTAATTGCGAGCTTGCACACAGTTTCAGAGGGTTAGCACATAATCGGGGCTGGAGTCATGGCAGCACGCAGGCAGGCGTGGTGCTGGAGAAATTGCTGAAAAATTTATATCCTGTTTTGCATGCAAGGAGAGAGACAGTGAGCCTGGTAGGGGCTTTTGAAAAGTCAAAGCCCATATCCAGTGACATACTCGTTCCAACAAGGACACACCTTGTAATTCTTCCCAAACAGTTCAACTAACTGGGGACCAAGCATTCCAACACATGAGCCTATAAGAGGCCAGTCTCCTTCAAACTACCACGAATGCCCTGTTAATATAATTAGGCTTTTGATATTATAATATAACCACAATGTCCCCTCCTCACGTTTCCTTCTTCCATTGCATGTATTCCACCTTTCAAATTCATGACCTCTTTTTTCATCAGTCCCCCCCCCCCACACCTAAATATATAAATACACCCTGCTTACTCTCCCTGTATGTTTGCAGGGCTGACAATTTGGTGTTGGATAATCAATTGATGTGCTCTTCCCTGAGGAAGATGGTTATTTATCCTCCTCTCAGCATCCTTAGTTGCCTGTAGGGCCTTTTATTTGTTTGCTTGTTTGGTTTTTGTTTTTCCTGTGTGTGTGTGTGTGTGTGTGTGTGTGTGTGTGTGTGTGTAGGATTGAGGCTGTGGGCATTCCTCCAAACATCATTGTTATTCATGTTCAACTCACATTTAGGCAGTCATGTTGGTGAGACTTTATGGGTGTAGCTTCTGACATTTCTATGAGATACAGTTTCACAGCAAACTCCCCGATGCTCTGGCCAGCTTTCTACACCCTCTTCCTTGGTGACCTCAGAGTCTTAGGTGGGCGACTTGTACTGTAGACATATCTACTAGGACTGGGCTTCACAACTCTGCATTTTGATTGGTTGTGCTTTTCTGTAATGGCCTCTGCCTGTTACCAAGAGAAGTGTCCTTGACGAGGGCGTGAGGCCTACATGTATCTGCAGGTCTAAGGACAAGTATTTAGAATATGATCAGGGATTGTGCTGGCTTAGTAAAGGGATGGTTGTGGGTTCTTCTCCAAGACCCATGACTTCATTAGCTGTGGGTAGTTGGCTAGGTTTCTAGCACCAGACATGATTTGCCTCTTGTCCCTCAAGCAGATCTCAAGGCCAGCTAAAGAGCTGTTGTGACACTACTTCGCCTCAGGGCATCTTGTCACGTGAGTGGCTGTTGTGATGCATGGGCGTCATAGCAGAGTGGAACTGTTGGTCACCTCCCTCCTTCAGAAGCCTTGCACAGTGCCTTCTGGTACCATGAACACTGGTCCCCAGGGGGAGGCTTTTTTTTTTTTTTTAGGTCAGTTCCAGCTCAAAGGTCTCTGGGCCCTTTGTCTGAAGTATATAGTGTCTTCAGCAATAGGAACTGACCTTCCATCTTGGGAGGCAGGTGGAACTGAGGGCAACAGCAGTAGCATGTATGATTTGAGAGTCTCTTGGACAGCCCTGGCCAACAATTCAAAAGAAGGCTTCTCATGTGTGGGGTTTTGTCATGGGGTCTTCGGCTCTTCGAGGGGGCATTGTTAGTTAGCTCAGATGAGAAAATTTCATTTAAACTATATCGTCATATTTATAGACTGACTTACATATATTATAGGGGTTTTAAGGTTAGTGGTTAATAGTATGATTCTTCGTGACCTTTTCATTCATCCTTACTGTTGTTTTGGCCTCCTCTCCTTCTGTATTTATCTCCCTTCCCTCTCCCTAGTCAGCACCGCCCCTGATGAGATCACTTGTACCCTGTTCCTTATGCTCCTCCACAAGCTGCCTGCAGTTACTGCGGGTCATACACTCTCCTCTGAAGATTCAAATCTCGGACAGATGAGAGACCATATAATGTTTGTCTTTCTGGGTCTGGCTTACCTCTCTCAGTAGTATATTGTGGTTTTACATGATAGCATTAGCATTCTATTTTCTGTTTAGTTGGGCTGTCCCAACTAAATACATATATACATATGTATATACTATATACATATAGTGTGCATGTGCCATTTTCCATGTGTGCAGGTCAGAGAACAACTTTCAGGGGTTGATTTTTTTTTTTTCCCTTTGACCATGTGGATTCTAGGAATTGAACTCAGGTTGTCCTGTTTGATAGCAAGGACCTTCACCTCCTAAGCCGTTTTTCTGGCCATGAATGAGCCCTTCCCACATCCCCCCCCAAATAAAAATGAAAAAGAAATTAAATCACTATTTGACTTGAGTTTTAAAATTCATTTATTATTATTTTAAATGGACAACTGCCATTTGATCTTTTTTTTTTTTGCCATTTGATTTTTTTAAACACTTTTTATTTCTATGTATTTATTACACCTGTGTGTGTGTGTGTGTGTATGTGTGTGTGTGTTAGTGGGTAGGCAGGTTACATGTTTGTGCGCATGTATGTAGAGACTAGAGGACAAGCTGGGGTGTCATCCTAAAAAAGACTGGTTGCCCGGGATACAGGGTCTACCATTGACCTGAGTCTTAGAGATCCAGCAACCCTGGCTGGCCACTGAGTCTCAAGGTCATCATGTCCCATCTCTCTGGGGCTGTACAGCATGATACAAGCATTTTGTGTGTGTCGAGGGGTGGGGTGGGGGTTCTGTGGATCAAACTCACTCTTCTTACTTTACCAACTGAACTATCTCCCCAGCCCTGGTGAGTTTTTCAACAAATCTTTTGACCCAAATTAATCCAAGTTATCAGATTCAGCTCACCAAAGATTATGCATTGTAAAGGGAATTATAAGGGACACTGCACAAGCCAGTCATGAAAAAACTCAGATTTTTTTTTTTTTGAAGAGTTAAAGTCTTGGATTACTAAGTGCTTAAAATGGAATTTTCTCTCTCAATATTATTTTAAATTATTTTTATATTTATCATATATAATGTATAATTATATATAAATTATTCATTTTATATGTATGAGTGTTTTGCCTGCATGTATGTATATACACCACATGTATGTCTGGTGCAGGAAGAAGCCAGGAATGGCATTAGATCACCTGGAACTGGAGTTATAGATGGTTGTGAGGCACCATGTGGGTCCTGGGACTCGAACTCTGGAAGAGCAACAAGTGCCTTAAACAACCCTGTAGTCCCCCCTCTTTTTTTTTTAAATAGGGGAACTGAGGTTGCTATAGTACTGCAGTACACTTCAAAAGCAGAGAACAACAAGGAATTGACTGGGGGTAGGGGCTGTCGCTGATCAGCCTTCAGATACATAAGCCAGTCTGTGGCTTTCTGTATCAAAACCCATTTCCTTGGCTCCTTGAGAAGTAGTTATTTTCACCCAGCCAATCGCATTTCCTGTGCAGTGGTAATAGCACAATGAAATGTTATCAGGTGCCCTGGTAATGTATAGTCATCAATGACTCTAACAAGGATACATTTTATAAGAAAATCAATAAAAGAAAATGATTATATTGTTGACTGGAGCCAGCATGCAGAAATGAAAAATAGAGAGGAAAATATCGCTTTGCATCGGACAGGGTTTCAGTGCATATAACGGGCTGCGATTGTCTCTTCAAAGTTATTAGGTATCTAGAAAAACAACAGCCAGCAAAGGGATAAAAATATTTCAGCCCCTTTAGGTGTCAAAAACAACCTTAAAGCCACTATTTCATTCCTAATCTATTGTTTGAATAAAGTGCCATTTCCTGCCCCACTGAATGTTTACGTGGTTAAGTCGACAGGAGAGGGGAGCCACAGTTTGGAGCTAGGATCACACATGGGAAATGTTACTCAAATAGTGAGCTGAAAAAGAAAATCAGTGCCTCTGGGAAGCAGTGATGTACACCTTCAGTCCCAGCACTTGAGAGGCAGAAGCAGGTAGATCTCTTAGTTTAAGGGCAGCCTGGTGTATAGAGGAGGTTCCAGGACAGCCAGGGCTACACAGAGAAACTCTGTTTGAGAACCCAAAAAAGAAAAGAAGGAAGGAAGGAGGGGAGGAAAGAAAAGAAAAGAAACAGTGAAGGTGTCCATCAGATACACACTGGGAAGAAATGAGACATAAAGTTTTGAACTTCTGATGGCTGGAGATCTTTTACTTGGACGTCTGTCGGCTGTGGTTTTGAATATAAGAATGGATGTAAAAAAAAGTGTCTTTGGGAAGGAGAGGTTGATGTGTGTTATCAAAAGGAATAGAAAACATGATCTTAAAGTATACTTAGCCCAATCAAGACTATCTTAAAAGTTACTTTTCAAGGCTGTGTCCTCATAACTTTTTCTCAGCCACCTCCTCCTGTTCTGAAAAGTGCACTCACTTAGGGCTGGGCAGTTTGAAGTCATTTTTATCATCACATTTGAGATGTTCGTTTGGTTTTGTAATTTTATTTGCTCCTAAAATAGTCATTCATTTTGCTTTGTCTGTTCTCTTATATTTAATCCTTTGATTTTATTCTTTCTATTTTAAAGGTATACGATTTTAGTCTTTTAATTTTTGTATTTGCTTTGTTTTGTTTTGTTTTCTGAGTCACTGTCTCATGTTGCCCAGGCTGGCCTTGAACTCACTAAGTGTCAGAGGATAGCTGTGAACTCCTGAGCATCCTGTCTCCATCTTCCAGGTCCTAGGATTACAATGGTACACCACCATGGCAGGCTACTGTGTAAAGTTTTAAAAGGCAAATTATTCCAAACGTTCCTCTTGGCTCTCTTCAATGCAACTACTTTACATTCTTTAAACAATGTTGTGATCACTTTTTAACATACCCTGAAATGCTCTCTGGCCCTCACAGCTAAACTGTGGGGGCAGGAGGTCCTTTTCTCTACTGATTCTTTGTTGTTGTTTCTTTTTTAACTGCATGTTCTTCTGCCTTTGCTCCAGTCTGTCCCCAGGTCTGTGACAGAGATGCACATCTTTTCTGAGCTACACCCCTTTTCTCAGCCCACATAGGACCTTGTGGCATCTGCTGGCCTCCAGGCTGGCTGCTCATTTGCCAACCTGCCAGCCCCTTTTACAAGCATCTTTGAGATTCCCTTTGCCTTTCTTCACAGAGATTCTGGATCCCTCTCTGGGTCTCTTTCTTGTGTGAGCCATACATCCTTTTGGGTACTAAGTCTCTGCTCAATCAGCTTTCCAACAAAAGATACAAAAAAGATATTCTGTATTTGCATTCGCTCGACTTTATATCTCATTCTTAGAGTGGATCATTAGATTGGCAGAGAAGAGAACCTTAGTTTGCAGATTACCCCAACACACACAAACACACACACACACACACACACACACACACACACACACGTTTTGCAGGCATCATTCTATTGTTCCCCAGCTTCCGATCTGACATGAAGATTACTGATGTCTTCCTGTGCAAGGATTCCTTTCCTCTGTGACCAAAGCTGCCTCTGCGTCCCTTGGTTTCCAGAGTTGTGGAATCTCATGATTCTGAGCTCTCAGGTCATGCTCTTCCCTTTCTGTGGTGGGTGGGAAGAGTGCGTTTGTTGAGGAAGCTCCTAGTTTTTTTGTTTTTGTTTTTGTTTTTGTTTTGCTTTGTTTGTTCTTCTTCTTCTTCTTCTTCTTCTTCTTCTTCTTCTTCTTCTCTCTCTCTCTCTCTCTCTCTCTCTCTCTCTCTCTCTCTCATTGATACGTTAGACTTTCTAGGTCATCAAAACATTTCACTCCAGTTCTCTTCATGATCATATCCAAATATTTCTTAGAATTCTCTTCAATATTCTCTTCTGATCATTCTATCACTTTTCATTTCTGAGATCAGGATTTCTATGACTTCTTTACTGTTCCTAAAATTTTTAAAGGACTTTGCCCATTTTTTTTTTTTCAGTCCTTACTTTGTTTCTGTTTGCCAAGTCTAATTACTTCTTTCTCAGCTCAAGCCTTCCTTTCTCTCTTTCTGGCATTCCTCTTCCCTGTTTCTTTCCTTCTTGTTCATGTTTGTGGTATTTTCTCAATGTCTAGTGAGCCATTACTGTCTGTCTGTGAGAGTGAATCTCTGCCATGTCCTGGATGCTGAGTGTGTGTGTGTGTGTGTGTGTGTGTGTGTGTGTGTGTGTGTGTGTGTGTGTGTGTGTAGGGGGAGTGTGTGCCTCTGCTGTGTCTACCTCTCCAAGGTCCCACCAGTTTTCATATTAGGTGACCTAAGTACATAATTTCACAGGAGGGACCAGCCAAGCTGTTTGCAATTCCTGGTTTTAGCACAGTTAGTTTTCTCGGAGAGGAATCCTGCCTGGCAGCCATAAGCCAGGCTCCCACTTTCTTGGTGTTCAGGGCAGGAAGGGCATTGCTCATGTGGAGACTCTTTCCTTATCCTCAACTCCATACAAATCAGGTGTCTCCAATCCCCCACACTTTTCTGGGTTCTGCACTGTGGTTTTCTCTGCCCCTGCAGTTCCTCCCTGCTGGCTTCAGTTCCTGTTCCCTGACTCTGCTGCCCAGATAGCTACAGTCTGACTGAGTTCATGGCTCTTTCTTTTCTTTTTACCCTTTACTTTGTTGTTGCTGCTGCTGGTCCTCCTCCTCCTCTTCCTCCTCCTCTTCCTCCTCCTCTTCCTCCTCCTCTTCCTCCTCCTCTTCCTCCTCCTCCTCCTCTTCCTCCTCCTCCTCCTCCTCACACTATGGGAGCTTGAACCTGCAGCTCATGCATTCTGGAAATTCTTCGCCTTCCTTTTAACTTTTATTTTGTGTCAGGATCTTCCTAAGTTGCTCAGGATACTCTTGTACTTCAACTACTTGGGGCTGGGGAGCGGGGTTTGGGGGGGCGGGGGAAGAGGCACCAAATCTCTTGTAACCTAAGTTGGTCTCAAACTCACTGTGTAGCCGAATTGGTCCTTGAACTTTTGATCCTCCTGCCTCCACCTTTCAAATGTTTTCATTTCGGGTATGTGCTACCATACCTGGCTTACATTCACATTTCTACCTGTACTAAAGGAGGAGGGCCTGGGGTGGAGCAATTAAAGTCTGGGGGTAAATTTAAGGAGACATTTATTCTCAGGCATGCCACCCGAGACACCAGCTGCCCACACTATTTAAAGTGGATGCTTGCCTGTTGAGTGTAATTCTGGCAACAGTGTATCCAATGCCCACTCTGGCTTTAGTGCCTTTCCCTTCACCATCCTCCCTCTTGCTACAGTGTATCCATGCCTACTCTGGCTTTAGCATCTTTCCTTTTTACCATCCTCCCTCATATTCCATCTCATTCTGGTCTCCATTAGGGGTCATTTATCATCTTTTCTCGCTCCCTGATATTTCAATTCACAGTTGTATCTATTTTCCCTCCAAAGTATGCCTTTTATCTGTCCTGTCCTTTTCATGTTGATTCTAGCTTCCCTCCACAGGGCGTTTAAACTCTGAGATTCCTTATACACTCTTTTCATCACTTATCACCTAAAAAAAAATCTTCCGTGTCTCTTTCCCAGATAGTGAAATCTGAAATACCTCCTGTACCGACACATCACCACTAACTGACTGCTACTTCACCTTCAACAAGTTCATCTCGTTCAAGGTTCAAATGCTCCTTCTCGAAGCTTCGTGTCACTCACCATTCCTTTGCAGACTCATCTGTCTCACCTCCCCTTTTCTTCCAGTTTCTATGGTGCTACTGACTTGTGTGACTCTGTGCCTCCTAGCCAGCTCCATCTCACTGGTCCCAAATGAAGTGCATCTCTTCTCATTCAGAGCCCACGTCTCTTACTCCAGCCTCCACCAGCAGCATTCTAATCTTCAAGCTCGATGGGTGTCTCTCCCTTCCCTGCCCTGGTATAGTGTGGAGCTCTGGCTCAAAGTTCTATTGCTTCTCCCTGTTGATGTATCTTGTGTTTGTATGCCTTCTTCCTCTTCAAGAAAGCCAGCTCCTGAAAGGCGGGTGCTCCTTCAATATGCTCCATGACAAACTAAAGAAATAAAAGATTATCAAGTTCCCTTTGAGAAGATGAATTTCTCTAACACTTTACACAATACTTATTCATGGAGAAAAACTAGATATTCCCTCTCTCTCTCTCTCTCTCTCTCTCTCTCTCTCTCTCTCTCTCTCTCTCTCTGTGTGTGTGTGTGTGTGTGTGATGCTTTTACTCTATATGTTTATATGGAGAGCCAATGTCCTCATTGCTGGGACACTGTGTGGCAGTGAACAGTCTTCAAATTAACTCCCTTCTGATGGAAATTTAGGAGAGGTCCCTATTACTTTATGAACAATGTATAGCACACATTTGAAATGACGACCTTATCTTTTAAAGGTATGCATGGTGTAAACAATCAAGAAACTTTAGAAATGCCAGCAAACTCAAGTCTTTAGAATACACACCTATCAGGGAAATTTCTCCAGAGCCCATCACTGCTTTGCAGCCTCCTCCTCTCTCCAACTGCTCTTTCTCTGTTGTGGATGTCTAGGGGTTCATCACAAATAAAGAGAGGGCTGAAAGCCAAGAGAGAGCAAGTAACAGTCACAATGGCTCTCTGGTAAAATTTCAGTCTTTCCAAAATGGGCCATTTGTTCAATGTGTTCCAAACTTTTCCAGCAGTAAGGCTCAGCAAATTACCGGTTATTTGAGAAGAATTCCAATTAGGAAATGTTAAGTAGGGTTCAGTTAGTGCGTCTCTGAGAATGAGGTATGGATTTAGAATCAAATGAGTTTCCAGATTGATAGTCTCTTGGTGGGGAGGAAGACCACAGACATCCGCACTTTTCTTGATCGACAGGGTCTGGACTCAATCCTGCTCCACTGCTTAGTGAGGTCTTACAGTTTTTATGGCACTGACTCCATCAATCATTATATTGCTTTTCTATTGCTGTGATTAAAAAAAAAAAATGTTTGAAAGCAACTTAAGGAAGAAAGGGTTTGTTTTGGCTTATGGTTCCGGAGGTGGAGTCCATCAAGGCGAGGAGGTGTATCAGCACGCAGCTGAAGCTGTCATTTCAATAGCACACAGGCAGCAGAGAGAGCAATCTGGAGCAGAGACGAGGTTATAAATTCTGAAAGGCTGCCCCAGTGATGTACTTCCTCTGAAAAGGTTGGCATCACATGGCTCAGCTGTGAAAGTGAGAAAGATGTGAGTGGCCCCTAGCTCATGTGAGCTTTAAAAGAATGAAGACTTACTCTGTCTGGAAAAAAAAAAAAAAAAAGACTTGGCCAGGTGTTGGGCCCATACCTTTAATCCCAGCACTTGGGACACAGAGTAGAGGAATCTCTGTAAATTTGAGGTCAGCTTGGTCTACATTGAGAGTTCCAGGTTAGCCAGGGCAGCATAATGAGACTGTCTCAAAAAAAAAAAAAAAAAAAAAAAAAAAAAAAAAAAGCAAGAAAATACAAACTTGGGTTGGGCAGGCTAGGGAGGCCTTGCAGGCTCTTCATCCGTTGCAGCTGGGCGGAAAAAGCACATCTTGAACTGTGAGGACTCCAGAGTACTCAGAACAATCGATCGACGCTCCGAAGTCTTCTTTTTTTCCATGTAGAAGTGCTGTGCTTATACCAAGCTTCCTTCTGCTGGATCCTCTTGGTTCTTACTAGTAACTACAAGCCCGTGATTTTTCACGCTGCTGTTTCTGTTTCCTGGGTTCCCAAGAGTATCTTGTTTTCACGTTGGGCAGGCTGTGATGGGAAACAGGCAACCGGGGAGACTATTCAGCGCCTCCCTGGGCTGTGCCCACTTGGGCATGTGGAGCATTTCTAATGCCACTCAGTGCTGAGTACTTGGCTCTTTATTTCCAAGAACGCTGTTCTCGGGTACTCAGCTTTGAAGGGTCTCCGAGAGTCCTACTACTGGTCTGGGAGTAAGGATGTGGTCTACGGACCTCTCTGATTTATGGGACCCTTCCCTTGGCTTGTTCAGCGGGGAGTCACTTGCCAGATACTCAAATAGAAATACGACTCCTGGTGGTGATAAACATTCGGAGAAAAAGGCATGAAATGTAACTGAGAAAAGAATTGGAAGAGAAAGATCACATTTAATTCACTGTGTTATGCTGGGCCTCTCTCCCCACAAGATGGTGGAGCCCTTCTGTGGTGGCAGATACAAAGATATGGTGCCCTAGAGCACCACACGTAGGTGGATCGGGCACTTCATAAAGGCGTCCTCAGCTCGCCTCTGAAGGGTTGATTCATTTGGAGATACAGATCACGTGAACCGGACCGCTCTCCCTTTCCAAGCTAATTTTCTTTTTTTTCTTTTTCTCCTTCCCCCCCCCCCCCGCCCCCTGTTCCCTCTCTCTCTCTTTCCCCCCCAGAATTTAGCTGAGAGTAGCCATGGGTTTGAATTGAAAGACATGTTATCCGAACTGCTGTTTGCCTGAAAGAAATGAGATCTGAACCGATAACTCAGATTAGTTGCAGCGGTTATCTAAGCACCAGATCAAGGGCCACTTTTAGATTAGACCAGGCATGCAAAGATTGAATCGATTTTTCCCATTCCTTTAATCAGTGCTTCTCCAAGCCTTTCCGGGCCAGCAGCATTGCTTCACCTTGGAACCTACTAGGAGCGCACATTCCTGGCCTCCACTCCTGATCTCCTGAACCAGGGATTCCAGGGGTCCTGTTAATCCATGGGGTCTCTCTCCCACCATCAGCACCTGAGTTTTCCACTATTTATTCATTTGAGCCACTCACGGAAGCATGCATAGGAAAAAGTACAAGACTCAGTCAGCTCTCCAATCTCGTCTTTTTGCTTTGTTTTGTTTTGTTTTTGTTTTTTTGTTTTTGTTTTTGTTTGTTTGCTTGTTTTTTTTTTTTTTTGTTCTTGCTCTTCTTCGGCTTATTTTCCTTAGCCATGTATTTTGAAACAATAATGTATCTATAACAACAGCAAGTAGCAACATGTTCAGGGAGATCTTGTACTCCCTCCATCGCCTCTCTTGGTGCTACCAATGTGCAGAACTCAGTACCCAGCTGTGCTAGAAGCTGCTCTTGTACAGCTGACTTAGGTTTCATGAGTTTTGAGCATATTCAAATGTGGCTGAACATGGGTGGGACTTATCACCAATTGCTAATCGAGACCCCAAATTCTTCTGTTACCACCAGGTTCCCCATGGCTCTCTCTGTATATGTCCCACTCACTTCTTGTCCTCTCCCTGCCGTAACTGTGGATGCCA
Source organism: Acomys percivali (assembly GCA_907169655.1). Classification (NCBI taxonomy): domain Eukaryota; kingdom Metazoa; phylum Chordata; class Mammalia; order Rodentia; family Muridae; genus Acomys; species Acomys percivali. Next base: position 48,229,428 of record OU015750.1, read on the forward strand.
CTAACGTGTGCTTCGTCTCTATAAATTTATAAATTTATTGTTTCAAAACATTGTGAAGGTATTTTATTTTATTTTATTTTATTTTGGTTTTTCGAGACAGGGTTTCTCTGTGTAGCTTTGGCTGTCCTGGACTCACTTTGTAGACCAGGCTGGCCTCGAACTCACAGTGATCCACCTACCTCTGCTTTCCGAGTGCTGGGATTAAAGGCATGCGCCACCACGCCCGGCTGTGAAGGTATTTTAATATGGATATCTCTATGAATGTTTTGCCTGCCTGTGTGTATAGCATGTGCATGCTTGGTACCTGCAGAGGCCAGAGGACTGTATAGAATCCCCTCCCACTATAGTTATAGGTGACTGTGAACCTCCAAGTGGGTGCTGGAAACTGAGCCTGGGCCCTCTGCAAGAGCAGACAGCAGTCTGAGTGGCTTTGCCATCTCTCCAGCTCCTGCTTCAAAATATTTTAAGTTTATAACTAATATTTAGATGGAATTGTGTAATATGTAAACTTTTGGGATAGCTTTTAATCTTTATATGTGTGTGTGTGTGTGTGTGTGAAGCAACGCCTTGGCATATATGTGGAAGTCAGAGGACAGCTTGCTGGAGCCTGTTCTCTCCTACTATGTGAGTTCTGGGGATCGAACTCATGCTGTCAGGCTTGGTGGCAAGCACCTTTACCTGAGTAGCCTCTTCCCCATCCTAGCATTGCTTTATTATTATTATTATTATTATTATTATTATTATTATTATTATTATT
>OU015750.1:48230194-48267545 GCA_907169655.1 Acomys percivali
TTATTATTATTATTATTATTATTATTATTATTATTATTATTATTATTATTATTATCATTATTGTTTTTATCTTCCTTTATCATTCCTAGGAGATTCATTGAGGCATTATCAATAGCTTGGACCTTTTGCTCCTTTTAATGCTGAGTAGTATCCCATGGTAAGGCTGTGCTGAGGTGTATCTACTCACCCACTGGGCTTTATTATGATAAAGTTATTGATGTTTACACACAAGCTTTTATGTGAACATTTCTCTTGCATAAAGTATTCTTGAGAACAATTACTAGGTCATATGACAGTTCTGTGTCTACCTCAGCAATCCCTGCTTCTTTACCTGGTACTGAACCACTGTCCACGCACACGGCAGCATGTCTCTGGCTCCATTTCCCTCCATCTTCTCTTTTTTCCACTGTTCTCCGTTTCAGCCATCCATTCCTACGTGAGTACACAGATACCCTCTTGTAGCTTTGTTTTACATTTTTATAGCAGATGACTTTGAACACACGCATTTATCAGCCATCTGGATATCTTCTTGGATCAAAGGGTGGGTTGTGCCTTTTTTTTTTGGGTTTATTTTCTAGCTGTTTTTTGCTGTTCAGTTTTGAAAATTCAGATACATGCTTTGCCAATATCTTTCCTCAATCCGTAGCTCTTTTTATCCTTCTAACTAAACCGTGGCATGGTGTCCTAATTCATCACATTTTTCTTTTATGGGATGTGCTTTTGATGTCAATCAAAAGTTCTTCTCCCTGTTCCAAAGATTTCCTATTTCTTTTCTAAACATGTTCTCATTTTTGAAATAACTCTGCAGAATTGCAGCAGCAGCAGCAGCAGCAGCAGCCATATTTGCCTTCTTCCTAGTGGGGGGAAGGATGTGTCAGTCACCATCAAGTAGGGTGCTGGCTGTAATAGTGTTTGCTTTTATTGGACTGATAAAGTTTGTCTTGATTTCTAGTTTAGTGATTTTTTTTTTAAGTAGAAAAAAACGGGTGTGGAGTTCTATCAAGTCAGTTGTCATCCCATAATTTTCTTCTTAAGTGCTTTGATTTTATTTCTTGATTTTTAAATAAGGCTTGCATTTGCTGATTTCAATATGCTAAACTTTTGTTGGGAGTTTTCTGTCTAGACTCGCTGTGATTTCTGTCTGTAGGTTTCTGGTTAGCTGTTTTCCTGGTTCTGCACACTGGGGTAACCCTATCCTCATACAGTGACTGCTCCTTTCCCTTCTGTCTTCTGAAAATCTTGGAGACTTGGTGTTAATTCTCCAGTGAAATTGTCCCAGATTTCTTTGTTGGGCGGGGCATGGGGGGATGGGGATTGGGGGTTGGGGTTGGGGGTTGGGGGGCAGGGGTGGGGAGTGTTATAGGTGGGCTGACTTTAAACAATAAATTCAATTTCTTTACTTGGTTAGAGGAATGTGCAGATTACTTATATAACTGGGGTTGAATTTGGTAATCAGTTATTTTCCAGGAGTCATCCACTTCTTCTGGGTTGTTAACTTTGTGGTGGGAGAGCTGTTTGTATTAACCCTTTGTTATCACTCTCATGGCTGCAGCTCTGAACTGAATGAAGTTCTCTGCTTTATTCTCCAGATGGGTGATGTGTGTCTTGTGTTGTTCTTGTTAGAAGTTTGCAAGTTTATTGCCTTAACACACAGTTTTTGGCTATTTCTTCCCTCTCTTGTTTCCTGTTTTTGATTAATTTCTTTCCTCCTGCTGTTTCTGGGCCACTCAGTTCTCTGATGGTCTTTGAGGTAGGGACTTGAGCTGCGGTCTTCAGGCCTTCAGTGTATTAATGTGACCTTGCTTCCTTCAAAGCCACATCCCATAAGTTATGTTTTGCTTTTCTTGCAGCCAAGTTCTATGAAATCTTAATTTTAATTTCTCTTTCACTCACGGGCTATTAGCAATGTTCTACTGTTTTACCCTTGGCTGTGTGGAGATTTACCTCTTGTGTGGTGTCTTTATTAGTTTCAGCTGGCGTTCTGTTTTGTCAGTAAACACGTGTGAGTGGCTTCATTTCTTTTAAATTTGGTGAAACTTGCTCTGCAACCCTCTGCTTTGGTGTGTGCCTGCCGCCACTGCTTAAAAAGAAAGGATTTCTGCTCCTGTTGGTGGACATCTGCTCATGTCCCTGTGACCCTGTTTGTTTGTTGATGGTGTTTTTTGTTTGTTTGTTTTCCTGTAGCTCAGTTGGTTGTCTGTTTAATAATTCTATGGTCAGAGGAGAATTGAAGTCTTGACTGTGATGGTGGCAGTTGGTTAGATGTTGGCTTTGAGGGCTTCAGACTTTTTGTTTTTTGGGTTTTTTTTTTTTTTTTTTTTTTGTTTTGGTTTAGTTTTTGTTTTTGGTAATGGACCATTAGTTAAGTATCTGTGGTGCTTCTGAAGCCCACTTTACATATCTCTTAGTCTCTTTGCAGAATAGGAATAATGATAGGAAGAGAGAAAGACACACACAGATACTGTCCCCACCCTCCGGTCCCCACCCTCCCCTTGCCCCTCCCACTATCATCCCCAAGGGCTGATTCTAATACCTGCCTGCTCACAAGGACACTGGGACACTCACTAAAATTCAAACTCCTTGGCTTTATCTAAAGAGTTCCGAAGAAAGACTCGGGGATAGCTGTGTTTTTAACAAATATCCTGTGTGATTCCAATGACCAGGCTGCTGCCTTTGAATACACACAAATTCTTATCCCCCCTTATCTGTGGTTCTTCTATTCTGCTCTGCTAGTTATCACGAATCTTGCCAGCTGCTTCCATAAAATATTTGCAATTGAGGTGTCTCTGATTGCTCTTTTTTCCCTACTGAAAGAAGCTTTTACATTAGCTAGTGTATTTATTAATTATCGAAGGATTTGTTTCATCAGTATGAGCACTAAAAAAATGATCTATATTAGTGTCTGTGCCAAATACTATACTGGGTATTGTAACAGCAAAAGGAACAAAATCTATTTATAGTGTATGCATGCGTCCAACAGGAAGCAGCGTGAAGACATGAGCCGTGTTTTAGGAGATGCTACACTGAACTATGTCTATCTGACGAACTGACGTCATAGCATTTAAGAAGGCTCTGAGAATGCAATGGGAAGAGTCATTCAACCCATCCTGCTCTCTCTGGTATGAAAAAGCTAGTTAATTGCAAGTAGCAGGAAGTAAATTCACTCCTAAGGTTTTATAACGTCTGCTGATGTTACTACGTAATTGCCAAGTAGTAACTCGGAGGATCGTAAAACGCCAGAGGTGCGCTGTTACCTCAGCTTTAGAATCAGGAGCAATTTTGGAAAGTATGTTATTTAATTTTTTCATTTTATGGGTAATAAAAGCGGTGAGTACTAGAGCAATTAGATAGCATTACGCAGTTTGTTTTTTTAAGATATATAGCAGCATTTAATCTCACTGCCTCCGAGGTAGGTTACCATTAGAGTTTACACATAAGGAAATAGCAGCAGGGAGGTCAGTAGTTTGTGTACACAGCTAACGAATGGGAGGGCTGAGCAGGATGTTCTCTTAGTCTGAGGAAATAGTCCCAAGGACTCTGGAGGAAGTCACCTGCCACATGAGAGAACATAGCTCTGTTGGTCCAACCACAGACCACATTAGGTAAACAGCAGTTTATTTCGGACCCTTTACTGCTAGCCACTGGAGTCTCGTTTTCATGGACTTCATGAGAGTAAATGTTTCTACTCATAGTTCCAGAACAACATTCTAAGAGTGTTCCTGAATGTCAAGTTTATAGTCTTTCAGCAACATATAAGGCAGGTAAATTACTCAGTGCCACCCTTAGCTAAAGGATACTAAGAGCGCAGGAGGTGACTAAAAACAATATCCCGCTTTCATTATGTTTCTCATAGCCATATGTTTTGGGGGTGAACTATGTCCCCTCTCAAACTTATATATCGAAGTCCTAACCCTCGATAATACACGATGACACTGTATTTGGAGATTGTGCACTTGAAAAAGTAATTAGGCAAAATGGGGCTCTAATCCAACAATACAACTGGTATCTTTATGAGACAGGGGAGTTAGAACCTAACACAGAGCAAGGGGAGCCATGGGAGTGAGGAGGGAACTGTCTTCAAAGCGAAGAGAGGCCTCAGATGAAATCCAGCCTCCACAAAACAAATGGCACCTTAACCTTGAACTCACAGCCTGCAGAGGGTGAGAAAACGCCCTTCTATTGCTTAAGCGACCCAGTCTGTGGTCTCTTGTTATAGCAGCCCCAGCATATTGATATGGCATGGTTGTCAGGGCCCATGTAGGTCTGGGATTATTGATATTTGAGGAAATATTTTCTTTGCATAGAACAGTTAGCAAAAGGAGTCTTACAATTCAGGGCATTTCCGGTCTTCCTCCAGGCACTGCACGGAGGCAGACTCAAATGTAATATCTTTGCTTAGGGGCCCAGAAGTGTTTCCTCAGTTTTGCTCAATCTTCTATCATCAGCTTTCTTAAGTCTGAGGCAAATATATTGAGCAAAGTAATGTGGAACCTTCCCCTGGGTGTCCATGCAGTGGTGGAGGATGACAATTTGCAGAGCATCCTGGTTATCCGGTTGTGAGTCCCCCGCCCCGCCCCCCTTAACCCTCAGTCTGTGACTCCGTTAGTGAGGTCATATCAGATTGAAAGGGTCCACCTTAAGAAAAGTTTCACTTTTAGTTATTTGATGGGTAAAATTACAAAGAGAAACGACAGATATGTTTGCAGGAAAGGGGCCAATGGAAAGAAATGGTTCAGGGGTTGTAAGGGTTTCAGAGGAAAATGCCATGTTTGTTGCTCAGGGTCCAAGAATGAGGATCTACAAAAATCGCATTTCCCAGGAGAAAGATGCTTCGAGGTATCTTTTTGTTTGGAACTATCAGATTTAATGTTCTACTAAAATGTCTATATCATTACACCTGCCATTTTATTTGAGAGTCGCCGTTCCAAACCCTCATCCTTCTTCCTTCGAAATTAAAGGAACGTTATTAAAACTGTTTGCACAAGGTTTCCCTAACTATATCCTTATGGGGCAGCAGGCAAGCAAACACAGCATGTTTTCTATGGGATGAACTATCTGCGTAAGGAAAAGAAAAGGATTTTGATACCGTGAATAGTTTTGTCTTGTCTTAAATGATGCCACCGTAAGAGGATTCCACTGTAGAACCGTCATGAGGCAAAAAGCCAATTCTGGCAGCTGTAAATGGTTCCAGTCTCTTTAGGTCCTATGGTGCCAAGAAATGGCAAGAAAACAACCCTAATATAGAGAAACCCAATTCTAGAATTCTTTAAAAATGTTTTATCTTTGATAGAAACACTGGCAGTGTATCAAGAAAAGGCTCGCGCACCAGAAGACACGAGTAAGCTGGTGAGTGGAGGGAAAACGCTGAGTCGCAGCCACCAAACTGCAATTCTGACATGTTCCAGAATTTCTAGTTATGCCAAATTTGATAGGTTTTTTTGGTACCTTTCAGTCCTTAAAGTGTTAGGATATGTGGTAAGAGGGACAAACCTAACCAAAAAAGAAAAACAAAACTCTACAGTATTTCAGAAGTTCTCATTATATCAGATGATGTATTTAATGAATATCTGTAAGATTTGGTAAATATTTATGACCATTCATTGTCAAAGGGAGGACTAAGTGAAGGAGAGTTAAACCTGTTTTTGTTATGATCCCAAGTGTGGGATCGTAAAGGTCTTGTGAGAGAACAGGTGATGTTAATCCAGTAGAAGACAAACCACCTCATGCGGGAGCTTGATTGTTGCCAGCTGAAAAGCTCCCGTGAACAGACTCTGGGAGGAGATATATAAATGAGCCCCAAACTGGAGGCGGGGCCTTTGGAGACTTGGGATAGTTTTGGCTGTTCATCCCTCCACTTTGGGACTCTCCTAGAGAGAACCGCTCGAGGGAAGGCTTCGGGGCTCCGGGTTCCTGCTGAGGTTTCGGTTTCTGGTTACTCCAGGTTCCAGCAGAAGAAATCCTGCTGATTATACCAGGAGAATTGCTCCTCAGAACTGATATCCTTACGGTTTTGTTAATCTTTAATCCTCTTCTCCTATTGTTTCGGTTAGTCGGATTATAAGGGACATACACTCAGTTAATAAGTTTGTAATAAAATATATTGGTTAAGAAAATTGAGCCTACAACTAAGAAGGATGCATGTGTTTTTGGCCACGATTACAGCTATCAACGCTCATGAACGTGCACTGAAGAGAGTATTACTTATGCAGCAAGAGTAAGATGATTGTGTCTGGTTTTGCCGGTGACTTCTGTACTGAATAAATGCTGCAGGAACAATGCTGTGCGCATCAAAGGCTTTCTTTGTGTAACGTTTTGAACAAATGCTTGATTGTCCAGAAGAAGCCATCTGCACGGATCTGAAACCCCGTAGTATGCTCCGTTCCTATTTTCCACAAAGCAATGTCTGCATGGCTGTGCCAGTGTTCTCTAACACATTGCTTCCGGCAGATGGACTTCCTCTGGGGGCGGAAAAAGCCCGGGATCCTTAAACCAACCTGCATACCTACAGTGGAGCAGGGGAGCTGCACGCTGCAAAGCAGATTGCAACAGCGTACACAGAATCTGCCCAGCGCCGGTTTTCTTCCCCAGACTCAGAATGTCCTTGAAGCAATGGCTTAACATGGGAAACGACGCTCGAAAAGTGAAGAGAGCATATTGAATAGAGGGCGAGGCTTGAGGGACTTGTAAAAGGATATGGACCTTTTTTGGTGCAGAGCACCAGGTCTCAGTTCAAAGGCAGCTGTGCTCAGCCATGACTCAACAGCGTTGCACACAAAGCCTGTCCTGCAGGCAAGAGGGCCGTGTGCTGGGTTCCTTCTTAACAGCTGGGCAGCTGGAAACCCAGCTAAAGAGAATCATCATTTCAGCTGGTGTTCATGGAGACTCAGGCAGGAGACTTGGGTCCTCTTGGTCTCTGCTCCCCACCTTCTCAGACCGTTCCCCAAGGCTCCTCCAGCCCATGTCATGGGCTGAGATAAAAGCACAGCTCTGTGGCTTAGTGACTGCTGTAGCCCTGCTGAGCCTTCCCTCAGGATTCCAGGTGCCTGAGAATTGAGCTGTTGAGTAAAGGATTTGGCTTCCCATTTAACTCATGGTCTGAATTAACCACACAGCAACAAGGTGGCTCCCACCCTACACCAGCAAGCCAAGCTGAGGAATCTTTGATAGTTACCTTAGTAGAATCACGGTGCAGTCCTCGGAATGGACGCCTAAGCTGGAGAAATTGCCTAAAGTTGATCTGGTTTGCAGAGTCTCCAGGACTTGGGTAGGGGAAATAAAGAGAAGATTTTAAAAGACAGGAAAGGGCTGGAGAAATGACTCAATTGTTTGAGGGTGTGTACTGCTGCTCTTCCAGAGGACCCTAGTTCAGCTCTCAGCATATATTGTTGCAACATTTTATTTACTTCATCTATTATTTTTTTCAACAACTAAAAACCAACTTACAAAACACTTTTATCTTTAAATTTAGTTTATGGAGATAATAGCCATGCTGCTCCAGAAAAAAGTTATTTGATTGCACTTACTAGGTTACCCAGAAAATAATGTATTTGTTTGCCCATAGATCCATTTCCTTCCCAAACCACACAAAACAAAAAAACATATAGATAGCCGGATGTATCTTTTCCTATAAATAAAAGAAGCAGAGACAGTAAATCTGGAAGTGGCACATTACATTGCCATCATACCGGAAGCCCAAGGTGAGGATAAAAGTGCTATGTATCAACCCCTGGGAGCTACAAGCCTGTGGATTTTCTTGTCTTCCATGTTGCTGGAGTTTAGATAATTCCAGACTTTGATTCTTTATCTGAACTTCATTTTTTGCAAAGCCTTTTAGTAAAAGCAGGAGTAGAATATAGAAGATACCAGAAGTCGGATGGGGAGCAAAGATGAATGAATGAATGTGGAGTCTGCGCATTGCTGAACACAGCAGGAGGCCGGAAGTGTTCCGAGGAATCTCAAGGTCATGATACTCGGCACTTCCGCAGTGTCTTTCTGGGTTAGGATTTCATTTCTCTGGTTTTAAAACAGAAATTTAGGAGAGAATTAAACACAAATATGGGTGATGATATCTGTGCTTATTATATGTCTTCTCTTGTTAAAGGAATACACTTCTGTCTCTTTTTAAAAACACATGCAATATGGCGAGATGCGGTGAGTGCACTCTGAAAAAATCATGGCTGGGTTGGGCCTACAGAAGGAGACCCTGAGCCCTCTCCCCTGAAAGGGCATGTATTTATCTTGGTAGATATCAAATTGTGTGTATGTGTGTGTGTGGGGGGGGGGTGACATTGAAGTAAAGCAGTGAATTATTAAATTTGAAATATAGCGCATCCCTCTCTCCGTTTTCAAAAGTTTCAGAGGTTGCTTGGGTTTTCAAGGTTACTAGTGGAATGGAGAATGCACATTTTCTTCTGTCTTATCTCATGAATGAGACCATCTGAGGCAGATACTGTTTTCCTCAGGATGCAGTGACCAGATCGAGGTCACAGAGCTGGCACCTAGGCTGCCACCGTTCTGTTTCAGAAATCAAGCAGCTTTACCTTCAAAAGGACGTCACTCACCACTCGACTGGCGATGGAGGAAAGTTGTGACAAACAGCCAATTAAAAGGAATGCGGACCAGAAAGAGTTCTGCCGGAAGACTCTGATTTCAGTGGGGGTTCTTTGCCTCAGCACCTCAGCCATGCCTAACAGTGTAAGCCACAGCTTTGCACACTGAGTCCTAGTGTGGGAATTCTGGTGTGACATGCAGGAATCCTGCCAAGAGATGGTGGGCAGACCCTCCTTGGTGATGATGGCCTTCCTGCTTTTCACCCTTTCCACCTTGGCTTGCCGCCTGTTCTCACTCTGCTCATCAGAGGCTCCCAAAGCAGCAGGCTTCTCATTTGCAGCCCCATCACCCTTCTAATTACTTCTTCTCCATCTGTCACCCTGCTAGATCGGAGGCTCCGGGTGTGCAGGGCCCACCTCTCTTCTGCACTACTGAACACCTGGCACTCGGGCCTTGCAAGCAAGCCTGTGAGCAAAGAGGCCCTAAGCCTTGAGCCACCCTCTCTTCTCAACACGGACACACCAGTTCATAGTCAAGTTTATCCTCTTCAACCTCAGAGCTGGTGCCTGACTCCTCCTCAGGGACATACTGGACAGGTATAACATAGCAGCAGTCTTGGGTTGCTAGTGGGCATCTAGTGGGCCTGGATGTGGGGGTAGGAGCAGAGCCATCACTGTAGTTGTGGAGCCAGAGAAAGGGGCATCATATACCTGGCTTTAAAGTCAGAAGGTTCCACAGTGAGGTTCCCCAGAAAGGTAGGGTCCGTCTGAGGGGCAGCAATGGTATAGCTCAGATCAAGTCATCACCAGAGATTATTGAATCCTTTCTAGTGTCTTTCTGTTACTCTCTCAAAACCTTTAAGGGCAGAGGAAAAAAATTCCTTCTCATCATGGAGGAAGTTTCATCTTCTTAGACGAGAGAGAGAGAGAGAGAGAGAGAGAGAGAGAGAGAGAGAGAGAGAGAAAGAAAGAGAGGGAGAGAGAGAGAGGGAGGGAGGGAGAGGGAGAGAATGAATGAGAATGATTTCCAGGCTTTTACCAGTCAACAGAATTTGAACACCCCAAGAAATGTCCTAGATTCTCAGGATTTTTTCTTTCTCTGTCACCAACAATTTGTAGATTCACACAGCATGTCTAACTCATTCCTGATTGTGTATTTAAAGTTCAACTCATTAGGCAGAACTTCAAGGCAAGTACATTAGTGCTTCCCTAGTAGTGCCTATGGGGTAGATTCTAAGGAAACTGGATGGATGGTTTGAATAGAATAAATGGAAACCACAGACAGAAATTTTTGCTATATGAAACAAAATCATTTCTCTTAAAACTAGACCAAATGCTAAAAGCTGTCTTAAAATTAAAGTTCAGGGTTACCATAGTGCAGAGAATGCTGAGTAAATATTCACAAATTAGCTGTAGAGAAAGTTCCTGGGGGACCAATCAGAACATCATTTATTCTCCTCAATTTTTTCATACTAAGACTATATAAGAATATATTGGGGGAACCCAGAATGTACCTCACTTATAGTAATAGAAAACCAAACAGAAAAGGGACTATTTGGTTAGTAGACAGAAATTCCATTAAAAAAAAAAAAAAAGAATTGACAATTACTTAGAAGTCAGGAAGCCAATTTTCAGATCAATACTTGCCCAAGAAGGATAGCTTGATGTGGTGTCAGAGTCAGAAGCATTATCAAAGCTGCATTTACTTTGTGTTGGTCTTTAAGTAGTCCTGGTCAATTCAGAAACGGCTGAGCAAGAACAGCCATCAAGGAGCTACGACAGGGACTTACATCTTTACACTCCTGCCAGCAAACCTTACAATAAAGGACAAAGCTGCTTCTGCTCTCACGTTTGCCTGGTCTTCATCTGATTCCTAAGAGTCTCTCTACCCATGCCTCACCCCCACCCTTAGGATAAACACCGTAACTATTACCAGGAGCAACCACAGAATCAGGTCCCTAGTGTCCCAGGCAGACTCTTGGTGGCATTGCAAAACACAATCTGAATGTTATTAAGGCGGAAGTGGAAAACAAAAAGAGATTTCAAGTAAATTGCACGAAACGAAATTTTTGTCATCCCAGCTTTATTTAGTGTGTGGGAATTCGATGTCACCCACATGGGTACGTTGCAGAACAATTGCAGCCCTCATCAGCCAGGGGGACAGCAGTAGATTTAACTTTCAGGAAACATAGGCATGGCTTGGAGCACTGTTATGGTGGAGAGTAGAGGGTATACCTTGTCCACGTGATGGAACGGGAGAGAAGGAAATCAAATTTGTTTTTGCAATGTTCGGCCCCAAACCTTTCCCCATTTGTTTTAAATTACTAAGAAAAGTAAACATTTTGGCAAATCTTTCAGAGAGATTTATAGGTGGCCATAAATGCAATCTACTTGGTGACTGACTCAATTTTAATTCCTTTGGTTCTTCCTTGCAGAAAGGGCCACACTGTTACCACTTGCCTGGTCAAAGGTTACACTTCCTGCCCTCCATCAACCTTGCTGGACATGTGAGTGTTTTTAGATGCTAGTCAGGTCACCAGCCAAGGGGATCACTCAAGCTAAGTATCTGATCAAGGGGCTGCTGTAATGAATGTTGTTAGCAGGTATGCAATTAGCTGGCTCTGGCCTTCTCTGGCTTAGTGAAATGCACACTCACAGAAGGCCTAAGCTAGCAAAGGCAGGTGGAGGTAGAGGCGTGACTAGCCAGCCTGCTTTTGAATGGTTTTATTTAGGAGCTGAGAATAGGCCCAGCGGTAGAACACTTGCCTAGCAAGTATGAGGTCTTGGATTAATCCTAACATTGATTTTTTTTTTCTTTTAACTACCTATTCACTCTTTGTGTGTGTATACACTTAATTTTTCTCCCCCTCATCTTCCCTTCCCTTTTCCTCCCCTCCCTTCCCCTCCCCTCCCCTCCCCTCCCCTCCCCTTCCCTTCCCTTCCTTTTCTTATACGAAGGTTTTGTGTTCCCATCTCAGAGCATTTGGAAGCGTACTGTGCTGTGCTTAGATTACTTCTCCTCACAGGTCTGCTATGCAAACAGGGCTGTAGTCTATCGGGCCAGCATTAATGTCTCTGACAGTGTCATGTGCTTTCCTTCCTCTATGTCTCTACTATTAGAGAAGCCGTAATGAGCACTTCTGAGGAGCCAAGCACAACTTCTTTATTTGCTTAAGATCTCTAAGTATTTCCTTTTCACAGTCAGGGAAACCACAGACAAATAATTTGTCCAGCCAGGAAGTGGCAGAGCCAGCATGCATTTGAATCCAGATAACTTACTCTGTGTACTTGGATCAGAGCTAAACAGGACTTTGCCCTTCAAAGATGCCTGGGGTCTTGGAATCATCTCGCTGTGGTCTCTCTCAGAGCAGCCCTCACCTGCCCCTCAGAAATGAACGTGTGGGAGTTTGTCACCACAACTCAGTGCAGAGATCTTCCATCTTGGCTTACTGTCTCTCCAACTCAGGATGGCACTGATGTGGTACTCCACACCGGTGCTCACTCATTTGTCAGTCTGGCCAATCCAGTCGCATATTGCTCAACTATGGAGACTGGTTCAGGGCCATCGCATACTCAATCCAGTCCCACCAGAGTCAATCTAAACCCTTCTTGGTTTTGAAGCCAAGAGACAAAGTAACCTTGTGGTTATATTTGAGTCTGGAGTTGTTGCACCACTCTGGGCAATGAAGGGCTTCAATTCACAAAGGAAAACCAAAAAATCCCGCTCCCAGAGCCGGAGAGGACCTGAGTGTGGGCCATCCTTCAGAGTAGCAAGTGACTAAGAGAAAACGAAAGTACATGCTAGCCTGGTGTTTGGAGTACACTGGGGATACTGGAACTGACAAGGAATTAACTAGGGTTGGCCAAAGACGGGCCTTTGTGTCTCCTGAGTGATGACAAAAAACCTTAACCATTGGCTAGTAAATGTGGCAGAGACACGTCTTTTGGTAGGGCAAACTGAGGCATACTTTTATTGTGCTGAGCAAGAGAAAGGCACAGCTGGGCCTATGGAGTAAGGAGAGATGGAGTGGGCCGCAGCCAGATCCCCACTGCCTACAAGGAGCAGAACGCAGAACTGGCCTCACGTTACATGGCTCATACAGTCGAGGGGCATTTGGAGGAGAGTCTTACCAGGATGGCAGTAGGGGGAAATGTGTAAGAGATGAACCAAAGAACATAGAGAGAGCTGGCCCAGTTTCCCCAGGAGAGTGCTCAGCATTTGGACTAGCCAGACTGCATCTTATTCATCTTCCTTAGCACCCAGCACTCTGGGGATGTCGCTATGGATTGAAGGAAGGAATGAATGAGCAAACAGGGCTGGCTATACCAGGATGCCTCAGCAACAGGGCAAGATAATAGCTATTGATCAACGGCTGGAAGCTACAGAGAGTTCAAGACGATTCAGAATGGAGCAGGACCATTTTTCTTGACAAAAGTGAAGAAGTCATTAACTCGATGGGAGTTGTGGTTTCTTTTGTGGCGGAGCGGGTGGAAACAAAGCTGGTGTAGACGGGTCCCTTTGACTCAATTAGCCGGCCTCCTCGTGCTGGGTCTTCAGCTTTCCCACCAATCAATATTCATATTCTTAATGTGCCCTGGCTTCACCTCTCGGAGACAAGCCACATGGGGACCAGATTCCAGGTGCCTTGACCTCACTGCATCTGCTTCTTGTAATAGCTGTCTTGCATGCAATTCTCCAAAGTTCCTCACAGCTCCCCATGCAATGTCTGCATGGTCGGCAGGCTTGCCTTCTTGCTGAATGGGGCATGTATGTGTCTTTTGTCTGAACATTTCTCAACACACTTGAGCAAATCAGGCAAAAAGAAGTCACCTGTGCTCTCTGACAGGCTTCCTGATCTGTCACCGGAGGTCGAGTCTCTTCCCATGTATATCCTAAGCCAAGAGAAATCACCTTTAATCGTTCCCTGTTCTTCCTAGTGCAGGAAATTGTTCTGGAATGTAGAGTTCCTTCCCAAGCAACCAGAACCACCTCTGGCCTGTGATCCTTCCCCAGGCTGATAGCTCCATGTGCCAGGGCTCTGCTTTGCTCCAGTGATCTCAGGAAATGGAATTCCTTTCTCAGGCTGGAGCCTCCAAATTTACATCTTTCTTCTTGCATTCCTTTGTACACATTCTAAGTTAATTCCCTTAGGGTTCCTGTGCATTTAGCTCTATCTCTTGCATGTGCTGTTGTTCCCATTTCAATACCCAAGGCAAATTCCCTAAGCTCATTCCTGCATAGAGTCTTCTTTTTTTTCTCTCTCTCTTGTAGAACAAGAGAGGTGCATTGACTTTAAGTGAGTCTTAACACACACACACACACACACACACACATACACTCACACACATGCACACACTTCAGTACTTGATGGGCAATTTTTCTTATACTTTTTCTATTATAAATATGTCAGATATTTTTCTGAATTTTCTAAGGTATACCATTGCTTTCTATTTCCCTAGCTTGCTTGGGGGAGAGAATGCTCATCACATTTGAAAGGAAGGATGCTTCACTAGGGGGAGGAAGAGCAGTGAAACACCAGGTTTTCCATTTCCTTCCTCCCCTGGAGGAACAAGAGCCACTTGGCACAAGGACATGTTGAGATGCTGCCAAGAAACAACTCTCGCATAAACCAGCTCATTAAGTCCTTAATTCCTGTGGCATTTATCTGCCTGGCTTTGTTGTAAACTTTTTTTTTGAAAGTGGGAACTTTCTTTTCATTTCCCTCTCACACTCTAGGCTAACTTTGAGGTTGGGATCCCCATATACAGGAAGTGCTTCCATGTATGAGATTCCTGTGTTATCAGCTCTGTATTTGTTCACTGAAACTAATATCTCAAAGTTAAGGAGTGTTAGGAATAAGTTTATGGCTACCTGTGAAATATATTTGAATGTTTACTTTAATTATATAGGATAGTTTTGGTTTACAAATATCGGAAAATCTGATATAATGAAATATGTATAATAAGTAGGGTATTTCTGAAAGTTTATAATTTAACCCCCCACTGCTGCTGATTATAGTGGCACCCCTTTACTCTCAATTTGGGTGTGAAAATTCAAGTCTGTAGTCACCTGCACTGGTCATCGGGTGGTGGACAAACACACACAAAGCACAAGCTTCCTGACTTAAGACATCGCAGACTGTGACACCTACGATTCTGTAGGTTAGGAGTGTGACACGGGATAGTAAGGCTCTTCACTTTCCGGGAGCTTCCATTGCCCATAATGCTCCTTGTGTCCTGTAACCTTAAAAAAAGCAAAGAGAACAACGCCACCAGAGCAAACAGACAGCTTTATGGAGATAGCTCACACAGCAGAGCTCACCTGAACCACACACTTTAGCATTTTTGTGTGTTCTCAAGAGCTGTGCACACGTCACCGCAACCCATTTCCGAGCGTTTTCATCACCGAGGAAAGTCGATTTACTTGCCATTCTCAGTTTCTCTACTTGACCCTGACCTGACCCTTCTTAACCAGGCGATCGCTTTCTTCCTTATCTCCATGTTTGCTTAGATGTTTCTTCCTCTCATACAGTTGTCATTTTGTAGCATTTGCTTAGGCCTCCCAGCCCTTTGGTACCGACCATTTTACTCTCACACTGTAGAATCAGTTACTTTAGCCTGGCGTGGTGGCGCACGCCTTTAATCCCAGCACTCGGGAGGCAGAGGCAGGAGGATCACTGTGAGTTCAAGGCCAGCCTGGTCTACAGATCGAGTCCAGGACAGCCAAGGCTACACAGAGAAACCCTGTCTCGAAAAACCAAAAAAAAAAAAAAAAAAACCAAAAAAAAAAAAAAAACCAGTTACTTTAGATTGTACGTGAGTTTGTGCAGTTGGTCTCTGGTTTGTTTCCCTTAACACAGCAGTTTTCAGCCTTCCTAATGCTGTGACCCTTTAATACAGAGCCTCATGTTATGGTGGACCCAAACCATGGAATTACTTTGTTGCTATTTCATAACTATAATTGTGCTACTGCTATGAATCATAATGTAAATATCTGATATACAGGATATCTGATATGTGACCCCTGTGAAAGGGTCATTCAACACTCTTATAAGTGGCAGAATGGCTGAATAGTATTCTACTGTGTGTGTGTGTGTGTGTGTGTGTGTGTGTGTGTGTGTGTGTGTACTTTTTTCTTTGCTCGATTGTTGGCAAACACTAAATTGATTCAATATCTTGGCTGTTGTGAGTGGTGCTGCAGTGAACTCAGGAGTGCAAATGTCTCTGACATATGACTTCATTTCCTTTGGATATTATAAGCGGTGGAATTGCTGGATCATTTGGTAAACTGCCTTTTTAATTTTATCTTTTTTCTTTATTACATTTATTCAAGTGTATGTGTTGGGGATGTGAGTGCCGTGGTGCATGTGTGGAGGTCAGAGGACAGCTTGTAGCTCCAAGGGTCTTGAGGCTTACGCAGCTAGCCCCTTTTACCTGTTATGCCATCTCACTGGGCTTTGTTTGCTTTTTTTTTTTCTTTATATGTAAATTTGTACATCTATATTTTTTCTTTTTTATTATTAATTTATTCATATTACATCTTAATTGTTAATCCATCCCTTGTATCCTCCCATTCCTCCCTCCTTCCCACTTCCCCCTACTCCCCTCCCCTATGTCTGTGACTGAGGGGGACCTCCTCCCCCTGTATATGCTCATAGGGTATCAAGTCTCCTCTTGGTGACCTGTTATCCTTCCTCTGAGTGCCACCAGGCCTCCCCATCAAGGGGATGTGGTCAGAAATGGGGCCCCAGAGTTTGTATGAAAGTCAGACCTCACTCACCACTCAACGATGGAGAATGTCCTGTCCATCGGCTAGGTCTGGGTAGGGGTTCAAAGTTTACTGCCTATATTTTCCTTGGCTGGTGGTATCATAGTTTGAGCAGGAAGGACCCCAGGACCCAGATCCACCCATCATAATGTTCTTCTTGTAGGTTTCCAGGACCCTCTGAATTCTTCTATTTCCCCATTCTCCCATGCTTCTCTCACCTAAAGTCCCAATAGGATGTCCTCCCCTCTGTCCCACTTTCCTGGTAAGTAAAGTCTTTCATGGGACATACCCCTTGGGCTAGTGTTTTGATATAAGTGAGTATATACCATTTGTCTCTTTTTGCTTCTGGGTGAACTCACTCATTATGATAATTTCTAGTTCAATCCATTTGTCCACAAATTTTGGGAATTCCTTGTTTTTAATAGCTGAATAGTCATCCATAGTGTAAATGTACCACAGTTTCTTTATCCATTCTTCTACTGAGGGACACTTAGGCTGTTTCCATGTTCTGGCTATTATGAATAAGGCAGCTATGAACATGGTTGAGCATATGTCCCTGTTTGTTTGCTTTTTAATAGACTTTCTCCACTTTGTTTCTTAGAGCCATCTTAGCTCTCGGTAAAACTGAACAGAACCCACTGAGGTTCTTATCTGCCCCAGGCATGGTTCCCACATTGTCCGAGCCTTTTCTAGTTTCTAGAAAGTGCCTGACCTCTTGGACTCATGGTCTCCTCCTTCAGTGCCAGCAACTCCTCCTCACACTCTACTTCTCTGGGCCTCTCTTCCGACTTCCTCTGGCCCCTCAGAAGGTCCTCACAATTACAGTGGGCTTAACCATCCAGGATAAACCCCTGCTTTAAAACCAACAGTGAGTGGCAACCTTGATCACACCGACAGCCCTAATTCCCACTTCTACTATAGTCACCCAGGAGCCAGGCTTTGGCAGTGGATGCGTGTGTACGTGTTTGTGTGTGTGTGTGTGTGTGTGTGTGTGTGTGTGTGTGTTGGCAGGAGTGAGCGCAGTGTCCAGCCTGCCATATCGTTCCACCCAGAAAGGGTGTCATTACAAATTTGCCAAATAAATCTGAAAGCAATGTGGCTCTAGGACAGGAAGCTCAGAGCAGATCACGTTATCACAGACGCAGGTCTTTTGCTGCGCTGCTACCATTCTAAACTCTTGGGATAGAGAGTTCATAACATCAAACCCCAGAAGCCCAGCCTGTGGAACTCACATTCACATGGGAACCTGCTAGCAAACAGCAAAGGGCACATCAGTGAATGGCAGGATGTGTTAAAGGTGACAGGCATGGAAGAGGAAAGGCAGAGCAAGTGAAGGGGTGGGAAGTGAGTGGGAGGTTTTGGATGGCACAGGAAGTTTCAGGAGGACTCTGGGATGATAACTGGGGACTAAAGAGTTTATTAGAAGAGTCATTTACATCTTGGACAGATAGCTAGTGGGACAGTGGCATGGCTGGCTCTCTGAAGAGAAGTGGAGCCTGTGTGGCAGAGGATGGAGCCCCTTATACTTTTCGAGGATGGGAGAGGGTCACAGCAGGAGTCAGCAACCAGGGTTTCCCATTCCCAGGGAGGCAGGTGGGGTTCAAGATGTGGCATCACTTCCTGAGTGAGGCGCATTGGTGCCCAAGTCCTCTGGCTCACAGATAATGTCTCAGTTTCTATGAGCAGAGCCTCTGAGCAGAGGCTAGCTTCTAACGTTACATCCTTACAGTATCAATGGAGGGGAAACCAAAAGCTGAAGTTCATAGTCTTAAATAATGAGGTCACTGTAGGATGCACTGAGTAGATAGGGAATCAGGCCTGCAGAGGCAGAAAGGAAAGCAGGCTGGCTATTTCCCTAACATCTGCACCCAGGCTTAAAGCCGTTCAAAGTCTTCCCCATACCTCCTGTAGCCAGGTCCAGCCTGCCCCCTCCAGTGTCTTCCTCCTCCCAGTGAGTGGGCCACTTGGTCCACCTCCTGGGTCTTGGTAACCACTGTGTGCCACAGGAGGCTCTGTTCTCTGGTCCTGTCCTGGCTGGTTTCTTGGTTGCTCCTCTTGCCTCAAGCCTCACCTAAAATGCCGTTTCCGAGTGTGCTAACTTGGACAGCCTTAGATGGTCTATCATTCTATTCATTTTCTTCATCCCACTTTTTATCAGAAGTCTGCATTTTCATGCTTGTGTATTTGTTTCTTCAAGTTGCCTGTCCTCCCTTCTTCAGAACTTAAGTACGATGGGAGAATCTTACATGTGGAAATAAAGCTTATTTTTCTGTCCCTCCCTCCTTTCCTCATTTCCTTATATACTGTGTGGTACTGAGGAGTGAACCTGGAGCCTTGTAAATGATAGACAAGCACTCTACCACTGAGCTGCATCCCCAGCCCAAACTCTCCTTCCTTTACTTTTAAAGTTGACCACACAGGAAGGACCCGTCTACCTGCTAGAGCTGGGTCACGCTTTCCCGTGTGCACATTTGAAAGCCTGTTGGTTTGTAGCAACTTCAAGTGTACAGGGCACTCACCAACCTACCTGCTCTTCCTCTACATATTGACAAATGTAAAACAAGGTTCTGTAAAGTTACAGGAGAGACTGCAGGTGGGGAGATTTCATATGTACTAGTTTTCTCTCTCTTGTAGATCCTTGTTGCATGGCAGAGAGCTTGGGCAGTCTGTGGCAGCAGATGTTTCCTTGCAGTTGCTTCTTCTATGATGTGGCACAGACCTGGAAGCAGAGAGTTCCACATGGGACTAGGCTGGGGTATATAACCTCCAAGCCATCCCACCCCACAGGACCTACTTCCTCCAGCTAGGTCCCATATCCTAAAGATTCCACAACCTTCCCAAAATGGTGACACCAGCTGAGAACCAAGTATTCAAACACTGGGGCTATGGGGGACATTTTACCTTCAAACCATACCAGTGACCCTGTCATCTACCGCAAGTAGCTGCCATGACCATTTCTTTGTAAGCCACCTGCTCCAAAGCAGAGTAAATTAGAAGAAGATAACTGTTCATTGCTGTTTTAGAATCCACCCATCCACTTATCCATCCATGTATCCATCTATCCACCCATCTACCCATCCATCCATCCACCCATCTATCCACCCATCTACCCATCCATCCATCCACCCACCCACCCATCTATCCACCCATCTACTCATCCATCTATCCATCCATCCATCCATCATCCATCCATCCACCCATCTACGCATCCATCCATCCACCCATCCACTCATCCACCCATCCATCCACCCACCCACCATCATATAACCTATGTGAAAAATTCTCAACATGAATCTAAGGTTTTTTTGCCAAAAAAAAGTTTGGAACAACTGGGTGTCAACAAAGAACTTAGAAAGCTGATAATTGATTAGCCACAGGTGGGGCCACCTGCCTAGTTTCGGCTGTTTTCAGTACAGCTGTTCTTGGTAAGATGTTTGAGTCTTGTGAAATGAGATGAGAGAAACAGCGAAAAACAAAAGACCACAGATACTTCTCCAGATTTATTTTCTTCGGCTTTCTGTTAGAAGCCAAATCAAAATGTAGCTGGTGGGCAGAGACAGTCTATAAGGAGAGTCTATTTGCTTAAAAGTTGTCAACATTTTGTAAAACAAAATTTTTTTTTTTGCTACTTTTTTTTTCCTTTTGTCAAAATGCTTCCTGATGCACCTGGTCTTGTGAGGATGGTGGATGAATAAATGAAACAAAGATGCAGACCCCCTCTCTTTGGGGAGGCGACATGGTGTGAGAAAAAGCTGGGGGCCTGCCATTGTTTTATGATGATGTGTCTGGAACTGAAATAATTTAGAGCACTTAGGAGGTTCTCTGAAGATTGAATTAAAAAACAAACCTGCAAAACTGCCATCTGTAAGTTTAAATTAGACCAGAACGCCTAATTTTTCATCTCTCCATTAGCAGGATCAAAAGGGAGTAATGGTCCTGGGAAGGCTGTGTGTAAAATGAACACTCTCAGCCGTTGCTGGTGTGAACTGATACAGACGCTCTCAGCCATGGCCAGTGTGAACTGATACAACTTTCCTGGGAAGAAATTTGTAACAGCCTTTTGAGATTCCCACACCTTTTGTCCCAATGCTTCATCTTTGGCCGGCTTTCTTGCCAAGCATGGTTTGTATATTGAGGATTTTTACTGTGGAGCTTTTTCTAATAGTGAAAAACTGGCAGTGTCCAAATGTATATTAAATGGTTAAGTAAGCAACAGAAAATCCATGTAATATCTTCCCCTAGATTTACACTCTTCTTCTGATTTCCCCGTATGCACAAGAAATGCTTTCATTCAGTTAACTAGAGCAGGAAGTGCTAGCCTCAGCCACTTCTCTCTTACCTTTTACCAACAATCCTAGGCCAACATATCTTGAGTTCACGCGCAGGCAGCCCCTCTCTCACTCTTTGTGTTCTGGCCCATTTATATTCATTTACTACTTTTTGGATCAACTATGAACACCAGTGTTCGTCTAGGAAACTCATAGGTCTCCTGTAGGCTCCAACTGTGCCTTGAGAATTGTAGGTAATATTCTATTGTCTTTTAAACTTCTCTAGAATTTTTAATTATGTCCTTTTCGCAAGTCCCGCCTTACTGATTAGCTCTTTGTTTTCTTAGTCAAGTTTGTGAGAGAACCCATTCTGTTAGTTCAGTGAGTCTCGACTGCCCTAACGCTGCAGACCCTTAATACAGTTCCTTATGTTTGATGACCTCTTGCCACAACAGTATTTTTGTTGCTACTTCATGAGGGTAATTTCTCTACTGTTATGAAACATAGTATAAAAATATCTGTGCTCTGATGGCCTCAGGCAAACCCTGTGAAAGGGTTGCTTGACCCACAAAGGGATAGCGACCCTCAAGTTGAGAACTGCTATGTTCATCCCCTCAAAGAACCAGATTTTTATATTTATATTTTTTCTCATTTACTAATTTCATCTTTAAACGTTCCCCCCTCCCCGACAAAGTATAGTTCAGATCATGTCATTCCTTTCTCAGGAAGCCTTCAATGGCTCCCCATGGCCCTCTGAATTAAGTGCATACTCTTTAGAGAGGTACTCAGGGCTCTGAGGAGATGTGTACTGAATGGAGTCCTTTCTTCTTTGCCACAGAAAGAGAAGAAAACCATGCCTGTGCACCAGCCCATAATCTGTTTAGCTATGTTACACAACACCTTTTATGTTTAACATCGGGGCAGATCCCTGGCCTCTGACGAGCCTGTGAAATAGACCTTGCCTTCCTGAAAGTTGGGGATATAAATAATATTTATATATAAGGTCTGCAATATCACAGGATCAGTTTCATGAGCTGTAATTAAATAGGACCCTTGCCATAAATTCCTAAGTTCTTGATGCCACGCAACAGCTGGTGACCTTAGTTTTTAAGTGTTTCAGGGGATGAGGGAAGAAAAGTGAGGGTCATTAGTGAGGTCTAGCCGCTGAGACTTTTGTGAATATTTGGGTTTAGTGTACACCCCCACCCCCTAACTGAGAGACATCTGTTCCTTCTGTCTGTGCCTGTTGACACTGGCTTGAAGGCAGCCTAAAGGAATGGATCTTACTATTTGATTGGCAGGTCTTTCCCCCCCCTTCCCACAGAAATAGTCTCAAAAGCTGAATTATTAGATTTTCGTTATTGTTGTTTTACTTTCTGTGAAGGAGGGGGGGAAAAGCCACATTCAAAGGAATGTGTCTGCAGCCTTATGGGCTTGTGGATTTTCCTGAGAAGGCCACACCATGCAGCGCATGTCACATCCCATGCTGTGTTCCCAGGCCCCTTATGGGTTGGTAGGCATGGCAGGTAACCAGAGGTCTATGACACTGAGGAGATTTATTGACGTGAATATGACACTGAAGAGGGGTGAACTCGTGAGGTAGAATGCTTTGGTAGACTCAGATGTTGCACATGTAAGGGAAGGTGCCTAACTATTGGAGGCCGAGGAGAGAGATAACGAGTGTTCCTAACAAACTTTAGAAATTAAATGTTCCATTTAATGTTTTGGTGATCGCAAAATTAATAGAAATTCAACATAAAAATTTTAGGTAAAATTAAAATAAGATGTATCCAAATTCAAGAGAAAATAGCTCGGACATTTATTTATGTCCTTGTTCCTTTTTTCCTATTGGCCATGTGTGTCCCTAACAAAAGCATCCTGGTAAGTTCTTTAGAAGTGCTGAGACATCTTAAGAAGCAGATGTAAATGCTTCAGTATTTATTTCACCGTCTTGCTGTATCTGGGCAGATTTGTGGCTTGTTTCCAATAAAATGCGGGCTCAAATGTTTCTGTGGAACTAGAAAGATTAGGTCGGAAAATGAGGTTCAGATTCTCCCTTGTGCCTGTGCTGCGGCTCCGAGTTACCAGGCAAGTCCAGCGCCCCAAAACTGCCATATTGTGAGGAAGCGCACACTGTAACAACAGGCCAGTCATGGATGCCGCCGTAGTCAATAATAGCAGGCATCTACCTCCCAGGAGTCACCGTGGGCATCCAGCACAGGACAGCCTGTGGCCAACTGCAACCCCATTCCTCATCTTACATCTGTGGATGCCTGCAAGATCTCCTAGGAGAAGAAACGAGAGGAGCCTTTCTTGGGTTCTTGAACTGTAACTTTTCTGGAGAAAAACAAAATAAAACAAGTAGGATAATTTGTTATGCAACAATGTTACCAGAATGCATGTTTAAAACAGATTTAAAAATTGCTAGCAAATTATTACTTTATTTTTTTTTAGATAGATTCTTTAGTAAATAGCATAATAGTGAAGTCCTTGTGCATATCTATAGGTTATTTCTTTTAGTTAGTTTTTTTTCCATTTTATTTTATGTGCTTGGATGTTTTGTCTACATGTGTGTCTGGGCACCATGCTTACCTGAGGAGGTCAGAAGAGGACATCAGATACCGTGAGACTGGAGTTACAGATGGATTTCGGTGCTGGGAATCAAACCCAGGTCCTCGGGGAGAGCAGCCGGTGCTCTTAACTGCTGAGCCATCTCTCCAGCCTCCACAGTTTATTTCTTAAGACAACTTCCTCCAGCCTAAAAAGGCAGAAATGCTTTAGAATTATTTTTAGCGAATACCCTGTGCACCTACCTGTAACCACATGTGCGGAGGAAAGAGTGCACGGATTTCCACGTCAGAATGGTTGTAGGCTAAAGTTAAACTCAGCGCTCTGCACTTTGCACGGGCTTGAACAAATCGCTTAAACCATTTAAACCTCAGAGGATTACCAAGAGAGAAATACGAGGTCCCATGTTAAAGTGCCAAACAGAGTGGCTATTCACAGACTACTTGAGGACGGGATTATGGCCAGATTTCTTTCTACTACTCTTCCTGCCTACTGGATTCTGTTTACTTCCAGCACTTTCAGTGTTCCTGTCCTCTTGGGTCTTGCGGTATCTGATCAGTTCATGGAGAAGGGAAGTTATACTTACCAAGAGTCAAGGCGGCGTCTCCATTACCACGGCTGTGCGGCTTCCACGGCTGCGCGGCTTCCACGGCTGCGCGGCTTCCACGGCTGCGCGCCTGCCTTCCACGGCTGCGCGCCTGCCTTCCACGGCTGCATTTTAAGAGGTAGTTCCTGAAGGTAGAGGCATCTTGAAGATCAGGGAATAGATGTCCCTAACAGAAAAGACCCGCTTGTCATTGTTCCCTCTGAACTGTACGCCCTGGGCTGCTCCCGTCGGCCCGCCTTGTCAAAAGGAGAGAAGCAAGAAACCAAACTGCACTCAGTCCTTTGACACTGAGTTTTGAACGACCGTTGGGAGGCGTCCTGTGAGCTCTGAGGAGTGTAAAGGGTAAAAAAAAATCCATGGAGGTGGGCCAGGGGGAGGGTGCTGGGAGAATGTTAGCTCCGGCGGTGAGGAAGGCTCGTCCGCTAACGATGGCTGTAGGCTTGGCATGGGCGAGGACTGAGGGGAAGAGGTCCTGAGCCATTTTTACTTTTTTTTTTTTTTTTTTTTTAAGATTTCTTTATTTATTATGTATACAATATCCTGCCTGCAAGCCAGAAGAGGACACCAGATCTCATTATAGATGGTTGTGAGCCACCATGTGGTTGCTGAGAATTGAACTCAGGACCTTTGGAAGAGCAGTCGGTGCTCTTAACCTCTGAGCCATCTCTCCAGCCCCCATTTTTACTTCTTTATCTCTCATTTAACTCTTTATCACTCTGGAAAACTGGATGAAATAAAAACTAAGAAGAAACAGCCTTTTGCCTCTAACTTTGTTGAGGCTTCTGAGTGGACTGTAGGCGTTGGCTGGAGAGCGCATCACTCTCTCGTGATGTGAGGCATATCGTAAAGCTGCTGTGGTATGTGGCAGCTGCAGAACCTACTTTAAGGATAGGACTCCAAAGGGTGTTGTTTGTTTTTTGAGATACAAAGCATAATTTAGGGAATTAAATTATTTTCACTTTTAGATATTGTTTTTGGCCCCTCCTCCAGCCCTGCCTCACGAGACAGAGTTTCTCTGTGTTAGCCTTGGCTGTCCTGGACTTGCTTTGTAGACCAGGCTGGCCTCGAACTCACGGAGATCCTCCTGCCTCTGCCCTCCTAATGCTGAGATTACACGCGTGCACCTCCATGCCCTTCTTGGATGTTACTTTTTAATCTTTGTCTATATACCCACACTAAAATAGTCAGTTATGTAAGAAAAATATAGACTTCTGATTTAATAAAACTAAGTCGCTCTTCCTTATGGATCGAGTGGCAGGAAGATGTTGTAAAACAGGAGGTTTTTGCTAGCCAAGTGATCAGTTAATTGATGTTTATAGGTGCTGATACAGAGGTGGGCTCTGACTCCTGTTTGCTTATGTTTTTCTCGTAGAGGCTCTGGGCTGTGAATCTTTAGGGGTTTGCTTGGGATTCACGCTTTTGGTTCCTGCTGCAAAACTGTCCCACTTCCGGCCTCTTGGGGAGGAGGGACCAGTGTCTGTGGCTGTGTGCTGCGATCATCGACCATTGATCATCATCGGTGGGGAGCTTGGGAAAGGCTAGAGGTCACCCTACTGATTTAGTGTCGCTCTCTTTGGCTCCCGCTGGTGCTACAGACCCTTTGAGTTTGTACCACAGGTTCTGTTTGACTTCATCCTCAGCCTTTCTTTATGATCATCACTCCAGAGCTACCTCTCAGCCCAGTTCTCATCTGTGCCTGCTGGAGGGGCATGCGAGGATCTGCGTTTGATGTAAGCCCCGTAGGATCCCTGGTGTCCCAGGAAAGCCCTTCTTCCGGTATCACATCGTGCCACCCGTTGGGGCAGCTTCCAGTCTGGGTTGGGACAATTTCTTTCCAGAGTCAGTTGTGAGGTAGACCCAAAACCTTTGGCTCACCTAACTGACAAGCCTTCTTTCATCTTGCTGCATATGGGATCTTCCTGTCTTTGGATCTTTTAACAAGGGCGTTTTGTTATTAAAGCATTCTTCCTAAGCTCCAGCAAGCCTGGCTTTCAGGACCCTATGGACACTAAAGGAAACAAAAGTTGGTGCCAAGGTGCAAAGTTAACTTTGCTACTTTGTTCTGACAGTAATATCTACTACACTGCTCACCTGTGCAAACACTACCGAGGCAATCTAAGAAGTAAAAGGCTGTAAGTAGATACAGTTTAAAGCAGGAAATGCTAATATTTACAACAAATTTTCCTAGAAACATTTTGTATTTGATACTCAGAACACATGCCATTAATAATATGTCCTTTGGTCATGTATAAAATTTACCTTATTATAATATTTACCGTATTTCCATAAAATCATTTAAATTGTCTTTTTGGTGGCTATATTTCATAGGTTTAGTAAAACATTTCTTTGTCATTGGGCAATAAATTAATACCCAGTGGCTGGCTTAGCCAAGTACCACGTAACTCTGTTTCTTACAGCTCTGTCAAGGAAAGTCCAAAATGATATTGGTAGCACTTTCCTCAATAGGAGCTTTCCTCCTTGTCTCTTCCAGGATATTTGTTGGCAAATTTTGGCATTTCTTAGCTTTCTTTGATCCTCAGTCAAAGTGAGGATCTAACAGTGTGTTGGTTAGAATGAGAAAGCCCCCGCCATAGGCTCATGTGTTTGAATGCTTGGTCCCCAGTTGGTAGAACTGTTTGGGAAAGCTTTGGGGTTTCCCAGTATGCTCTCTGCTCCCCATTTGTGGATACTGAAGTGAGCTCCCAGTTGCTGCTCCAGTGCCAGGCCTACCAGCTGCCACGCTTACCAGCTGCCACGCTTTCTGCCATGCTAGCAGTGATGGACACCTCTCCCTATGGAACTGGCAGCCCCAAACAAACCTGCCTTTTTGCCTCAGTCATGATGCACAGCAATAGAAAAGGAACAGAGTTTTTTCCCCCGGGGTTTCTTCATATAACTTCCCTTGAACAGTGATGTAATTTTCAAATTCCTCTTTTACAGAAAGAAAGCAGTCTGCAAGCCTAGGACCGTCTTCCTCGAAGATTTCATCTTAACAGTTTCTGTAAAGACTCGATTTCTTTTTGTCTATTCCTCTCCTTCGGTTTCTTCTTTTCTCCTTTCTTCATCTTGGTGTGTGTGTGTGTGTGTGTGTGTGTGTGTGTGTGTGTGTGTGTGTATACGTGTACACCAGAGGCCAATATCTGGTGTCTTCCCTAATACAACTTATTTTTAAAGACAGGATCTCTCGCTGAACCTGGCCCTTGCTGATCAGGCTTGACTGGCTGGTCAGCAAGTCCCAGGGGATCTTCTTGTCACCTCCGTAGTGCTAGGGTTACAGATGCGCCACGCTTGGTCTTTCTGTCGGTGCCAGGGATTGAATGAAGGTCTTTATGCTTATGCAGCAGGCTCTTTACCAACCGAGCCATCTCTCCAGCCCCCTTGTTTAGAAAGACTCTATTTCTAAGTAAGATCACATCTGAGGTACTGGGGGTTAAGACTTACTCTGTCTCTGTAAACACGGCTTAATTCAGAGCCTTTCTGTTGTTTTTTTGTTTTTGTTTTTGTTTTGTTTTGTCATTGGAAATGATGGCAGTGGCGGTACTGTAGATGACCATGCTCTAGGCACCTCTGTGCACGCAGCCCTCTTCAATTTTGTTCTAACTAGTGTTAAACATAGAAAGCAATTAAAAGGGTGCTGAAAACTAACTTTCTCAGATTGGATGTTTAATTTTGCTTTTCGTGACTCACATACCTTTCAACCTATACAACACCCAGAAGTAAGATAGAAACGTCACTGAGCTTGGTCACCAGTTCACTCGCAGCAAAATGTTGTGGACACAGTCCAAACAAACAGTAATGCTTCATGAGCAAAATCATCACTTAAGCTGGAAAAATTTTAAGTAAAAGTCTGTCCTCTTTGAGAGCTTCTCTGAGAAATACATTGCTTTGCTGTGTGGGAAAGTTTTTCAAGATGTCTTTCCATGGAAGATAATTCATAGGCCACACCCCCTTTTTATTTCTTAAAGTATTAACTTCGCAAAAGGCATCCAGAGGAAAGAGAAAGTTCTGTTTTGGGAAGACTGATGAGAGAAATAACATCCATAGGATCTGAGACAGGGGAGTCCCTCGAATCCCAGCTCTTTACCCCGACTCCAACAAACTCATCGGGGACTCACTTACCGGCCTCTGACTTGAGGCCTGACCCTCACTGCACGCTTCTGTTCTGGATTTCCCAGCCATCTGGTTGTCTTTCTCACGGTTTAGCCCATTGCAAAGCTAGGATCCAGGTACCGCTGGTCCTCCTGGGGAGGCCTGCAGTTTCCTGGCAAAGCTTGTCATGAAGCGCTCCAGGAGATGCTGGCTTGTCCAAGCCTGCGCTCCCCAGCTCTGCTTTTCAGTTCCCCTGTGCTCCCGTTGGCAAAAACTTCTTCCTTCCCAGTAGTTTTGGTTTCGCAATTAACATTTTTGTCTTCTAACGTGCTAGGCATTGTGTCACAGTTCTTGTAGGTCTCCAGGTCTAACACTCCCCCAGAAGCAGGTCTAACACTCCCCCGGAAGCAGGTCTAATACTCCCCCGGAAGCAGGTCTAACACTCCCCCGGAAGCCACCTTGTACTTGACATTTACAACTGAGAAAACGACACAAAGGAAAATTAACAGCATTGTCTGAGGGCCCCCAAATAAATGAGTTGGCACAGCCACTATTTCAACATACATCTGCCCCTGCTTGAGCCTACTGATCTTTCTAGAACACTGTCGTCTTTCCCAGGACAATACGTGGGCTTGTCTGCAACAGGACCCCCTAAAGGAAACTTGAAAATATGGGGGGGACTGGTTCAGGGTTCGAGTCATGACTTGGCAATCAAGAAGTGTCTAGAGGAGGGTCTCTCCTCTGGGTTGACTTTTGACCTCAGAGGGTGTGGTGGTTTGAATGAGAACGGCTTCCGTAGGGTCATATGTTTGAATGCCTTGTGCCCTGTTAGTGGAACTGTTTGAGACCGATTAGGAGGCGTGGCCTTGGTGGAGGGGGTGTGGCCTTGTTGGGGGCGTGGCCTTGTTGAAGGACGTGTGTGTCACTATGGGTGGCCCCAAGCCAGGCCCAGTGTCTTTCTCTCTCTGCCTGCTGCCTGTGGGGCAACGTGTAATGCTTCCATCAGCTTCTCAGCACCACGCCTGCCTGCCTGCCGATCCCCCCACCCTCCCATACCCCCACCTCCCCCAACCCCCCCACCCCCCACCTCCATGATGATCATGAACTAACCTTGAAGCTGTAAGGAAACTGCCACTTACGTGCTTCCTTTTAGAAGGGCTGTCGTGGTGATGGTGACTCTTCACAGCAATAGAACAGTAACTAAGACAGGATCTTTGGCAAATCTAGACGTGTATTTGGTTGTTACACTGAGGGGACGTGACATTGGCATTGAGGGTAGAGATATGGCCACCTCACACATGGCTGTCATTATAGAGATGGGGAGACCGTGATAGAAGCTTTTTTTTTTTTTTTCATTATACTAGACTTGGAATGAAATGGATATTTATTTTTTATTTTAAAAAAACCATTTAATTATTTATGTGTGTTTAATGTGCCTGCTTGAGTGCATGTGTCCGTGCCACTGGGATTTGTTTAGAGGTCAGAGGACAACTTGCTGGAGTTTGTTCTCTTTCTGCTGTGTGAATTCCAGGAACTTACCTCAGGTCGTCAGGCCTGTCAGCGAGTGCCCTTACCTGCAGACCTCCAACCAGATATTTATTTTTTAAATGACAGCAAGACACAATGAAGGACTGCCTGCCTCCCCCTCACCCCCGCAAAAAAAAAAAAAAAAAAAAAAAAAAAAAAAAAAAAAAAAAAAAAAAAGATCTACCTGCTCTAAGATATCGCTAGTGCTGAGGTTGAGGGAGCTGGTCTGAAGGACTGGCTTCTCCCCGTGACTTTTCTATTTTATTTTATTATTAATTTATTTAGACTACATCTCAATTGTTATCCCCTCATGTGTATCCTCCTGTTCCTCCCTCCCTCCCTCTTTCACCATATTCCCCTCCCCTAGGCCTGTGACAGAAGGGGACCTCCTCCCCACAGTAAGGTCACAGCCTATCAAGTCTCATCCTGGTAGTCTGTTTATCCTTTCTCTGAGTGCCACCAGGCCTTCCCCTTCCACCAAGGGGAAGTGGTCAAATATGGGGCACCAGGGTTCATGTCAGAGTCAGTCCTCGCTCTCCATACAACTGTGGAGAATGTGTCGTCCATTGGCTAGATCTGAATAGGGGTTCTAGGTTTATTGCATGTATTGTCCTGGTGCAGTAGTTTGAGCAGAATCCCTGGGTCCAGATCTGCCCATCATAATGTTCTTCTTGTAGGTTTCTAGGACCCTCTGGATCCTTCTATTTTTCCATTCTCCCATACTTCTCTTACCTAGAGTCCCAATAGGAAATCCCTGCATCTATCCCAATCTCCTGGTAAGTGAAGACTTTCATGGGACATCCCTTTTGGGCTAGTGTTCAATTATAAATGAGTATATACCATGTGAGTCTTTCTGGGTCTGGGTTAACTCACCTGTCTTTTTTTTAAATTAATTTATTCAGGTTACAATTAAATTGTTATCCCATCAGTTGTATCCTCCCATTCATCCCTCCCTCCTGCTTTCACCCTATTCCCTTCCCCTTGGCCTAAGACTGAGGGGGACCTTCTGCCCCACTATATGGTCATAGGCTATCAAGTCTCATCTTGGTAGCCTGCTTATTTTTTCTTTGAGTGCCACCAGGCCTCCCCACCAAGGGGAGGTGATCAAATATGGAGCACCAGAGTTCATGTCAAAGTCAGTCCCCGCTCTCCACATAACTGTGGAAAATGTCCTGTCCACTGGTCACCTGTCTTTTCTAAAGAACCCTGAACTTGGGTTTGTAGTTCTGATTCTTGACGCTATGGTGTTTTCAACTGATTCATAAATTCTATGATGCAAGAGTTCACTAAAGAAGAAAAAGATTCAAGCCTAAAAACAGGAGGGTGATTTTGCTTTTTAACAAGTATTAGGAAGTATTAAAATATATTAGGATTGAAAATTAAAAATTCAATTCCTATCTAAGCAAGCCGATAAGACCTATTGTTGCTGTTTTGTTCCCCCACCCTCACCCCCCGCCCCACGTCATCCCTGGGCAGTTTTCCTCTCTTCCCAGCTACTTCTACTCTGCTCAGAGGGGCCATCAGTCCCACATTTTAGGACATCTTTGAGAACAGTCTCTGTCTATCACTTTGTTAACTCTCTGTACCACTGGAAGAGTCTTAAAAATCGTCTTAAAGCATGCTAAAGGCTTTTGAGTGTTTAAATGAGTCAGATTCTGTTAAAACTGACTATTACAATAAGTTACTTCAAGTATTTGATGCAAAATTTGACCCTGGATATGGGCCCTGGAAGACCATCAAAAGAGACTCATACAGCCCCTGCATGTATGAAGTCTTATGTCAGTTTTGACCTGTGCTTGCTGGCTTTCATGGTAAGAATAATGTATAGCATGAGGGTTATGACCAGAAATTTTGTAAAGGATTCTCGAAATCTGGGTGTGGTGGCACACATAGTTTAATCTCAGCATTTGGGAGGCAGAGTCAGGCAGATCTCTGTGAGTTCCAGGCTAGCCAGGACTACATAGTTAGAGCTTCCCCTCTGCCCCCCCCCTCTCTCACACACACACACACACACACATTACTTATGTTATTTCCATAATGATCACATAAAATTAAGGGCCAGCAATATTAATGCTAACTAAAAACCACCTGCTTACTTTTTGCTTAGAACAGATAATAAAAGACTGCTTTCCTCTAAGAACACAAAATAAGAAACATTAAGTCATAACTGCCTCTGCTCTATCAAGAAAAGAAAAAGTAATAGGATTTTGGTAAAATAAGAAAATTAGCTTTCGGTCTGACAGCAACTAGCCCAACTAAACCATATGCCTGCCAGTCATCAGAGAAGTCAGTTTACAGGGGAAAATGCTCTCCCAATAGTTTTTTTTTCTTTCTCTTAGGGAGGGGTCTGCTGTTTCATAAGAAATGGATGTGCAGAGCCCAGGTTTACAAAGGGCTGGATGACAACACTATTCTGGAGTGTTTAATTGCCATAATCCTTTTTTCTAATGGGGCTAAGGTCAAAGTTGTTGCCTGGCGTCCATTATTTACAGCATCCAGGGTTGAGCATCCCCGTCCTGAGCCAGCGGATATCTCTATCAAGACAGATCAGCTGTGGTGGGTTTGCTTGTTGCTAATCTGAGGCCCATGAAGAACAGCTCAGAGAGACCAGCAGTCCAGCAGGAAGATTCCTTTCTAACAAGGCAAGATCAAAAGGCATCTGTGCTGCGAGATAAAAGAAGGCTAAGTATGTCTGATGGTTGCAAAGTTCGGTGGCTTTGCAGTCAGAGATAACCAGCCACAGATCTCCACTATCCCGTGATTGTTACGCAAGCCTAGACAAAATTCCTGAAGCCATTTCTTTTCTTTTCTGTTTCAGTTTTCTTACCTGTGATGTGAGGTTTAGATGAAACGTAATATATACAAGGTCTAGCTTAAAATGCACGCTCAGTAAATATGAAGTGTTCTCTTTCCGTGGGTGCCTGTTCATGTCTCCCTACTGAAGAGGAAGAGAGAAGGCCTTGTATAGTATCATCCAGGATGTGTGGTGGGTGTCATATGAGATAGAGGCTAAGTGGGCGTTGAAAGGGTTAAGTATTCTTTAAAGGGTGTTCATCACTCGGACCCAGAAAGCCAGGGCAGGAGAATTTCATGTTGGCTTATTTAAAGGGTCCTGTTTTATTGGAGCCCTCTCCATCCGACATCAGGAAAGTGTATGAGCTGCCATGATGTAACACAGAAATATGGTGTAGTGTGCGTGCGTGCGTGCGTGCGTGCGTGCGTGTGTGCTCCAACTAATAATGCCCTTCCCTAGGCTTACCTGCATACAGCCTGGTTGTGGGATGAATAAATGAAGTGAGTGAGCACTGGAGCTGCGCTAAGATCTACACATTTTCCAAGAGGAAAAGTGCATTCTGGGAAGCAAACACCCACATCCAGTCTTCTCTCCTTCATTCAATCTATGAATTCAAACCTGTCATATTTTGTCATTTGCTCTGGGCAAGTGATTAAGTGGCCATTGTAAAGACAGGTTATTTTTCTTTGCACTCAGGCCCTTGACATTGAGTAGGCCAGAGCACATTTCACAAAGATTTCACCAGAATCTTCCCTCCAGGGAGGAGGCAGAACAGATCCAGCCCTGCCACTGGCTCATTATCCTGAGTCAGGGCCTATGGGTTGAAAGAGTCAGAGTTGAGACCTAGCTTTCTCAATTCAACCTAACACAGTAACTCAAATACCCAAACAAAGGTAGCCGCTTGCTTCCGGTGAATCATCATTCTGGGTGTGTTTGTCTGTGGCCAGGCAGAAACTAGCTGACCAGTGTATCTCATTAAAGGCTTGTAAGGCGCCTGCTAGGTGGTTAGCCAGGACACTACACAAGAGTTGGCTTTCATAAAAGCATTCGACTTCTGCCATGGGCCCAGCTATTATCTTAGATATATAGTAATAATGGTTTCCCTCTGGTCAACATTGCAGAAATAAGATTAGAAAAAGCCAACTGTGCTTATAAACCAGTTAACTCTGAACTAAGGCTTAAGCTTCTGGCTTCTTGCTTGTACAAAGCTCACCTGTGCAAAGGCCCTGTAATACGTTCAAAGCTTTAAAAACTGTGTATTGTTTTGCTTGAAAAAGACATTTACTCTCAAACCCACCTCAGGCTCTAGAAACCCCAAATCTGCATTTATTAAAGATGACAATTTTAGGGGAAGAGGGTGGTATGTGTGTCATCTGTCCCTTGCCCCTGTGCTCCCTCCTCCCGTGTAGCCCTGGCTGTGCAGGAACTTGTACTGTAGACCAGGCTGGCCTCGAACTCAGAGATTCACATGTCTCTGCCTCCCCAATGCCGAGTTAAAGGCGTGCGCCACCATCACCGGTTTAGTTATTCAAATTCTGATTTCCCACAGAAAGAACATCTAAGAATATTCCTTGTGTCAGACATGACTCCCTCCCTCCCCAGGTTTAGGTGTGCCACATCACCTTGGTGCAAGAGTGTGTTTCTCATCTTCTCTGTTAAGTGTGGCCATGTGACAGAAGTTGGACCAATAGGCTGTAAGCTGGAGTGAGACCATACACATTCTGTGTTGAATCTTCCTGCTTGTCCTCAGTTTCCCTCTTCCTCCTTCCTGCTGGCTGGCAAAGGGTGAGGACTCAAAGCCTCCCTGGGGTGGTGGCACTGCCCTGTGTCCCTGCACTCATTGAAGACTTACAGGTAGGAAGGGGAAGTCACTCACCCTTAGAGTCTCCCAGCTGTGATAATCTAGGCTGCATTAAGTTATTCCCTCTTCTTCCATATCAAAGAAAGTAGATGAAACAAATGAACTCAGGTAAGAGTTTGTCCCTGTCGTTACTCTAGACATAACAATGCCTAAAAGTGAGTTTGTCCAAGATTGTCAAAGCGCTAGAAATATCCTTGTCACATCTTCTCTCTAGCTCTGTTGACTTAGCACTGCAAAGAACTATGCACTCAGCCAGGAGATGAGGGTTGGACTGCTCATGGATACAGGGGCTCTGCTTTTCCTCCTTTGGTTCTCAGCCTTCTTGTCTTTTTTTTTTTTTTTTTTTTTTTTTTGCCCCTGGGTTTTGGGAAGTTCAAATGAGTTCACACAGAAGACACCAGACAAGTTTCAAGTTAATTGTTGTATAGTTTATAATTCTAATTTAAAATTTATTATTTAGATAAAATGGTCTAACTGGATACTAATGTGAACTTGATGATTTGGTTGGATAAGGGATGGTCTCACAATGCTTAGACCAACCCAGCAGAGTGTAAGTACACACTCCATGGTCATGCACTATTAGAAGGTAGTACCATGTTTGGTAGGTAATGGCTTTGTTTCTTGTGAAAATGTGCTATTAATAATAATGCACGCCAGGCATTTAAAGATGTAGGCATTGCATAAATGTGGAGTGTTGCCATTGTTGGGTCTACTCTGGGAAAAAAAAAAAAAAAAGGAAAGAAACCCTGTTGGTAGATAAAAGTCCCCCAGGGAATATTTGTAGGAGAGACTTTCGGAGCACAGTGGACATGAAGAAGATGCCATACGTGGTACCCCATTGACCCCATCTTTCATCTTCACCCCACATCCTGCCCATGTTTGCTTGTCTCAAAGTAGACCCTAGCTGGGTCCATCAGATCCCTATCCTGAGGGGTGAGGCATGGTGGCGCTGTGGCTGACGGGAAGGCCCAGTTCAGCCTGTCCTCTGCTGTCTGTTCCCTCCTCTGTCTTTCTCACAATCCACAGGCGGCACCAGACTCGAGCCTTGGCTGACAGCACAGGAAACCTCTTCTCAACTGCTTTCCTTACATGCTTCTGAGATTTTTACAAAGGAAAACACGTATAGGTGGTTATAATTTTTAAAATGGCAATGTGAAAGTAGGGAGACAACATATAAACATACATAAAGTCACACAATGAGATCACAGTTTTAGAAGCTGTATTCTGTTTCCTAAAATCATTGATTTGCTGATGCAAACTAAGGGAAAATGTGAAAACCAATTAAGAACGCTTTTCTTATTAAATTATAAAAACTGTCTTGGTCTAAACAGAACCGCACTGAAGTTGAGTTAGTGCAGTTCACAAACAGAAAACATACAAATAAACTACCCAAAGCACCGTGTTTCATGAGATCTTTAATTAAGACCACAGTTCTGGGCACCCTTGACCCAATAGTAGCGATATAGGGGTCTGCAGAACCTCTCACTGGAGCTGCTAAGAAAGGAGTCTGGCGAGCTGCAAGCCTCCCACGGGTGCTTTACTGCTAATGTACCAAATGTGCTAATTACAAGGCCGTTTTCTCTCTGAGGAAGTCCCAGGGCACAGACTCCTGAGAACAGTATCCTGCTGCTGCTTGTAAAACTGCTATCAAGTGGGTTTTGAAACATAAACATTACATGGAAAATATATGTGGGTATAGACTACTGTAAAGATGGAAATTATGCTTACTTTCGGTGGAAAAAAAAATGGAATGTGTCCTTTGCCCCGGTCACTCTTTATTTTAGTCACCTTGTCTTAAAGAAATCTCTCCGAGCCATAATAAAAACCCCATTGATCCTTTCTTTGGAGACATTCATAACCGGATCTTTGATGAAATGCCCCATAATGGTTCTAAATGAGATGTATTGAACTGTTTGTCAATTCATCGCAGGAACTGTGGCATTGCCAATATTAAACACGAGGCAAACAGTTCTGAAAAGCATTACAGGAGTGGTGTAATCCCTGCCTCTCATAGCTGCGGCTTTGTATTTGGAATCCTTAAATACAGCCTGAAAATATTCACTGTATTTAAATAATGGAAGTAAAAATGCCATTCCACGTGAAGTGCAGGTGACAACTTGAGCTTCCTGTGAAGGGTAGAGCTGCCTGTCAAAGCACCTGGGACAACACATCCATCCGTCCATCCATTCACTCATTCATTCGTTCCTGCATTTACTCAGCCACTGTTTATTAGATGCCTTTGAGGGTACCATCAGGTAAGTGTGCCTACAAATGCCCAAGTCAAGAACACCACACCGGAAATAAGTCTGTTTTCTCACATCTGTAGTGGGAGCCTGACCAGCGTTGTCATCTCTGAGTGACTTACGCTTTTCAGGGATTTGGGTGACCTTACTGACATCTTAGCAGAAAGAAAGAGCCTTACCAAAAGGAGCATTTAGGTTAGAATGTAGCTTTGTTTCTAAATAGCACACTGTGCCCTAGGAGCACTGCCCGAGGTCTCGACTGTACTTGTGGCCTTACCCCAAGTTGCTGGGAGGACTCCTGGGCCCATGTGAAATAAATCCGTGCTGCTGTGGACGCTGAAGGGCTTCACAGGTGACACCTCTTGATGAGAGGTTCCATGTGGACTGATGCCCACAGTAGGAGCCCTGATGGCACTTGCCTTTGTGGCTCCCAGTGTCTTTGGGCCACGTCTCGGTCCACACTTTTATCTTCTTGAAACGACTCTCAGGCTTGTGGGCCTCGCTGCTTGTTTTTAGTTCTTTCAAGTAAGGACATCCCAAACATATCCACTCAATTTGATAAAAATCTATCTAGCCATTTGGGTATGATGTGGTGACAGGGGGAAAAAAAAAAGACAGGAACTTAACGTTAGATTTATGGGGCCAAAATAAGGCATGGCAGAATGCTATAGAGAATTCCTGGAGGTTCAAAATGAGTTCAAGTGTGTGGCAACACGGCTCTTTCCCTTTTGATGTGCACTCAGGAATTCCGATGGCGTGAATTTCATAACCTCAGCCTGGCTCCCAGAGCCTCTTTTCGTACCCCTCCCTCACTCTGCACCAGAGGGGATCCGAGAGGGCGATAGGAAAGCCCCCAAACACCCACCCGGTTTGTCTTTTGCTCATCTGTCCCCATGGTGGGGGTCTGGTCACAAGAAAGCTACATTCCGAAGGACTGGCACTCTGCAATTAAGAGAAATATGGCGTCTGTGGCCACTTTTGACTTTTTCACCCACTTCCTGTAATTTCTGAGAAACCATTAGGTAACTTTTGTGTGTGTGTGTGTGTGTGTGTGTGTGTGTGTGTGTGTGTGTGTGT
>OU015750.1:48271997-48288775 GCA_907169655.1 Acomys percivali
CTCCTCCTCCTCCTCCTCCTCCTCCTCCTCCTCCTCCTCCTCCTCCTTCTTCTGATTTTGCTTTTTAATCCTTGCCACAGAGCCGCCTCCCATCAAAATGTTCATTTTCATTAGAGATGGGAGGAAGATTTCTTGGAGGGGAGTGTCCGCTTTGAAGGAAGAAGCAGAGGGTTAGAGAAATCAAAATGCCAATTACGTGTAAGGTCGGCTGGTGAGCAGGAGAGCTATAAAGGCCAAGGAGTTTACTGCAAAAAGGGTGCCCCCTGCTGGAGGCTCCTTGAACTGCGCCACCTCGAGCTAGGAGCCTCAGCTCTGCTCAGTGCTGTAACTGAAAGCAGCTGCCTTTCCCAGAGCCAACGCAGATTCTCTGCAGATGGTTTCTTATGACCCTTCCAAATGTTTGCTAAATATCATCTGTTAATCCCCCCCCCAAACATTCTGAATCTAGTTCTTTTATGTGTAATTCGACTCAAGGTCTTAAAATAGATGACAGCAAACATTTAAAAACAACAAAACACAAACAAACAAACAAACAAAAAACCCCCAAACATACCACACAGCTACTTTTGTTGTGAAATAGCAACACACTTCCCTACAGGGGGATTCCAATCTTAAAGGGTATTCTATTTTATGACAAGCAGAGATAGGGGGCATGCCTCTCATTCCTAGTCTTTACTTTTGATCATAGCATTTCAGTAGGAAGAAAAAGAACTCTCAACTTAAACATGTATTTTTTTGTGTGTGGCCTCAGTAACCAACTCCCTTTCTTATCCCCCAAGAAGTCCCCCCACCCCAGCCCCGTGCCCTCAAGCAGGACTTCGGTGCAATTGGATGGAGGCAAAACTGCTGTTGTCAGCGTCCCTTTGTGGGTGAAGGCTGACTGTCCTCCGTGGCTGGCTGGTACAGGCTCCATTTGATAAGGAATTCACACTCCTCCAAGGACTGTTTGCCGTGTAAAATGAGACTCATGGATGGGGAGGGGTGGGGGGATTCCTGCTGCAAAAAAGAAGAATTTCTTCCTGGTAAAACAGTTGTTATTTGGGGAAATGGTGTGGCCCCACCCATCAAATCACACACCAGGATTCCCCTTGGATGGAGGATCGGTTGCCATGGCAACCGAACTTCCAGCCGGTTGCCTCAAGACAGTGGAGGCTGGTTCCGGGAGGAAAACCTACCTCAGGAGATGGCGGGGGAAGCCCACCATGAGGCCTTAGGTCCTCACCACACCCACTGGTTCCTTGTCGCATTAGGGAAGCGGCAGCCGGGGGTGGGGGTGGGGGTGTGTGGAAGTGGGGGGAGGTGCAGCTGTGGCTTTGCTCCAGGATGCGGGGAGTAGGCAGCTGGGCTGGGAACCCTTTGTGTTAAGGGAGGTCTGCCGAAGAGAAGACAAGCAGCCTCTGATTATAGATGTTTCGTCAGGGCAGCTGCATGCCATCAGCTCCCGACTCAATGCCTCTCTGAGGTTCCTCCCTAAGGAACGGTCCAAATTAGGTGCACTGAACTTTATCGGGAAGGCTTGACTGCTGTCACAGTTCTTTCAAAGGCGATGGTAGCCTGAAACACCACTTTGTTAGGTAGGATAGGTAGCTGCTTTCCTCAGCCTAGCAGGGTCGGTGGCATCATCTGGGAAACTGAAATCCGTGGATGGGAGTCCCACCCCACACCCTACCACATAAGGAAACTGGGTAGGGCCAACTCATTGGTGTTCTTGCGAACTTTCTGGGTCTTTTTGATGCATACCAAAGTCTGAAAATCACAAGAGATGAGAAATCTGTGATTTAGTTAAACTGGGGCACGTGAGGGGAATAAAACGTAGCTGAAATGGGACTGCAACTACTTCGTTCACCTGAGACCAAAGGCAGGCTGTCGATGCTTAGGGCATGATGGTTTCCTCGTCTTCCGGGAGTTATCACATGATGTTAGCATCTTGTTGGATCTGCACAGATAGGAACACTGTTGGAATCATCAGTATCAGTTTATGGAGGAGGGCTACCGTTTGCTGAAGGTTTGTCTTCATAGGGATCCTCCATCTCCAAAAGCTTGCTGTAAAAATGCTGACTGCCTTCCTAGAGAGCTTTCCAATGTCTTATACAAGGCATCCAAGCCAGAAATGGGAAGGGAAAGTGGCTTTGGTTTCAGCAATCGCCCCCAGGAAGCAGTTGTGAGATGCGCAGGGATTTTGCACAGGACATTGTAGTGTGTGTGTGCCCATCTCCCATAAGAAGGCTGTGTGTTCTGCATTGCACACAGCTCTCTTGAAGTACAAGGGCTTGAGTAACACCTGCCACTGGGGGAAGTTAACTATCTACTGAACACATCTGGCACATCAGTGCTTTTTATGGACTCTAGCCCCACAGCACAGACAGTTTTTCAGTTCTTCCATTTAACAGTAAGAATTAAGACACCAATCTAACGAGAAGCAACTCACTCAAATTCCTAAAGCTAGGGAGTGGTCTCTCCGGGTCAGGACCCAGATGGCCTAATTGCAGAATCTAGGGGTAACTATGGTCTCCCTTACATCCTAGTATATGAGCCACCTCAGTCAGGTCTGCAAATGTCATTTAGCTTTGATGCTGGGACTCGAACCCAGGGGCTTGTGTATGTTAGGCAAACACTCTATCACTGAGCTGTTCTCACAGTCTGCCTCCTTCCTCTTGGTACCCTGTTAATATTGCTGTTGATAATTTGTGAATGTTTTTGTTGGTGTCCTATTTCATCTTCACAGTAATCCTTCACGGGAGGCAGTACTGTCAGGATGTCTCTGTTCCAGACGAGGAAACTGAGCCTTCAAACACACAAGCAGCTTGTCTGAAGTCCCATTCTTAGCAATACGGCTGAGCCAACATCCAGACTGGGGCTCACATTCATAGTTAATGCGCTTGATTCTGCCACCTTGCACGCGATAGCGAGTGCCCAACTCTGTGGCTGTCAGGCTGCTGGTGACAGCCTTTCTGTGTTTGTGTGTGTGTGTGTGTGTGTGTGTGTGTGTATGTGTGTGTGTGTGTGTGTGAACGCACTCATGTGGAGGTCAGAGAGCACTTGTGAGGTTCGGCTCTCTATGCTATATGTTGTGAAATGACAGTTTGGTAGGAGTCACAGGCCATATGACCATCTACTAAAGTTTATAACTCAGTGGCTTTTGGTATATTTACGAGGACTTGTGGATGTCAACTACAGCTTCCTGGCATCAATTCTTTCCATCCACTGTGAGTTCCAGGGATTGGACAAGCACTCTTCTTTACCTGCTGAGCCATCTAGCAGGACAGTGAATGGTCTTTTATGTTTTCACATCTATTTCCCCCTCAGGTGTTAGATTCTGAGTCAAAACCTCCCAAGTCTGTTGCTGGGGAGCTCCTGGGCAGAGT
This sequence comes from Acomys percivali, assembly GCA_907169655.1. Taxonomy (NCBI): domain Eukaryota; kingdom Metazoa; phylum Chordata; class Mammalia; order Rodentia; family Muridae; genus Acomys; species Acomys percivali. Next base: position 48,275,363 of record OU015750.1, read on the forward strand.
GCAGCCAGAAATTCCAGTCCTCAGTGAGGAGCAGAAGTAAAAAGGGTGGAACATTCTGAGGCCCCTGCCGGAGGATGCTCCAATGCAGCTGCACACTTTGCCTCCCCAGATAAGTATGAAGATTCCAGTTTCTCCGCAGCCTGACCAACATGTGTGGTGTCTGGTTTTTTTTATTGTAGCCATTCTCCTGGGTGTCAAGTGGTATCTCATTTGGTTTTGATTTGATGGCTAATCTGGAGAGTTTTGAGCACTGTGGTGACATAGTCTGGCTTGGGTTTCAAAGGATCTGTCTGGATAAGAATAGACTGGAGAGGAGAGGAGGGAGAGGTAGGGGGAACTGAGAGGAGAGCATTGCACGATGCAGGTGGGAAATAAGATGGTGACAGGAGAAACAGCTAGAAGGGATGAAACCCTGATATGGGGGACCTCCTGTCTCAGGAGTGTAAGGTCTTCAGGACCAGGAAGTCAAAGGTCCCATGGCCATCCCCTGGAAACAGAAACAACACACAGAACTCACTTAACTGCTAAGTCCGCCCTTACCAGCAATAATGACAATAGTAACCCTGGCAACCTCTAGTTTGTGGGGGAGAGGCCTATACCTGAATGAAGGGTTTGGTGGCACATGAACATGACCATGGGACTTCTGCCGGGGCTTGACCTTGAGACCTAGCTTCCTTGCCAACGTACATCATTTGACAGCTCTATGGATCAATTGTAACCAGAAAAGGAGGGCCCACTCCTAACTCTGCCAGGGTTGTTGTCAGGTAAGCACAGGGGATTCAGACGTCGTAGTGACTTTCCTCAGAGGCCGCTCAAAAGGGGCATCAGAAGGAGAGAAGAGCTCAAAATGTTTGGGACTCATATTTCTTTCCCTCAGCCTTTGAGAAAACATAAAAACAAAACAACAACAACAACAACAACAAAACCCAATCAAAAGAACCCCTTCATTAGATATTTTATATGAATATACAAGATTGTGTTATGTCTCAAATGAAATAATTGACCAGGAATGGGTATCAATGGATTTAGGGACAGTAATAATCAATGGCTTCAGTTTAATTGAGTTCAAAACTCTTAGACACTATCAAGCCTCTGTAAAGTATGGCTGATCAGTCAAATTGTGAGTGCAAGAAAGGTAAGGCGACTGCCTTCCATGCTGACAGGACTCTCCCTAACCGCGCATCCCTCATACTTTGAAGAAATCAAACACACGTGGTGTCTACGGAGCTCGCAAACTGGAAAACATCTCCAAAACAGATCATCTATTCCACAGCACATGTGCTTCTCTACCTTGGTCTCCTGGTTCTGATTTAAAATGAAAACACGCAAATTGGTGTCTGTACCATTTGATTTATTAGGCAGAATAGAAACGTTTGGAAGCGTGGATCATCGTACAGTTACAAAACTGACGACGGCAGCACGGGCGGGCGAGTAGTGGGTTCAGACTCTGCTTGCGGAGGAGTGGAGAGTGTCAGCCTTTTCCATTTGTCATGTAATTGTAGGATGTTGAGGTGTGAGCCCAGGGATCCTGTCACTCTGATGAGGTAACAAAGCTGCGTGAGGACCCCCGGAATGTCAAGGTCCTCCTGCTTCATGACTGCTTGGAACTGGAGGTGAAGTGGAGAAATGGGGGTCTGTAGGACCTTTTTTTTGTGGGAGTCTTTCCTTGGCTCCTGGTATTCCTGATAGCTTGGCTGATATTGCAGTCTGTTTGCCCAACCCAGTTCCTTTTCCTTTGGAGCACACAAAGAATCCACATTTCCTGTGACTGTTTTGGCCAACTGCATGCGGAATGGTGCTATGTTTATTCCGAAACCCGCAAGATGGGCTTACCATGACAAAACCCATTATTATTCACCATATTAATACATCACAGGAAAAAGAAAACATCTGATCCCTTTGAAAGATGACCCCAGTGCGTTTCCATATCCACTTAGCCCAGGGTCATGGCCACGTTATTTACACCAGTTCTGGTCTGTGGAGTTTTCCTAAAGTGCAGATCCCAGAGATAAAAGGACAGGAAACAGGTTTTCATCCCATCCCTCTGCTTTCTCCGCTGCGAAGAACCTTGATTCTAAAATCATCCCGGGCCTGTGGATGAAGCAGCTGAAATTCCTAAGGTCTTCAAGATTCCGGATTTTCATTCAATTGCCGCCCCTCCCCCACCCCCCAAAAAGATAAAGCCCCCACCAAAGCTGCTCCGTATCACCTTCTGGAATTTTCTCCTCAAGAAGGACTTGTACCTTATGCCTAGGGTCTCTGCAGAACCTGTGCTACCTTACAGTCTCAAGCCAAGCCACAAAAATAAACACGACACGGACTCCTTGAACTCCCTTTGTAAGTTTTTTACTACCAGGATATTTTAAAGGTTAAATAAAAGTACAGGCTTTATGCCTGCTAATAAATTATGCTTATTTGTTAAACTTCCAAAACTGTTTTGAGTTGGCTAAATTTTCAGTATGTTCAGGGGATGGGTCATTTGAGAGGAAACATTAAACTCTGAGCCCCATAAAGTACCATCTCCTGGTGCCTTTATTCCCTAACCACAAAGCGTCTCACAGAGAGCGACCTACAGTCAGCTGGGAGGCTAGGCGCTACTCACGCAGTCTCTCTCCCGGTCTCAGAAGTAAGCAAATAGAATTTCTTTGTGGTAATTATTTATTTTCCCAAGAGGCCAGAAAGGCTGCAATCTCAAGAACAATTTCGTCTGCTTCCTCTCCTCTGCATGATTTACTGTGCACACCTAGGAGACAGGAGACAGCTCTGAGCTCCCCTAGTCCAGGCTTCCAAAAGCTCTCTCTCTCTTCAAGGACCCAGGTGTTAAGCCAAACCCCTTGTTTATAAAATGTTAAGGTTATGACAAGGGGCCATAAAGCCTGGAAGTGCAGTTACTGCCGCTGACATGGCCACCCCTAACACATGCCATTGTGTCTTTTATTTCTCGTTCACAATGGCGTGGAGTTAAGGAGGGAGTGTAAAACTTCACTTTGAATTTCCTGGCTTTTGTTGGTTTGTTGAGCCATCCAAATGCTATTGAATTTCCCCCCTCACCGGGGGGTTGTTTTTTTCTGGTGCACAGTTGTGCATTGTATTTTTCCAAGAATTACAATGGTTTCCACACGTCATATTGGCATGAATGTAAACCATAGGTTGACCTTTGGCAGGGTAACTGGAAGCAGAGCAGTATGTGTAAGCTGTGTGAATTCATTTGAACCTGACAGTGATTTCCAGTGGAGAGGTCAGTGAGCAGCTAGCTGTTTCTTTTCCCCTTGGATTGGGCTGATAAACACCGGAAGAAAGGGAAATCTGCCCGAGTCTAGTACCTTCCACAGTTACGATCCAGTAGCTACCTCACCAGCTCACGCCTTAGGGATTTACTCCAGAAAAGAGTAGCAAAGCAGAGAAAGACATCTTGTTGGTTGACTTAATTTTTTTCACATATTACAATTAATTTAGTTTATTTTTTCATTGCAAAGCTATTCGTGTTCATGGTAAAAAAATTATAAAATAAAAATAAGCATCAAGGAAGACAAAATATTTTATCAGCCACTGTCGGCAGTTTAATGATATCATTGACTTGTCTTGGTAAGACTATTCTTTTTTATTATTATTATTAGAAAAAAGGGAATCATACTATGCATGCTCTCATGTAAACATGACCATAACTGCCCAGTGGTCATGTTTATAACATTTTATAGAAATTACAAAGGTAATACATGTGTATAATTAAAGAAGAAAATGTTATGAGATGCGATTTATGCAACACTTCTAGCTTCGCGGTTTTGCAAATATACATGTATAAATATATATGTAGTTTTATCATTTACAAAATATTTCTTGGCAGCTGAATTATAACTGACTCTCCATTGGACAGAGCTCGCTGCCTTCATGTCTCTTTTTATCACATTGAAGGCAGTACTGGCTTAGAGCCTGGTGTATGACAAATTCAAATTTAGCTCGTTCTATTTTTTTTTCTCCATTACAAATGTTCTACTCTTGCTAATATCGTGTCTTTTATATTATTCTATAGCACCAGAAACAAGATGCTGGCCATGAGCATAAGCCATAGAATGTGGTTCCTGGCTCCACCACTTTGGAACAGCAGTGGTTGGAGCTCGTGTGCAAAAGCCTGTTATGTACGTCTACCAACTCTGAGCTCAGTGATGTTACGTTTAAAATCAGCTGTAGTAGAAGCAGTCACACCTGCTTTGCCGTCATACCATTGCCACGGCCCTAGGAAGGCTATCCAAGCTTTCAGGGCTTAGATTTGTCCTGTGTAAAGTGGGGCCCTCTGAGCTGGGGAAGCTGCTGGCTACAGCTCTGTGTGTGTGTGTGTGGGGGGGTTTCACCTCATGTGAAAGTGTCCAGAAACTGATTCTCTGGAATCATGGTATGCACAGTGCTGCTCAGGAGGAGGCAGTGAGACTCTGGCGTTTCCTACCCCTAATGGTACGAGAGTTAGCCTGAATTTACACTGCGTGCCAATAGATACAAGCAATTAGCACATTCTGTTGCTGTTAGCTGCATGAATTAGTATAGGTACTCCAAATGCCCTCCAAACATGTATCAATTTACACTCTATGAGTTTCTTCACTCTTAAATATATTGGTCTTTCTCCTTGTCTAATTGCTGCAAAATACCTAATTATGGCATTTATATGCTTTTCATTGATTACGGGCGAAGCCAAGCATCTACATATTTGCCCCTCAGCCATTGGCTTTCTATAAATTATCTGTGTTTCTTATCTATTTTCACATTAATAGTTTTTCCTTTCTTCTCCTGTCAGCCCTAAAGAGCTTTCCATATACCTTTTGTTGGTGTGTGTGTGTGTTACATTGCCCTTGCTCTGTTTTTTTGCATTTATCATATTTTTTTGTTTTTGCTTCTCCAAGAAGACCCAAAACTATGTTATATTTTGGCTGGTGAGATGGCTTAGTGGGTAAAGGCTCTCATCAACAAGTCTGATGGCTAAACTTCCATCTCCACAAGCTGTACAGTTGAGGAGGACGGGTTCCGGAAAGTTGTCCACTCGTCTGCACACTCATATTGCTGTGTGCATGTGCACATGTACACACACAGTAAATACATACAATCAATATGTTAAATTTGCAAGCAGTAAACATTGTTGCTGGAGGCTGGAGAGATGACTCGGCGAGTAAGAGGGCTGGTTGTGGGAGCTTGAGGAAGTGAGTTGGGGTCCCGGTACCCACTTGACAAGCTGAGTGAGTACAGCCACATAGTCAGGGCTGGTGGGGGTGGGGCAGAGACTGGACAATGGCTGGGACTTGCCAGCTGAGTTTCAGGTTCAGTGAGAGACCCTGTCTCAAGGAAGTAAGGAAAGCAGGGGGATAGAGCAAGACCCCTGGCATCTTCCTACGGCTGAACATAAGTGCACATACACACGAGTGTGCACACACCATATATACACACTCTCCCACATGTATGAAAATTTATTGCTGTCTTGAAGATTGGTGACCTATTCAAAAAGTCCTCTAGAATATAAACATAACCTTAAAAACTTCAATACCTAGGGAAGAATATTTCACATTTTCCTACCAGCATCTGGGTTGTGCTATTTTATGTCTGCATATTATTTTATGCATTATTTAACCATCTATTCTTTTTATTTGTGCATCTTATGATTATGATGATTGTATGTGACAATTATAAATACAAAATCTGTAAATAGCTGTTTTGTTTTTATGCACAGCTCTGACTCAGCATCTTTGTAAGTCTGCTTTTGCACTCAAACTACTTACCTAGAATAGAGTCACGATGACTTCTGGGAAGGCTATACTGTTTTCAACTTTTCCCATTAGCATATAAAATGGATAATTCGACTGAAAAAATTATATATCTGTATCAACATATAGATATATAATTGGGAATTGAGGGTGCAATTTGCAGTGCTTGGTTTTGTTTTGTTTTTTCCTTTCAGGTAAGAAGACGTCTCAATGCCTCCAGTCTGATTTTTGTGACATCTTTACCACATAAATTATCCTGGCATGAGGAGGCGTGGGACACATTATCAGACACCGGGAAAGCACAGTTGGAAAGGCGGTCTGGGCGCCTGCGTGGTGTGCGGCTGAAATCAGGAACAGAGACGTGGCACAAAGGCGGAGGGGCCCTGTGCAAATGAAAGTGGGTGATGCTTCTGCGAGACAGCCGAGCCCACAAACCTTTGCAAATTCGAGTCAACAAAAAGCACGAATCCCGAGGACCTCAGGAACCTCAAGCTCCCAGGTGGATTGCGGGAGGTGCAAATGAGGTCTGAAGGCATCCAATATATTCCCGGACTGTTTGTCACACCGCAAAGTCACCAAAGGGTGTAGGAATGATTTCACACAACAGTTCACTTGGTAATTTAGGTTGGTGCAGGCAGTCGGGTCACATGACACTGCGGAGCCAATAGGAAATAGAGGTTCACTTTGCCACTGACAGTCAGCCAGCTGAGATGTCAGCAGCTAGTCTGACAGAGAAGTGGGACGTAATAACATTTGCATTGATGTTTTTAGCCGCAGTTGCTACATGGTTTCTTCTCTCTTCTTGCGAAGATGCAATATGTTGATCGGGCAATAAATTCTCCAGCCTTCGTTCTGTAAAGCTTTCTAACCCAAATTTGATGGTTTCACAGCAGTGCTGTGGTCTGCTGGTGACTCTAAAATGGAATTAATGTCTGTCTTACACATATGGCTTTTCAGGCATTGCGGTTTCTATTTCTTGAATACCAGAACCATTTAATCAAGACAAAAATTCAAGAAAAGGCCAGATTATGGTGCCTTGAATCTTAAGCAATACCCTGCGTACATTAGACAGTGATGAATATTTCTAGGCGCATCTCATGACTAAGCCTTGTCAGTTTAAGATAAAAAGATTCCGTTGCTGCACACGCAAGCTCTTGTATGCAGAACAGAGAGAGAATAATTTAGTAAGGCCCACTTCCATTGCATTAACGCATAGAATCTCCCAGGGAGAAAGTGGGAATAAAGGTTAAAATGAAAGGAGTGCAGGAGTCAGGCATGGTGGCTTACACTTGGAAATCCCAACACTTGTGTGTGTGTGTGTGTGTGTGTGTGTGTGTGTGTGTGTGTGTGTATGCGCGGCGGGGGGAGAGAGGGGAGTGTGAGGCATGAGGCAGGGGGATTGTTGTGAGTTTGGGGCCAGCCTGGGTTACATTGATCGTGAGTTCCAGGCCATCCTGAGTTCCAGTATTCTGGCCCCCCAACCTCTCTGTCTTCATATATATATATTGTATAATAAAAAAAAAGAATGCAAGTCACATTTTAATATTTTTAATTAACCCTTATAAAGATGTAACTCTTTCCTGGGCCTCAGTGGAATTTTAGGTAAAGCTAACAAAAACCAACCATCATGGCAATGGACAGCAAATGCAGGGTTGGGCACAGCATCAGGAGGGTGATGGAAGATGGCGGTGACGATCATTTGGACACTGGTTTGAGACACTGGTCCCCATGGGGGACAAGGTTTATTTGCCCTGCCTTATTCCTCAGTTGGGCACAGCAAATCTGAAGAGGGATGAAGCCAGATAGAAATACATGTTCCTAAAGGCGAAGCAGGACGCTTGCTGGCTTTACCCAGGGCTAGCCCAGCAAACTCCCCTCCTACCTAAAGCACATTGCACACTCTTGGGAACGTACATCTTCCTTTGTCTGTTTTCAAGTTCCAAGAAGAAAATTAACTCGAGTCTTATCGTAGAGGCCTGTAGGAGAGGCGATCTTCCGTTCCTGTGGGGGAAGACATGAGAAAGAAGATTGCCACTGGATATAGACGGTCCTGGGTAATTCTTAGTCCAGAGTGGGGAAGAGATTTGAGAAGCTGCGGCATTAAAGGATCTTCATGCCCAGATGAGCCGTGGAAGGTGTACAAAACGTCCCACAGTGTCTGAAGAGTTACAAGACCACAGGATCCATGTGAGTGTGACAGGGTGGCACGCTTGGCCATATTCCCAGAGCCTCACACAGTGCCTGGCGAACCAGGGACTCCACAGAACAGGTCCCATTTAATTTGCATCCTGACAAACACACTTAATGTCTGACTCTGCACTTGCGCTTAATATTCATTTTCATAAGAAGGCCTCCCAAATAGTATGAACTTCAAGCCTTGCAAAACTGGTCTCTGCCTTCTGCAGTCAGGTCATAAACATTTGTTGACCCAGCGAGTTAGAATGCCCTCAACAGAACCTAAATCCAAACCAAATAAACAACAGACCAAAAAGATCCAGTGGCAACCAGGAGAATCAAGTCATTCCCCGTCAGTCAGAGGCAGCATTCCTAGACTACACCTCAACAGCGCGAGACAATGATTTACCTGGATTAATTCAGCCGGCTGGAATGCTAGTTCTTGCTTTCTAACCCGACACTAGAAGGTGGAAGTGCCTAAGGCTCTCCTCCAGCATGCCGAAGGGTTATGGTAGAGGTTGTGAGCGTAGCTGCAGTCAGGAGAGTCAACACACCAGGAGCTTGGTGCTGGGCACTGTACTGTCACAGATTCATCTGGTTTTTGTTGTTGTTGTTGTTGGTGTTCCTCTTCTGTAGATGAGGAAAATGACACTCAGAAAGTCAAATCAAAGCAGCTGCGGACAGATGAAAGTTGAGAGTTGTACCTTGATCAGCTGATCCTGCATCCCACACCCGTTACCCACTACTCTATGTGATTCTGCAGGAGGAAAAGAAAGGGCATGTTGTGGAGAGTAAGAATACAAATTAAACAATAAAAAGAGAAAAATACAAAGGAGATATGTCAGAAACAAGAGAGAGAGAGAGAGAGAGAGAGAGAGAGAGAGAGAGAGAGAGAGAGAGAGAGAGAGAGAATTAATTGATGATAATATCAGTACAGGATTTGTTATCATTGCCCCCGCCTTTAAAAAAAAAAAGACCATGTAATTCAACATAGACTGGGAGGAAACAATGAATTTGAGATGGAGGAGCATCAAGAAACATCAAGAGTTTGAAGGAAGGATTTGAAGCAAAGCTGTAGCTGTTCAAAGAGTAAAACTTGCAGTTAGAGGGATCAGCGAGAGCTTAGACTGGAATAGTAATAAGAAACCAGTTCTCTGTGGGATTTTAGTTCTTAATTTTTAAAATTTTTATTTACTTTTATTCTCTGCAAAGATGTTTTGCCTGAGTGTCGTCTGTACAGCACATAAGTGCAGCTCTCACAGGGACCAGAAGGGAACGTCAGACACCCTGGCAGTAGAGCTACATGAAGTAGATGTACGTGCCGGGAATCGAACCCTGGTCCTCCAAAAGAGCAGTCAGTGCTCCTAACCACCCAACCATCTCTCCAGGGCTCCCCTCCCTATATTTTTGGGCACAGGTTCTTTAGACCAGGCTGGCCTTGAACTCCTTCTGTAGCTGAGAGTGACATTGAATTTGTGGTCCTCCTGTTTCCACCCACTTAGTGCTGGGACTACGGGCATGATTCACCAAGGAATGGACCCCAAGCCTTCCTGCACGCTATACACTCTACCAACTGAGCTGTATGCTCAGCCCTAGCATTTTAATTTCTCTGTAGCTCCCCGAGCTTTTGGTTATTCATTCCTTACAGTAGGAAGTCCTCACAGAAGTCAGTGTTTGAGCCTGCAGCGAAGGGAGGTTGGGGGGAGGGCAGGGGGATGCTGTAAGTACCACAGTACATTTAAAAGAAATATGTGATGTTGTCCTCATAGCAAGAGCTGGCAGGACAGTTACGGAGTCTGGATTCCAGCTGAGAACATCAAGAGACTGGGTCCTGTTGCTAGTAGTAGATAGTAAATCATGGGGGGGGAGGGTAGGGAAAAAATAAGGCAGAATATAGTTGGCTGCTAACTGTATTAAGTTATTGACCCTTTCTCAAAGGGTTCACACTTTACCATAGAGCTTTATGTGTCAACTCACAACAAGCTTGTGACAGAGGCATTGAAAGGAGACGCAGAAGGGTGAGCCGCACTGCCCGAGATCGTCCAGCAGGTTGGTGAGCGGGGAGAGCTGGGAGTCAAGCTGTATCCTGCCCCTCTGGCCGTTACTATTCATTCCAGGCTGTCGGTATTTTGAGACCCATCCTTTCCTGGGCGGCACCTATATGATCTGGTGCCTTGGAGCCCAAGGAACAAGTTTCCTAGCCCCCCAATTGACAATGGACACACCAGTTTGTCTTAATACCGACAGCATGAGATTAGAAGACGTGACCTTGGATTTAGACAAGTGTACAACTGGACTCTGGTATAGAGCTTGGCCAGTGATGAACTGGGGAAATAGGGGGCTGGAGATGGGGTAGCCTGGATTGTAGGGTCTGCTGATTGCTGATTCTCTTCCAATATAGACATATTAAGGTGCTCATAGTTTAGGGCCAGTTCAGGAAATTCCTTCATATTAAAAAAGAAAGTTGGCATGTTAGAACCTAGTCCAATGCTTGAACTGTCTCTATTCTTACTTTGATGCTAAAAAGTATCTGAAGAGAAAATTGTGGCTCTAACTTGAAAATCTTGACTCAAGTATTAAAGGTTAGGCCCCCCCCCCCCCCCCCCCCATTTGCACCTGTCCATTAGAACACAAACTCATATTAACTTTCTTAAAAGTGGCTTGAGTTGATCCGTCTGACATACACAAGCTGGCTTCGTTACTGACTGTTATTTCTCCTTTTAAGAACAGCATACTCCGAGTGGATCTGATAGTCAGATTCCAACAGCTGAAAAAAGCTACACTTTCAAACATGCTCCCTTTCCTGACACCTTGCTTCCCGAGTTTAACATAGCATTAATGACCAGCTGACTTCAAGTTACTGACATTCTGCTTGTCTTTGCCTCAGTGGCATCACTCTTGTGTGCGTGAGGCAAAAGATCTGTTTTACTCACACTGTTCTAAAAATCTGAAGTGCAAGGTATCCAGTTTTGTTTTTGGTTTGGTTTGGTTTTCTGAGACAGGGTTTCTCTGGGTAGCCTTGACTATCCTGGACTTGCTTTGTAGACCAGGCTGGCCTCAGACTCACAGCGATCCACCTACCTCTGCCTCCCTGAGTGCTGGGATTAAAGGCCACCACCGCCTGGCTAAGATAACCAGTTTCATTATCCCTGGAGTGTATAATGCCCTTTGGGTAGTAATGAGAGCTGCAGATGTGGGTGAAGGAGAGACCAAGCTTCTGCACTGCTGTGGCCCTTAAGGACAACAATCTGTTTTGTTTTGCGTTCCTATAAGTCAAGGACACAGCACAGCGTTAAACATTCCTCAGTGTTTATGCTGATATAAATTTGGGGTTACATACTTGGCAGCCATACAGGAGGAGCAGTGGTATTAGAACAACAGCTGTGTGGAATAGCCACCCTGATACCCACAAACCCTTAGCTGTGTGGGATAGCCACCCTGTTACCTACAAACCCTTAGCTATGTGGATAGCCATCCTGTTACTTACAAACTCTTAGCTATGTGGGATAGCCACCCTGTTACCCACAAACCCTTAACTCCTTTATTAGGCTCTGAATACTCCCATGTAAAACTGATAAGGTCAGTTTCCCTGACACAAGAGCCTTTTCCTACTCAGTGCACTGAATGTAGATTCTTTGTCTTTTTCTTTGTTCTAATTTTGGCATTAGGTTAGCAATTGTATTGATGGGTATCTTAGGAAACAGCCAGTGGAACAGTGCAGAGATGGGAGGGAGTTCTGTAGAAATAGGAGCCTGTAAAGTCTGACCGTATTTTAAGTCCTGGAGCAGCCTATTGCTGCAATGAACAAAAGAGTGAAACGCACATGTTTGCCAAGAGCGTTTACACATTTGTAAAGAGCGGGATTTCATCTGCTTTACTGAATTTCTTCCTTTTCTCCCACAGTGCTGGTATCCCCGTCATGTTCCTCAGCATCTTTGTGGTTTAGTTTTCTCAGGAATATGGAGGTGGTGATTGGACTCCCTCCATATGAGAGGTGTAAGAGACAAATATTCACACTTGTATTAAGCCGCTACAGGTGGCTTCCACCAGGCCCACCTGGAATTCTTATGGCACTTCAGCATTCTGACCCTCGTGGGGGGAAGATGTCTCATGGACAGGCATGGCAGGCAGGTTTTCAAAAATGTCTGGTGAGGACTTTCATTATTAGTACAGAGAAGAGGGTCAGAGGTCCCCTGGGATCCACTGCTGGGACTGTCCTCAATGCCTTGTCAGAATGGGATTCTGGCCACCTCTGCCCAGATGCCCTAGGTTTTAGGGGGAAGGCAAGGGTGAGGCTGTCAGAGAGAACACTACAGCTTTGTGTCCCTTGTCCCCAGGGTCTGAATGCACTTCTGACATTACCTGTCTGCACCTGCTTTCGTCCTGCCCACATTGACTTCAGCTACTGGCCTCCTTTGGAAAATATTGCTAATGTGGACTGACCATCGTATCTCTCTTGACAATGTGGGCGTTCTCTGATTACTTTTGATGTAAAGTACAATGAGAATTCAAGGCCTTATTATTATTCTGACTAACCAGAAGATGAGCCGGGCTTAAAGTCAGATTTGCTTCTGTGTTAATAATGCATTTGTCTTACTCTTCCTCGAAGCCCCCGTCTCCACTCCTGCTATCTCCAGTGTGAGTTTGCACTTGTCAAAATGAGTAATAAGCAGCATCAATTCCAACCCCACTTTTCCAGTGTATTCAGCCTTAATAGTTTCACTTCGCCTTGATTCTGTTGATTGCTATTAAATCCTGGATTGCTTTAAATTCTATGAGATAGTCTTCAAAGTATCTCTTATAAATTGTGTGCATTTATTACGATCTCTCTTAGAACAAAGGGTATTAGCTCCTGGAGAAACACCACCTTCACTTGCGAACTCCAGAAAGGTTATAGAAATTCATTTCTCTTCAGAAATTAATGGTTTAAAATTAAAGTAAATGCAGTATATGGCTGTGGAAGGGCTTTTTGATTTTGTTTTTGTTTTATTTTTTCCACACCTTCCTTTCATAATCCAAACCAAACATGCTTTAGTAAAAGAAAAAAATGTATTATGGCCAAGTGTCATTCTGAGGCAGGAGCCTGGGCTTTGTAGGTACTGGTCCTGGAAGCTCTCACCAGCTCAAAAACTGAAGTGCACACTTGGTGAGCTCAGGGTTTTAAAACCCAAGCCAGGCAGCAATGAAAGCCTGGGCAATGAAGTCTTGGAGCTCCGAAAACTGAGAGAGGATGAAGTGGGAGCCCGGTTTTGTCTGGGCAGACAAAATGGCTACTTTAGGAACAGCCAACCACTTGCTCCCACAGACTTTCTCGTACAGTGGGCAGAGCTGTACTAGAAAGATGTCAACATTGATTCTTGCCGACACGCCAGTGAATGGTGGAAGCTTGTAGCAGCCAGCAACATGTGGCTGATTGATTGGCAGCCAAGCAGGTGGGAGTGGAGGTGGTGTGTGTGTGTGTGTGTGTGTGTGTGTGTGTGTGTGTGTGTGTGTG
>OU015750.1:48292719-48336096 GCA_907169655.1 Acomys percivali
AGAGAGAGAGAGAGAGAGAGAGAGAGAGAGAGAGAGAGAGAGAGAGAGAGAGAGAGAGAGAGAGAAAGATGCCCTACAGGCATGGCTACAACCTGCTCTCATGGAGGCACTTCTCAATCAAGGTTCTCTCCTTTCCAGTGACTCCAGCTTGTGTCAAGTTGACATACATTAGACAGGACTGGGGTACATGAGCTAAGCATGTAAGCATGGAGGAGAGGAGGCCTCACTGGTGGGCATTTGATGTGCTCAAGGCTAGAGTGGGAAGCTTCATGGAATACAGAGGAGCATCCTAGGTGAAGGACCCGAGTACTGGTGGATCAGCAGGGAAAGTGGAGTGGCTGGAGCTGAGTGGCAACAGGAAGATGTTCACGCATGGCCTCGGTGAGATGCTTTGGTTTCCATGCTGAGGAGGAAGGTGGTGGGGTTTTGAATAGAGGAGTGACATGGCTTGAATTACAGTTGACATGCCTGCTGAGAACAGTGTGCTGGGAGGTGACTGTAGTGAGGTAAGGAGACATGGGGAGCATATTGGGGAGCTACCGCAGTGATCACGATGGCAATGCCTTAGCCTGGGTGGTAAGATGCAGGCAAAGGGAGCTTTTACCTAATTCAAGAGGAAACACTGTCTTTGTATCATATCATACCAGGTCTATCTGTGCCTTCTCAGCTTACTTAGGTGCCCCCAGGAGCTTTTCATTCTTCTGTGTGCCGGGAGCTACTTGCTACATCCTGCAAATTCAGCTCAGCTCCTCACTGCTCTTCTTCTTCCAATTCCTGGTGAGCTCTGCTCCCAGTTCCCTGAAATCGGCTCAATCTCTATGTTATGTAATAGTCCCGTTGCTGGCATGTCATTCTTCCCCAAAGTGAACAGTGAGCTTCATGAAGAAAGAATAGTTCTGTTCCCATTCATTCATGAGTGTGTGTGTGTGTGTGTGTGTGTGTGTGTGTGTGTGTATAATAGTCCTCACTAACTGCCTTTGACCTGAACTCTTACCTCTCCAGGAAGTAGGCCTGGGAAGGCTCCACCTGTGAGGAGACAATGCATGAACAAGGACAATTGAGATTTAACTGTAAGAAACAGATATTACTACTTAGGAAGATTTTAGAGTTACAGTAAGGTTCAAATAAAGCAACCGACCAACAAATAAAAAGAAAACAACTTTTAGAATAAGTAAGTGTGGGTGAATATTTAGTTGGCAATTATGGGAAAATGGTAGAATTGCTGCTTACACAGTGCCTTCTCTGACCCATCCCCTGCTCTGACTGAAATACGAGTTAAAGATGGACTGGCAATTTGTGGGGCCCAAGAGGCCCAATGGTATGTGCTTTTGAAATAAGCACCATCTCCTGGATGTCTGTGTCCCTTCAAAATTCATATGTAGAAATATGAACTTCTAAGGTAATAGTATTGGGGTAGGGGCTTTTGGGAGGTGATAAGATCATTAGGAAAAGCCCCCAGGGATAGGCTTAGTGCTCTGCTATAAAAGACCCAAGGGAGCTTGTTTGCCGCCTCTGACATGTGAGGCTATGGTAAGGGCATCACTTTGTGAAGGAAGCAAACCTCACCAAACCTTGACCACAGTGGCCTCATGATTGTGGACTTCCCAGCCTTCAGAGCTGTCAGCACCCGCCTCTCTCCTTCCCATCCCTTTCCTCCTCAATTAAAAAATGTATGTGCATGTGTGTATCTGTGTATATGCCACTTGCATGTGGATCCAGTAGAGTCCAGAAGAGAGAAGCAGATCTCTTGGAGCTGGGGTTACTGGCATTCATAAATTCCCAACATGGATGCCGGGAACCCCATGCAAGTCCTCTGGAAGAGCTCAAATGTTCTTAACAGCCAATCCATTTCTTCATTGGCTTGCCATGTTCTTCGTGACTCGGCATCTTGACCTGACCAGGACTTGCAAGGTGATGAGAGACCCATAGACACGTATAGAAAAGCTGGGTTCAGGCAGGCTGTGTATACTCTGATGGTTACTAGTTAGCAACTAGGAACCTCAGTGTGTTTATGTGCACCACAGGGAGAGGGGTCACTTAGTCTGGGTAGAAGGTCTCTGAAGGTGAGCTGTCTTGGGCTACAAACATCTAGGAGAAAGATGCAGTAGCTAGGTTTTGCACACAGTAGTCAATTGTTCCGAAACACTCTAGCGAACCTTGCACTTGGGAAGCCGGTCATGGGAGGCAGGTGGCAGGTGGATCTCTGTGAGTTCGAAGCCAGCCTTGTCTACAAAGGGAGAGAAGGACAGCCAAGGCTAACCAGAGAAACCCTGTCTTGAAAACCAAAAGCCAAAACCAAAAACCTTGCACTTGGGCCAGAGAAAAGCTTTGTTAATCCTGAGCCGGGACCACATGGGGGAGGTTTTAATAATTTCCTAATGGTCCCGAGGCATTGGTCTTTGACATGGTCATGCTCATATCAACACTACACTTTCCTCAAGGACTTTGTCTGCTTCTTCCACACTCACTCAAGGCATCCTTGGCTCCCCACAGCAGCCAGTGTGGACTAAAACAATGATCTTCTATAGAGGCAGAGACAGTAAGCATGCTGCAAGTGGTGTTTGAGAAGAACAGGAAAAGTAGGAAGGAGCTGGGAACCCTTGGCTGGGCCCCAGGTATCACCATATGCAAGAACTACAAAGCACCTCTTTGTCTTGTCAACCCCAACAACGTTTATCATTGACATGACATCTGGGTGCCATTTTAGTTTTCTCCCAACTGACTTTTATAAGTCTTTGCAAAGAATGTTTTGCCTGTGGCCATGAACCTTGACTC
Organism: Acomys percivali; assembly: GCA_907169655.1. Taxonomy (NCBI): domain Eukaryota; kingdom Metazoa; phylum Chordata; class Mammalia; order Rodentia; family Muridae; genus Acomys; species Acomys percivali. Next base: position 48,295,495 of record OU015750.1, read on the forward strand.
TAGCTCTTGCTGTTAGAACTAGCTTCGTGCTGGCCAGATTAGATAAGGGCCACATGTTCTACCTACTTATTCCCTAAGGGTCCCTCCAATATCACGGTGAGCAAGCTGCCTGTGGAGGGCCACTCACGAATACGCCTGTAAGCGTGGGAGGGTGAGGACTTGGGCAACACTGACCACTGACAGTAGAGTTGGTGGAAGAATGGCCCCACAGCTGTTCCTCAGGCAGGTCACGCTGGAGGACTTCCCATGCCCTGGGAGCCTGAGCTCTAGTCGGTTATAATATTGACTACTGGGCCTGACACCCTTCTCCCAGCTGTCCTTCCTTCCTTGTTTCACTAACGACAATAGTTCCTCTTCTTTTTTCTGGGTTTGCCTCCCAGCCAGAGGCAGCCCATTGTCTGAGGTGGCAACATAAAAGGGGGCAGGTAGCTGAGTTAGATGTCAGCTGGGCATTAGGCTCCATCTCAGAGAAAAATGGTAAGTTCACTATGTATAGGAAAGGAGGAAGTTCAGGAGAAGCTAAGGACCGGCTTAGCTGTTTCCATAGATGGGTCTGTTTTCATTAGATGCTGAGAGCATTGTCCTCTAACTTCAATGGGCCAAGCCATTCCTTTTCCCCAATGTTATGGACATAGATTCCCAAATAGATTTTTTTTTTCAGAAGCAAATGACCTTCAGCTGAGGATCTGTGTGTGTGTGTGTGTATGTGTGTGTGTGTGTGTGTGACTTTACTTGTTACTTACTATCTAATAACAGAAATGCACACTGTATAATGTATAATTGGTTTTGTCATCAAGAAACCTCTTCAAAAGGAATAATTTTTTTAGTATAAAATAATGTGAAGGCAGTCTTCATCATTTTACTATGAGCTTGTAGTGGTCAGCTTTGCATTACTGCAGCCAAACACCCAAGACAGGTAACTTACAGAGAGAAAAGGATAGTTAGCTCACAGTTTTGGAGGTTAACTGCCCAGGATTGGTTGGTTCCATTTATTCAGCATGTGATGGGGAGAGATGCATGTAAGAGCAAGCAGTCTTCTCATCTAGAGCCGGAGCAGGCAGAGAAAGGCACCAAGCATCACTCTTCTTGTAACGCTGCTCTCAGAAGAACAGCAGACATCAAAGAACTGCCAAAGGGCTCATGGGAAATACTCAGGTTCCCAATGACCTCAGAACGTATTGGGTATACTTCTCAAAGGTCCTACCACTTCCTTGAGGTTCAAGTTTTCAGTCACAGTGGATCCTTGGAGGCCACAAACTATGTTCAAACTATGTATAAGAGTGCAACACTGATGAGCAAACATCTGTTTTGGAATTGATACGTTATATGGTCATATCTTTCTTTCACTTATTCATTATTCAAATGAAAAGAATTCCATTGATGCCAATCTTATATGTCTAGAAGTAGTTTCTCATAGGAATTTTCCAAGGGATCAGACATCAGAGTCTACCTCAGTTTAGTAGGAGATAGGTTTGTATAGGCAAAAAAAGGAAAAAAAAAAAAAAGAAATAAACAAAGAAACAACAAAAGAAAAGGTAGATTCTTGTAGTTTCTTCTGTTACAAATGGCAGAGTAACAAAATCACCATGGCAGGAAAACATTCACTAACATTATCTATTTATAAAACTACCCCTTCACACACATAATTAAAATCTCTTTCCAGAGAACAGTAGGCTTGGCAGTTACTTTAACAAAACAGGATAAATCTGCCACAAAGTAAAGTAGCAAATCTTGCAGCAGATGTGGGATTTTGTGATGTTGATAGAAGAGATGTTGATGGTTGTTGGAACCACACACAAAGCTCTTGGCAGATGGGAGTGGTAGAAACAGGGAAAATAAGCAGTAACTAATAGAGAAAAATGATAGAATAGAAATTCATCAGAAAAGTTTGAAAATCAAATGCTTAAAGGGGCCCTTGAGAAAAAATGAAGTCCTAAACTATTCTGTCATTTTTATGGAAGAACGCGATAGCAAAATGTGGTATCTTACTACCATAAAGCTTGATGGGAAAGTTATGAGAAGAAATCTACTTCTTTCATTCCTGGTTATTAAAAGAAATTTATAGCTACAATTATAATTCCCATCTAAATACATGACAAAGTAAGGCCCCCTTTTAACGAGTTTTAGTCTGCTTTTCAAAAGGAAATTCCCATTCAGACCTTATGCTCCAGCTCCAGCGATGTCTTCTGATTCACGTCTCTGCTGTAAGTGGACTTTCTTCCCCGCTATAAATTATCATGCACTCAGGATCAGGGCCATTTTAGGTCATAGCAAGCATTTTCAAGAAGTTGATTGGTTTCGTATCCCTGTCCCACAGTTAAAACATCAAAGAAATTAGGTGATACTGTGGGTTGTCATGGGCATGGTGCTAGAGAAGAAAAGCTAAGAGCGCCTAGCCCCCTGCCTACTTCTTCACAGTTCACACCATGTGGTTCCCAAACCACAGATGCTCTCTTCAGTTAGGCGCCCAGCAATCCACCCTGGGGCCGGGTTGTACCTGGGAGGTTTTTAGCAAATGAGCAAAGGTGCCTCTGAAAACCTGAGAAAATGCATTCTTGATTTCCTGGGTCTCTTGATTAGAATGAAAGTGTAGATAATCAGAAAAAAAAAATGGAATGCTTAGAAGCCTTCCTTGTTTTATAATGTATGACCGAGTCACAAAATTATGTTGTGTTTTGTTTGTATTCTAAGGGTTTTAGGCCCAAACATTAAAAACAGCAGATAATTCAGAAAGCATTTATATTTAGCTTTGTAAAACTGCGAAGCACAAATCTGGGGTAGATTTATCTTTCCTAAATATATCATATTTAGAAAAATATTTAAAATTGGTTTGTCTTCCATGAGCACAGATCACTAATAGTGGGTGGCAAAGGAAGTCAGTTCTGAATTAAGAATTTGCCTTAGATAATCCATCCATTGAGCCAAGATTTTGCATATGGATGTTACGGAACAGCTTGTATTCTAAATTTCAAACACATTTGTTTTTCAGAAACTTTCTAGTGCTTAGGGAAGTCGTTTGAAGCTTTCCAAGATACAGAAATTTTAAGTCATTAAGATAACACTCAAAATGTAGAGAGAGATTTTTTTTTTGGCTATTAAAAAGACGGTATCAATTAAAAATGCAAATAGAAAAGAACTTATTGCATTACGTTGAATTGCCTCCCTTTCTCGTCTCGAAGCTACAGCTGTTTAACAGATGGCAGACACAAATACTGCGCAAATGAGTATCACAGCGCACACACATCTTCTTAATGGGGCTGCTGTTTATTAGGATGTCCACTGAACACTCCCAGCTGAGGATCAACCCAAGCGTCAGGACTCTGTCAAAACTACTGTGAGGAAGGGGATGGGGATGTTAGCTGTGTGTCTTACAGTGAAAGATCACACCTATCCCAGGATACCATGCAACCAATGTTCCAACGTCATGCAGCCTTCTCTAAGTTCCTATGTCTGCTTGGTTTTGTTCACTTCCTCAGGTCTCTGGGAAGCTGGTAGAAGCTGTCCTCTGGCACATTGGGAAGGGGAGCACTGTGGTTAAGTTTAACGTAGCTGTGGATGTAGTGAAGAGAGCTAGCTATCTCCGTGGGTGGTGGGGAGAGGGACACATAGGTAGGGTGGGCAAGAGAGGAAGCAGGGAGCCTGCAGGTTGTCTCTTGCTGTGCTTCCGGTGAGTGCTGATAGAGCTAAGCCAGGTGCCCGGGCTCCAGAGGAAGTGGAAGTAAGTCAATGGAAGTGGGTGATTCACTGAGGGAGATAACATGACCTGAATGACTAATTAGCGTGTGAGAGCGAGTGAGTGAGAGAGCCTAAGGATGTATGGCTTAAATATCTGGGTGGTAAGGTCACTGGCAGATAGGGAAAGCTGAAACAGGTGTGTTGATGAATATTAATAATTAATTCGTCATATATTTAGTTAATCCTTATTTATTCATTGATCAACAATTTCCTCCAAATAACCACACAATGAGACTATGATTCTTTCAAAATTAGGCCCAGAGGTGAACATAATAACCAATCTATTATCCCCATTATCAATTTACCTTCCTCCCTTCCAAGTCCCAGGTACTTGCCTTATGATCTTCTCTGGACTCCGTCCGTGCTCCCCATCTCCTGCATCTTCTCCTCCTGTCCCCCAACCTCTAGCCTCGGAATCTCAAAGTCTACCCCATTTTCTTCCGCCAAATCCCAAGCTTCAGAATTTTTTTTTTTTTTTTTATTAACCAATAACTTTAAATTAGGTGGGGCAAAGTCTGCACAGGAAGCACAGGTACGCAGGAGTCTAAGAATGTAGGCATAACACTGGTCGCTTACACTTCAAACCTCTCATTGGCCCCCCAAGGCCCCCTTGTTAGAAAACCAAGGTGCAATAGCTAGATTTTTGAGGGAGCATCTGGTGACTGAAGAGTCATATTAGAAGTGGGGGGGGGGGGGGGGGGTTTTCCAAGTGGGATTTCTATGCCCTGGGAGGTGCATGCGGAAGACTAGACACAAGACGTCAGGCTGCTGGGCCCCGTTGCTCAGCCAAGGGACTGATGGCGTCCAATGTTTTCTTTGTGTGTTTCTGAACACTCTCCCTCCTTTCAACTCCAACATACCTTCTTCTCCTTCTATTAACTTGACATTAAACACGTCCTCTCCAGCTGCTGCGCACACTCTTTTCGGTAGGAGAAGGTGAACATGACTGTACTTTGGATTCACCTAACATCTTGAACTACTTTTCAGAGGCAGGCGAAGCCAAACCCTAAATAGCTTTAGCTGAACACTTTCCCCTAATTTCTGGGCCTGTGTGTGTATAAAGGGAAAAGCATTCCACATGCTTCTCATTTTACATATCCCTAATTCCCCAAGAGGTTATTTTCTGAGACTTGGTTGAGGTTCCAGAAACCTCGCGGACCTCTTTCCCCCTCGTCCGCATCAGCTTTCTCCAGCTTAGAGTCACTTTGAACAAAGATCATAACTTAATCACCAAGGCCTCCTCCTAACAACGGACCTCAGGATTTACAGTCTAACAGTTCTCTAATCCCCAGTTTCTAAACCTCCTATAGGCCTTCTATTTAGTACACGCTCGCGTGCAAACACACACACACACACACACACACACACACACACACACACACACGCACGGACACACCATCTGCATGCAGTTTCTTCTGATTTCAATAGAGGACCCACCCAGATTTATTTAGCCTATATAGGTTCATGCAGAACTGAGTTAGGTCCTTGGGGTTATAGACTGCAGTTAATTTTGTGCAAGGTGTCTTTCACAATGTGGCCAGTTCATAGTGTCTGTTGTCTCTTAGGCACACAGGGATAGAGAAAGGTGAGCAGATTGGTGGACAGAGAAGAGGTCGTGAGACGGAAGGTGTCCCCTAAGGGCCAAAATAGAGTAAGGACAATTCTGACAACGTCAGGATTTCCAAACAATCTGAAGTGGACTAGGCAATGTAAAACAGAGAAACTGCGTGAGGAGCAGTCCGTGTCCCCTGAGCCACACATCTGTCCTTTGAGATTGCAGGTGACTGTTGCAAGAGGAAAGATTTGCTGGTGGAAGTCACTTCCCTCAAACCAGTTCACTCTCATACCAAAGGACAAAGCGGGTAGAGAAAAATTTCCCAGAGCTGGCATCCTTACAGGCCACTGAGGACTTGGGACACATACCGTAGAAAAGTCACAGGCACCAGTTTGCTTCTTAAAGATTATAGTCCAAAAGGCAAGAGGCCCACTAATGCCTCAAATGGCAACTACTGAAAATGCGCAAACACTTTGAGGTGGGGGGGAAGTGGAGGAAATTCCTGGGACAACTGAAAAAAGGGAGAAGCACTAAAAAGTAGGTGGAGTTCCCTTCCTACCCCAGAAGTTTCCTCCTACCGTGCTGCTAGGTCTGGTGTTTCTGGGTGAATGGGGTGACAGGAAATGGCTGTGATGTCATCTCAGCTGAGCCAGGAATTGAATGATGGGAACCTGAGTGTAGGACACACCTAACCAGGGGCTTGTGCTGTTGCCCAGTTATATATCTGCAGAATACACTCTTCTGGGTTCCTTCTAACTGACTCAAGTGTGGCTTGTTGATGTTATGGATTTTTTGCTGTTTGACAAAAGAGTTACCACCTCAGGCAGGGGACAGCTGATGACAGATCAGCCTGTGCCCACAGTCAGTCTCTGCTGAGCATGATCACTGGAAGACGGCTCTCAACGCAAACATGTGTATGGTTAGTAAAGTGAAAAGAAGGATTTGAATGTGGGACCCAGCTATTTAGTTTTCAGGACCACCATGGTTTGCAGCTTACCATCCCCAGACAGCCAAGCCTGAAGTGGGCAGTATGTCTGGGTCTTAATTTTGTAGACACAGTTTGGAGGCTTAAGAGTCAAACATGGTGCCAGTTTGCAGTCTGGAGTCCGGCACTGGTGAAAGTGAACTCCAGCACATGGCTTTTCTTACCCATCTCCAGAGCAGTGGGCACGGGCTGAGCACCACTGCGGACAGTCCCTGATCTTTCCCTATGGTAGACAGGTGTGAACCAAGAGCTTGTCACCTGTTCAAACCACAGCAAGGATGGGGAGGTCTTCTCAAGCCCCTGCGTCCAGCTTGCTGACTACCTCATGGCCTTGGCCTCTGATTTGGTGTCCAATATCCACAGAGGAAAACCCTGTGGCTTACAGCTAGCACAGCCATCTTCATGCATGGCAATTGCTTTCTCTCTTGCACCTCCAACAAAGCCAGTGCTCCCATCTGTGGAGAGCTATGGTGGTGCGGTGGAGAGGGGCTTGGCTTATATGTATTTTATTGTGTTTGGCTGTTGGTGATATTCAGATGAAAATTACTTCCAGATTACAATGAAACCTGCCCTCTGTTAGGGAAAATGATTAGATCACTGGCCATATTTAAATCCCCAAATCTGGGACTACATATCAAAACATGGAGGGAGCATGGGCTATGAAGGTCGAGATGAGGGTAATGCTGGAAACCTGATAGCTTACATGTAGCATTCTTGGCTTAAGGGAACTGCTGAACCTTGGAAAGATTTATACCCTGTTTATTACAATGCTGCAGCTTCACCAAGGACACAAAGCAGTCACTGGTGCTGTCTCAAAGAGCAGATTATTGCAACAATACTGGTGTGATATGTGCTCATAATATTTATAAAGGGTAAGCTCTGGAAAACCGGGCATGCCAACTGTCAGCGGTGATGTATCAATAAGGAAAAGGGAACGCAGCAAAATGGTTTAAATGAACTCTGTGGGAATGTATGCTCCCCAGATGCAATTGGCCATCTGGCCCGATGGGCTCACGAGCCCCTTTCCAGGATCCATTGTCGTGTGTGTTTCTGCATTCCCGAAACTCCATCTTCTGTTTCAGAAATTCTGAGTGTTGTGAGTAACCTAGTTTAATCCCAGGATCTTATTATGCAGTGCCCAGCAGAGTGCCTGATTAAGATGACTTAAGACTGATTTGATCTGTGCACAAGTGTGGGTGCAAGACTTGGTGGCCAGGCAGAGGGAGGGGCAAATGGTTCTCTCCCTCCCCACCTACCCCCCACCCCCGACCTCCCATGAAGAGCTTTTAATCAGGACTATCTTCCAGTGGTGGATAGATGGTTGTTTGGTTGATCCTGATGCTGGGATCTCCTCTTGGAAGATGTACATAGAGCCTTCAAGAATCACGTGCAAGCCTGACACGGTGGCCCATGCCTGTAATCCCAGCACTGAGGGAGGCAGGGATAGGTGAGTGCTGTGAGTTCGAGGCCAGCCTGGTCTACTAAGTGAGTCCAGGACAGCCAAGGCTACACAGAGAAACCCTGTCTTGAAAAGATACCCCCCTCCCGTGCCACCAAAATAAATAAACAAATAAATAAAAACCCAAACCAACCAAACAAACAAACAAAAGAGGAATCAGGTGCGATGGGAGTAACCAACAGTCCTCCAGGAAGACAGTTGCTGGAGAGTTGAAATCACAGCAGCAGCCATAGGATTAGGCAGAACAAGGAAGATGGCTGGACAGTCCAGGCAATAACCATGGGATCAATGTGCAGGACAGGGGAGTGCCCTTAAGTTAAATGGTGAGGTTGTAAGTAAAATTCCTCCCTGCTCCTATCACAGCAGACAGGAGAGAAGGGAAGGGAAGGAGAGAGGGAAGGGAAAAAAGGGGAGAGGTGGGGCAGATGCTTAGTGAAATGCTAGCTCATAATCTGTGAATTTAGACAAGGCTGAATTCATACATACATATGGATATATGTATATACAAATATATATACATGCACGCATATTATATTTATTTAATTAATATATAAATTATAATATATAGCAATATTAGTGGCTCAGCAGTGACATATAGCATAGCAACAGTGGTCCCCCGGTGCCGTGTAAATGGAACATATTTTCTTTGTTTCTGAGAAGAGTTCCAAACAACTTTGGAGGTAGTTAGCCAAACCTTTGGGAGAACTGAACTGAGTATGTTTAGAGCCTTCAAGGCTACATGCACCCAAGTGTAAATGGTTGTTTTCAGTATAACATAGCATGGAGTGTCTTGTTTATTCCACAAGAAAGGCTGGTTTTCTTCAATTACTGTTTTATCCTTTTTGCTCTTGAAAAGTCTTGAGTTATACCAATCCCTGGTTATTTGGAGGTGTGATTCCTGGGTGTCTTGAAGTCAGCCAATATCCCTCATCAAAATACTTTGTCCAACTTCAGAGCACCAGCACAGGAGAGGGAGGACTGGGAAGGGTGGTGCCTCTGGGCTAAGGCCAGCAAGATGAGGTAGTGGTGCCATGGGAACCAAGGAGCAGGAGGAGGCAGAGCGGTGGGTGAGCAGCGGGTCTGGAGCATCAGTGTTACAAGAACACACTGCAGAGCCTCGCTGTGAAAGGCTGGGCTCTGATGACAGCCTTCTTGGCTTGTGGCTGATCAGAATGCAATGACCGGATGAACCCCAGTCTCAGGAATGTCTTCTTCCACCACAGAATTCTTACAGAAACCCCCCACTCTTGCTGGAGGCCTCAGCAGGGAATGAGGTTTAGGTCTGTATGTTGAGAGCATTGCAACTTAAGATGTGTGTGGGAACATCCCTGTCCCCAGGAAAAGGAAGGGCCTGTTTCTCACGAAGCAGCCATTCCTGAAGGCTGACTGGCTTTATCCATGCTCCATCAATCTGCCACCTCTTATGAGAACTAAATCTAGTGCAAATATTTTATATTGCTATTCAATAGTTTGAAACAGTCATATTTTATCAGACCCACATTGTCATATTTCCAACAGAAAGGCTCAAGAACTGCCCACCAAATACGAGGTTAAGGGGAAAAAAAAAAAACCTTTTTGTTCCTCATTAGCTACAGACTTTAAATTTCCCGTTGGAACATTCTCAGCTTAGGAAAAAACCTTTAAGTAAAACAGCATTCACACTCAACTTTCCCACAACTGCTAAAATGTGAGGTGCATGCTGGGAAGTGTGCATGCTTCAGACTTCAGTAGATTCCTGTCCCTTGCTTGTCTCCACCTAAACTTACACAGAGGAAGAGGCCAAAGTCTGAACCACAGAGATAGAGTCTCTGGAAAAGTGTGCCCACCTTGTCAGGATGTGATACTGAAAAGGCAATGGCAGAGCCGCCTCTGAGGAGGAGGATGTTTCCTTCTCGGTAGGTCTAATCGCCTCCTGGTCTTCTTGCTTTGTTTCTGTGTAAGAGAGACTATCCTATCCTAACATTGACCCTAACCCTAACTAACCCTAACCCTAACTCTATTCTACCCTAATCTTGACTCTACACAACCCTAAACCTAATCCTAACCTTGACCCGACCCTAACCCTGATATCCTACCCTAACTTTAACCCTGACCCTGATATCTTATCCTAACCCTAAGCCTGATATCCTACCCTAAGACAATCCTAACCCTAACCTTCATATCCTACACTAACTCCAATCCTGCTTTGTTTCTGTACTAGTTTCTGAGAGGGTATCCTACCCTAACCCTAACCCTAACCCCTAACCCCTAACCCCTAACCCTAACACTAACCCCTAACCCTAACCCTAACCCTACACTAACCCTGATACCCTATCCTAACCATAACCCTAACTCTAACGCTAACACTAACAATGACACCCTTTCCTAACACTACCCTAACCCTAACCCAACCTTTTAACTCTAATCCAACTCTCTGATCCTAACCCTCTAACTCTAACCTTAACCCGAACCTTAGCCCTAACCCTCTGACCAAGCGGTTCTCAACCTTCCTAATGCTATGATACTTTAATACAATTTCTCATATTGTGGTGACTCCCAACCATAAAATTTTTTGTGCTATTACTTCATAACTGTGATTTTGCTACTGTTATAAACTGTAATGTAAATATCTGTGTTTTGGGATGATCTTAGGTGACCCCTGTGAAAAGGTCATTCAAAAGCCAAAGGGGTCACAACCCACAGGTTGAAAACCACTGCTCTAATCCAAACTCTAACCATCTAACCCTAACCCTAGCCCTAGCCCCCTAACTGCCTAACCCTAACTTTAACCCTAACCCCAACCCTAACCCTAACCCTAACCCTTTAGCCCTGATTCTAACCCTAACCCTCTAATTCTTACCCTTCGGTTGAGTCTTTCCTATGGAAATTCATTTAATAGCAAATCACCATCACTGAGATGCTGAGATCTGGAAATGGAGACTCACTTAAAGAAAACACTTTGTTACATTAAAGGCCCAAACCCAGGCTGCACCCCACACACTCCCCCATCTTCAGACTAAGCAGAGTAGGTGTGACAACTTGCCAGGGGCCTTCGTCTCAGGATCACATCCAGATTTCCCTTTGTGAGTGACATCAATAGTTACAGCCAGCTGGAGCCCCCTCTTTCCAGATTCAGGCCAGCTGCAGACAGACACGGGCCGCACAGGACTGAGGAGAATCGGGCAGAAGCAATGACAAGAGAACAGCATGGCCGTGACCTGGGAGCTTGCTCTGCGTTTTAACAGGAAAGGAGTTTTTCCTGTGTTCTGTCTTCCTTACCTGAGGCTGTAATGAGGGTGCCTTCCAGAGAGCAGGGCTCTCCCCAGACAAGACCTGAGGGAGAGGTATTGACCTTTCTTCCAGGCGGGAGGCATCCCTGGCAGTCTAGAGCAGACATTCTGTATTGGCATTATAACTGTGGGCTTTTCTCTTGTTACCACCAAGTCCCTCCTAACGATGACTGGAAGCCCCTCCTGGGGTGTGGAGCAAGGCCTTGGACATAGGAAGCTATTTGATTCTCTCTCTCTCTCTCTCTCTCTCTCTCTCTCTCTCTCTCTCTCTCTCTCTCTGCCTGATTTATCCTCACGCACCCATTTCCTTCAGGCAAGCTTTGGGATTTTATGCTGTTTCCATCCCCAACAACTCTGGGGACACATGAAAGATGGAAGTGGCCTCTGGTGCTGGGCCATATCAGGGCCTCTGCATCTGCTCTTCAGTCAGGGCCGGTATGTCGGTCTACGAAGAAGCACACAGCCTGGGCAGCATGAACAAATGGCAGGTGGAAGCATTAAAGTCACTTAGGCAACTGAAAACTGGGCCTTTCTCTACCCAACAGTTCCTCTTCCCCTGGCTCACTCTACCTGGCTCACTCACAGCCGGTGGCTGTGACTGACTGTGCAGTTGCTGGTCCTTTGGCCCACCAGACAGTCCTGCTCTCTCCCAAAGCTGCTTTGGTTTCCACTCAAGAATGTGGTGGCATCAGGTGACCTGGTGGCTTTTCCCCTGTCTCCTCAAATGATGCCCACGTTGCTGTTCTGGTCTCAAGGTCAGGAAAGGAGACCAGACACTTCCCCAGGAAAGAACAAGTCTGTACTCAGAGGATGACTGAGCTCAGAGATCACACACTCTCCAGATGTGAAAGCCTACACAAGAAGGATCCAAGAACAAATGACTATGAACAACAGCCACCAGCAAAATCTACCAGGCTGAAACTCCCTGGAAACTGACTGCCTGGAGATCAGAGAAACTCTTTAGCAGAGACTCCCAAGCCGAACCACAGCTTAGCACTGGGATGATTCAGAAAGCGACCTAGGCCAAATGCGAGTGTCAGTCTTTGGTGAAATTTGATACACCTCAAGTAACGAGAGGGTAAAGCAATAACAGATTCTTCAAATCAGTGGTCCTGCCTTGTGAAAATGACTCGACTTGTTTGGGGGCCAAACTTGAAAGGGTACAGCCCAGATGTTAATTTTAAGATCCTCTGGGCCCAACACAGCTGTGTGGCCTCCAAGCTGTCTTGGGATGGAGTCAGGCCACACCCACAGCTGCAGCCAAGCCGCGTGCAATTTGAAACTCCCCCAGGGCCAACTGCTGTGAAAAGAGCAGTTTATTACACAAAATAAAACAAAATGCCAGCTCATCTTTACAGTTTCACGGTCTGCCTCAGGGAACAGAAAAAGAGTTTTATTTTTCACCTCATGCGCACTATGCGCCAGCCATGCTGTCTTGGGGCCCGTTTGGGAGGAAAATCTGGAAAGTTCTCTGCTGTGCTGTGGGCTCACTGTCTGGTGGTGGATCTGACATTTAACTTGACCGGCTACAGCTGGTCTTTCTGGCAAGTGGGAGAGTGGCATTTAACATGCACCTCATGGGGATGGTGGGTTCTTGGGAGATGAGGCAGGACTAGGGCACAGTGCCTGAGGTACCGTGTTTGCCATCATCTCAAAGACTATAGGTTTGGACCAGGAGTTTGTCTTTCTATTAAATTTTAGAAGGCTGTTTAGAGCACACTTTAAGAGCACGCCTTTAAGAGCACACTTAAAAAAGAAAATCTATAAAATTGGAACTCTGAGGCAGATATTAAAGTTTTCTACTCCAATGGAAACCCCTGACAAGAGACAATAAAAGCCCATTGTTGGAGGCCTGGGAAGAGGGCTCAGTGGCTACAAGGTGCGCAGACGTGAGAGCTGAGGTCCAACCTGCAGCACCCGTGTGAAAAGTTAAGAGTGGAGGCAACATGTTGGCAAGTCAGAGACAGGAGCATCCCTGGGGGCTTGCTGGCTAGTCAATGTAGCTGAACCAACGGCCTCCAGGTTCAGGGAGAGATGCTGTCTCAAAAAGTAAGATAAAGAATATCTGAGGAAGAGACCCAGTGCTGACCTTTGGCCTCCATGTGTACCTAATGACACTATATATTACAGTACCCGTGGGCACGTACACAAACACACACACACACACACACATACACACACGCACCTTCTCAAATCACACATCAGAGCTACTAGCTGAAACCATGGTGTTTAGCCAATAGACCGACTGTTTTTTAGTGTAAACAGGGAAAGACCCCATAGTCTTTTTTTATTTTCTTTCCTCAGTGTCTCATGTGTTGTGGTGTACCCAGAGCCTAGGAAAGCTACATGCTTGATCTCTGCTCAGGCTGTGAGATTTTCTGTGATATGAATTGGGAAGAACTAAGATGTTTGGCCAGATGTTTTGTCTACACAATGCTGAGCATTAAGAGGCAAACATGGAAGTTTCCTCTCTCGCACGTAGATACTTGGTGTCATGTAGATTAAACACTCTAAAGGATAAATGAAGGCGTCCCCTTTTCTGTTCAGCTATTCACGATATGTGACATGCAGAAGCAGCTGTGGGCGGAAGAGTGAAGGTCAAAGCTCAGAACGAGGAAACAGAAGCAGGAGACGAAAGCAGAAAACCCAACAAGGAGAAGTCAGGTCGCCCCCATCCCTGGTAACACAACCATCCAGGTGCGCAAACGGAGGGAACCTGGCTGGAGAAAGCAATGCCACTTTCTAATGACAAACTTACCCTTCTCTCCTCCGCCCTAAGCTTGTAGATGGGGGGGGGGGGGGGGGGGGGGGGGGGGGGGGGGGGCAGGGGCATGAGGCAGAGGCGGGACACTTGAGGTTCCTTACTTCTGCTCTTAGGTCTCCGCCAGTCAAGGTTCACAACCCAACAGGCAGTCCTACTAAAGCCACAGTTCTGCTTGACTATGGTCATGTTTGCCTCCTTGGGTATAAGGATGCACGTGTGTGCGCCATTTGTTTCCTTATATTTGTTTGCTTTTTTTTTTCCATAAAGAGCTACTTGCTATAAATTCCACTCATGTGTTTCCCGCCTCTTCTAGTTGTGCCTGTCAAATTTCCACTGTCCCGAAATCTTACCCCCTCCCCATCTCCCCACACTGTTCTCCCAGTCTGTAATACAAATGCCTGCTTTTTATTTTCCCTAGTTTAATTAGCGCACGAATTCATTTTGATTGATGAATTGACGTGGCTTATTGGCATGAAGTCTTCCCCCGCCCCCCGTGTGCTGTGTTGAGTGTAAGAGGAAGAGCTTGTTTAGGTGACACCTGCTTTCATGTTGATGCTGTGATGCAGATGTGAGAGGCCAGCCCTTCAGCTGGGTTTCCCTGGTGTCCACCGGAGACTGCATCACTGCTGGTGGAGTGGGGGCAGATTGGTGGTGAACGGAGGCTCAGCAGGGGTACATGGAAAGTGATGGCTGAGAAACAATGTAGCTTCGGACTCCATTTTTATGTTTTATTGGACTGATTTCGAAACAGTCCTTGTTCACACAATGGGCCCAGGAGGGAAGGCGACCTTGACTCTCTGCCATCCGTAAGTGAGGCATTGTGAATGAGCTCAGCGAACTGAAAATTTCCAATGCCTCTTGCCAAAGACTTAAGCTGAAATTAGCACGCAGTTGGTAACAATTTGATTTCTGGTTTCACTTTAATCGGTGAGGATTAATGGTTAAAATTTTTATTTCTAATCTCACGTTAGCCTGACTAACAAAAGCTGTCACTTTCCCGAAAACTGCTAAATGAAGAAGGATTTATAAGCTCCTTGAGAGAATAAAAGTTAAAGTGCTGAGGCCTACTTTTCAGACCATAAAAAATTTCAAATTCCCACAACGGTCTCAAGCCTGGCTTGCAGAGTCTGCTGCCACTGGATTCAGCAGCAGTCGGGCCTGGGGAAAGGGGGGAACGTCAGTGCTTCCTGGGTGGCACCACATGGAAGCTCAGTGCTATTCCCAGAGGGATGAAGGTTGAAGGGAAGAGGAGGCAGGGCTCCAGGCAGATTTTCAACAGTTTTCTTTGCCTGATTCTTCCCTTGTCAACCCTTTCACAGCCCTCCCCGGGGTCTTCTGTCCAATACAGACTACAAAATGGCTAAAGTCCTTCTCTGTTCAGCAAAGGATTTGTTGAATGATTTTTTTTTCCCTAACCACTTCTCTATGCCTTTTCTTGCAGATCTGACCTTATCTTCTCAGCCTGGTTCCCATTCAAACTGGGGTTTGTCTCTAACCTGGACCCACTCATTTCTTCACTCTCTGTTGAGTGGTTTGACGGCTGGACCCGTGCTCTCATGAGTCCTGTTGTAACCAGCATGGCACCTTTAGGCCACAGATCAAGGCCCAGGTTGGTACCTTACTGGTAATGGGGAGAGAGACCTGAAATATCGCTCACAGTGACCTGGACCAGGCGGCCCCTCAACTCTGTGACCCTACAGATCTGATGGAAGAGACAGCTGGCCTCATTGGCCTTTGCTTCTAGCTGGAACAACACAATGTCTGAGTCTGTTCTCCGGACTTTAAATCTCTTGTGGTAAATATAAGTCCCCAGCTGCTGGACTGACTCAGTTGGTAGAATGAACACTTCACTTGACAATGATCTGGCTCCGGGAGGCAGATCTCTGTGAGTTCGAGGTTTGAGGCCATCCAGGTCTACAGAGTCTGGGACAGCTAAGGCTACACAGAGAAATCCCTGTCTCAAAAAGTCAAAACCAATACCAAAACAACAACAACAACAACAACACAACAAACAACGATCTGTTCCCAAAGGATGGATTCTGTAGTTCTTAGGTACAAGAACTCCCAGACCACTTTTTTTTTTTTTAACAATCATATTAATTTTAATTCCTCACTGGTCAAAACAAGTCCACAGCTATTTTGGAGCTTTTCCTATCAATGAATTCTCCGAATACAGTGCTGCCAGGAAAATTCGGAGCACTATGGTTCCGACTTTTATCTTTACAGTGGCGACTTATATCGTACAGCAAGCCTGCCGTGGAGGGAGGTGCTTCTCAGAGCAGAGTTCAGTGATAGCTGCATAGCTGTCCTCCCAGCATCCTTTTCATCATCCTACAGTTACCAGGGGCACTCTTCCCACTGTTGCTTCTATGGTTCTTACCCACATTCAGCCCTTGGACTGCCACCGAGAATTCCTCATGGTCCCACTTCCTGCTTTATGCCTTTCCTGTGTGCCAGGCTGCGTGTGACCGTATGCAGCGAGAACTATGCTATAGTGGCTTCATATCAAGGAAGCCATCCCATCATGTGCCCATAAGCTCCAGCATGAGCAGCACAGAGCTGATGCCAATGCCCCTTCCGTCACATGGGCTCCCTCTCTCTGTGCCCAGATTGGCCTTTCCCTGATGACATCATCTTTTCATGGAATGTCTTTTGTTTAGGCGAGGGGCAGGGCTGGGAGGGATGTGCTCCACTCTGAGGGTGAGTCCTGTGTAGGGAAAGAAGAGTGACCTCTGACTGCAAAGGCTGTTAATCCTTAGTCCACTGGATCATCTTGGGAATGTATTATATAGAAACCACTGGCTCCAGGGGGCCCGTTCCCAGAGATTCTGGGATGTGGTCTGGGTATCAGCATATTTTACAGCTCTTTGGTTAAGATTCTCATGTACAGCCAGTGTGGAAACTACCTTATTAGACTTTCCTAAACCATAGTTACAGAATCGCCTATCCCTTAAATCAGTGTTTCTAAGTGCGATCTTGGTGGCAGACATAAACCCTGCAGACACAAGAGGATTCACTTATTTTCAGGAAGCCTTAGCTAATGCTCTGCGCTGGGGATGCTCTTGGGTACCAGCCTGTATCCTCCTATGAGATACTCTGAAAACACACACACACACACACACACACACACACACACACACACACACAAACCCACAAAACCCAAAAAACTTCAGGTCTGTCTTAGGAAGTGTAATTCCTCTGAACATTTGGTTTGTTTTTGTCTTGTTGACATGTTGAGTCTTATAAATGACTGCGTTTCCTTTTTCATTCTGGCTAGGAGGCAGTTAAGGGGGAAATCTGATGTCATATGGTCTACACTCCTCTGTTCATATCATTCTTGGAATTAACACTTTATATCCAAATACTTTAGGCTCTCTTTGTTTTTAGGAATGTTATCTTGTTAGGTTTCTGCAAGCCGTCTATGACCCCTGGTAGACGGAAGGAGGGAATTAAAACAAATCTCAAAATGGAATAAAAATCCATAAAATAATCTATTCTCTCACCATTGCCAAAACAAAAGCCCTCCAGTCCTGTTTGCAATTTTGCTGCAGTTTGAGTTTGTAAAGTTTGACTCTTGATTCAAGTTTTGCCTTTAGAATGGGTTTTAATCCGCTCCCTCCACCTCCCACCTTTGTGTAAAAATGTTCTACTGGGAACCAGGGTGATAGTGTTCTGAGTGGTGGATAGTTTATTTCTGGGTCTGAGTCCTTCAGTGTGGTTGTGCTTTGTTTTGTTTTGACAATCCAGAGAAATTAAGATTTAGGATATTTCATCTTCAGCTAACACTAGCGGACTTACTGCGGGCCTCTCAGTTGCTTTTCTGTTGGTGTGACAGCACACCATGACCAAGGTGACTGGTAGGAGGCAGCGCTCATTTGGGCTTACAGTTCCATAGGGGTAGGAGTCCTTCACGGTGGACAGGCACAGCAGCAGGAGCAGGAAGCTGTCAGCTCACATCTTCAACCAAAGGCATGAAACAGAGTCAATAGAAGTGGGTGGGGCATTTAATCTCAAAGCTTGCCTCCAGTGATGTGCTTCCTTCATCTGTTCCACCTCAGACTCCCCAAACACCACCACCAACTGGGGGACAAATAGCCAACTCTGTGTGTGTAATATATATATACACACACATTATAAAACACTTATAGTTTCCATTTGTTTGCACACATACATACACAAGGACTATATAGCACACATAGATGTTCCATCACGTGGCTCTTGAAGCTTGAACTCAGGTTCTGAGGCTTGGCAGCATGAGCTTTTATGACTTAGGCCTTTTCACTGCTCATCAGACCCAGTATGTTTGCTGTGCTGGGATCCAGCTTGTGCCGTGGGAGTGCCAGGTTGGTGCTCTCCCGCCAGACCGCCATCCCCAAGGAGCCGATCTTAGCTAAGATTTGAAAAGCAGTGGGCCCAGCAGTTCTCTGTGAGACTCAGAACCAGAAGGAAGCACCCATTTGATCTCCCTTTGTTCCACAAAGGCTGCACTTAAGCTTTGATTCCCACTGCTGCCCAGCATCAGTTGCCTGTCTACCAGACACGCTCTAGATAGCTCTAGCCCATTTGTAAGTCACTTATTTTGTACATTATGGCTTGATGTCTGGCAAAGTGTTTCTAAGTTGCCTATTATCATAAAGTTAAGGACTCTGACAGGGGTATTAGGAATCATCACGATACAATATTTATGAGGCAAACTACCAGGTACTTTCTTTCTAGTGGAGGAAAAGAACTAGCAAGCACTTTCAAAATAAGTTTGCTCTTAAGTCAGCCATTGCTAATCCACATGGACTCAGAAGGAAGCCAGCTGTCTGATGTTGGTTTCTCAGTACTTTCTGGGTTCCTCTGAGCAATAATTGCAACCATTCTGTATTCTTGAGTGTAAGGAGTACGGTTAGAGTGACATGGGTGTCTTAAGCTATGACTGAGGACGCAGAGTACCAACTTATTATTTAGTGTTCTGAACGTAAAAGAATAATTGATGACAGATGCCCTGTTCTCCCAGCTTGATTTGGACACTGACATTAATGTGGCCAGTGGGTGGGGAGGTGGCAGGCTTGAGACCTTCCCTTGGGTCTCTTCTTTCTGACAATTATGACAAGTAAGGAGGGACAAATCTAGACAGAAGGATCATGGGATTCATCACTTTCCCACTTCTCACTTACTGCCACTTCCCTGTGTCCTTCGGTAAGGCTGGTGCGGGAGATTTGGTTCCTGTGTTTCCTCCTGGCCATCTTTTCTTGTTGCTTTTTGCTTTAAAATCTCAAAAGGCTCTGCAGAGTAGGGGCTCACTCTGACCTTCAATAGATGAGACGATGCTGTGAAAACTACAGAAACGTCCAAACTACAGCACTGACCTGACCCTGGCTTTTATGTGTATTCGACTTCTAGCCCTCAGGACATGGACTGTCCTACAGAGTTCTGCACAGTCCTGCTGGCCACTGTGGGCAGCCGCAGTAACACTCACCACTGTCACTGCCCACTGTCTCAGACAGTCGCCCTCAACCCTCCTAATGCTGTGACCCTTTAATCCAGTTCCTCATGTCGTGATAACCTCCAACCTCCAGTGGTCTTAGGCAATCCCTGTGAACAGGTCAGTCAACCCCAAAGGGGTCATGACCCATAGCTTGAGAACTGCTGGCCTAAGAGGTCTGCCACAAGAGAAAGGGTAATTGCTATCCTGAAATCACTGTGCGTGCATGTGTGTATGTGTGTGTGTTTGTGTGTGTGTGTGTGTGTGTGAGAGAGAGAGAGAGAGAGAGAGAGAGAGAGAGAGAGAGAGAGAGAGAGAGACAGACAGACAGACAGACAGACAGACAGACAGAGACTGATGAAAGACAATCAGAAGGTGGGAAGGAGACCCTTATAATCAGAGATCCTGCCCAGCCCCAGATAAACAATGTGGTAATCAGGAGTAATTTGGTTGCATAATCTCTGTGAGATTTTTCTTCGTCTTCTTATTAAATGACTTATTTATTTATTTGTTTGTTTGGTGTGGAGGTGGGACACATGTGTGACACAGTGAGCCTATGTAGAACAAAGGTCCATTTGTGGGAGCTGACTCCCCCCCCCTTCCCCTTCCACCATGTGAATCCTGACAGCTGAACTCGGGTCATCAGACTTGACAGGTGACAAGCATCTTCACCTGTGAAGCCATCTTGAGGGCCTTCTGCGAGTTTTCTCTACAGCCATTCTTTCTCCTGTGAACCAAGGGGAAGCAGAGAGGCTTGGGGTCAAGGAAGAGGACATTTCTGCTCAGCCTCCAGCCTCCCACTTCATGTGTACAGCACTGGGGCGTTCGGATAGTGCTTGCCAAAATCTTGGAGGGCCGCAGTTGTTGTTTGCCAAGACCAATAGGGGCCTCGTCAGCTTTATCCTGTCAGTTTCACTCTGTCACTCAGCGTGTATTTCTCTGCATCACTGAGGTGTCCTGGGACCTGGACCTCTTGAGCTACTTCAGAACACCCACAGCTAGGAAAGAGGACAACATGGTGACGCTTCAGAGCGTGACGTCATTAGGAGGTATGCCACTAAAGGTGTGAGGTTGGCTTGTGCTCTGGAGAACAAAAGCAAATGAGGCAGTTACAACACTGAACACATTAACCGTTCAGGTATTGAACACTGGTTCTCACAACACTGGACACGTTAACCATTCAGGTCTTGAACAGTGGTTCTCAACCTTCCTAATGCTGAGACCGTTTAATGCAGTCCCTCAGGTGGTGGTGACCTCCAACCATGAAATTATTTCATTGCTACCACATAACTGCAATTTTACTAATGTTATAAATCATAATGTAAATATCTGGGATGCAGAATATCTGATACGCGACCCTGAAAGGGGTCGATACCCACAGGTTGAGAACCGCTGATCTAGGACATCTTTGCTCCCTCTGCTTGTTAGACATTCTCCAAGCTTCTCTGGGCTCTCTTCTCCTGAACAGCATCCTTTTAGTCACTGAAGTTTCACATTCTCATCATAAAGGGCCCTTTCCAGATCCAGCTTTGAATCTATGTTCTGTACCCCCTGGGAACAAAACTATTTTTTTTTGGTATGTGTTTACTGCTGTGGTTCTGATTATTATTAATTTGCCATCAAAAGAAAGTATATTCTTAATCAGCAAGTTTCTGTATCTCATCGCACATATTTCCAAATCAAAGCACTGAAACGCACCACTCAGCCTGCTTGGCAAAGTGCGCTGCTCTGTTTCATTTGTGTCACTCATGCAGAAAAATCTTCCCCATGACCCGACTCCCTAGTAATTTTTGAGGGTTGAACTTATGCTCAGATTGTTACATCTGGTTGCAGAGTTAACAAATGGATCAGAAGGCAAAGGAGGAGAAAGTGGGAGGAAATCTAGCCCCCACCCCACCCCCCTTTTTTTTCTTCTTCTTTTTCTCAGTGTGAAGTCATTTGATTTGCTTTTTAGCCCATATCAATTCTTCAGAAGTTGAGCCAGGCAGATGGCGAGGTTAGAGCTTGGGCAAGACGTGTTGTAATGTTATCAGCTTTAAAGGAACATATGAAGCAGAGAGGGAAGAGGGTTTGTGGTATTTTTTTGTTTATTAAATTTGATGGTTGGATTATGACATTTATATTTATTAAACGTACAGAATCGCATCCATCATGGTTGACAGCGAGAACATGTCCTGTGTGGTTGGCATAGCTGTCTTTTCCTGTGAAGAGATCTAACGTTTATTCTTGTTTGGGAAGTGAAGAAAAGGTGGGCTGGAAAGGCGATCCACCCTTCAGTGCCACTGCCCTGGGGGAATGGATCTGTGAACTGTGTTACTGTGTTTGATTCCATCACGTTAAGCAGTTTTTTCCTTGTCTGGGGTCTGAGTCGGTTTGATGGTATTATGGGTGGAACGCTTGGTTGCATAGGAGCAGCAGAGCCAGTGAACTTAGCACAGGAAAAAGAGAAAAGGCTCTCTCAGCCTAGTCGGTCCTTTGAGACCCTGGCATTGGCTCTGGCTGCAACAACACCTCCTGCCTTTATCTGGTAGCCAGAGCACATCAATAAGCAGGCCCCTTCTATCTGCTCTGCATTCTATTACTTACCAGATGTGAGCCTCTGGAATATTTTATTAGAACACCAGGTGAGCTAATGATAGGACAACATTCCAGCTGCCTACTATTGGGCTTGATTCAATGTGGAAAAGGAGACAAGACTTGTCAAGACTGAGGGCCAAGGAAAAGGTATCACCACCCATCACATTTCTCATCAACCTCTGGACACAAGAAGCGGCATGTTTGCTCAAGAGTCTTTTCACAAGTATACCCTCAAGATGTTTTCACAGACACCGTGCAAATTATTGAGACACATGGGTTCAATCTCTGGCCACATATGCTTCCAAAAAGAAAAGGTTTAGGCTTGAACAAACCCTGCCTGTATGGGAACCTGGTAACCCACAGCACAGCCTGGGAAGCCTGGAAACATTTGAATAGTATTTACGACACTAGCCTGTAGGATTAAATGCCTCTTGCCTTCTTTCATGGTTCATGCTGAGCTCTAATTTCAATAACTAGTTTCCTAGTCAACATTTTCTAAGGTATAAACGAACACGCACACACCTGCTGTGTCTAGGAAAGATTGCAGGCAAAGTAACACACACCATCTGCAGACAGGCATTTTCTTCCTTCGGTTGACTTAGAAGCCAGGGAACAGTTTACAAGGACTCCGGGGTACTAGAAGTTATTCACTGAGCACCTTTGAGGTACAGCACTGGTCTATGCATTATGAGGGCTATTAAACAAAGGTAAATGGCCATCTATCTCCAGAGACTTTAAACAAAACATAGTGAAAGCCAGACCTCTATGGAGAGGCCCCGTTTCCTGCTAGATAGTGTGTGCATCTGATTCCATGAATGGACCATAAACATTTCCAGGGGTGGGAGAGAGTGCAGGTCTGGGTGTTAACGAGGCAGAGGTCATAAGTGCATTCTTCACATGGCCCAGTGGCTCTGCAGCAGCTCGTGGTCACAGCAGCCTTTGCTGCCCCGAGATTCACCCACCCTGACTGTGCTGTTGTTCACAGGGCACAGGGCTCACTGATGGGGGGCACGGGGAGACTGTTGAGCATCTCTCTCTCCATCTGTCTCTTCCTTCTCATTTCCCTTTCTATCTTGAATAAGAGCAATGTAAGATATTACCGTTATGACTCTATTTAATGACAACTTTATTATAATTCCTGTCTATTTGAATGCAATAAGTTAGCTGTGTCCAGCCCACAGCTTGGCTGGGCCACATACAATCAATGACAGCTGTGAAGGTGGCTCAGCCCAAAATCATAAAGTTACCTAAAATACTGATATTATTTTTGTGATTATTTTTTTTTTTTGGTAACTCAGCTTCATAGCTCTCAAAGGTGAACATTAGAGGTAGCAATGTTGTGTTGCAATGTCAAAAGGGTGTGGCCAAAATATTTGTGAGCATCTATTCTGTGACAGAATATATACATGTATCTCAAACATGTACATAAGTACATGTATAGCCCCATATATGTGTGTATACACACACAAACACACACACACACACACACACACACACACACACATATATATATATATATATGATGTGTATAGGCTATGCTGTATGTGGTGTTCTCTCATTTGATTCTTACAAGTGACACAGACTCATCATCACTATTTCTTTAAAAAACCTAAATATCTTACTGAAGGGATAAATAAATGTGTAAAACTCAGATTAAAGACCTGGCTTTTACTTGTGCCCATAAAGCAAGAAGGAGGCAAAACCAGGACTCTAACCCTGTTCCTGAGGCTCCAAAGTCTATTTTACTTTTGATGGAGAGAGAGACTCGGCACAGTTAAATACAGGTCTCCATCCTGTTCTGTTGTAGATGAAGGCAGCTGTGGGTCTTCTGGCCTTCCCAGGACAATGGCAGGGAGCTCATCTTCCCCTGGAAGGGGGACAGAGGGGCTGTGGATATGGATGCAGAGATAAGCACTGTGGACCCAGGAATGGTCTGGAGATCTTTGATCTCTGTTTGCCTCTCGCTATCACTGGACCCCTGAAACACAGCTTCTAAGAGTCTTCAGGTTGAGCTATCCCAATGCCACACTCAGGAGGGGACTGCTATTTTATTGCCCCAATTAACCGCTTTATTTGTTTATAAATTCTTCCCTTTTCTGTTTTATGATGCAGTTGCGGTGCGTTTAATGGAAACCTAAGATTAAGGCTGGCAAGCTGGCCATGTGTTCCACTTGCAAAGCTTATAAATGGTTTGGGTCCAGAATGTGGCTCTTTTCAAAAATATTTGCTCTCTCTAAGAAGCAACAGCTGTTGGGAAATGGATGGAAAGTTTTGTTTTGTTTTCTTCTTTGCCCCAGAGGAGAACAGCCATTGGCTTTTACCGTAGAGTGTGCAGCATTTTATTTAATGCTTTCATTCCCTTGGAGAGCTTGCCTGTTTGATAATAGATGAAACAACAGGGATGTAGTAAAATATAAAAATCACATTGAAAGTAAGAAAGTTGGACGTTAATTTTAAAAGTTACACACAAAAAAAGACAGGAAATCTCTTCCTAAAAATTCTCATGAAAAAAGTAAAAGTATTTTTGGCTTCTGTGAAAACATGGATACATTTTAAAATGTCAATCTCCATGAATATCTTTATAGTATTCTGAAGCTTACAAATCACACATACTTAAGTCTGGATTTCACTAAAGTTCTGCCAAGTGGCTTGAGGGCCATGATTTCCCTTGTTACACACGATTCAACTGAGACCAGAATAGTGAAAGGACTTGCCCGGAGCCAGCAGCGCTGCCGTGGCAGAGCCAGGATTCGAACAGAGGTTTAGAATGACTCACTCACAGCTGTCTTCCAAACCATATGGAACCATTATTAAGTGGATGCCAGTGAGGCAAAGTGACCGTTTCTGCTCCGTCAGGTGTTGTCACAACTATAAAGACATCACTTGCTTAAGAGTGAATGTCTTGATTGAAGCAGCACCAACTGGTGGAGCATGCCCACAAGCCTGGCTTCCGTGCAGGACAGAGAAGCGCTGTGCCTGGGTATCCTGCTCAAGCCAAGGCACTGACCCCCTTCAGTGGTGTGGGCATGGAGAGTGCTGGCCTCCAAGTACGACAGGAAGCTGCGTGATGGAGAAAGTGAAATGCAGTGTCGGCTCATCTGTCTAACAGGGGAAGCGTGGACCAGACTCAACATAGTAGGCAAAGCAAGGCTTGATTCCTTCCCGTTTCTTCAAGTTATCACCCGAAAGGATTGGGAATGAAACTAGAGGATGTGGCTTGCCAATTTTAATGAATATAAGAATTCTGAGAGCTTAATGAACAACATGCATCCCAAGGCCTGAGACTGTGATTTTTTTTTTTTTTTAGCACGATGACACAAACACTTGAGCACTTTTCAAAAGCAAAGGGTGAGCACCATAGTAAAGTGGCCCAAATGGTATCAAAATAACAGTGAAAAGTTTGCTTTTCTTTACTTTATCACAATAAAATGACTGGCCCAAGTCACCTACCACAGAATGTCCACACCATCACTTTTTACAAAGACAGACAACAGGATGCGGTTTGTGTCTAAAGACCGTCATCCCGGCTTTGGCAAAACTGGACGTCTTACTTGGAGTTCAGAGTCTGACTTTTCAACAAGTTCTTCCATGGTTCTCCGCAGAATCTGTCTTGCTTGAACCTTGGTTTAAGGAGTTGTGGGCTAATGTGATGGCTCTCTGCCAAGTAGGTGTCAAAGCTCAGGGTAGCCCCCACTCTGGGCTCTGTGAAAGGCTCCATAGGCCCCAGGCCAGTGGTTTTCAATATGTGGGTCGCAACTCCTTTGGAGGGTTGCATATCAGCTATTTTGCATATCAGCTATCGACATTATAGTTCATAATAGTATGAAATTACAGTTATGAAGTAGCAATTAAATAATTTTATGGGTGAGAGGGTGACTGCAACATGAGGAACTGTATTAAGGGGTTGCAGCGTTAGGAAGGTTGAGAACCACTGGTCCAGGCCATGACAAGTTCTACTGCCATCTGCAGCTTGGATGCTTCTGCAGAGCAGTGGGTCCCAGGCAGCTGCCATGTCCCTGGGTTGTGCCCTTGCTTTGGCTCTTAGTGGCTAGCGTTGGTGAACGTCCATGTGCAGAGAAATGGAGAGCGTCAGTATGCTCCAGGAACAGCAGGGAGCCAGGGGCAGAACGTGTGTGCTCAGTGCTTTCAGTTGGTGTGAAAACCCAGCCAGCCCATCTTCAACTAAGGAGTGGTGGCTTGGTGACAAAAAGGGAGGGCAGCGAAAGCAGAGTGAGGTAACAAAATTAAAATTCTATCTGGACTCTTCCTTTATACGAGGTGGGGGGGAAGGAAGGAGGGAGAGAGGGAGAGAGAGAAAGAAAGTGGGAGGGGGAGAGAAAGAGAGAGAAGGAGGGAAAGAGAGGGGAGAGGAAGAGAGAGAGAGAAGGAAAAAGGGAGGGAGGGAAGGAGAGAGGGAGGGGGAGAGGGAGAGAGAAAAAGAGAAGGAAGGAGAGAGAGAGAGAGAGAGGGAGAGGTGAAATGAAAGAGTCTAGCAAAAGATATGACTGATTTGAAGTGACTCCCTGGATGGGGAAGCATGGTGGGCTTACACAAAGTGATGGAGTGTAGTGTGGCAGGGTGAGGGGTACCCTCTGACTTACCCCAGGAAGGTCTCTGCCCACTTGACTCACCCTACACTTCCAAGCACTTGATACTCTAGTGTGAGATAGAAAGCATTTGGCCAGAGGCAGGAACCTGTGCCCCTCCTCGGGCCATGATCGCCACAACACGAGGAGAATTGGTGCCTCTCATAAGAGTTCAGTTTTCTCACTTATTAAAAAGTAGTGGCTGCAATGCTTGTCTCCAATCCCTATTCACCTGACACCTGACGATGTGGACCAATGTTCAGGCTGCTGCCTGAAGACGTGCTAACCTTTCCCTGAGGGCAAAATGAAAGGCCACTGCCTGGAGCAAGCAGGATTTTATCAGATCCAGGAGGACTTTCCTCACTGTAAATGGGCTAGTGGCTTCTGTCTCTTTGGGAGTCTGTTAGTGCTGCTGCCACCAAGCCCTGCAGATGGTGCAAGACGTAGGAGAGACCTTTGCACAGTTTGGGGGTCCAGAAGTCTGAGATCAAGGTGCAGGCAGGAATGGTTTCTCCTGAGGCTTGTGGACCGCTGTGTTCTCCCTATGTCTTCCACTAGGTCTTCCTTTGTCTCTGTCTTAAGAATACCAGTCATATCTGACAAGAGCCACCCTGATTAGATCTTTAAAGACCCCCTCCTCAAGCACAGTCACATTGGACATGACTGGAGGGCTGGGACTTTAACTTCTAAGTTTGAAGGGTGCGCAATGCAGCCTGCAAGAGTCTCCAAGCCAGGGACTCTTCAGAAATCTAGGAAGCGTCAACTGGCTTGGCTGGAGGCCTACCCTAGGTGAGCAAAGTGGGTGCTGGAAGGCCTTGCCTACTCCAGGAACTAGTGAGTGTGGAAAGCTCCTTGTGCCCGATACCTAATCACCGGGAATCAACAGGAGGGGCAAAGATGAGTCTGTGGGAAAATAAAATAAAGCAGAAAACGGTTAGCACGTACGTCTCCAAGTGAAGACAGAAAAGAACTTTGAAGCCGTTTGCTGCAAGAGTGCTGGGCTGTAGAGCTGTTACTGTGTGATCTGTGCCAGTAGGTGAACTTGCGAGGAGAGCCAGGGCTGTTCCCCATAAATCCCACCTTGGGCAGATGCAGAAGCAGGAGGATGAAGGGAAAAATTCATGATGCAATTCCACTTATCCCCATGGGTGCCTTTTCTCAGCTGAAGGAGGAAGAAGAAGGATTCCTTCCCCCACACCGCTGTGAAAGAGTACTTACAAATTATGTTTGCTCATTGTTTGGACAGTAAAAACAAGCAATGGCTCTCGCAGTGCAGAGCTCTGCTTTTTATTGCGCCAATAACCGATCTGTCTCCTCAGGTGAGCCCTCCACTGTGCAGCGGGCTGGAGAGAGAGAGAGCACGCACACACGAGTTCATGGTCTGTATACAGGTGGTGTCTCCTGCAGCTTCTCATGGCCCATAATGGCCTAAAGCCCACTGATGTCATTGCCTCTGTCCTCCCACGGGGAGAAGATGTACATGGAAGTCACAGTGGATGTGTCATTGGCCTCTTCAGACCAACCAGCTCCATCTATAGAAAGTTACATATCTGCCTCATGAACGTATTCCCCATTACTATCTAAAATTCATCTTTAAGCACAAAGGCACA
The DNA here is from genome assembly GCA_907169655.1 of Acomys percivali. NCBI lineage: Eukaryota > Metazoa > Chordata > Mammalia > Rodentia > Muridae > Acomys > Acomys percivali. Next base: position 48,323,505 of record OU015750.1, read on the forward strand.
AACGCAGATACACATGCACACACACACAGATATACACAAACACACACACACACCTGAGACAGAGACACACAGACACAGACACAGATACACACAGACATCAGACATATAGACACACACACAGATACATACACCCCTACACACAGAGAAAACTGAGTTTTTTTACTTTCGTGTGTTTATTTATTAGCTTCTCTGGAAGGTTCCTCTCTTCCATACTGCTAGAGCCTAGTTGGAGTCAAAAGCTTTATACTTGTGCTCTGTCATGGTTCTGGCTTCTGCAAGCTGCCTCGAGTCTCTGGGCCTTTGCTCCCCTGTCTCTCTGTGAAGACAGAAAGGGAACATCTTCCACAGGCACCAGAACACTTTGGCCAGGCTCTCCCATTTGCCACATTTGTCTAGTGATCAGCTACACAGGACAAGTTGTCCCACCGGACACCAGCACTTAGCACACAGCCTGGACTACAAGGAGCTCCAGAAGTGTTAGCCGATTAAGCGATGCACTGCACAAAGGCTTCCCCTCAGTGTTTTCAGCTCAGCCTCTCACATATGCAGTGGTCTGCCTGACACACTGAGGTCAAGTAGAAACCTGAAGGCGGTTTATTTCCCAAAGTTTTAATAATGGGTTAATTCGATTAGGGTTAAGTCAGCCAGGCGTGGTGACGCACGCCTTTAATCTCAGCACTCGGGAGGCAGAGGCAGGAGGATTGCTGTGAGTTCGAGGCCAGCCTGGTCTACAAAAGCGAGTCCAGGACAGCCAGGACTGTTACACAGAGAAAACCTGTCTCGAAAAACCTAAAAGAAAGAAAGAAAGAAAGAAAGAAAGAAAGAAAGAAAGAAAGAAAGAAAGAAAGATCAGGGTAAAGTCAGGGTTTCTTTGTAAAGCAACCAGGTAGACACATCCTATGTATCCAATAATGAATTTTCCAGTTGATTTTAAAACTTAAAACTTGCCCATGGTGATGCAGAGTAGCACTCATTTCACTACTCTGACTTTAGAAGCAGATTGCTTGATCCTGCATCCTTACGGAAGAGACTGTGCACTTTGGGCAAGTTTTGTTTTTGTTTTTGTTTTTGTTTTTTTTAAATCTGTAATGATGATGACCAGTGCGTCTCCTTGACAATGAGTACGATCACGGCCCAGGTCTTCTCAAAGCAGCAGCGCTGTGCTATCTGGTCTTGGCATTCTAGAGTGCCGCGACTCAGTCTTTTTCTTTTTTAAAATTTTATTTTATTTTATTAATTTATTCTTGTTACATCTCTATGGTTATCCCATCCCTTGTATCCTCCCATTCTCCCCTCCTTCCCATTTTCCCCTTATTCCCCTCCCCTATGACTGTTCCTGAGGGGGATTACCTCCCCCTGTATATGCTCATAGGGTATCAAGTCTCTTCTCAGTGACCTGCTGTCCTTCCTCTGAGTGCCACCAGGTCTCCCCCTCCAGGGGACATAGTCAAATGTGAGTCACCAGAGTACATGAGAAAGTCATATCCCACTCTCCACTCAAGTGTGGAGACTGTCCTGTCCATTGGCTAGATCTGGGTAGGGGTTTAAAGTTTACCGCCTGTATTGTCCTTGGCTAGTGCCTTAGTTTGAGCGGGACCCCTTGGCCCAAATCTGCCTATCATAATGTTCTACTTGTAGGTTTCTAGGACCCACGGGATCCTTCTACATTGCTATTCTCACATGGTTCTCTTATCTAGAGTCCCAATAGGATGTCCTCCCCTCTGTCCCAGTTTCCTGGTAAGGGAAGGCTTTCGTGGGACATGCCCCTTGGGCTAGTGAATAGGGCTTCCTCAAGACCCAGCTATTCCACTCTTTGGAATATACCCAGAAGATGCACCAGCACATAACAATAAAATTTGCTCAACCATGTTCATAGCAGCCTTATTCATAATAGCCAGATCATGGAAACAGCCTAAATGTCCCTCAGTAGAAGAATGGATAAAGAAACTGTGGTACATATACACTATGGAATACTACTCAGCTATTAAAAACAAGGAATTCCCGAAATTTGTGGATAAATGGATTGAGCTAGAAATGATCATAATGAGTGAGTTAACCCAGAAGCAGAAAGACTCAAATGGTATAGACTCAGTCTTTTTCAAAATGCGAATGTGCAATCATAGGTTGTGGTGTGTGTGTGTGGGGGGGGGAGAGATTTTAGGTAACACACGAAGGAGCAGTTTTGAACACTGCTGAGTGGATTCAACTCCACGCGGTACAATCAGGAAATAAAGTTCTTGTGTGCCTTCTTGTATCGGAGCACATGCTGTGTCAGATCTCCACAGTGCAGCTGACCGTCTAGGTCACTTCAAACCTTTGGAACTCAAGTCTGGGCGTTTGGAATAATCATCTCGCGCTCACGTATTAGATGCTTGAGTCAAACGAAAACTCAGAATACAAATCTTTATTCTACTTCAGCTTTCACCCTCCACCCTCTGAGTCCAGACCCTCGCTCGCCCTGAAAACTGGCAGCGTGGGAGCAGCGGAGTGCTCTCTCGTTTTATCCTCCACATTCAGCCTCCAGTGAATGGCGCTGCCTGGAACTTCCCCACCTGTGACAGATGCTAGGGCAGCGGAAGACCTGCTTGTGGGAGGTGGTCCAAATGGGCCGTCAGTTGGCTTCCCTGTGACAGATACTCAAGTAGGCGTTCTTCTGGGAATCCTTCTGTGTGACCTTTAAGATGCTCCCCACCCATCACAGTTCACCCAGTTGTTATGCGAGTTCTGGGTTCCTTTGCCTCTGTTGGGATTTGTTTTCCTCATCAGGCAGAGCACAGTCAGCATCTATTCAGAAGGGCTGTTCCCCTGTTGCTCTCTGGGAAGCCATCCATGTGGTCATGAATGCTCATGTGGTCAATGGAAGCTCACATACAGATGTGCAGGCAAAACATGTGCACACACAAAATGACAGACCTAATTTTCTTTTTAAGTAAAAAGACGCTACTTTCTACATTTATTTACCTATCAAGGTTAGGAATTCAAATCTAAAAATGATTCTAACTAAGATGGTTACAATTCAGAATTAATGAGACGCCCACAAGTGTCTTTACCTTTAGTTTAAGAAGAGATCATCAGAAAAGCCTGTGTCCTTTTTTCTTGATTTCTTGTTAATGTAAAACAATTGTGTGGCTTAAATATCTGTGTCCTCCCATCACGTCCCAGGTTGAAATCCTAACTTCTACAGTGTCATTAGAATGAGGGGACAGTCTTGGAAGGTGACTAGAGTCCTTGTGTGTGGGATGAATTTCCTTACAACACAGGCCCACGGGAATACGTTTGTCCTTCCAATATGTGAGACGAGCAGGAAGCAAGTTCTCAGCAGACACTGAAGGGGCTGATAAGATGGCATGGGCTTCCCAGCCTCCCTGCTCATCAACGACCTATTCTACGGCATCCTGCTCAAGGATCCTAATATGTCTAAGACAGCAATACACTGAAAGCACCAAGGGATGACTTTAAAATGCAAAGGGGGCGTCGTAGAAGAAAACATTTTGACTTTGCAAATTTCTTACAGGTATTGTGATCTCAGGAAGTTCCCGGGGCTGTCTGTGTCTGTGCCTGGCTCATGTGAGGATGGAGGAAGACCGACCTGAAGAGGCCAGTGCACTGCTTTATCAGGTACCCATCGTCTATCGAGTTCAACACTTCTCTTTGCAGTATAACTTATACCATTTTAAGGCACAATTCAATGTGTCTTGACAAATATGTACAATTACAAGCCGACACCACAGTTATGCTGTAGACTGTGTTCATCACATTAAAGTGTTCTGTTGTATTTATTCACTGCGGTGAATCTCTCACGTACCCTCGCTTCCACTCTCAGTGAGCTTTACATTCTGCAGCCACACAGCACATGGTGCTTAGGATCTGGGCTTTTTATTTTTTTCTCTTTCGGTGGAATGCCTTTGATATTTATCCCCAATGTTGCATGTCCTGCTTATTGTTAAGTAATATTTCATTATGTGAAACATCAACATTTTATTTACCCATTCACCAGTTGATTGACATTTGTTTGGCTTACAGTTTGGGGCAATTATGAATAAATTACTATAATTATTGGTGAACAAGTCTATGTATAAATATGTACTTTCATTTTTTATTGGATAATCACCCAAAAGTGAGATTAATGGGTTGTTTATCAAGCCTAGACTTAATTTAATTTCACAAAAAACTTTGAGAACGTTTTCCTAAGTGGTGGCCCAGCATGCATTTCCACCAGGGAAGGGGCCGCTTACTTCATGCCCATATCAACACGCAGGCCTTTTCAATTTAGTTAATCTAATGGGTACGAAATGAAATCTGTGTTTTTGATTTGCATTTCCTTAATAAGAAAGGATATTTAGTGTCATTTCCTATGATTAACTGCCATCTGTGTGCTTTCTTTGGCGAAGACTTAGATAGTAAAATCTTTTGATAACTTTTAAAAGTTGGCTTCGTCATGGGGAGGTTAAGAACTAATCTTCTGCTCCAGAGAAACAACATTGAGAATATAAATGGAGATTTCTACAGTATTTCCTCCTGGTAGGTGGCTTGAGCTCCTTCTCTTCAATAGGGAAAGGTTTTGTTGTGCTTATCCCGCAGAAGCAGGGTGGGTCCTACTGATGTTTTAAACTGATGAACAGACTCATGTGCACGAGCACACCACACACACACACACACACACACACACACACACACACACACACACACACACACACCATGCACACAAAGAAGGTTCAAGAAGGTTTCTTACTCACACTGAGACTTTCTGAGAACAGGGCAGGCTCCAAAGCAGATCCAAGGGAAAGCGCCTGGCTTGGCTTTGGCTGTGGTTAGGGATGGGGAAGGAACAAGGTTCCTGTGCCTCAGAGCTAGGACTTGCATGCTTTGAACTTCCCGTTGGCAACAAAGGTGGGAGCACCTGGCTTTCTTATCAGCTGGCCCAGATGTGGGGCAGAGGGGAAGGGGAAGTGAAAGGGCTGGAAAGCTGTCAGCAGCCACAGTCAGCAGCAAAACGCAGTCAGAATCTACAGTGTACTTTTACATGTATGAAAGCCAATTTGGCCTACTTTTTAATTTGCTGCTCAAAGATTTTTGTCTAAGAACTGTTTCCGTACTCCTGATCAAGAGTGTCTTCTTCTAGTAGGTTCTAGATGCTCCAGCTAAGTCCTTGACCTATTTTGCATAGATTTCTTCATATGATGTGAGGTCTAGGATTCTTTGTGTTTTCATGTGGCTGATTGGCACTTCCAAGACCATTGTTTGAGTGACTTCTGTTGCCCACAACCTGCGCATCTTTAATGAGAACTGACTGGCCACAGATAGGAGAGGCTAAGGCTGGGTTCTCCACCCTGTTTCACTGGTGTCTGCATCTATATTCACACCACAACACAACATTTTCTAGTATAGATCTATAGTCTTAATTTTTTCATAACTACCCTAAATTTAACTTTTGATATCTTCTTTTGCATTTTATATGTGTCTTAAGATTGATCAATTTCTATGAGAAACAAAAAGCCTTGCTAATATCTGATAGAAATTATGAATTTATAGATGAATCTGGGAAGAATTAGGGTCTTAACATATTTTGTTTAATGAAAAATAGACACAGTTCATCTTATTTTGGTACATTTCACATTTCTTAAAATATGCTGTAATTTTCAGCATATAGATATTACACATATTAAATTTTTCCACAAGATTTTTTTATTGTATGTATGTTTATGTGTGTGTGTGTGTGTGTGTGTGTACAGGCACAGGCACATGTACACATGTGCAAGGGTGCACATGAAAGCCAGAGGCTTACATTGAGTGTCTTCCTTAATAATCCACAACTTTGTCTTTGAGACAGAGTCTGCCCTGAACCTGGAGCTTGCTGGCATGGCTAGGCTGCCCAGGGCTGCTTAGGCCCCACCTAACAGAGGCTAGTCCTGCCATGACTGCATCAACCCATACAAAAAGCATCCCAGAAGGAAATTCCTAGCTAATTGGGATACAGAAACACCCAGCACCCAGGCAGGCAGATGAGCAAAGGGGCTGAGAAGTGCTACCTCTAGTTAGGAGAAACCCCATCAGCTGTAAGCAGACTCAGAAATGGCATAGAGGTTAGAGAACTGGACTCGGATGCTTGAGAGGTCCTGATGTTGTATTCTGTATCCTCAAGGTCCTGATGTTGTAGTCTGTATCCTCAAGAAACTAGAGGAAGGGTGAAAGTTCTAAGGACTGACATAAACAATTTTTTAAGGACCTAAATTTAACTGCTGGTGATGAAAATGGCAGTGTCTAGAATAGAAAAAGGGAGAATTCATGACAGATTAAACATTAAAGAAGAGAAATCAGTGAGATTCATAGATTAAAAATCGCCGAGGAAGTCAAACAGAAGCAGGATCACGGATTCACAGGGCAACTTCAGGGTCCTAATGGGGGAGGAGCGTAGAGCATGGGGGAAGAGCATAGAGTGAGCAGAGAAATAAAGACATGAGAGACCTCTGCGGGTGACAAGGGATGGATAGCAGATGGTGGTGATAGTTTCACGAGTGCACAGATATGTGCACATGTGCACGTGTATATGCATGAGAAACGTATCGTGCATTTTTTTGTTAAAGCAACACATTATATGCTATAAATGTGCAGTTTATTGTGACAAAAAAATGGTAGCTCAATAAAACAAATTATTTGTTGCTAATGCATTACATGGTGATTCAACCCAGTTTTAGTAAAAGGTTGTAGTCTGATTATGATCTGAAGAGACTGAATGATGGTTGATTATTTTTTAAATATATCAACCTTATATCCCCAACTTCATGAAACTAGGGCTTTCTAGCAATGTCTGCTGTTGCTACTGTCATTGTGGCTGTGATTAAAACTAGCAACTTCCAAATGAGATGCAGAGATCTATGTCAGAGCTTTGCAAACTGTAAAGGACCCTATAAATTAATGTAATAACTGCAACAGAAAAAAAAAAACCCAACATACTTGAATCCTCTGCCTGAGCACCCGAGTTTCTCTTTGGAACATCAAGGCCCACTGATTGAGATGCGGACATCCCACGAGGACACACTAACGCACACAGGGCTCCACCATACCCAAGGGCTAGCCGCCCATCCTCCCCCAACAATCGCAGGAAATGGACTCATCTCCCTTTTCCTCAGAGCTCGTGTGCCAGCTCCCCTGTGGGGAAATCCCTGTATCCTGTCTGCTGGGTATTTCATGCTTGATGATAGCAGGCCCCGCATTCTCTGGGAGCTGTATGTGAGTCATTCAGCACAAAGGCATTTCTGGGTTCTCTGGAAAGCGCCCTGGAGCCTGACTGGGCACTTCAGCATCACAATGCTGCTGAGGGTCTGGCCTTATCCACACTGCCAGAACAAAGGTGAGACTTTTCTCCAGAGCCAGGTGCACCATGCGAGGCTTTTCAATCTTTATACCCTCCTGCGGAAGCTCCTTTCCCTCCGCCGGCCCGGATACAATAATCTTCAGTGACTCACATCAGACGCTGGTGTTACAGTTGCATATATGCTAGCCATCCTTATGAGAAATGCAGTTATTCAGTCTTGGTAAATGTATTGAGTCCCCTGTAGGCTGCCAACAGCAGAAGACTCGACTACATCGTGAATTGGATGTGGTGAAATCTATACATTTGTATTGCATTGTTTTCTTAGAAGCATGGGCAAATATTATTTCATATGGACATCACATTTCCTCTGACATTTGATGTGCCTCTGAGCTTTGTCTTGTTTTGTTGATGGCGATGTGACAGGCAGGGCTCCTAGAAAGCACAGGGGGCCTTAGGGAAAGTCACATACCTTCCATTTCTCCGACAGGCTCTCATTTGCCCTCTTAAGGAAGCTCATCTTTGCTCCAAATGTCTTCAGCACCATAGAGAGTTTAACAATGGGTGAACTCATTTTCCCAGAGCCAGGAATTACTCCAACTTCAAGGTTTCTGGAATTAAAAGGGGATTTTTTTTTTTTTTTTTTTTTTTTTTTTTTGGTTTCTACATCAGGTCACCCATGACACAGGGCAACTTCTGTTCTTAAGTGGGATAAAAAAATGCTTTTAAGAGGCATATTGAAAGAGCTCAGAAGATTTTGTGGACATCAAATAGTTTTTAAAAGACAATATTTTGATGGTTTAATTATAACAAAATAGGAAACATGCAGATTAAATTGACCCTAAAACACACATGGTTTTTAAAAATTAAAGGCGAAGAATTCTAACAAAATACGTTTTTTTTTTTTTTTGGAATCTAAAACACATGAACAAAACCAAGAGGACTGAAGGATTCAGAACACAGCAGCTGGCTTAAGGTGACCTGCCATATAACAGCCCAAAGACACAACAGGAGGCCACTTCTCTGTGTCACTCTGGACTTTTTAACCAGCTGGGATATCATTCCCCAAAATAAGCCAAATCCTCTGTGTGATAAAATAGGTTGTTTTTAAGATTCGAAAAAAAAAAATTGTTTTCTTTGAAATTTTACAATAAGGTACTTGATAACCTTTAGTTTAGCTTCTTCCTTACCAGGGAGTTGGGTGTTATTATGAGTTATAGAATTAGGAAACTTCATCCTGATAATACTGTAGTGCCTCCTCGTTTTACTGTAGAAGCCTTCATCAAATACTAATTTAGATGGACAGATACCTGTCTGTCTGCCTTGGGGTCAGGCAGGTGTCAGGCAGGTGTCTTCTCTTCCCCTTGAGGCACTGTCTAGGCCTACCCGGCATACAAGAAGCTTTCCCAAGGTACCTTGCCTCCGTGTTGGTTAAGTTTTGTGTTTCACAGACAATTTGTCATTGTCTGTGAGAACTTACTTGTGGGAGTCTTGGATGCTAACACAAAGGTGTTGGTTTCTGCAGAGGAGTTTTACCTCCTCTGGGGCTTGTGGGTAGTCCATGAGTGCTTGCCAGTTAAATTCAGTAAGGGGCTCTGGGAACTTACAGACCCAGACGCCAATCTACAGCAGGGTGGGCCTGCTTCAGTGTCTTGCTGGTAGATTTCCTCTTCCTCCTCTTGTTAACCCTCTTTTTCCCCTCCTGGAGGGGTGACAGGAGAGGCCTGTCACGTTCCGAGTGACACAGACTCTGAGAGTGTAGTCTTTTAGCCTCACCTAACATGGGGAAGGATTTTCCTCAGTTTCTGTGCATTTTATCATGAGATCAACAAGATTTAGCAAGTGTGGGGGCTGGAGAGATGGCTCAGTGGTTAAGAACACTTCCTGCTCTTCCAGAAGACCTGAGTTTGGTTCCTAGCACCCATGGTTCAAAACTGTCTGAATTCTAGCTCCAGGCGTCTGGTGCTTTTGGCGTCCACAGGCACCCACACTCAAATACACATACCCAAACACAGAGACATACACCTATGTATTTAATTAAAAGCACTTAACCTAAAAATTTATCAATTAAAAAATTAACCCATGATGCTCAGGTCTTGATTTCTCTCTTATTTCCCTCTGACTTTTAGATTTTGGCCTGGTGGGTCTTTACACCCTTATTAGAATATGGAAGTTTCAAGAGACATATTTAACGCTGATACTTTAAGTTGGCTTTTGCAATAGGTTTTTTAAAAATAAAGCCCATACTACATCATACCCTTTCTGGAAATAGAACTTCTTTTGATACAAAGTTGAATTAAGCCAACAGTAAATGGCATGGTGCTGTGAGACCCTGAGTGAACTGAGGGCCTCACAGACTAGGACAGGGAGGTCACTCTCAGCTTACCCCTGAGTATTGACAACGTATGCTTTAGTACTTTTCACTAATAAAATCCAGTGTTAGAGACCTTTTGAGAATCCTGTCTATCTCAGTCCTAGGGAGTGCATATGAATATATAAAATGAGATTTATTTCCATATGAGTCTAAAAACTTCAGGATGATGCCCATTCCAAAGACTAAATTGAGTTGGCCTTTAGCTTGAGAAAAAGGAAGCAATGTGTTTTGAAACTGAGTCATATGATGTCATTCATTTATCTTCAGAAAACAAACAAACCTAATTCTAAGTTGAGTCAAATAGAATGAACTCTCCTAACAGGGAATGTCCTCACGTCTGCTCTCTACGTCTCTTCTCAGAAGATAGTACAGCCTCACGTGGAGGGATTGTGGGCTCCAGCTGGACACCAGCCAAGACACCTCTGGAGTCAAAGTGTGTTCCAGTTAGTAAAGGCACAAAGCTGCCCTGGGGAAGAGGGCGCGCATGCTCTGTGAAGACTTGCTGGAGCCGGGGGCGGGGGGGTGGTGTTGCTTGTAGGATGATAAGGAGCAGCCTCGAGAAAGGAAATCTGGACACAGAAGGAATAGTCCCCTGCACCTGATGATCCTGCCTCTAACACCATGCTCCTCTGAGTGTGCCTGGCCAGTAGGCTGGAGCTTTGTTGTAAACACTGACTGGAATTCGTAAGAAGGAAGGCCAGGGTGAATGCATAAGAGAAGAGGTGCCCTTCCTTTTCAGCCTGATCTTTAGGGACCATTTACTGCCCTCCAGCCCTGGGAAGCACTTCTTGACTTGCTGGAGATAAAGGATGCCTTCCCTGTAATCAATAGCTCATAGTCCAGTGGGTCTGCAGAGCCTTTACACCAAACCACTCAAGGTGTTGGTCGAAACTGCAGAACCTGCGTCTTGGCCAAAGGACTCTGTACTTCTGGGATGAGTTCAGGAGTCTGCACAGCTACAAAAATCCCTATGTGTTCATGGCACAAAAGAACATGAATTCCCCCTTAGGTGAACTTTACCATCAACATGGGCAAACACTTACTAAACAACCTTTCTGCTCATTGCATAGTTCAGTCTTTGTGCTAACAGAATGATCTACAAGGAGCCTATCATAACCTAACTGTATCAGACTCTTCAGTGTTTCCTAGTGTTGAATCCATCTACTTTATAACTATAGTCATCTTTATTAAAAACATTCACACGCATACATTTCGGCATCACAATTTTCCTGTAAAATGAGAAAAAACAGGTAGAAGTATTTTCCTCTTGACTTTGGACAGCTAAAATCTGGAATAGGATCATACCGTTGAAGAGCACATCAAATTGAAAGAGTTAGAAGAGAGAGACGTTACAGCCTTTCATTTCTCCTTAGTTCAGAAATTCCTTTAATCCTGAAATGATAATTCATTTAAGCAAGTTTCTCTTATCTTGGTCCAATATGGCTTCACATAATAAAAGTGGAATTTCCTCATCACTGTTCCTTTTATGAATTGACACAGGATATGACTTGAGTATTTGGCTTGATGATTTTCTTAAAGAAGAAAAGCACCATTTAGGATAAATTTAAACCTGGATCTTCCAATGTCCTACCACCATCTGATGCAAAATACTCTATCTTTCCCAAGGATGAGTTTCGTAGGAGAGTTTACTCAACCTGAGAAAGATCTGAAAGTGCTCTAACAAAGCTAAACTCCTTCTGAGTTATGGAGACACATTGATCTTTGCCTGACATCACCCAGAATGTCATTCAATAATAAATTCAATTGTCAAAAAAGAAAAAAAATGTTTTTCTAAAAAATTCAGTTGATTTCATGAATATATAATAATAGCTCATTGCACTAATTACAAAGAAATCAATTTGGCAAATCAAAAGACAAAAGTTAGATGGAATCCCAATCATTTAAAATGAAGCCACTGGAATAATTTATGTGCACTGCCTGTTTTAAACAATGAATGGGAAACTCCAAGGCACTGCCTGTTGGAAGGCTCAGTTGTACACAGACAAAGGGAGCTAGGAGGCCGAGCGGGGTTGAGCAGGTACTTGCTTAACCTGCATGACACCCTGGGTTTTGAGCTCCTGCACAGCACAGAACTGAGTATGGTGGTATAGCCTGGTAATCAGATCAGTAGGGGAGAATGGTGAAGGCAAAAGGGATCAGGAGCCCAAGGTCATATCGAGTTTGAGGCTAACCTGGGCTACATGCGGACCCCACCCCATCCCCGCGCCCCGCGGGGCGGGGGGGGGAGGAGAGAGAGAAAGCTGCGTATTACCTTAGCGATCATGGAGTATGTGTGCTCTAGCCAATAGAGGACAGCCGGGCGGGTTCCACTGATTAGGGCTGGTTCTCTCACCGAAGAGCATCTGATGATTGGGAGGTTTAAACATGAAAAGTCCGTCCCAGCTGGATGCAGCTGCCTGAACACTGCAGACTCATCTGCAGAACAGACAGTCTATTTCACTTGTGGGAAGGGGCAAGAGGAGACTCCCTCGATGAGGTAAAACATATCATGCCACGGATTCCACAGGCCAAAGAGAGCTCGTGTTTCCCTATCTCTTATCTTTGTCTCTTGGCCTGTCTCGTGTGAAGACGCTGCCCTGGCTCATGTCTTCGGCATTCTCTTTCATCCAGTGGAGTTTGCGCTGTGTCTTAAGAGATCTTCTCAGCCATAAGTAGCGTATTAATTAATTATTGAGTTAGTGAAACAAATTGCACATCAGTGTATTTTATAATTATTCTCCAATTAGATTTGGTTTATCGAGTTAGAGGAGGAGAATGGGATTTCTGGTTAGGCTAGAGGGAACCGCATGCAGGGTTATGTTCTGAACTGGGAGCCATTTTGAGCTTTCTTATTTAATATAGGCAAGCAACACATGCTTTCGCAGCAGCAGCTGGGAGGGTGTCGG
>OU015750.1:48337289-48354517 GCA_907169655.1 Acomys percivali
TGTGTGTGTGTGTGTGTGTGTGTGTGTGTGTGTGTGTGTGTGTGTGTAATATGGACTTTCTGATCCCTTGCACACAGAACTATCCCAGCTGTAACTTTCCCAGTGGACGGTCACTCACGGCTCCTGCCATCCTTTGCCACGTTCCTGCTGTGCAAGAGCCCCAGGTGCTCATTGGTTCGATCATAAGCCTCCGTGTAGTACGCAGTGTGCTGCAAGAGGCAGCTAACTGGTTAACGGCAATTCAGGGCCCTGGCCAAACTGAGAAGCAGCATGTTCACCAAACCACCCTCTTTCCCCACTATTTTCTCTGGAGCAATCCCAGCTCTAATTAAAACATAATATTCTCCTTATGTGATTCCTTGGAAAAGTTTGTGGAATGACCACATAATACAGCCCAGGTTTCCCAGCTGTTCCCTGGCTTGGCTGGTATTCTCAATGCACACTCCCCACGCCCCAACTTCTCTGCTATATGCTTACCATATGACCTCCCCTCCTTCCCCTCCCCCACTGCCCCCCCCATATATTGTACATGACTTCCTGACTCGTATTGTTGTGCCTTCAGTGTACAAGAGCCATTACTGAAGCACAGAGGGCCAAGGAAAAAAAGTTAATATTTGCCTCCGCAGAGCACTTTAACGCCATTTACAATGGAAAAAACAACTTTGAACTGCTTCCAAAATAACAGGCATTAAAATCACTTCTGTTTGCTGTTGAGATGGATTTTGCAGTAACCTTTCCAAACCTGCTTCCTCTGAATGGTTTTCAGTCCACAGAGTGGCTTGCTCAATGAAAATTTAAAACGGGGCCCATATGAACATGATGTACATCACAAAAGGCACTTCCCCCCCGCACATTAACAAGTCACCCATGAAGCCGAGGTCTGCTGTCCCGTGATCTCAACGATGATTATATAAGCATGGAGATATTATGAAACACTGCTCCAAACACGGAATTAATAAAAGCAGACACGGGGCCATATGTGTGATAAAGGAATCACTTAGCCCAGTTCTGTGAATTCAACCTCCCATGCCTCTCCTCACACATCTTTTCTGTAAACCTATCTCTTTACCCTTTTCATTCAGCTTCCTTAAATGTTATGAGGACTTCTCAACCAGAGGTCGCGAAATGACATTCTAGAAGGTCAGAGCCACGAGTTTTGTTCCATTTTGGTTTTGATCTGCATAGGTTTCTTTTAAAATTAAGTTATGATGCAATAGCTAATGTTTTGAAGTTGTAGTGTTCCATTCACAAAAATTTGAATTCTCAGTTTCTCCTGCGAGATAGCTTTGGTGGGGAACTGTTGTGGCCCACAGCTGAGTGGATCACCTCACACAAGCAAGGGAGCTTCTTTGCCATCACTCATTTACTGTTTTAATTTAACATTTTGGGTTATGATATCATTTGTTCAAGTATTTTCTAGATAGATATATGGTCAAGCAGTTGTATTAAGCTGTATGTTCTTATTCATCTTAAAACCTAAATTCTTTTGCCATAGAATATTTCCTACTTATGTAAATTCTTGACCTTAGGTTCCCAAAGAAACTACTATCTCTCATAAAAGCAAGGCTAAGATAGTTGTGAGAACGGACTTAGGACTCACGAAAATCCAGACCCACATCCAATTGTGTAGTGCTGAGAATATGGCTTAAATAGCAATAAAATGGGAGCACCCCCACACTTGGTGATTCTCATCAGGGAATCCTGTTAAAACGAGGAGCTGGTTTCTCCCAGGGATTCTGACACAGTAGGTCTAGGCTGAGACTTGGGCACGTAAATTTCTCACAGGTTCCCAGGGTTTGCTGCAAGCCCAGGGCCACACACTGAGAACCACTACCTGGATGAACTGCTGAGGATTGTGTTGCTATGGTTGCACCGAACATATGATACAGTGGACCAGTCATTTTGATGGAAAGAGAAGAGGTTCTTTTATTGTGTTAGTGATTTGGTGCATTATTGCACTTAATAAGTGATATCAGTGAGGAGTCCCGACAATTATTTCATTTCTGAAATCCGTAGGGTTTTGTAAAGCAAAGCAGAAAATTTCAACCTCAGCGTCACTTTGGTCTTGGCTTGGAGCTCTTATTCTCCCACCTGCACACAAGAAGAATGAATAGTTTTGCTGGGAGACCTCGGAAAGAAAGGGAGCAGAGAATCATCTGGTATGGATGGGATCACATCCCCTTTGCCCTCTGTCTCTCCATGATGCTCCTGTGCTCAGAATCTAGACCCGTCCATGGAAGGTAAGCCCAGTGACTCGGGCCCGGCTATGGCTTCAGAGAAGACAAAGCAGGCTATATTCCAACGGGCATTTATCTGTCTTTGCTCTGTTCTCTCCCCTTTCTCAGTTATGGGTGAAGAAAAGCAGGGTGGCCTCACAGCAGACTCAAAACTGTTGGGGATGGGTCTCACAGGGACTTAAAATCATCAAACAAGCTATGCCAGCTAACACCTGTAATCTCAGCACTTGGGGTACAGAGGCAAGAGGATTCCCCCTTGCACCTGAGGCTATCCAGGACTCTTTGGAGAACTCCAGGCCAGATTAAGCTATAAGTGAAACTCAATCTGAAATAAATACACAAATAAATAAGGAGAGATTGTTGAAAAATATGTTCTTCTCTCACATTGCCTACTCATTCTCTCCCGCCCCCCCCCCCTCTCTCAAGCAACCTTCCTTTTTCCCTATTTTCTTCTTCCTACCCTGTATTTAGACATAACATGCATTAGAAAACAGCACATGTTTTGTGACTCAGAAAACTCATATCCCTTTGGGGACCAGGAGACTCTAGAACCCACTCTATCTTGTTTCATACACAGAAAAAAAAACAAACCAGTTGCAGCCTAGCAATCAAGCATATTCCACTCATGAGAATGTCCCTGGAGCAACTACAACTGGAAGCTAAATATATAATACCCAGAGTGTAATGCATTATGCTTAATTAAAAATGCATGAACCTCTAATTTTTGAATGGTTTGACCAATACATTATACTCTGTTTCCTCCTGTGGTTGACCTTGTGGGATCTCAATACCCCTCCAGGAGGGAGAAATGGATTGCTGAGTGTCAACTGCAGGGGACCTGGGGAGGTACTGGGGAAAGCTGCCATGGGTGTTAGCTTTCTGATAGCCAGCTTCTTTATGGAGAAAACCTGGACCCAAGATATGGGGGAAGGGTTGAAACCCAAAACCATGGAGAGGCAGCAGCCTGGACTGAGTGACCACAACAGTTCCCTTCAGGATGGCGATTTTGTGAATATCTGTGTTACATTGCTCCCCAGCACTCCAGATACTTATAAAGCATCCCATAGCCTCTTCACTGCAGAGTTAACTGCCATGCAGTCTTTTATGAGCAATTCTAATAAAAATATCCACTCTAGAGACGCAGAGACCATCAAAGTCAGAATGCCTGTGACTTAGAGCAACCTTTGAGATGGGAACTCTCAACTGGCATTTAAATTTAAATACTGCATCATAATTCAGGATGCTAAATCAGCCTGTAAACGGAATCAGTGCCCAGTAAGCGACAGGCTGGGCTGTCATGGACCACACATGCTCTGACTTGTTTCCAGGTCTGCCCGACACTGCCTCATTTGACATTGCTTAGTCCATAAAACTTTACACATTTATAATGGGCAATGATAAGACTGGGCAGTTACAGTGGCATAAAATGGGAGAAAGAAGCTACCAGACCATCAAATATGGACATCATTTTCTAGCCAAATTCTTTATTAATGACAAATCAGCAGTCCCAAATTAACACAGATGTGATAAAATATCTACTTGCTGAGACGCTTTCATCATGAAGTAACTTACAGGCTCAAACCGCGGAGACTCAATAATCTCCCAAATCCATCTCTAGCTTGTGAATGTTTAATTTGGGATAGGCAAATGAATGAGAGGTGTTTTAAGACTGTCTTAATAACTCCCGTCCTGAGTGAGACTAATTTTGCTTAAATAGACTAAGTTGGTTTGTAGAACTTATTAAGGATTGATAGTCCTTCCCTTTATGTCTTCAGAAATGAAAGGTCCAAGCAATACGTTACTGTTGATATTTTCATGGCTGTATATCCTGTAGCACGTTTGATGTTGCCAGATGATGTAGGATATTAGAGAGGTATAGAAGAATGGCACAGGAAGGAATTGGGGAAAAGGGGGGGGGTATATTTGTATCTGAAAATGTCTGTAGGAAAGAATTACTCTCTTAGGGTTTTTATTGTGGTGAAGAGACACCATGACCACTGCAACTCTTATAAAGGGAAATAGTTAACTGGGGCTGGTTTACAGTTCATTAGCATCGTGCCGGGAAGCATGAGAGTTCTACATCTGCATCAGCAGGCAGCAGGAAGAGGAGAAGACTGGACCTGGCTTGAGCATTTGAAGCCTCAAAGTCCCCGCCCCCTCATGACACACTTCCTCCAACAAATTCCTCACCTACTACAATAACACCACAACTTCAAATAGTGTCACTTTCTGCTGACTAAGCATCACGTCTGTGAGTCTATGGGGGCCATTCTTAATCAAACCACCACAACTACTTTATTTATTAAAGGCAGTCTCTTGTATCCTAGGCTGGCCTTGAACTCGTTATACTGAGGAAGACCTTGAATTTCTTTCTTCTTTCTTTCTTTCTTTCTTTCTTTCTTTCTTTCTTTCTTTCTTTCTTTTTCATATTTAAAATCAAGTTGGCCTTTTAAATTTTTTTCTTTTTTAAATTATAATTTATTTACATTACATCCATTCTTACACATTCTTGTCTTCCTGCTCTCACCCCCATCTCCAATCTATTCCCCTCCCCTAGACCTCTGACAGGTGGGGTCCTCCTCCCTCACCATCTGCCTCTGACAAGATCTCTGGTGCCGGGATTTGATCACTCCCCCTTGGCAGAGAGGCCCTGTGGGAACACAAAGGAAGGGAATGCAGACAGACTTTGAATTTCTAATACTCCTTCTTCCTTGCCCTGAATTCTAGGATTACAGGCATATACACCAGGCTTGGTTTATGTGGTGCTGAGATTCGAATCCAGGACGTGGTGCCTGCTAGGCACCTGCTCTATTGACAGCCGTATTCCCAAACTAGAACACATCTTTTCACTGAACTGTTTTCCCTTCTCCTTCCTGCTCAGTTGCAGAGTCAGTCAACAGCTCTTGGCAAGATCTGGAAGCTGGTTAAAACAAGGATTTAGAGAGGAGGTGTCCCTACTCTGGTCCTACAGTATTTTTTTCAACTTGACAGTAGGTAGACAGCTCTTTGGAGTTTTAAACTAACTGGCCAAGCTCATCCCTCAGTGGTTCAGGCCTCTACCAAGAAAGAAATGTAATGCGATAGCCACAATGCTGGCAGTGGAGAAATGCAAACAAGTCTATTTTATACTCTAACCTAGGGAGCCATTTTCTCTATCTTGTAATGGCATTTCAGGGTGTTCTTTGATCTGTGTTGGGTTCAAAGCCTCAGAATAATAGTTTTCTATTATTCCTGAAACGGTGCTGAATAATCTTCTTCAGCACCCCCTTTCCACTCTGAGACATATTTAGCTTCTCTCTCTTCACCCCAAGACTACATCAGAGTCTGTTTCCTTTCAGGCTCTCACACAGCTAGTGCTCAGGACAACCTCACAATGCTGCATCCTGTGGTGTTTTGCACAACCTTCCAAGGCCTACTTTGGGACCTTCTTTATGGAGCACAGCCAACCTTGTAAGAATGTTAACCATTAAAAAAAAAGAAAGAAAGAAAGAAAGAAAGAAAGAAAAAGAAAAATGATTTGACTTCATGTTCAAAGACACAAACGTCATGAACAGACTTGTTTTCAGACCAAATCAACATTGCTAATCCTGACCCAACAACTATAAATCCAGAAGTCGTCACCACACAAAGTGCTTCATGCACAAATGCTTGAACTCTGACTCCTTTCAACAGCCTTAATGGGGCTGGCTCACCATAGCTTTGTCACATGCCTGGCTGTTGGTATTATAATGTCATACATGACAAGCTCAACTACGATTGTGGCCAAACATAACTCCACACAACACCTTCTGTCATACGACATGTGGTACACCCAAGGGGCCTCCCTGCAAAGCCTCAGCTCTCTCGGGCCTTTTTTTTTCCATTAAAATAAGGAGGTCTGTAGTCCACGGCTGCAAAACACAAGCATGAACATAATTAGCCATCCCTTCTGTTCATCTGTAACTTACACTCCCTCCAAGGAGGAAAAATGGAGAGACAGGGGGAAAAACTCAAGGCCTAGAGACCCACGTTTCATTTGGAACACTAGGGGTTCTTGGAGGAGATCATTAGAGTGTGATTTGAAATAGTTTTCTTTTCTCATCAAATCACTAGCTTTGTAATTGATGTCATAAAGAATATCTGCGTCCCTTCTTGGGTCCCTTCAAGTTATCAATTATTTACACCCCAACGAGAGGAAAGGCAGCTGTAAAGCAAGGGCCTGAAATGCCACCGAGAAGCATGAGGGTGGCATCGTTAATCTTGTGCACCTACGAAGAGGACGTTAGAGTCTGCTTGGAAAGCTCACTTCCCCGTCTCTGTCTTTCATTATCTGCGTGGGTTTTATTGCGTCTCCTCATAAATAGCCTCATCGGGCTTTTTGTTTGTTCACATCCACCACAATTTATACTCCTAAGGGTGAGGGGGATGAGAAGCCAAAAAACACTAGCGGCTTCAGCTTCCATAAACCCCCCTTTCTCTAGATCTCCTGGGTGTTGGCCATTTCCTCCCTGTTCCCGTGGCAGCTGGAATGCTTGCTTGTTCACCTGCTGGTGTCCACATGGCCTAGATTCTACAGGGAGTTACACTTGCAAGCAGCACAACTCCATCGGTATTAGAGAGCTTAATTCTATTATTTTCTCCTATTTGAATTTCCCTACCCAAAGTTTTTTCCGTGGTCGCATTCTGGCAAGATCTGACAGTCATACCCTAAGCTTGTCCTTGGGGGAGAAGCAACAGAAAACACTCAGTGATCAATCCTCAAGCCCTCTTGGCCGTTCTCCCTTTGGTGATATGAAAAGGACTCTTGGCCTGCACATGGCCTTTCCCGTAATCAAGAACTTTATGGCATTGCTAGTAAAATCTGATGCTGGACCTCGTGCCAACTCATTAGTTTGAGGCTTCTTTGGGATCATCCTTTTACAGGCCTCATCGTAACAACTGGAGACAGTTTATGGCGTCAGTCATCCCAAAACTCTACAGCGCAGCAGGCCTCTGTCTGTTTCCCATCATCCGAGAGCAGATCCGAATCTCCACGAGTCTGCTCCTGATCTCTCATCTCCAGAGTAAACATCAGGTTGCTATCAGTGAGATGATAGGCAAGTGACTGGCTTGGAGAATGACAAGGTGACTCTCTCTGAAGGACAGAGGAGGGCATGTACATTACCGGTCTCCGTCTTGTCAAAAGGGAAGTTTTGAGTACAGAAGGGCCATGCTGGTTAGACAGGACAGCAATCTTGGTTAATGCTGCAGTCGCGCATTCTATATTTACTGTTCCCTAGGTATGATAGCCTCTAAATTGGCACAGGCATATGGGGGAGATTCTGCCAACATCCGGATCCTGAAAACCTCAGCAACTTGATTAACTTTGGAGACTTACAGTCTCGTTTGCCAACAAGTATTGTGCCTTCCAGAGATTCACAACACACCACAGCAATGAAGATAACTAATACTCCTCTCACCTTCGTTTCTGGTGAGGGGCTGTTTGGAACATAAGGGGACATGTTCATTTAACGCAGCAGCGAGGAAGGAGAAAAGCACATTGTGCAAAGCGATTAAGAGCAAGCAACGCAATTAAAGTTCTAGGATGAAAGATACAGGGAGGGCCGCTGGGTCTCAGCCGGATGCCTCGGTTCCCACCCCTATGGAGGGGCATCATATGGCCAGCAGCCAAAGGCTTTCTGTCCAGAGCCAGAAGGAGGGAGGCAGGAGAAGAGGAAGGAGCATAGAGAATGAACTCACCTGCCCATGATGCTGACCAGCAGCGGCGTTTGATGACTCTTTCAATAGAATGTGCTTTTGTCAAAAACAAAGCAAGTTCACCTTATAGATGCCTCTGCAGGTGATTTCAAAGCAGGGAAAGAGTAAGGATTTCTTACCTGGGGGGTGGGGTGGGGGAAACAACACTGGAAATATTCTTAAAGCGTGGGGAAATGGGTTCAAGGCTCCCAAATAGCCTTATTTTCTCTTATCTCCATGCAATCTTTGTCTTCTAGTCTAGATTATGATAAATAATCTTACTAGTTGAGCTTAATGTTTAATGTTTTTCAAGATGCATGCTTATCACATGCATTTTGTGTGTGCACTCTCTCGGCCTGTCCTATAGTTAGGTGGGCCTGACTGGCATTCTGATTCCTAGTTTTGGGGTATGGAGGAGTGAGTTACTGGATGTCACAGGTTGCATCTGTTAGATTTCTTGGCTCCTCTTTATGGCTGGTGCCCAGTTCCCATCTCCTTTGGGTTAGTCCTTCTGTCTTCCCAGGCTTGTCTATCCTTCCTCCCTTAGCAGGGCACAGTACCATTCCTTGTTCTCAGTGGCAGCTCAGTAAACACTGATTGATGAATTAATTGGCAGCGGCGATAATGATTACACTCAAATACCTACAACGAAAGTTGTTGTTTTCCTCAGGGATCTGCCCGGCTCTGATGTACCTAGGGCTGGCATTAGAAAAATAATGAACAATATCTGTAGATATTAGTGACTGAGGAAGCAGGCTCCGGCTCAGCTCTAGACACCACACTGAGAGCCACACAATTAGAAGTTTATAGTCAACTGCTGGATGATACAGTCCATTAATCTTTCTAACAGTTACATGGTTCCATTTGGACCAGGCTCAGCTCTTATAAAATGCAGACTCATTATACTGACTCAGACGGGAGCTGGGGGGAAGACATTCAAGGGCAGAGACACCAATGGCAAGCATATTTGAAGAACTATTTTCGTACCTTAAGTACAAAATGGACGTTAGGTAAGCCTGGGAGGAAGTCAGCGTTTACCTTTGTTCTTTGGCCCCCACCCACCTTGCCTTGGCCACTCAGACTGGGAATCCAAGTACAAAACACTCAGCTGTTTATCTGCTCCAAGAACAGATAACAGCAGGGTTCATTAAGGAGGATATAGGATGGAAACTATCCTCTTTGGATATGTATGCATGTGGAGGGTGTCAAGGTATGTGTGGTGACGCCAGGGATGCTGTGGGTGCTTTTGTCCCTGCCCACCCCCACCAAGACTTGGTTTGAGACCCCTCGGGGATCTGCCCAGCTCTGATGCACTTAGGACTGACTGGCATTAGAAAAATAATGAACTCCAGACTTAGAAAGATAAGGAGACCCTTACGTGGACTCCATCCACCCCACTTCCCGTCACTAGGAGGTCCCTCATCTTTTTTTTTTTTTTTAAGATTTATTTCTTTATTTATTATGTATATAGTGCTCTGCCTGTGTGTACCCCTCTAGGCCAGAAGAGGGCATCTCATTATAGATGGTTGTGAGCCACCATGTGGTTGCTGGGAATTGAACTCAGAACCTCTGGAGGAGCAGACAGAGCTCTTAACCTCTGAGCCATCTCTCCAGTCCCCAAGGTGCCTCATCTTAAAGAGCCTTAGGAACATAATTTCATGTCTTTCATTTCCCACCCTACCCACCCCCTTTGGGGGGGGGGGGCAAGGGACTCTTGAAGACAAAGGGACAATTTAATCCCAAATCACACAGTAGGGACGTGAGCAGGCGATGGCATGTGAAAGGACTCTAGTTTAGTCTCACTGAATCCCTCCAAAACTGACCTTGGAGGAATACAGAGGAGCAGCCATGCCTCCAGCTTCCCTCAGCTCAGTCAGGAGATTCACAAGGAAGAGGGGCGTGAAGGGTAAAAACGGGGACATGGAGGGGTAGAAATGACAGCTTTCACGATGTTGCCATCGGTTCCGAGTGGCTGTGCCTTCCTCGGGGGTCCGGTGGGCAGTAGGACAGGTTGGGCGTGGCTCTGGGATGCTTGGTTGGGCATGGCTCTGTGATGCTTGGGAATGGCATGTAGGAGGCCAGTTAACAAGTGAAGTTTGTGTAACTTCGGAAATGTGCCCATGAGGTCTGAGAGACCTCGGCTCTACACAGCATGTGCAGGTGCTGGGGGAGGGGTCAGCTCTCAGTTTTGTTTCTACCCGGCAGTGGTTGCTCTGGACAATGGCTGTGGTGATGAACATTCCACTAAAAGCCGCCTTCAAGACATTTTGTGGTCTCTTCTTATGTTCCCGGAGAGTATAACTTCTGAAGTCATCCTTTCTTGTTGGTACAACCTGTTCGTGAGTATTTGCCTGATTTGGGAAGATTGTTTCTGGAATCTCAGCGGGGACAGAGTTGGATCTTGACCAGCTACATACAGATTGTCCATGCCCAACTTTTAATGACAGTCTAGTTTCCCCCCCCCCCCCCCCGACATACAGGTCCCCTTTGAGCCAGCTCCCTTTGCGCTCTGTCGCTGGCTGCCCAGGGAGGGCACATTAATTTTAATATTGGCTTTGGTCAGACCTCATTAGGAAGGTCAATATGCTGCCAAAATCCCATTAGATGATATGTTTAAAACACTAAATAAATAACCCAAAAGTATCTGTAGGTTTGGGTCTGCAAGGCAGCTCTTTATTTATTTATTTTTTCTGTATTACAGCTAATTTAAGACCGCAAGGAAGGGGTTTAAGCACACCACCTTTGGCATAAGCCCAGCAATGTTGTAATATGATATTCAGGGCCTGTGAATCAAGAGACAAACATGTACAGCCAGGTGTGGCTTGACAGAAAAAATTTCTGCTTGGCAACTGGTCTCTCTGCATGATAAATGGTCAAAACTCCTGTTCACTTCTAAACGCCTATGCTTTAAAAAGAAAGGCAAACACACGCAAGGCCTCCTTTTCTTGGGTTGGCATTTATCTTCTCAAGTATGGAGGTCCATTTGATTAATGTCTGGTCATTTCTGGAAGAAGATGTTTTATCTAAATCATATAAAATGTAAAATGATTTGGTCATACTAATAAATTGTGTGTGTGTGTGTGTGTGTGTGTGTGTGTGTTCAATTATATAAACTTTAAAACTCTTTAAAGTATCATGTATCCATTATGAGGAGACCCTCACATCCCTGAGAATCTCCTGGTTAGCTGTTTCATGACTGGATTCTTGGTTGGCAGTGTCTCCGTTGGCTGTCAGTGAGGGATTAGAGTTCTTAACCACGGCAACACTAGGAAGACGGGGCTTTAGGCTAGTGGGCAGCCACAGGCCAATCCATCACTCATTCATTTTCTTAACCATGAAAATACGTTTATTCTAATGTAGGAACTATATTCTGCCCCCACTGACCATCTACAACATCAAAGCTAATGCATTTCATGATATTTTTACCCAGTCTGAATTTTTATTTTCACTTTGTGTGCATCATCATCACTGTTTTACTAGTGGCTAGCATAGTTTCATACATTTCATAAATAAGCCAGCTCCATTTGCTATTTGCTATTTTCAACCATTCTTTAGAATCCAGATAGCAGATAAAAAAAAAAAAGTTTTGATGGCTAGAGACTGTTATCAGCATATGACACATGCCTGGACTTTGAAAAGGCATAAATCAGATAGCAAAATTCTAGTCATGCTGCACACTTTTGCTTCTTCTTTTTTTTTTTTTTAAAGCCTCCACTATGCTGCCTTTACCTGCAGCTTTTGATAACAGGAGAATCAGATCATCTACATCACCACGAGATGCAGCTGGCAGCCGCCTTCCTTCATCATTATTGTTTCCCGAGGCTTGCAGTGTTGGCTTCCTCCAGTTCCATTTGTTTTATGTCTGCATGTTTCTGGGATCTCATAGCCCCCTCCCTACTTGTAAGGACAGATTGAGACATATTACCAGAAACATGAGTGTGAACGGAGAGACTGGCAAAGACCTGACAGACCGTGGGAAAGAGAGACGTGGCAGGAGAGAGCTGAAGTAATGTCTCTCAGTGCTTAGGAGTTCATCCTGTTCTTACAGAGGACCCAGGTTCAGTTCCCAGCACCCACATAGGAAGCTCACAACTGCCTTGAACTCCAGCTCCAGGAGAACCTAAAGCCTTTGGTCTCCAAAGGCACATGCGCTCATGTGCTTATGCCAACATATATACCAACAATTACAAATAATAAAGAGAGAGGTGGGGTTGGAGAGAATGGGAGGCGACCTGTAAATTCCCTGCCCCCCTTGCCCTAATCATCTCCCTACTCCTCATCTAAGACACACCCCAGGCCTAGTCAGCTAGTCATCAGCAGCAAGGTCCTTGGCTACCATTGGAAGTTTTCAAGAAATCACCCTTTCAGGGTCAGATACTATCAAATATGTGCTATAGATGATAGATATATCACACAGAGAAGCCACTCTCTTCCCGTCTGTCTTTCCACATCACATCCTAGATTGATCAGTACAAGAAACAAAACACCGTCTTTGTTTCTGGATGATGCTATTCCTTGCTCTCTGTGTCAAGGGTTCTGTTCTTGTTCACCAGGTCCGTGCAGCAAACAATTTCCCACCTACAAATTATCAAAGAGTGTACCTCTCTCTCTTCTGAGCACATGGCCAAACATCATGATCATCCTGCATCCCTGAGATCTAGGCTGCCTGGAGTCTCTGCTGGTCATTTTCAGACCCAGTCGTAAACACTTCCGTGCAATCTTCCAAACTCTAGCCATCGCTGCCCTTGGGGTAGGAGTGAGATCTTTGAGAGTCTAGAAGCTGGACACCCACATGATGGAAAAGTCTAGATCTTGGGCTCATTTCTCAGAAGAGGTGTTCTCAAGAGAACTTCTGGAGCAGAGAAAGGGTTTGCTCCCACTGGACCGGATGAGCAATTACGAGAAATGTAAGGGTGTCAGGACTGCTGCTACTTTCATACAATAATTTAGCTTGAGCACAGAGGTTTAAATGAGACGTCTTCTATAGCCTGAGGCATTCGAAAGCTTGGTCCCCACTTGGTGGCTGTTTGGGAAGGATCAGGAGGGGTGACATGTTGAAGTGCAGCATTGGGGTGGTTTAAAGTTGCAAAAGCCATCCCCAGCATGCTGTCTCTACTTCCTGTTTGTGCATCAAAATGTAAGTTCTTAGCGGCTGCTCAGCACTATGCCTGCCTACCTGCCTGCCACCATGTTTCCTGGTGTGATGGTGATGGAGGCTATCCGTCTGAAACTGTAAGCCCCAAATAAACTCTTTCCTTCCCAGTTGCCTTGGTCATGGCAGTTAATCACAGGAATAGAAAAGTAGCTAATACAGTCAATAACATGGCATTTGTTGTTTTTATGGGGGCAAATCTGAATCTAGAGGCTTTCAAAGGTCTTCTGAGTTATAAGAAAAACACCAGAAAGCTGCCGTCTTTGAGAAGACAATGAATGTGTGCAAAGTGCTGATAACATCTTCTGAGGATATAATATACACCATTGTTCAGGATGGTCAATTTTCAAGAGAATATGTATTTCCTGTAATAATCAGGACATTTGCATTATCCTCAGTTTGGGGAGGAAATGGTTATAAATGGCTCACTTTTTGCATTAGTGAAATCCCTGACTCCCATGGCGTGCCCATCATCTGACTGTTCATTTGCAAGTCTTCAACGTTTCCAATAACAGCATTCCCCTACCTGCCTTTAAATCATTACTGTTTTTATAATGGCTTCATTATTTCTTAATTGTCCTAATTTTCTTTCTTACCTATTCTTGTTAAAAGCTGATTAAAATATGAATAATTTTAGCATCCCAGGCATTCTGGAAGCAAAATGAATTTCAGGTTTACATTCATTTGTCAGTAAAAGGCAGAAGAGGAGGATAGGATGGGCAATTTTAGATTAACCTAAACTGAATTTAATTATGCCTCTGTGCCACATCCCCGCCACCCTCAGAAGGCGTCTCAGCAGTCACTCAATCCTGATGAGGACAGGAAGGTCACAGAGTCTGGCTTACTTGATAGAGAGGGAGGTGGGCTTGGGCTCGGGCCTGGCAGTTTCCAGTCATATGAGCTGTGTGGAGTTAAGCCTGCTGATGCGTTGTGCATGAGCTTTCATCTCTCCCAGGACTGTCATACGCTTCTGGCTTCTGCCCTAACCCCAACTTAGGAGCCCTGGGTTAATGGCATCAACAAACACCATTGACAATTCTGGTAGGCTTGTGTCTCGGTCAGCAAACCTTCTGCCAACACACTCTGGAAAGTCCCTTCTTATTACAGACAGCCTCCCATTTCCTGTTTCTCCAACTCGCTGGCTCATTTGCTTGAGCTGTCTCTGACAGAGCACTATAGCAAGGAATTTTCCTCTGATCCCCTCAACTACTGTCACAGTGCCTTCTTCCATGACGTCACTCTTTCAAGTGATTGGCAGAACCGCTACCATCCAGAAACCTTCTCAGGCACATAAACACCACTGCCCCGTGGTTACCACCTCCCCCGCCCCCAGAGGTATCGACCTCTTGTTTCAGGTTCTTGTACTGTGTGTCCTTGAACTAAGCACGCTGCTCTCTGACCTTTAGTTTCTCAGCAGTAACATCAAGGAAGAGTTCAGAATGTCACCATCTCTCATCTCTCTTTGTTGGAATAAATCATTCAATCTATTCAACCATGTGTGACAGTCACATTGGAAGGCCTGGGGCCTTAAAAAGAAGAGGTATCTCTTGCCGCATTCTGGTTTAATGTGCCTGTTCTCACTTTTTCTTGACGGGGTGATAAAAATAATGATGTACCTGGTGTCTTGGGCAAGATGGAGTTTTTATTATCACATTGGAAAATATAAAGGTCAAGGACATCCCCTGACAGCTGGACTTTCAACCCTTCCTTTGATACTTTTATCAAGTTTCCCACTTCTTGACATTGGGACATGATGTTGTTACCTACTTGTGCTAAGCCGCATTCATAGCTACTCCGGTATACCATGACTCATGGGCCTCAGGTAGGATGCACCTGTTGAGTGTTGATTTACTTCTCACAGCTGGGAAGGCCAGAACACCAGAGACCCTCTGCATGCAGCATGTTGATAAGATTATACTTCAAAACTATCGGTCTCTCCTGTTTTCCTTTTCCTAGTGTCTTACTTGTAGTTTCTCAATTTTTTTTTTTAAAAAAATGTACTTCAATTCATGCTTTCAAGAATGAAGATGGTGTCTGTTACTTCAATCCTGTGACTCAGTAGACAGAGCCTCCATTGCACACACTGCGGTGGTAACTCCAGTCCAGCATATACATGGCAATGATTTATGTCCCTTACTCGTTACAGCATAGCCTGGCATGGCACAGAAGGCAAAGGGCTTATCCTGTTCTTCAGTTCCCTAATTCTATTTATCAATTCACTTATTCTGTACTCATCAGGGAAGGGCCGACCTTTAAGTCCTGGGCAAGAACAGGTGTTTCATGCCATAAAATTAACAGGCTTGATAAAATATAAAGAAGGGGAAAAATACCCATTCTTACTTGAAATTGCCTGAATAATCCACAGATGCACACAAACTGTTGCCAAGTGTATGTATTTGCTTGATTTATAACATGGGCTCAATGCATAAAAATATCATAGCATGTGTACAGTAAAATATGTGCCTATGTTAATGTGTTGGCTCATGATGACATGCTTCTTTTGTACTTTAAAATTCACTTAGTACTTCGTTGGCACTTGATGTATATTCATTAATGGTGATGCTTCTCAAACAAAAAGAGTAAGAGTCACTGTGTGTGTGTGTGTGTGTGTGTGTGTGTGTGTGTATGTGTGTGTGTGTGTGTGTTTATAGTCACTGAAGTCTTCAGTCTTTAGAGTCAATTATTTTCATATAGGCAAATACAAGTGAGTAATCCTGTCATTCGTTTCCCCAAGAGACATGATATATTTCTAAGATCTTACCATTTAATAGGATTCTTGGAATGGTCTCAGATCTTGCCACCTGTCTAATCATGGATTAAGTTTTAGGGGTGGAACTTAAAACAGACCTTTTTTTTTTTTTCTTTTCTTTTTTAATTCACAAGCTTTTACCCAGGGCTCTAGCCTGAAATTCAGATGAAGCATAAAGCATAAGCATGCTTCCGTGCTGCCCATCTTTCGGCTTATGACTCAGTGGAGAAGAAAATGGAGAGTGTGTATTAAGAAGAAAGTGGGTGTCTGAGTTTTTGCTAGCCAAGCAGAGGAGGATGTATTATGATGAGTCACTTTAATAAGGATGTCCCTGAAAAAGAAATGTGTCTGTCCTTTGGGAGTTCAGGATGGAAGAACTATCTGGCTTTCCGAAGGTGTCATGGTGCCACCATGTTATTAATGTCCCATACTGTCTCAGGGTAGCCACTAGGTCCTTTCCTGAGGTCATTTGGGTATAGCTCTATTTTAAGAGACTAAGTAGTCTTCCCAGGACAAAGAAGATGACCAGTGTACAAATAGCTACCAACTTTTCAAAACAAGGCTCAAACCTGACCACTTACATGCATTTCAAATCTAGCATGGTGCCTTGCCATATTAAGATTGTGTCAGCCAGTTTTATATGGAAGACCCATGGGTTTCAGCTGATTTAAAACGTAGCCTTACATCTAAAGAAGAAGTCTCATTACAAAGTTGCCTTCATATGGAAGCTTTAGGTCTAACAAGGGAGACTGTTCTTCCCAATGTAATATCTTAGCCAGAAGTTACAGATGTTGGCCTCTGCCCAATTCTTTGATTCTACTTTTTCCACTGCAGCATAGATACGGCAATAGTACACTGACCAGCAAATGCATTTAACCTGGAAGGAATGCTCTGGCAACCACAAAATTACTCAAGCTCCTTTAAATCCTTTGGTGCTTCTCAGAAAAGCATCTAGAGAAAGAAACAACATCCATACAGATACACATTTTGACATGTGACCTCTCTTTGATCCAACGGACAAGTATAAAAGGCTGAGAAATCAGGAGGATGGGTAAAACAGCACCGATGAGTGTTTGGTGAACGTTTCCAGGCAACAGCACTGCCTGCTGTAGAGATCATTAAATCTGTTCTGTTTTTATGGCTAGTGTTCCCATGGAGTTGGAGATCTCAAAATATCCCCACATTTTTTATGAAGACCCTTCCTTTGGCCTTATTTTTAGGAACTGAGGACATTTTGGATGTAGGGACACTATGGGTAATCTTAAGCATTTTGGGCTGAGTCAGGAAGTTAAGTTGTACCACATGCTTTCTTTGCCCTCCTCCCCCCCTCTTTGTGTGTGTGTGTGTGTGTGTGTGTGTGTGTGTGTGTGTGTGT
>OU015750.1:48374102-48415273 GCA_907169655.1 Acomys percivali
CTCTCTCTCTCTCTCTCTCTCTCTCTCTCCCCTTCTCCCTCTCCCCCTCCCCCTCCCCCTCTCCCTCCTTCCCTCCCTTCCCCCCTCTTTCCTTCTCTGTAGCCCAGGCTCTTGCTTCAGCCTCCCCAGTACTTCAATAACGAGGGGGGGCTGTGCTATGACAAGTTTATTCATCATGAGTTGGTTAACCAACTGGTACGTGCATATACGTATGGACATTCAACAAAACAGCAACATCCAGAACCACAGCACAATTCAGAACGTTTAGCCATCCTGGCATGTACCAGCTGAGTGGTCAGTTGACTGATACTAGAATGTGGCTGCTAATACCAGGAAGCTGCTCCAGTGGAGAAAGGCAGCCTCGCCTCCCTCGCTGCTCTCCCAAACACACGCTCCTGAGCAGCGTCTTCATCTCAAGGTCAGTTCTCCATGTTAAACAGGTGGAAACCTCTATTTGATCTATTTGCTCCTTATTTGAACATCTGAGAATAAGGTTTTCTCTTTTTTTGAGATGGAAAAGAATGTCTGACTTTACAGACCTTTCACAGAAAGGCATCTTCAGTCAGGTTTGCCGCCTAGAGAAGCTCTGAGGAGCCCCACACACATGGGTGACCACTAGGTGAGTACAGGCTTTGGAGCCAGACTGAACTGAGTTCAAATCTCCTCTGTGTCACATGCTGCCTGTGTGACTTTGGCCAAATTGGTTATTATCTGAGTCCCAGTTTCCCCAGGAATAAAGTGAGAATGATATAGCTACCAATAAAAATTGTGAGCATAAGATGAAATGGTGCATGAAATGTGCCTGACATGCTGAGGTGCTCAGCGGTGTCTCCAAATCACTTCCTTTTTTGATGGTCTATTTTGTTTAATGACACCCAGTTCCTGACATTTTAAACTCAGTTGCCACTGACCTTTCTTTCCCTTGGCTCACCGCCCTTCACCAAACCCATCCCATCATTTGGGAAGCTGCATCCTTCCGCTCAGTGGTGTCACTCTCTCACTTCAGTGTCTGCAGTACTCCCACGGAGGCCACCGCCACCGCAGGCCACACTTCCAGCATCCCCTAACTCATAGCTAATTTGCATGGGAGAATTCAGTCTACTCATTGGCCACCAATGACCTGCCTGTCCCTCACCGTCAAGCCTCCCCTCCCCACCAAGAATTTAAGCTGACCGGTCACTCTTTAAGCTGCTATTCCTCTTTTCTATTTTAAATATTCTCATGGCCCCGTGTCTAAATGCCTATCCCAATCTTTTTGCTGAAGTTGTTCACATGGTATGATTGTCCCCCTCATGAACTTTGCTCTTGACCTCGCCCCGATAAACTTTAGAAAATGTATGCAGCCTAAATTACTCTTGACAAATAGAATCCTGGTCTCATAAATGACTTCCAGATGAGGAAACAAAAAGGCAAGGCGACCCCATGGCTTACTGCATGTTCATAGAGTGCGACCCCATGGCTTACCGTGTGTTCATGGAGCTCTGTCTTGCCAGTGGCTCTCAAAAGAGGGCTGTATACTCCCCAAAGCTTTAGATCCCTCCCAGGAGAGTGCACACCTAGGCGAGGTCAGAAGAACTAGTTGTCTTCAATCTTATGTGTTGTTCTAAGCTTATAGTTTTTTTTTTTTTAGAGACAGTTTTTGTACACCGTGATAACAAAGGGAGCCTCCCATGTTCTTCCTACCATCTTTTGACCATTTTATTTTTTAACTACAAAGTTTATGGTGAAGTGTACCTGTGTGTCTGTGTGTGAATATGTGTAAGTGTATGAGTGTGAGTGTATTTGTGTTTGTATGTGTGAGTGTATGAGTGTGAATGTGTGTTACTATGAGTATATGTGAGTGTGTGAGTATGTGAATGTGTTTATGAGTGTATGTCTGCAAGCATGTGTCAGTATGTGTGAGTGTGTTGAGTATGTGTGAGTGTGTTGAGTATGTGTGAGTGTGAATATATGTGAGAGTTAGTATGTGTGAGTGCGAATGTGCCTCTCTGTGTATGTAACTTTCTCTTTCTGTGTGTGTGTGTAAAATCTGACCTCAATAAAAAATGTTCATCGAATCTCTGCATCTAAGTCTTTCTCCCCCTTTTCTACTTCAACAAACTTCGCACAATATTGCTCCATGTTTAACCACGAGGATACACAGAACATGGCTCTGAGTAGTAGGAAAGGAACGCAGTTGACAATATTAACGGAGTCAAGCCTAAATCTCCTATCCTTTCTCCTTAAGCTGGACAAGCTGGCTAATGGATAGAGGGGGCACTGGACTCTCACTACCCCAGAAAGCCGCCATTAGCAAACATCTGTTGGCTTTCCTCCGCAACCCCTGCCAGCTGCAGCCTCGGCACAGTAAATTACTCTGCTAATTCTATTGGCTCATTGCTACATTTCTCTAATGCAGAGTATAGATTTGTGCTGGGGACCCGCCAACCAGTTCCTAAGGTGTACACTGGTTAAGTCTTATATTTTTAATACCAGAAAAACTTGCAGCATGGGGTGCCATTGCTACAGTTGAGAAATACTCAGTAACAAGGATTGGGAAAGAAAAGGCTAACATTGCAAATGATAGATGGATGAGCACACGGAGCGAGTCTCCTTTAGAGGTTAATATAGGAACCGTGTAAGAGAAGGGCCACCTGGGTACGCAGGATGGGAAACGGTGACTTTTTACCTGTTTTGAAGGAGATGGGAAAGAATTATCAGACACAATGAAACAGTAGTCTACATTTAAATGGCTACATTTTGAGGATAGTCCACAAAAATAAAACAAAAAAAAACAAATAAAACCAATAAAGACTCTAACATATCTGGCTTTTCTGGGTCACAAAGGCATTCTGGTTATGAACTCTGATTCCAGGACTTCCTGTGTCTGTGGTGAGGTTGAGCTGGAGAACTCTCTCTGGTGCAAGAATGGGATAGCCTGTGCACAGCGCTTACTACCATAACCCTGCACATAGCCCAGCTCACTCACATGCTTCCACATCCTTCATCCCCTTCATCTTGAGAGCTTGAATTCAGTGAAATGCACTGTTCCAGAGGCTTATTTGGAAATAGCTGAGTGGATATTTGAGAGCAGGACTCACCCACTGGCACCCTCCAAGGGTTACCAAGCACCCACTGCTCTGCTCTGACTGGATGAGGTATGACGTCATAGGCCCTGATGGATATTAACCCACTCATGTCAGGCTGAAAGCAACAATACTATCAGGCCTTCAGGAGTTATCAGTTTATAAAGTGTAAGGGGTCTGGCATAAACTCCCCATCTACCTTACCCCTCAATTTAACAATTACTGGATTTCTCATAATTATTCTCTGGGTCTTCTGGGTATTTCAAATTCTTCTGTTCCTACTAAAGTGTGTGTGTGTGTGTGTGTGTGTGTGTGTGTGTGTGTATGTGTGTGTGTGTGTAGAAACAAGATTTAGTAGTTCTTTCAAAGAAGAAACAGATGTTAGTTCAAAGTGGACGTGCTGGCTGGATGTCCTTCTACACATGGACAACCAGCTCCCGTTCAATGTGGCTTTCCTGGAGGGTGACCAGAGCCCAGACTGCTTAAGATCACGGGGCATTTAGAAGGCTCATGAGACTGTTCTGAGTTCTGAACTCTGGCTTTGACATAGTGAGGGCAAACTACCCTTCCATCTGGTGGGGACGAAGGCTATGTGAAGCTCAGAGAGCTTAAAGCAGAAATTACTCAAGGGCTCAGTGCCATGGAGGCACTGGAAGTTATATAGAGTCCGTTCATGTCCACTGGACTTCAGGAACTACCCTAAATTGGCTACATTACCACATATACTATAGTAGACAAACCCTACAAAATTGTTAAGCCTCCACTGATTTTGCCTTACTAAATATCAGCTTCATATGCTATAGACAGCTTCGTTTAGCCCATAGCGTCTGTTTCACTTTTTGTATAGAGACTATAAAGTTATCCAAAGAGGAGAAATACATGCAAGTGCATTTAATATTTTTTTTTTCAGTTCTACTCATTTTGGGGTGTAAAAAAAAAAAAAACCAGAAGAGCCTAAGTAAGCCAACTTTGGAATTCAGATGTTACTTAGCATTTTAATCACCTTGTAATTAATCTTTGTATTTGTATCAATTTTATTGTGCTCTGACCAGCTGCAGCTAGAATGTTTTGCCCTTACTGGCTGCTGAACTCCAACACATTTCTCCTTTACTGTTTATACACTACTTGTCCTTAGCTCAGCAACAGTGGAGTAATCATCGCTCTTTATAGTTTACAAATGTTAGCATAACTTAAAATCATAAGCTGCATAAATTTAATTACAGTCTCTGGGACCTAGAAAATGTTCTCCAGAGTGCCAAATTTTCACCAAAACTCTATGTACGTAAGCTAGCCTTGAATAAACGTTTTTTTAGAAAGCACTTAACTAACATACCCATGCGTGAATGTTAGAACCTGATGTTCTTTCTTACCTATGTTCCAAATGAACAGCTAGTTAGCATGTGTCTTTATAAGCGTCCTCCTCAATAACTCTGTCTTGACCTTTGCCTATTATTATGATCAGATAGTCTCTGTACAACAGGAATTCCCCTGCTCCTATGCCTGCCAGTCTCCTGCCTGGGAAAGAATATTTCCTGAGTCAAACATGGGCTTCGCACATGCTGGACAAAGGCGCTTTTTCTGAGTTAAATCCCATCCCTTCAATTCCCTGCTATAAACTGTTTATTTGTGGTGGTTTGATTTTGAGCCAGGGTCTTGCTGTATCGCCAGGATGGCATGAAACTCCTGGGCTTCAGCCCTCTTTCTGCCTCAACCTTCCAAGTAAGCAGACCTACAGACCTATATCACATCACACATGCCTCTGTTGTCTTGGTTCTTTTCAAAGTCGTTTATTTTAAATTCATAGTAATAGGAAAAAAATCTATAAAATGAGTTTATGGGCCTCTTGCCTAGCTCAGTCAGAAAGAGTGTTGGCTGAATTAACACTTTTCATTTACTCTTGCCTGACAACATTTACTCAAGGAGAAAACTCTCATTGGACACACAGTCCCTGTGCAATACCTATGCCTCTGTTGCTGCTTAAAAAGAAAAAGTCTCAGGAGGCAGCCGAGATTGGCCTCAAACTCACTAAGCCACCCTCACTGGCTTGGCCTTGAACCCCTGATCTTACTAATTTTGCCTCTTATGTATTGGAATTCCTGGTGCAAGCTACCACACACAGCTGTGGTTGTTTTTTTGTTTTATTTTGTTTTGTTTTTGTTTTTAATTCGAATAATCATCTAGGTCCATTTGTGTGAATTTAGGGCAATGTCTAAATAGATCTCTCGCTCAGCAGTTAGCCAGTTTGCGGATCTTTCCTCATCCTCAGCCTCTGAACCTGCCCACAGATGCATGTCCTCCGCTGCGGCTTGCTTCTGCATAACAGCACAACCGGTCTGATACTCACCTGAGTTCTAATAATTTGGAAATAAACTTGTTCTGACAAACAAACATGTTCCCATGCTGAAAAGGCCCAAACTGGTGCCCTTGCCAGCCTCTAGGTGAGAAAGGCTGACATGGAGCCATCAAGTTTCAAGAGGCCTGACAAAGCCCAAATCCTTCCAGATGGGCTTCATCAAGGCCACTTAAATGTAAATACACAAAATACGCTTGTATTTTTAAAAATGTTTATTTGAAACAAATCTCTCAAATGATGGCAAGGTAGCCAGAGAACTCTCAAAGCCACCACCGCTGGGGCAACAAATTCAACATCCTGTTTTTGTCATTCCCCTCCTGGGGCTGCCGCAGGAGTTCCAGAGTGCGTTCCTGCACGCTTATTGCAGGATGCCACGGCCATTTCCTCATTTTGTGCTGCTATTTTTATTAGGCTGGGGACAATGCACATGCTGGCATGGGAAGAGTTAATACCCAGCTGCGCTGTTGGTGTGTTCTTATTCACAATATGTTTCCTTTGAAGCTGGTGCACAGTGCTTCAAAAGACAGGAGCTGTAATTCTATGCAGATTTTTTTTCCTGATTAATGGATGAGAGATTTCAATTGAATTTTTAAATGAGTTAGAACAATGTAAGAGATGGATATAATCCGTAAATTTTTATTAAAAGGCATTTCAAATTTGAAAATCTCAGGCATTGTCCATATATCTGACCAGATATGCTTTTTGAGTCACAAAGATGCTATACAAGTCATGTAATGCTTGGGGAAAAAAAAACAGTGTGGTCTCTTTGTGAAGCTAAATGAAATAAAATACAAATATAAATATGTACTTTATGGCCAGCTGTTATTTCTGAATATGCACATTTTAAAATAGAAACATTTACCCCACGTGCTGATTGGCAATTTCCCTGTTCCAAAAGCCCAATTGCATTTAGGAGGCAAAAGATTAAAATGCCTAAATAGATAAAGCTAATAGTTCATCTTCCTAAATGCTTCTATATGTTTGAAGTCTTACTGTTCCACCCTGTAGATTCAAGAGGCTGGGGCTACTTTGATGTGGATTTGTGTTTTACACACATGCTGTCACTGGAACTGAATCTGACTGCCTCTCAGATACCCATGAGAGAAATGGTCCACACACGAGCATGAACGGAGGCCATGTGGCCCCACCACCTCACCTAACGTGCAGCTTCTGAAGAAAGTGGAGTATGTCCCCACGATCACATCACTAATATCTGCCCTCCATTCTGGCTAAAATCATTTCAACTGCGAATATCCCATTCCCGATGACTTTACTCCTCCCCTGCATAAAAACCGGTCAAGGAGAACACGGGGATTGCATTGACTGGAAAATACAACCCCCCAGGGATACCTTATTTGCTAGTCCAGGCAGCTTCTCTCTCTGTAGGTAGAGCTGAATTTGTAAATGCCTCCAGTCCTTTAGGACACACGGGCCATTGGCGGTTCAAAAGTTCATATGATGCCATATGTCCTAATAATTTTTATCTACATCTAAAACAATACGGGACTGTCAAATAAAATCCTGCATGCAAACAAATGATGGAATGCAGGGGACCCCTCTGCCCTAGCCTTGTCGTCTTTGTCCGACAAGCTAATGCAATAAGGCCAATAATAAAAGGTTGTGTACTGGGCCTAAAGCCTGTGACAGATAAAAAAGAAATGTTGGAAACCAATGAAGCCTTTGCACAATTAGATTTTTTGAGGCTGTGCTGTAAGGATTGCCCAGGGCCTGTTCAGTCCTGATTGATGGTAAAATCATAACTACATCATATTAGCTGTAGAGTTCACTGACAGGTTACTACAGATTAATATTGCTGCTGCTGTTCACTTACCATCAAACCAAGGGAAATATGAATTGAGCCTTCCTCCTAACAAACCGCGCATATTAAAAGGTAAGGTGTTCTGTGGAACAATCTCCGCCTGTCACTGAGAGAAGACACAAACAATGTCAATTTGAGCAATATGCAGATACTTGGCAGAATACTAATTAGCTGCCCACTAGGACAGCCCCAACACATTCTCCTGGCTAATGACCCTTCTTTTGAGAGCTTGTTCCTTCCCACTCCTTGGCTGCAGGGTTGCAAAATGACACCCTAAAACAGGGAGCGGCAATCTTGGTGATTTAAACGCTGGCTGCCAGGTAAATTGCAGTGACATCCATTTGGCCAGTGTGTTCTGCATCATGTGACTTGGAATCAAGGGACACCATGGAGTCAGGTTCTGTTTGCCCTGGACACTGGAGAGTTTGTAGGGAGCTGTTGGCAGAGAGCTCTATTCATGACAAAGCAGGGGGAGGGTTAATGTATGCTTACACCTTCACTTTAAAAATGTTGAGAGTGCATGAATACACATGGCGCTCTCTTAATTCCAGCGTACGGGCAGTAGTACCCTAAAATGAAAACATTTCCTCTTTCTGTCATCTCAAGGATTGGTTAAAAAGGCAATTGTAAAACAGGACGGGGACTCCTTCTGCAGAGGAAAGAAGGGAAGACTCGCTCCTGACTAGAGGCTGGTGGTGATGAGGAAGGAAGGGAAGACTCGCTCCTGACTAGAGGCTCATGGTGATGAGGAAGGAAGGGAAGACTAGCTCCTGACTAGAGGCTGGTGGTGATGAGGAAGGGAGGGAAGACTCGCTCCTGACTAGAGGCTGGTGGTGATGAGGAAGGAAGGGAAGACTAGCTCCTGACTAGAGGCTGGTGGTGATGAAGAAGGGAGGGAAGACTAGCTCCTGACTAGAGGCTGGTGGTGATGAGGAAGGGAGGGAAGACTCACTCCTGACTAGAGGCTGGTGGTGATGAGGAACGGAGGGAAGACTTGCTCCTGACTAGAGGCTGGTGGTGATGAGGAAGGGAGGGAAGACTCGCTCCTGACTAGAAGCTCGTGGTGATGAGGAAGGAAGGGAAGACTTGCTCCTGACTAGAGGCTGGTGGTGATGAGGAAAGAAGGGAAGACCCGCTCCTGACTGGAGGCTGGTGGTGATGAGGAAGGAAGGGAAGACTAGCTCCTGACTAGAGGCTGGTGGTGATGAAGAAGGGAGGGAAGACTAGCTCCTGACTAGAGGCTGGTGGTGATGAGGAAGGGAGGGAAGACTCGCTCCTGACTAGAGGCTGGTGGTGATGAGGAAGGGAGGGAAGACTAGCTCCTGACTAGAGGCTGGTGGTGATGAAGAAGGATGGGAAGACTTGCTCCTGACTAGAGGCTGGTGGTGATGAAGAAGGAAGGGAAGACTCGCTCCTGACTAGAGGCTGGTGATGAGGAAAGAAGGGAAGACTTGCTCCTGACTAGAGGCTGGTGGTGATGAAGAAGGAAGGGAAGACTCGCTCCTGACTAGATGCTGGTGGTGATGAGGAAAGAAGGGAAGACTCGCTCCTGACTAGAGGCTGGTGGTGATGAAGAAGGAAGGGAAGACTCGCTCCTGACTAGAGGCAGGTGGTGATGAGGAAAGAAGGGAAGACTCGCTCCTGACTAGAGGCTGGTGGTGATGAAGCGGCTGGATGAGAGCGATCTTTTTCCCTCTTGTCAATGTGATGATGAGAGCTTCAATCTGAAAATGAGCAGAAGGCCTGAAGGCTCTGACACTTTGATCCAGGTGTTTGTCTTCTTGTGACCCGGGTCTGCAGATCCTCAAGTGAGGAGGTTGCCTAGGTGATCTCCAAGGCCCACTATAGTCAGTCCCGTGTCAGTGGCCCCTGGTTTTTGGCCTCACCATCCCTTAACAGCTTATAAAGGATGCTAATTCTGGCCTCTACTTCATATGGTATAGATACACACTGAAGTTTAAGAACTGCCAGCAAGTGACAGCACATTCTGGCGAGGATGTGGAGAAAGGGGAATGCTCCTTTATTGCTGGTGCGAGTGCAGACTTGTACAACCACTTTGGAAATCTATGTGGCACTATCTCAGAAAACTGGTAATAGGGCTACCTCAAGACCCAGTTATTCCACTCCTTGAAATATACCCGAAAGATGCTCCACCACACAACACGGACATTTGCTCAACTATGTTCCACTCCTTGAAATATACCCGAAAGATGCTCCACCACACAACATGGACATTTGCTCAACTATGTTCATAGCAGCTTTATTCATAATAGCCAGAATCTGGAAACAACCTAGACGTCCCTCAGTCAAAGAATGGATAAAGAAACTGTGGTACATTTATACTATGGAATACTCAGCTATTAAAAACAAGGAAATCTTGAAATTTGAAGGCAAGTGGATGAAACTAGAAATAATCATCCTAATGAGTTAACCCAGACCCAGAAAGAACACATGGTTTATACTCACATATAATTGGATACTAGGCCAACCAACATGGATGTCCTCTGAGAGTCTTCACTAAGTGGGGGATTGGGACAGATGCTGCGACTTGCTACTGGGACTCCTGTTGAGAGTCGTATGGGAGAATGGAGAGATAGAAGGACCCAGAGGGTCCTAGAAACCTACAAGAAGATCATCAAGACTGGCAAAGCTGGACCCAGCAGGGCCTGCACAAACTGCTGTACCAACCAAGGACAATGCATGCAGTAAACCTAGACCCCCTATTCAGATCTAGCTAATGGACACCGCGTTCTCCAAGGTTGTGGGGAGAACAGGGACTGCCTCTGAGATGAACTCTGGTGCCCCCTGATTTGACCAGTTCCTCTTGGTGGGGAGGCCTGGTGGCACTCATAGGAAGGGTAAGCAGGCTACCTGGATGAGACTTGATAGGCTGTGGTCATATGTTGGGGGAGGAGGTCCCCTTCTGTCACAGGTCTAGGGGAGGGGAATAGGGCAGAAGAGGGAAGGAGGAGGGAATGGGAAGATACAAGTGAAGGGATAACAATTGGGATGTAATCTGAATAAATTATTTTAAAAATCAAACAAAGAACCACCAGCATAAAGGAAAATAGTGACTTGATTCAAATCACCTTATCAGTGTATTAGAGACAGTATGCAACAACCGAGACTCAGCTGGAGCCTGTCCTCTTATTATTTTGAAAGAGAATTGATCATCTCTTGTTTAAATTCAACTATTTAAAGAGCAAGTAATGATCCAAGTGACTGTAAAGTCCTAAGTGTTCTACCACCATTGGCTTACAAATGACAGAAGGGATTTGCAATGCTGAAAACTTACTCTTTAAAAAAAAGCCATCTGACCCTGAATCTAGATTAATATTATAATGTACAAAAAAAAAAATACTGCAAGGGGATTAGAAAATGACAGGTGATGAGCTAGCATCTGTCCAGAGTTCAAAGCCACAGGTATAAGAACAATATCGACTTTAGACTCATCAGAATAACAAAGGGTTAGAAGCCTGGGTTGTGTCAGGACTCTTTTGTCATCAATGCAGGAAGAGGAAACGATAATTCAGAAATAATCTGACAATCCTAATGAAACGGAAGATGAACATGCTGTAAGATGAAGGTGACAAAGAGATCCCGCTGCTCCAAGGTAGCAGGGAAATCAAGGCTCTGGAGTATTGTTAATGGTGTCCCCTTCCATTTCCCAAAAGCCTTTGGGAAACTGAATTATATCATCCCCATATTTCTGCAATTCCATTTCTGAGTGCATGGCCCAGAAAAAAGTTTAAAGGAACCAGAAATAAAAATACCTTTTTTAGTATTACTTTGTGATAATGGGCAATTGAAATCATTCACCTATGCCTTTCACTGGAAGAACAGATAAGTACTGAATGGTTATTTTCTATGGAGCGCCATACAGCAGGTAGAGGAAATTTTATGTACTTTACACATACGGATTAATTCTAAAAGAAAAATTATGATAAAATCAAGAGAGAATGAAAATTTTATACTGATATAAGCATTTTATTTTTTATTTTGTTTTTTCTTTTTTACATATACACTTATATTATTACACATATATACAATAAACTACCTACAGCAAGAAGAACCACAAAACAATAAGGAATTATATGAATGTTACATTCATAGTGTTTTGGCTATTTGTATTTGGCAACCTTGAAGAAAACATCTTTCCTATCTTGGTGCATCTAAAATTCTGAATGTAAATCAATATCTATCATATCTCATCTTTATCAACTTAAAACATCTATCTAGACCTAAAATCATCTTAACCTCTAAACAACTAAGCTTAATTATAAAACTAAAATATCTGGTCTTCAACCCTATCAGCGACTTGAGAAGGAATAAAGTTAATTATATCAGTAGACAGGAAGTGCAGGTTAGCAGCTTCCAAAATGAGAAGATGACAGGGACAGTTTGCTGCCTGAACAGTCACACAGAACTCTCCATAACATTGGAGCATCATCTTCAGCCTTCCTGCCCAGTATATCTGACAGACATATTTGTGGGGCAAGAACTATTGAGGACTTGCTTACCCTGTCTTGGCAGAGTTTTGCCATTGACTCTGCCTGTATCCAAGCTTGCCAATTTTTAGGCAGAATTCTGTCTGTGGCAGAAATGAGGACATTTTGCCCAGTGCCTGGTTTGCCTCATTTGAAGCATCTCAATAGGGAGGTTCATTGATGCTCATCATCTTCTTTGAGGTAGGCGGGGTGTTGCCATGAACTAACCTGTCTTGTTGTCAAAGAAGCTTTAAACTAGCAAAAACATCTTTAAATGCCATATTCTGTATGTCTCTGAGGGTTTTGAAGGATACTTAGGATACTTAAGTGATACAAGTTAATTATCAGTTGACCAAATCATGGTTATATCAATTACTAGCCTATTTCTATAACAAGAATATACATCCTAGGTTTAACAGATATATATGATTCTATAGATAGATAAGGTAAAATAGATAAGGTCTTCAAAAACCTCTGAGAGAATGAAATTTAAAGCAAAATTCCATTATTCAAATTTCAAAATTGTACTCAATTGTTAAATATGAAACAACAGTGTACATTGTATATGTGTGTACAGCAAATATTTGTTTATATATCATATTTACACATGTATCTCATATGGTACATATGTGTAATGAGGAAATGCCTGTGTAAGGATGAGAGGAATGTGTGTGAGGATCTGACCTGAAAAGGAAAAACAACAAAGCAAGGCAAATGTTATATGTGGAGTTATGTGACAGTTGGACTCTGTCTTAGCCTTGATCAAAAGAGAAGGATAAAAATAGAATTATATCTTAATTTCTGTCTCTGGGAAAATAATGCAAATATATCTTAAAAACTCAGATCTGATCATTAGAATTTGTTCAACAAGTTCACCAGGAAGGTAGAAACTTTGGTTCTGGGAATTCTACTTCCGAGTTGTGTCCTGGCAGATAGTGGCACCTCGTGCATAAATAGTATTGACGTTGTTAGCAGTTTGTGGTGCTAGGGGCTTGAACACTGAGCCTTGCATGCTAGAAAAAAAAAAAGTTACACATATGTGCTCTGCCTCCAGCTTATTTTCCAAGAGTCATTCTGTTTTCACAAGCAAGGAGTGTTTTTTTAAAAAGGTATTTGTTAAGTAAATATTTACAACTCTTTCCTACAACCTCCAATAAGATTAAGTCCAGGCTGTTGGCTTGGCAGAAAAGACCGTCTACCAGTTGACATCAAGCACCCCTTTCCACTTAGGTATGGTGTTGATTCTTTGCGGTCCTTAATCAGTCCTTCAATCGGCTGTTTCTTATCCCACATATTCCACCTGGCACGGCCATCTGTTCCTCTTCCTGTCCAAGTCTTAGCTACCCTAAGAACTGGCTTGAGACAGGTCTTTGAAACATTCCTTTATGGTTTGGACTCAGGTGACCTTGACTCTCTCCCTCCTGCAGCTGTTGGCGAGCTGCTTGGATTTATAATTCTTTTCACATATGTGCTTTCTCTGTGAGGATGTAGCTTTATATTCTCAACTTTCTCATAAATAGGCCTAAGCTTTCGAGAAGAAAATCATTGACTAAGTGTCTATTAACTTAGACTATTAATGTCTAGTTAGTGTCTATTAATCATAGACAGTGTCTATTCCTGCTTGGATGTTTGAAAGAGAATATAAAAATCCATGGAATACAGTTTCTGACTTTAAAGGAACCTATGGTTTCACGGGAAGATATGATGATGCTGAGAAAGACGAAGGCCATGGAGAGAGCATGGGAAATGATTCATGGAGGTTTGAGTGACTCTAAGGAACCATTTCAGAATGGCCTTTGGCCTTTGTCTAGAGTTAAGTTAGAACTTTGGGAGTGGGACACATACAAAGATTTAACTGCTGGTGGAGATTATAGGGTCATGAAATCATTTCCTGTCTAAAGTGGCCAACATTTTTTGCCTTTCTGATGTATTTCAGCGACACATACACATGTGTGTATCTCAGATGATATATATATATATATCACTCAATCCTAGCCCAACAAAGGAAAGTACTAACTGATAGCTGAAAGTGGAGTGATGTCCTTTCCTGATTGCCATGCAGGCAAGTGTATTGTAAGTATGTGTTGATGCAGAAGATACAATGCACCCCAAAGAATGGGTTGAGTAGTAAAGATACTTAATTATCACTTAAGGTGTTGGGGTTAGATGCCACCATGGATGAGTTGGGGACTTAATCACACTGTTGAGGACCCAGGTCTTCTTCCACTTACATTCTGCCATCTTTGGAACATTTGTTTTCCATCATTAAACTTACTACACCTTAGACACAACTGGCCACAAGGCTTCTACTCCTCACCCCTTCAAAGTGGGTAGTTGGGGAAACTATTTAAAATGGGTCTGGATTTTTCAGAGAAGGACTGTATCTCAGAAGCTCCCAGCCAACTTTCTCTGACATGTTACTGACATGATGGGGCGATGTGGCTATGTTTGCACAGAATGGAGCCTCAAGCCTCAAGCTGCTACAGTTGATCACTGTAGCAGAAGGCAGCAGGAAAGTAAAGGGTGCAGGTTAAGGTGGGTACCCAATTGCCTTCTCAGGGGAAAATCCTCTGGGCATGTCTATTTTTCTTTACAATTTCATTGCACTGACTCAATGATTCCCTCTTTGCTTTTTTGTGGGGGAATTGAGTCTGTTCCTTTATTTATCTAACTACTCAATCATCATGTATTTATCAAGCATCTAGCAGATATTCTTAAAGTTTTAGTTTTTATATCATGGGCTCCCTCAACAACCAGATGAAACCTATAGGTGCATTTCAGAAAAGTATGCTTAAAACAGTCAATAAAATGGACAAAGTCACCTGCCCCTAGAAGCCTTGCAGGTGTGGCTGCTGTGTCAGGTGTGCATCAGCAGGTGCCTTGCAGGTGTGGCTGCTGTGTCAGGTGTGCATCTGCAAGTGCCTTTCAGGTGTGGTTGCTGTGGCAGGTGTGCATCAGCAGGTGAAGGAGAGGAGAGAGGCCATGTCTATGCTCAGTGTTCTGACCTGTGGACATCTGAATGATTAGTAGCCTGACCACCAACAGGGAGCTAGCCTGAGAAGACCACCAGTTTGGTGCCACAAAGGCCCGGAAAGTTCCTAGAACTGAGAGTAGAAGAACTCTGCCTAAGATTGAGGGGTCCCCCAGCAGGAGTGAGTTGGGACAGACAATTCTTCCATGGGGCCACTTGGGAGAGCTGGCTGGGGAGTGAGCCTGAGATGACCACCAGTTGGTGCCATGCAGGACTGCTGGGGTGTGTGGGTGTGGAGGGGGATGGGTGGGGGACACTATGTCCAAGATGACCCCTGCCCATCACTATAATGCATGAGTGGGGTTTTGGTACTCCTAAAACCACCCTTGAGATGACTCTAGACACTCAGAGACCCTAGGTACCTCTAAGAGGA
The DNA here is from genome assembly GCA_907169655.1 of Acomys percivali. Taxonomy (NCBI): domain Eukaryota; kingdom Metazoa; phylum Chordata; class Mammalia; order Rodentia; family Muridae; genus Acomys; species Acomys percivali. The sequence continues at coordinate 48,389,231 of OU015750.1, forward strand.
ACAAGTAAGTAGTGGAGAAATGGAAGAAAAGAAGAAAAAGAAGGTTGTGGGTACAATGAAACAAAGCAGAACTAGAGATCCGAGGGTAGTGAGGAGCAGCCTGATGTATCTGTGATGCCACCTGGGACTATAATGGGGTTCTGGCCTGTGCTGCCACCGAGGGGGCTCACTTTGTTCCATGGCCCTGAAGCAATGGGAGTCTATTACTATCAAATGCAAGGCAGAAGTTGCTGATCTGGGCTGCCACCTGAGGATGTGTTGATGTCTGAGGGCTGTGCAGAACTGGCCTCACCCCTCACCTGGGTATCATGGGAGAGCTGGCCCAGGGGGCATGAGAGCAGGAGAGCAGACCCCCAAGGCAGCTGCAGTACTCTGGAGACCTGTCTGCACATTGCTGAGTTGCAGGTGAGCCAGGCCCCTGAGTATACTAGCATGGGAGAGATGGCCCTACCACTGCCTCCTAGGCATGGTGTGGATGAGAAAGAGGAAGCCTTCTACCTTTTCATTCTTCACCACCTGAGGCAGGCAGGAGACCTAGCCCTGGGGTTATAAGAGCAAAAGAGCTTGTCCTGCCTCTCCCCTGCTGCCGCACTCTGGAGAGCAGGCCCTGCCCCTCACCTGGGCAGCACAGTAGAGCTGACCCTGGATGCGAAGGTTGCAGATGAGGGTGTGAGTGTGGGAAAGCCTGCCCTGCCTCTTGTCTGGTGGGCAGTGGTACCGAGGAGGGGGAGATGTCCACCTCTCCTCCCTTGCCCCTCAACATCTATGGCAGGCAGGAGAGCTGGACCCACCATCATGAGAATAGGAAAACTGGTCACATTCCTCACAGGCTGCAACACTCAAGAGCCTGTGTTCTGCACCTCCTCTGGGCAGTAGGGTAGAACTGGCCTCAGTAACAGGGGCTGCTGGGGAGCTGACCCTGAGGGAAAAAGAGCAGGAGAGATGGTGTATTGAGCAGCTCAGATACCTCTCAGTCCCAGATCCAGGGCTTTGAATTGGCCCACCCCAACATCTACCCACTGATAAACTGCTAGAGTACATGAAGGGGCTGATCCTACAGATCCAATGCTACAGGTTCCAGTAGTGGTACAATGGTAAAGTCAAAGGCCTCGCAGCAGACCAACAAGTCATTGCAACAAACATTTGTGAGGTGTAATATGATTTAATTAATTTTTTAAAAATCACACAAAAAAAAAGAATGAAAAGTAGAAAGAGAGAGGGTAGAGTTTGGAGAACAGCTGCCAAGGAACATTCTAGAACACAGAAGTTGAGGAGGTAGATGGTTGTGGAGACTTGAGCTTATCACAAAACATTCCTTTACATATGATGCTGCATGTTAGGTGACCTTTCTACCTAGACATCTTTAGCCAGTCAAGGTGTGTGGCGGGCCTGAGCTTCCTCACTTGCACCGTTTCGCTTCAGGTTTACCACGCAACAGTCAGCATGGCGCTGCACTGAGTAATGTTGGCATGTGAGCCCTTGGCGTTCCTAGCTCCCAGCACGGCGTGTTATAGTCCCTTTTGTGTGTTCCTGCAGTCACATGTGAGGACATGTGAGTCCCTAAAACAGCATCTCCCACAGCTCTCATGTCTCTCCACCTGCATATTCTTGGCTCAGAGGGCTGGTCGTACACTTCTGTCTCTAGCTAGAAAAGTCAAGCTTTTGGCTGTACCTGTGAAAGCATGGCCTGTAGGTGAGGACAGAGATTGGGTGCTGAAGGCCCATCCAAGGGGCAGGCTGAGGATAGGCTCTTGTCTCCTGATCTACCTCACAGACCCAGGCCCTTCATCTGACTTCATCATCTTCCACAGAACCACCCAATGGTTGCTGCCTCTGGCCTTGGCTTCCTATACAGCAACCTAGTCTAGGTTTCCAGGGTTTTCTTGGTTTCTTTTGCTGTTGCAGGTTTTCTGAGACAGGGTTTCTCTGTGTAGCCTTGGCTGTCCTGGACTCACTTTATGAACCAGGCTGGCCTCGAACTCACAGAGATCCACCTGACTCTAACCTCTCTGAGTGCTGGAATTAAAGGCGTGCGCCACCACACCTGGCCTTCTTGGTTTCTTCTATCAAAAACTCCCATGAACAATCCCCAGTATGCACAAAAATGCACTATCTCCATAGATACACATGTATCTCCCAGTGTTCATGGGATGAGGTAAAGGCGAATGTCACATGGGGGCAGAGGACCTGGATACCCAAGAAGGAAAAAACTTCCAGCTGGAATGTATGTGGGAGCTGGAAGGAAGCTCAGAGTGTGGTTAGGTCTCCTAAAGAGGCCCACGTAGAGCTGCACTGCTCTTGGTGAACTCGATTGTGTCAGCTGTGGTCCAGTTATAGATGCTAACTGGTATGATGCTGACAAGAAAGAGGAACCCAGCATCTTTATCTTTAAGATGAATGTGTGCAATACACTCATTGAAAGTCCAGGCTAAGCATAAAAATCTATGATTTTGAGTGTGATCAGGATCTTTCCCTGTACCAGTCCAATTCTCTCACTAAAAAATATAAAATGTAGCCCCTCACTTCTATGAGAGATTGACAGATTGCTGAAATTTCAGAATTGATCTGCTTTTTGTCACGTGAACACTTTTTTTTAATGGCTACCCTATGATTCATGAGCCAATTTGCTGCACAAATCTCAGCTGATGTGAGTGAATTATTCACATTTCAGAGTGGAAGCATGGTAGCTTTTCATTTCCCGAGTCGGTTAAAACATCTTAGATTTAATGCTCTGCATTAAAAGTAAAAAATTAGCGAATACAAATTCTTTATCTATTTTGGAGTATGATTGAGAACTTGGCACAATGAACAACATGTTTATGAGAAATTAACTGGGTTTGGGTGAAAACTCATCGAACCTGCCAATCTCTGTTCCTGGCACCAAGTGGTGCCATTCTGAACCACAGGAAAACCATAATGTCTGTAGCATCCTGATTGGGGCTGAGTGGAACTCATTAGCTCACTCCACTGTGTTTGACTCGTCATCCCTAAAATGAGAGATAACCCATCTGACAGCCAGATACAGAAGAATAAAGTTATAAAAGCACTTACAATATCTACAAGGTGATTTTTGAAGAGACAAAGATAATAATCCACTTGGATTATTCTTTGGTGACTTGGAGGATTGGCCTGGTGACATAATTTACAGGCCCCTCTCTTTGATCACAGTGTGCTCACTGGGTCCATGATCCTAGTCCCTGGAACTGTACTAATTCTTGGTATTGTCAAGCCATGACCTAGATTTTTGAACAACAACAACAAAAAAATATCAAGCAAGTCCAGACCCTCCAGATAAACAACACAGGACGTACATGTTTAAAATGAAAAAAAGTCCTGGGAGGTTCCTTTAAAACAAAACTACACTTTGTCAGTTTGGTTCAAAAATCTTTGCAGGTGGGTTTTGGATATGAATGACAAGGGTTTCCAGATGTCACCAGGGCAATGTTTGTACCCGAATTACACAAGAGGGGGTCTTACAGAGAAATCCAGGCACTCGAGTAAGGAATTAAAGGTATGAAACTCATTGAGTAAAAAGTACAAAATTGCTATAAGTTTTTAATTGGATTCTGACAGGGGAATTTGCTTTTGCTGGAAACAAGAAATCCCACCATCTTACAGTAGGATCCTTTGCCTTCATATAGCAGACCACATGTGTTTTAGAAGTCTCTTCTTAAGAACCATGTCTCTTACTTGTCTGCAACATCAATAAAGCATTCTCTGAGGTTATAATTCATGTTGTGAAGAATTTATTTCTTTTATTGTTGTTTATTCAAAATATGTCCTAGCATTAAATTTTCATTGATTTTTTTTTTTTTTTTTTGGATCCACTTAAGTGTAATGGGAGTGGAAGAGCACTTCCATTTTGATCATTTGATTTTTTTTTTAAAGCATTGGTCTTTAAACTGAAAGGTTTGATGGAATATTAAATTTGATGAATCATAGCAAGTCTCTGTGTTTGTTAGCTTTTATAGAGCACATTAAAGCATTCATTAATAAAGTTACAGTACGCTGCCTTGTGCAGGCCCTCAAAGGTTAACGACTTGATGCAGGCTGGTTTTCTCTAGGCTTATGGCTGAGGATGGCTTGTGGGAAATTTAGTCCTCTCTAAAAACGATATGCAAAAGAAATGTTTTGCTTCCTGTCTCAAAGTCCAGGAATTTCTTTGTCCCTTTTCACTTCTATTTTGTGTTTGCCAGGTATCTCTAACACTGAGACACATGCATGACCAAGTCAGCTTGTTAGCCACAGGAGGACCTGGAGGGCCAGTGCACTCCCTGGACCATCAGCTTCAGCGGCTGCCTCAGTGGTGACCCTAGGCAGGCGGGAGCTGCTAGGAGTTACCTTTTTGGGGAACAAAAGATAAATGGTGACTTAAGAAGTAACATTAATCTTTGACTTTTCTTTCCTTAGAAGGTCTGTTTTGGAAGAAAAGAAATATTTGCAATGTTTAAGTGGGGATTATATTATAACACTGTCTGTCCAGAGATTACGTGGTAGATGTTGGTGACTTACCTAAATAGTCACTGGGTTCACGACTCAAAGTGGTGCATGCCAAGCACATGCATTACATTCAATTGTTTACCCGGAAGCAATGATTTCCCTTTTTGATTTAGTATGTGTGTGTGTGTGTATGTTATGTGCATATGCACACATGTGTGCATAGGGGTGAGAACACCCATCCAGGCAAACTTGGAGGCCAGAGGTTGAAGGTGGGATGTCTTCTTCAATCACTTATCTCCCCCTATTGTCTGAGACACTCAAACTTGTCACTTCAGCTAAAATGTCCCCCTGGCATCAGCACATTGCTACACCCCAGCACTGAGATTATGGGTGTGCACCCCACAGATAGCAAGAGCACAGATGCTGGAGATATGAACTCAGGGCATCGTGCCTTCTCAGCATGTGCTTTACTGACAGAGCCATCTCCCAGGCTCACCCATGGAGAATTTCTGTGCCAAAGTTTTATTGTATGTGTCTGAAACAAGATGAAAGTAAGTGAGACTAGGACTGTGAAGACACTTTCAACAAGTGCTAGATTGTTCCGTGAGTCCCTTAATAGTAAATATAGGCTCTCTCCACACCTCACCAGAACTCATGAAGTCTATATGCCTTTCAGAAGAAACTCTTCATTGATCAAATCAAGTGTGAGAACAAATTTTTCATCAAAGACCTGCTCAGTGCCTTGATTCCCTTGGGAATTTTTAGTGACATAAATGGCTCATATTATTTTACGTGAGAGACAAATCAAAGCTTTTCCACAAGGTTCCTGAGCTGCAGCAGTTTAACCATTTCTTCAGCTGAGCAAGTGGAAGCTGCTCCACTGCATGGGGAACAGTTCCCACATTAGTCACTGTGGAGAGGAAAATAAAAGTTCATATAAAAGAGGCCACCAAGGGTTATATGAGCACAATTGTTTCCAGGCTGAGACAACTTTATACCTGTTTATTATTGTCAGTATCTTGTTATAGTGTTCTTTCGGAATCACTAAAAGCTAAATTCTGTTGGAAGGATGTGTGGTACTGGAAGTCAGAGCGACAAAACATGGAAGCAGGCAGAACTAATGGTGGCAGATGGGATTACACCTGTATTGCTTACTAACCTATTTCTTGGAGGAAAGTTCTAAATTGTAAAATACATGGGAAATATCGGTGCTTTTATTTTAGATCTTTCTTCACTTGAGAGATAATATTTTTTCTTCAGAGGGGGAAAACTAGACATGTGTAGCAAATGTATTTTTGCTAAAGGACAGTTTTCACAAGATTCTTTACTCTCGACTTTTCAACACTTCTGGAATGCTCCAGCTGCCCACTGTGGTCATGTGAGGTTTGACTAATTTTACTTGCTAGTAGTTTTAATAGTTAACAAAAGGATAATGTGTTAAAACTAGTTGCACATTTCCTGACCTCTAGGAGTATTCCAAATAAAACACACATATCTGGACACTCAAAGCTAGTATCCACAAGTGAGGAAGCATTCAACATTTATCTTTCTGGGTCTGGGTTTGCTTACTTAGGATGACTGTGTTGTGGGTTGGGATTGAAGGGAGGGGAGACAGAATGCAATGGTATGATGAAAGCTTAAAAGGCAATAGTAGAACAGGAATGGTTAAATTGGGGTGGGGGATGGGATGACAAGGCAAAGGAGGGACTCTAGAAAGGGGTAAAAAGCCATATGCAAATCTACCTACTACTGTAGCTTAATGAAAAAGATATATGCACACACATACAAAAAGTTAAAAATGGTGTTACTCTATAACAGGATAACAACGGCCTACTCTACACACAAGTAAAAAGTCCAGTGCTAGGAATGAATTATTTCTTTTGGAGTTGATGGCCAATGAGATTCCATAGACCCTCCAATATTTCAGGCTCTGGACAGTGCTATTGGTTACTCTCCAAAAGCATCCTATTGATGAAGACCCCACGTGCATGACACATAGAACATAGAGATATCGAGCTGGTACTGACCTAGAAGCTTCATCCCTAGTGGCTAGATTTTATGGTGCTGGAAGGTGCTGTGTATGCTACCTGAGAAGAGAAGTAACTATCACTGACCCAGCTATGAATTCAACAAGCTGTAATAAGAATTGACCTGGCAAGACTTTCCCACTGACGCGACAGTGGTACAAAATGGGAGTAACCAACCACTTCGTCATTGGATTTAAGTTCAACTCTTGACTTTTCATTATACCCATAGATGAATACACCTCTCAAGCCTCATCAGAGAGCCTTCTACTTGCACTAGATAGTAATTAACAGAGACTTACTACCAATAAAGGTACAACAAAAAGACTGCAGATACTAAGCCTTAAATGGGATTTTTTAAAAATCACACTTCATCCTTCCAAGGCTCAGGGAGCATTGAGGAAGAGGGGCAGAAGAGGGTAGGGGCCAGACACAGAGGATGACTATAAGAAAAGGTTGTCTTCTGAGCACAACAGGGTAGTACAGTGTACTCGCGGTGATTGTCATGGGCATAAGACCTGTGCAAGCTCAGTACAGACCAAATCTTAACCTGGAGAGGGGAGGTGGGCATGGAGTCTTCCTGAAGCTGAGGAGATAATGGCAAAAGATAGCTGCTAGCAGAGAAACAGTCAGTTTTCAAGAGTACAGCTGCTGGTAAATCAGCCATGCTCTAGTGGAAGGCCACACACCTAAGAATATATGTGCAGCACAAACTGGACTTGATGGGTTTAATTAAACATGCAAAGGACACAGAGTTGAGTGAGGAGGTGATGGGGATAGACCTGGGAGGAGTTGGAAGAGGGGGAATATGGCCCAAATACATTGTAAGAAATTCTCAAAGAACTAATTTTAAAAAACACTAGCAATGCACTAATTTGCTCTCAGCCCCTTCTCTGTACTACATCACTCGTTCCTATCTAGTTACGGCATAAGTGTGGTAGTTGCTATTAAAGTAGATAGTACTATTACACTATTAACTGTCTACTGTTTATTGTTGGGTCCAGAGAAACTCTTATCAGCTTTAAGGATTGGATCTGATAAATTTTAACAATCTGCCCTGAGGGTTGGGAGTGAAAGTGTTTGCCAAAGTCCAAGGTGTAAATATTTGTCCTATATAAATGTATCTCCAAATCTTCTGTGCAGAAGGCGGATGGATGGAGGGATGTATGTGGCTTGGTCATGCCAGCCAGCTGTGTTAGCACTGGACGTCCTGTCTACATTAAGGGATTATAATTTTATGATCATTTAACAGACTGAAAAAGACAAACACTGTGACTTTTTGAAATGTATTTTACCTAAAAGCTATGAAAATAGCTGTCTCGGAGACTAGACTAGACACATTGCCCATAGGTAGGTACCAATATGTCCTGGCTGTATCTAAGTACTGCAAGAAGTTAGTGCTGGTGCACTTCTTCTCAAAGCTCACCTTTGCAGGCAGAATAGGGCCCCAGTGAGATGGTTTGACACCAAGTGCAAGGACCTGAGTTCAATCCCCAAACCTACATGGTAGAAGGAAAGAAATGACTCCTAGGAGCTGTCTATGACCTCAATATGCCTAGTGCGTATGCATGTGCATACACACACACACACACAGAGACACACACACACAAATTAAATGTAAAAGAAATTAAACAGAATATTCTAGAAAATACTATGCAAGAATAAATTATAATAGTTATTATAGTTCTCATTTATTGGGCTTTGATGACTAAAACTTGTGTATAGATAGAGTATAAAATGTGATATTTGATGTATGGATTATGAAGTAATCCCACTATCAAATCAATCTATCTTTCTCTGTCTCTGTGTCTCTGTGTCTCTGTCTGTCTCTGTCTCTCTCTCTCTCTCTGTGTGTGTGTGTGTATGTGTGTGTGTGTGTGTGTGTGTGTGTATTGAGAATACTTGAATACTTGAGATCCACTCTTAGCAAATTTCATGTACCTGATAAATTATACTCAGCATGCAGGGATGATATATCAGATCTCTAGTAGTTATTTGCTTCACAGCTGAAGGTCTGCACCCCGACATCTCCCCTACCCTTAGCCCCCAACTCCTCAGCCTCTCTAACCACTGCCCCACTCTTCTGCTCTGAATGTGAGGGTGTTTATTTTATTTTATTTTATTTTATTTTATTTTATTTTATTTTATTTTATTTTATTTTTTAGACATTCCACACGTAACAGATCATGTGATGTTAGTCTTTCTGTGTCTGCCTTGTATTACTTAGCATAATATCCTTTAGGCTCATCCCTGCTGTTGTCAATGGCAGCCTAGCCTTCCTTTTTAATGCTGAGTATCGACAGTGGTAAATTATAATAGTCAATCTCTATAATGTTTAGTTAAAAGTCCGATTGGCATTAAAGTTTCTGTAGAAGAAGGGCACTTTGAGGACTCGCTCATAGGGTTAGTAACAGTAATGGCCAGTAAAATCTCTTGAGCTTTTATAAAGAAAAAAAGGAGAAGGGGCCCATCCCTCAGAGCTGCCCCTGCCTCTGTGATGCTCTACACACAGCTATGCGGAGATGGACTTATCATCTGCAGCTGTTTAGGAAGAACGCCTGCAATGCCAGCAGCCCCGTTAGAACAGAATGGGGTTTACAAGTTCCAGGAAGCCAAATGTGCGATCACGTGGACCAGAGTCTGTTAAGTATCATGTTGCTCTCTCTCCCCTTTCTTCCCATCTTAGGTCACACCTCAAATATGAATGCCACTCAGGGGTCCCCCCAGGTGATCCTGGTCCCCTGCAATGCAGCTGTGCAGGGACTTGACCTTGAAGGACAGATGGCATCAGGAGAAATTGTTTCAGCCTTGTTCTAGCCATGGATAAGTTTGTGGTATTTCTGTCTGCAGATAGCAAAGGGCTTTCACTGTGAACTGCTTTCTGATATGCACACACAGCCCCAGCCCTACTTTTGGGGCTCTGTGAAGACTTAGATAAAAATTTATGAGAATAGATAGCTGGAGAAATAGATTTTTTAAAACTTTCATGTCTTCTCCCGTTAAGAAAAAAAAAAAGATTAATGTTTATTTCTTCAGCTTAATTTTCCACTACTCTAATACATATTATGTGCTTCATTTCCTTAAAAGAGGGACTTTGACTAAAAAGTTGATTATAAAATGTTTTTAGTTGAATTTGGCATTCCTTTCTGAATTGAATATTATGATTTTTATTTTTGCAAGCATAGGCCTTCCTTTGGTTAAGTTTAATGTCACCAAGACATGGTACACTTTCATGGGTCCCTTCCAGTTTTTTCCTTCTTCGGCCAGAATGCTTTCGCAGCCCCTCTCTAATGTTACCCAGATTCTTTGAAGCACTATCTGATTTCAGTGCTGAGGCTTAACCACTTCTTTGGGGAATTTAAAATAACTCCAATAGCCTTTCAGTTCAGCCCTTCCTCCCCTTGTCTGTCCACTCAGGGCCTCTTGACCCATCACAGGTCTGGAAAGCACAAGGCAAAGTTCTGAAATGTAGTGGCTAATTTAATTACACAGAGGTTACATGCTTGAATGAAAAAGAAAAGGAAACCACAGCTAATATTGCCCGTGCCTCGGGTACACTCTTTACTTTGTTGCCACAATCATCTGGAGGAGGTGGCTCATATTCTCACTGTCACCCTCTTTTCCAGGTGAGGAAGCTGAGGAGCAGGGACCCCATGGACATTTCGCAATAACAGGGGACCAGTCTTTGCAGATTCGAACTCAGGTACTCTAGCAGCAGAGCCCACGTTTTTAACCACTGCGCCATATTTCACAGAGCAGTCTCAGATTTCATCTTGACAGCTATATTCAAGGCAGGATATGTGGGCAAAGGACACTAGACTGAGGGCCATAAGACGTGCTCCAAGCTTGTTCTTTCCCTAGTTAATTGTGCGGGCAGAGAACATCTGAACTTCTAGGGGGGAAAAAAAAAGGCAAACCTGCATCCTGTTGAAAAGGTTTGCATCTCGTTTATTTTATACGATTGCCACAGATCTAGGGGAAGGGCCTCTCATACAGCGCCGTTAGGATCAGTACTGGCCATGGGTTTGAGGGGTCAGACATTGAAATGGATGTAGGGCTCCATGCAGGCCTTCCTGAAATGTGAGTCGGGGTCAAGTCAGTGACCCCGCTGAGTCCTCCTTTCCCCACCTGCGGAGTGCAGACTGCAAGAAGTGCCACCTCAGAGGGCCGTGCACTAAAACCGTGTGCTCTCTACTCCACCTACTGAGACACTGCTCTCCTCACTCCCCCTCCCACAGACAAGGCAATTGAGGGCCAGCGCAGTCACGTGACGTGCCCAGGGACAATTGTTTTACTCGTGACACAGTCTGGGTTCTAACCCAGGTGGATAGTATGGCACCAACAGCATTTTTCTTTCTGGCCTGAGAAGACACTCCACAAAGCGTCTAGCGCTTGAGCATGGTCTCCATCCATCCCAGAGGTACTTCCCGCCTTCCCACGGTTTAGCAGCCACAGGATTAAGCTGGTACCTGCAGGAGATCCCTCCCCTGTCTCTTGTGATTGGATGAATCCGGCTTCCGGCTCCCGGCTTCCGGCTTCCGGCTTCCGTTCTCGCTAGCGCTGTATTCACCCTCATTCTTGGCTCTGCTCCCATTGCCTAGCTTCGGTTTCCTTTCCTGAAAACCAAATGAGGGATGAAGTAGGAATTCCAAGGCTTCCAGGCTTAAGCGCTGTTCAGTCCCGAGCCCTACGTCTTTTCTCACTAGCCCTCATAGGTAAGCTTGGTTTACCAAAAAGTTGACTTTTGACTTAGCGTAAGACAGTGAGAACCAAATTCAGCCAAGCTACTGTTAGTACGAATGGCCTCTGTACACGCCGAAACTCACTTGTGCCAAGTGAATTTTGACTAATGACGTATGGAAGACCACAGACACGCGAAGAGTAGTGTCCTGGTTTCAATATTTGCCGTGTCGATTTTTTTTCATTAAAGACTTCAGAACTCTCTGGCATTTGAACTGTGAGGAGCGCTCTCAAAAGGAATACAAACCTACCGGATTTTTGAAATTTTACAATAATGGGTTTTTGTTGTTGTTGTTGCTGCTGCTGTTCTGTTTTGTTTTTGACATTAGGGTCTCACTTCACAGCCAGGTGGATCTCAGACTTGTGATCCCCCTGCCTCAGCCTACAGAGTGCTGGAATTTCAGACATGTGCCAGCCTAGGAAACTTGACCTATGAACTTTGATACTTACCTCTTTCCTAAAAGCTCCCAAGGGCCCCTTATAACTTCCTCATCAGCTGTAATAGCCATGCAGCACTCATCTGTCTGGGCCCTCTTGGCTAAGAACATTTACCACGGAAGTTGCCAGTTGGCCTCCCCGTGTACCCTCTTTGGCGTTAACTCTTCCTTTTTGGATTTTGACATCGTGCAGGGCTGAGTAAGAGCGCCTGGGACAGTGCTCTGTTCCGCCGTGAGCCAGAGTCCTCACAGTTCAGCCCTGGTGTCTCTCGAGCAGAGCCACAACCCCACATGATCTCTGTTATCTACGCCTACAACCAGCCAGGGTCAATGCCCAGGATCTCCTTCGAGATCTTCATGATTTATTACTAATGGAAGCTGTGCCCTTAACTCACTGCTAGTGGGTCCTTTTGGCAGGGAAAATCTCAATCTCGTGTAGACCGGCAGAGCGCCATCACCACGGTAAGATCCTTTACATGGCTAAAGATCCCCACCTAGACTGCAGCTCTCTGGATGTAGACCCCAGCTTTTGTCTTGTGATGCTTCCTGGAGGTGGCCAAATAGCGTTTATGAATCAGTAAATTTACCATGCTACACACATGGCAAAATATGGCAATTACTTCCTTTGCCATTGAGAATGTAAGAAAACATCCTATAATACCACTTGTTTTGCATTTGCAGGTGAGAACTCCAAATCTTTCATTATGACACTAAATCTGATTTTTTGTTTGTGACTAGCATGAACGCTGACCTCTGCCCTTTGAATGATCTTTCCGTCTCCCAGAAAGTTCATGAAAAGGTCATGGAGCTGCTGACTTCCTCTCTGTGTGCATGGACGTGTCTTTGCTATTGATCTGGGAAAAGACCATTCGGTTACTTTGCTCGCTTTATTTTTTAATGGAAACCTGATCTGTCATTACAGAATTTTCTATCCAAATTCACACCTGAGAAAGTACAAAAGTCTGACCTTATTTCATGTATGTTATTTAATCCTGGACACAACTCCCAATTAAATACATTTCTGGAACCCTTCACAAAGCAAAATATGGCACTTTCTGGTCACAAGTTCAAAGCAGGAGAGAAGGAAAACTGGCCTAATAGCTGGAAATAAAAACATCAGTGAATTTTTCTTATGGATTTCGTCATGTCAAATTCATATCATGAGTGACTCCCAAGTTTTCCCTTTAGATCATCTTGGCATGCTCGAGGAGCAAAAATAAAAATGATTTCTAGTATATTCTTGAGGTGATTCCTTCTTTTGATGCCTCCTGTCACTGTAAAAGGGGTTATGAATCTCCAGAAACCCGTTCTGCTGTCAGCAGCATTGGCCTGGGTTTTCAAATCAGACTGCTGTAACTGGTCCGGCTCGAAGGCTTTAAATCTCCACTAGAAAAACTATTGCCATTTACAAAGCACGGGGATTGTGCAGAAATGGTGAAAAATGCGCTGGCGTCATGCTTAGAATGATTGTGTGGGGAAGGCGTAACAATACCTCTCAAGACGGTAAGCAATACGTATATTCATATCGGGTACTATTTATCTTGTAGATATACAGCACCGGAAGTTCTCGGCTGTTGGCTGTTAGACTCACGGCACTGAGGAGGAAAGATCCCTAGCTTTGTCACTGCTGTATATCACCGCAGCTGTGCCCTTTGATTACACTGGGGTGCCACCAGTCATTAATAACGGCGAAAGCTTTTTGTCTGGCAAATGCATCGCTGTACGGTCCCTTTTTTTTTTTTTTTTTTTTTTAACACCTAGGCATCTTGATGGGGTAGCAGAGGTAAATTAAAGAGGAAGCTTGTTTACTTTACAGCCATGCTTGTGAAAATAGAAGTGGCCTTTCCAGAACTATTGAAGAAAATGGATTTCCCCTGCCCTTGTCTTATAAGCCTGAAACATTTCCATATTTTGCCTTTGCTCAAGGGAGTCCTGTCATAAGTCTTGCTCAGACAATCAGAGTACAGTATTACTATGCTTTCAATCCTGTCACTGTCACACTTCTTTGGCTACCAGAGAGTTACAAAGAAGTCAGAACTCACAAGGACAATTATTACGTAGACTTGGAAACCCAGGTATGGCCAGGGCTGAAGGTGTCTTGAGAGCAGAAGGTGAAGGAGAGGACAGTGCATCCCTGCGAAGAGAAACAACAAGGCCAAATGCCATGCTTCTTGGTGTATTGCAAATATGCTGTCTTAATCACTTTTCTATTGCAGTGACAAAACACTACGGCCAAGGCAAATATATACATACATACATACATATATATATATATATATATATATATATATATAAATTATGGCAGAGCAAAGGCACAGTGTCAAGAACAGCTGAGGGCTTACATATTGATTTATAAGCAGGAAGCAGAGAGAAAGATTCAACTGAAAATGGTGGGAGTCTTTTGAAACCCCACAGTCTGCCTCTAGTGCCACTCATCCTCTAACATAGCCACACCTCCCCATCCTCCACAAACAGTTCTGCCAACTGGGGACCAGGCATTGAAGTATAGGAACTGGTGGGAGCCGTTCTCATTCAAACCAGTGAAGCACTTTCCCATCAAGGCATCCTGAAGTTGACTCAATGCTGGGGGATTCACTCACACTAAATGAACTCAGAATTGGGTTCACAAATATGTAGCTCTTTAAACAGTGGGTTGTAATGGCCGACCGCATGCTGTCCATTTTACCTTTCATTTCCGTTGCATCTAGACTCTGGTAGCCATCACCATCTCTTGCCAAGGCTCCTACCAGAGCTCCTGGAATTGTTTATTGACCCCACTGCAGCTTCCTCTATGTACCTCAGAATCATTCCAAATAGATTTCCACAGCCCTTGAGCTGTGCACACATACATGATTATAATCTAGGCAGAACTGAGGTAAGGAAAAGGATCTTATCAAGATATAGTGAATGAAAAATTAAGAAATAAAAAAATAATAAGAGAATCAGTCTATTTAAACAAAAGCACTGAGATATTTGGAATCTGAAAAGTACATGGCTGGAACAAAAACAAAACAAAACAAAAACAAAACACCGTGTAATTGACATGGAAATTGCTACCATTGAGTGAAAACTCTTAATCGGGTTTTGAAACTACTGCCAAAGTAGTCATCTTGAAATGCAAGCCGAGACCCCAGTCTGCTCTCTACGAAACGCTTCAACAGAATTCTGACTACAGGCTCCGAGGCCCTCCTTTCCCAGCCCACCTTTTCCTACAGTCTGTCCCTTCCGATGAGTGGAAGGCTCCAGTCTTGCTTTTGGCCCCACCCAGTTCTCAACCCTCCTGTAGCTCCTTATTCATACAGTGGAGGCTCCATTTGTTACAATAACCTCTAAATTGCTGCTTTAAACAACTGGGGTAAGCTTAATGTCAAAGATGCTAGGTTCAGAAGCTGGGAGAACTAGGCAGTAAGCTGGCAGTGTCTTTAGAAGAGCCACATTAGTTTTCTGAAGCTGGGGGCCATGCCCACACTCTTCCCCTTTCTGGCAAAAGGCATTGTGTGCAAATTTCATTTGACACCAGTTTTGGGTCAATAACTGACGCTCAGCGTGTTGGTCATTGCTGGGGGAGGACAAGGAAGAGGAGGTGGAATGGTAGCAGTGGGGCCAGATATTGCAATGATGGAAAAGGAATCTATTTGGCAAAGGTCACTGTCCCATCCCACCTGAGATGGCACTTGGTCACTTTTTGCCCCAAGAGGAACAGCTACTAGATACTGGAAATCAGTTTCTGCCAAATGTAGGATCACATCTGGTTGTATTAAACATTCACTTTCTGACTCCAACACTCTACCCTGCACTTAATCAAGATGACATAGTCTCCAAGTACATAATCTTTACAAGAGTTAGAAATATTTAAACTTAACCAGAAGAGTGGCTACTGTTTTACTTACAGTATTGGTATTAACAATCTTGGGACTGACTGAGAAACCATAGTAATAACTATTGTGTACTTACTGTATACAATGAAGGGAATGTGCCAAGAGCATCTAGCAGGAATCATACTTATACCCACAATAAGGCAAGGCAGGGTAGCGCGGTGTGAGAAGACGGACCCTAGACAGTGTTGTACTGATAAACATTCAATACCTGGTTGTATAGATGCAATGGCAGATATACCTATTTGTACCTCATACCTATTTCCATGCTGTAAATGCTCTCACAATTGCTTCTCTCAAATTGTAGTAATATCATTTCAAGAAATATTGTCACTGAATGAGAGCTGGAAAGAGACACTAGTAACAGACTCCCTAACTAGCCCTACAGATAGTCTGTCTAACTTTAAGGCTTAGGGTTGATAGGTGCCAACACACAGAACATACCTCATCCCTCAGTCTGTTCTGGTCAGCATCTTTATACATGATGGTGGTACTGTCTACTTCATAGAAGGTTCATTAGGACAAGCAACGAAAAGTGTTTGGAATGAGTCTCCAGTGTAGATCCTCAAGTGTGTACATATGGTTATAATTAAACACAAAGATGTAGAATGATGGCTTTCAAGTGAGAGGATTCTACAACCGAAGAATGAGACAGAATTCATCCGTAGAGTGGGAGGATACGTAGCCATCCTAAGAGTCTAAGGGTGGATGGCAACGCTGGACAAGTGAGGGACAAGTCTCCTGAAAGGCCACACAGTTAGGTCTGGGAGCATGAACGTGATGCATTTAGGAAGTAGGATGGGCTATGTTAAGGTCTTGAATGCCAGATCAGCAGGAGGACTTTAGGGGGCAGCGAGTGACCAATGACTTGGAGGCAGAAAAACGTCTTGATGTCCAGCATTCCCGATAAAGGTTCTTTAAAGGAAGGGTGACTGTCCTGGTTTTCTTTTGCTGTGATAATCACCATGACCCAAAGTGACTTTGGAAGGAAAGGGCTTACTTTTTCTTATGGGTTACAGTCTATCATCAAGGGAGCCAAAGCGAGCACCCAAGCAAGAACTTGAAAACGTCAGAAACCAATGGAGGAGTGCTGACCCCTGTCTTCCCCTCCTCTGCCTTGTTCAGCTGGCTTCTTAATACGGCCCAGACCTACCCACCTGCTTAGGGGTGTGCTGCCCGCCATGGAATGGGCCCCCTCACATCGATTACCACTCAAGAAAATGCCACACAGACAAGCCACGGGCCAATCTAATGGAGGCAGTTCTTTACTTGAAGATCCATCAACAGAGGTGTGTCAGGTTGACAAGCAAGATTAGCCATCACAATGACAGAGATGTCCAAGTGATACACAGTGACCGCTTCAAGTCATTCATTGGAAATCTGTAACTGTCATAGCATGAAAGAAAAAACAAGAACATTAGCAGGCTCCATCCAAGAACAGTGCTGAACTGAGGAACACCGAAATGGACCAATGTTCATACACAGACCAGTGCTCCACCGGGAAGTACAGCCAAGCCAATAAACATTTCAATAGCTGCATTTTCCTTATGCACGTCATAGAAGTTTCACATGAAGTCCTTTTACAGAGATGGATGACCTCACTGAGTGGGACTGCAGTTCACAGACTCACTAACACAAAATAAAAGTCTGCCTTGCAGGACTGACTCACAAACACCACTTCCTCAAATATTGCCATGTGACTCTGAGCAGAGCTGATTGAGGGAAAAATTGCCCCATTCACACTGCTTTCCAGAATGCTGCCTCTTTAGAAAACACTTTATTTCAGAATGGCTCATTTGCCCTGCATCTAATTTCTATTATTCCAGGCTTTGTTTATGAACAATATTCAAGGAGCCAAGTTTTAACAGTTTACAACTGTCTCCAAATCGCATCGATTTTATAATAGCCTTAACATTTACACAAAGCCTGTAGATTCTAATTGTCTCCTATGGAACATAAGCTCCCTGCTTCCTCACAATCATCCTGTGAGATGGGCCTTACAGGTGTTAGAGTTGGGTGGGACAAAGGTAAAGACTTTCAATCATTACATAATTCATCATTATTCTGTTTGCTAAGTGTTTGTTACATGGGGCCTTGGCAGAAAACATGGATGACTAAGAGAAGGGGTTACTGTTCTCAAGGAACTAGTGTTCTCAGTAAGACACAGACAACGAGAAAATAAATTATCCTTTAATGGTTGTGATATGAGCTCTACTGCCCATAAGCAGGGTCTGTGATGGTCCCGGATGCAAAAAGATTATATTGATAATGATGTTAAGAGATAATATTTGAACTCAGACAGGGACAATAGGGGTGGACACAGTCACCGAGACCTTGGGTGGAGCATTTTAGCCATCTAGACTTTCAGATCCAAAGGTCAACAGAGAGCTTGGCAAGGTTAAGGGAACAGTAGTGGCCAGGGAGAAATGAGCAAGGAGAAGAATAGTAAAGATGAAGTCAGAGACATAGGCGAGGGCCAAGAACTGAGGGCTTCAACTTTCAACTTGAGCCACTGCAGTAGATGACAGGCATGCCAATGGGGCACAAACAGTCTCCATGACTATAAGCCATGAGGTCACTCCACCAACAAGAGCCCAGAAAGAGGAAAAGATAGCTTGTTTAAGATTATCTGCAGGGTTGGTGGCAGAATTGTCTGGAATTCGCGATCCCTGTTTCAAGGTTGTGCTCTTAACACTTTGCAGTAAGAAAATGTCTAAGGGACTTTAATGCTGGCTCCGAAGCAGAGGGAAAGTTTATCATCCTGATCTTCAGGAAAAATATCGAAAAGAGCTTTTTTAAAGGTGTACTTATGTGTGTAAGTGTGAGCCTGTGGGTAATCTATGGCCCTAGAATCTGTGGGTCAGGGGTACTTTGTTGTCAACTTCATCTGCATTCCTTTCTTTCTCCTCCCTATGGACCCCTTGTTTTCCAATGTCCTTTGCAATTAAGAGAAACTCGTTTTGACAAAGCAGGGTTTTGTTTTGTTTTGTTTTGTTTTAGGTTTAGCTGGGGATATATGGAAATTTTCACTTTCCCAGTGAAGGCCTCACTTTGTCCTAGATGGTGGATGCTGTCGCCTGCACATGAAGCCATACAGGAGTGTGAGAGCCACGTGTGAGGATGGTAGAGTAAGAAGCCAGGAAGCTTCTTGATGGCTAAGAACCGTAGCACTGCTCTGCACGTGTTGTTCCCGATCTCATGACCGGTGAGGACATGGTGTTTATATGTCTGTGATACACCATGGGGTTTTACAGGCAGCTGAAAAAGAGCTGAACTAATCCACTAGGGTCTAGAGGAAAGAGAAGTTAATACAGTGCTGCTATACAATGGGTGGAGCATGTGAAAATAGGAGATGCACCAGAGTCGAAGCAAGAGCTGTGAATTTTCCTAAGCTCCCTCTCTTTGTGTGTGTGTGTGTGTGTGTGTGTGTGTGTGTGTGTGTGTGTGTGTTTGAAGGTGTGATTGCCAGAGTGTATGCAGACAGAGGTCAGAGCTCCATGTTGGGTGTGATTCTCTACCTTCCTCCATCTTTTTTTAGATGGGGTCTCTCACAATTCAGGAGCTTGATGTCTTGACTAGACTGACTGCCTGTCTCTGCTCTTCCCTTCTCAGGGCTGGGGCTACAGATATGTGCAGACATGCCTGGCTCATGTGGACAGTGGGCATCTGAACTCAGGCCCCCATGCTTGCATAGATAGCAAGCTTTTTACCCACTGACTCATCTCCCAAGTGGAGAAAAAAATGAGGTATTTTTCTAAGTAAAGCTTTGTAGCATTTTATTAAAGAGAATTACTCCACCGGCCCTTTCCATTAAAAGTTTCCACCCATTTTTCCAGTGATTTCTTAATTTTGGCCATGCCTCTCCTTGGAATATACTCAAAAGATGCTTCACCAAACAACAAGGACACTTGCTCAACTATGTTCATAGCAGCCTTATTTGTAATAGGCAGAATCTGGAAACAACCTAAATGTCCCTCAACTGAAGAATGGATAAAGAAATTTTGGTACATTTACCCTATGGAGTACTACTCAGCTATTAAAAACAAAGAAATCTTGAAATTTGCAGGCAAATGGATGGAACTAGAAATGATCATCCTGCATGCGTTAACCTAGACCCAGAAAGACACACATGGTATATACTCATGTTTAATTGGATACTAGCCCAACATGGATGTCCTCTCAGAGTCTTCACTCAGTGGAGGATTGGGACAGATGCTGCGACTTGCTATTGAGACTCCTGTTGAGAGTGGTATGGGAGAATGGAGAGATAGAAAGATCCAGAGGGTCCATGAACCCTACAAGAAGACCACAAAGGCTTGTGGATCTGGACCCAGTGGGGCCTGCACAAACTGCTGTATCAACCAAGGACAATGCATGCAGTAAACCTAGACCCCCTGTTCAGATCTAGCCAATGGATAACACATTCTCCAAGGTTGTGTGGAGAGCAGGGACTGACTCTGACATGAACTCTGGTGCCTTCTACTTGACTACTTCTCCTTGGTGGGGAGGCCTGGTGGCACTCAGAGGAAAGGGAAGCAGGCTACCTGGATGAGACCTGATAGGCTGTGATCATATGGTGGGGGAGGAGGTCCCCTTCTGTCACAGGTCTAGGGGATAGAAATAGGGTGAAAGAGGGAGGGAGGGAGAAATGGGAAGATACAAGTGAGGGGATAATGCTCTGGATGTAATCTGGATAAATTATTTTTTTAAAAGTTTCCAGGCATGTAGGTAGGCCCATGAATGGAGAACCAGAGTATAGACAGTTGAGCTACACAAGGAGAGGGCTCCCCAGGAGGCTATACAAATAAACTGCCATCAGTCAGTTACACACTAACTAAGAGAGTCCAGGCAAACCCCCCTTGGAAAAGGCTCTCTGAGGATTCACCTTTAGTCAGCTCAAGGAGTTCTTGATCCCTTTGGGGGTATTTACATCACAGCACCCCTGCCTTTCAAGTCATTCATACTCTAGCCCAGTGGTTCTCAACCTTACTAACACTGTGACCCTTTGAATGGTTTTTCATGTTGTGGTGACCCAGAACCATAAAATTATTTCGTTCCTGTTTCATAACTGTAATTTTGCTATTGTTATGAATTACAGTGTAACTAACTGATATACAGGATATCTGATGCGTGACCCCCAAATGGGTCATGACCCACAGGTTGAAAAACATTGCCAAGATGTTGCTAGATTTCTAATGGCTAAATCCCCACTAGGATTGTCTCCATATGATGAAAGGGGATATGTGTGACAGCTTTCTATATCTCTTCTTTGCATGACTACCTGATTGCATTGTCTGCCTTCTCTGAAGTCTTTAATAGCTATTTAAAGGTACTATTTAGGAAAAGGAACAAAGATCATAGTTCTACAAGCTCTGTTTTCCCACACGGGCATTGCTCTTAGATATGCATCTTCTATATCTCTCTCACACACACACACACACACACACACACACACACATACACACACACGAGACTAATTTCAAGCCCCAGTACAGCATGAAGCACCATGCATTGGCTCATGGACTTGGAAGAAATTATTGCATCTACAGAAAGGGCTAAATAGCAGGTCACTGAACAGGCTGAAAGAACAAGGAGGACAGCCTGGGGCTCTCCATCTTCAAAATGCCCCAAATACAGGACCACCAAATACTGTCCATGAGAGACTAAGAGGCCCAGGCGGGCAGTGTCCAGACAATAAGTTGTCACACTGGAAAGGTCTTTTCACTCCCTAGAATTTTGTTCATCTTGTGCCTTTTATCCATCTGTTTACTCAGCACACACAGCGTTCTTATACCAATTCTCCTGAAGCTCTTTTTGCTTAGGGTTATCTGGGAAGGCTAGGAAGAAAGACTGACCGTGAACCAATAGGCTCACAATACCACCACCTTGTGCCTCGGACTGCTCCTCTTGGAGACTGGGCCTAGAGGTGACTCAGCTATGGCCATAGGACCACACACTGAGCAATGGGAGCCCTCCTGAAGTTTTAGTTGCTAAAACTAAAGTTTTAGTTTAGTTACTAAAACTTTTGTATAGCATACACACTGACATTAAAAATAGGATTTGCGAAAGATGTGAAAAGCTATCATATTTAGGGAATACATCATTTGTCAAGTAAATTCTTCATTAAATCTTTTGGGGGGATAAGGGGGAAAGAGTCTCGCTGTGTAGCCCTCATGATACTCCATGATACTCCAAAATATATATAGAACTCAAGAAATTAAACACCACCAAACCAAATAACCCAATTAAGAAATGGGGCCCAGAACTAAACAGAGAATTCTCAACAGAGGAATATCAAGTGGCTGAGAAACACTTAAAGAAACACTCAACGTCATTAGCATTCATCAGAGAAATGCAAATCAAAATGACTCTGAGATTCCATCTTACACCCATCAGAATGGCTAAGATCAAAAATTCAAATGACACCACATGCTGGCAAGGATGTGGAGAAAGAGGAATACTCTTTCATTGCTGGTGGAAATGCAAACTTGTACAACCACTTTGGAAATCTATCTGGTGCTTTCTCAGAAAACTGGGAATAGGGCTTCCTCAAGACCCAGCTATTCCACTCCTTGGAATATACCCAGAAAATGCTCCACCACACAACAAGGACATATATATGCTCAACCATGTTCATAGCAGCCTTATTCATAATAGCCAGAACCTGGAAACAGCCTAAATGTCTCTCAGTTGAAGAATGGATAAAGAAACTGTGGTACATTTACACTGTGGAAGACTACTCAGCTATTAAAAATAACAACAACAACAACAACAACAACAAAAACAAAAACAAAGAAATCCTGAAATTTGTGGACAAATGGATAGAACTAGAAACGATCATCCTGAGTGAGTTAACCCAGAAGTAGAAAGACTCACATGATATATACTCACTTATAATTGGGCACTAGCCCAAAAGGCATGTCCCATGAAAGTCTTCACTTACCAGGAGATTGGGATAGATGTGAGGACATTCTACTGAGACTCTAGGTAAGAGAAATATAGGAGATGGGGAAATAGAAGGATCCAGAGGGTCTTAGAAACCAACAAGAAGAACACCATAACAGGTGGATCAGGGCCCAGGGGGGTCTGCTCAAACTATTGCACTAACCAAGGACAATACAAGTAGTAAACATTGAACCCCTACTCTGATCTACCCAATGGACAGGACATTCTCCACAGTTATGTGGAGAGCAGGAACTAACTCTGACATGAATTCTGGTGCCCCATATTTGACAACCTTCCCTTGGTGGGGAGGCCTGGTGGCATTCAAAGAAAGAATAAGCAGGCTACCAAGATGAGACTTGATAGCCTATGACCATAAAGTGGGGGAGGAGATCCCCTCGGTCATAGTCTGGGGGGGGGATAGGGTGAAAGTGGGAGGGAGGGAGGAACGGGAGGATACAAGTGATGGGATAACAATTAGCTGTAATCTGAATAAATTAAAAAAAAAAAAAAAAAGGACAGGAGCTCCACAAGAGAACAGCAGAGCCAACCAATCTGGGCCCAGTGGGACTTACCAAGACTGATGCACCAACCAAGGACCATGCATGGAGAGGACCTAGAATCCCCTGCTCAGATGTAGTCACTAGGCATCACACGCTCCACGTGAGCTCCATAAACTGGGGAGTGGGGACTGCATCTGACATGGACAGACCCTGTTGCCCACTCATTGCCCACTCACCCATGGTGGGATGGCCATGCCAGCCCACAGAGGAAGAGGATGTAGGCAGTTCTGATAACACTTGATAAACTGGGGTCAGATTGTAGGGGAGGAGGGCTCCCCCTTCTGAGGACTAGGGGGAGAGGGAGGGGGAAGAGGGAAGGAAAGTGGGACAGGAAGGAGACAGGAACTGGGCAACAATCGTGATATAAAGTGAACAAATTAAAAATAAACAAACAATTTAAAAGCAAAACAACAACAACAACAAACTCATGATGCAGACCAGGCTGGCCTTAAACTCACAGAGATCTACTTGCTTCTGCCTCCTGAGTGCTGAGATTAAAGGCATGTGCCTCCATTCCCTGACCAATTCCATATATATATATATATATATATGTATATAATTACATTTTAATATACACATATATAATATATTATAATACACACACATATATAATGATAATGCTTTTAATCCCAGCAGTCAGGGGGCAGAGGACCTCTGTGGGTTCAAGGCCAGCTTAATCTACCTAGAACATTCCAAGCCAGTGTTACATGGTGAGACCCTGTCTTAAATGTGTGTGTGTGTGTGTGTGTGTGTGTGTGTGTGTGTGTGTGTGTGTGCAGACTTGTGCCTTGGCTTCTTGTCTAAAGGCATCTTGGAAAACCCTGGCTTTGTGGCAATAACTGGTTCTGAGACAGTGAGTTGAACCAATTTTCAGGCTCGGGAGGGGAGAGGAAGATGAGATCAGAGAGTCTATCAGGCTGCAAGGATGTGCTTTTCAAAACCACGCCGGCTTCTCAGCGTTTCCTTTTCCCCTCACCATTCATATTCCTGAGGAATAGACGTGTCTCTCTCTCTGCGGCAGTGTTTCGTGACATTTGGATTTACAATGTTCAAGTTGAAGTCTCTAGCCCCTTGCAGTCTGTCAAAAACAGCTTCTTTGTCCATTTGTTTTTGTCTTCCACACCCACTCTGAATCTCTTTTGTAAATTTATACTTGACAACCCTCGTATTTCAGTAGCTGGCTTAGGTTTCACAATCTACCTTGCTTGCTCAGTTACATTAGCTGAAACAACAAATTTAATCCATGATGCCAATAGTAAATTATAGCAGAGAAGTAATATATGCCTGACATCATAAAGGCCAAGGCTGTGGTAAAAGCCCTGCAAACTCAGGAGCCAGTGTGTTTGGCCGAGAGAAAGACTCTGACTAAACGCTTACGTTATGAAAATCAGATTAGCACTAAAAAGCTGCATTTGGGTAATTTTATTTTTTTTTAAATTTCTTTTTATGGGAAATTTCTAAAAGCAGTAAGCTCTTCCATTCCATCCTGCACTGTGGATTTTGCTCCCATGGACATTGGCTGTGTAATTATATTTTATATTTGGTAGTGGATAAATAATTAAAACGAGAATTACTTTCCTGAAAAGATTCATTTAGAGTCCACATTTTCTATTACCATAGCTGCTGGCTGGGGGGAGGGGACACCGCCTCCTACCTACCTAAACTACCTTGCCATTAAAGTATCTAAATTACCTTGGTGAATTCTGAGCACAGAAGTGGTTGATGAATTGCTTTTGCATAAATGCACTTTCCCTTTGCTGGAATCTCATTTTATGAAACACTCATGTGCGTGAACACACACACACACACACACACACACACACACACACCCTCTCACCAAGAGACACAGATATACCAAAGCAGCCACTGGACCCTCTTAGGAAGAAATATTGAAGGTTGGAATTTTCTCTATATAATGAAGCTTTTTAAAAATGTTGCCAGTAAGACAAGCATCTCTGAGGAAAGCCCAAATGGTTTCATCTCCTGTAGGGAAGAGCAGTTCATGAATCATTGTTTCATGCAAAAGTGTCTCGCTCCTTTAACTGGGGCTATCAATTGTAGCAGCTGGATTTTTTTTTTTTTTAAGTAACAAAATCTGATTCTCCTTTAAACTCATTTATTACAAGTATGGAAGAGGAATCCTTTTTTAAAAGACCCCAATGTGTTCTGTGGATGAAAACGAGTGTCTAATACCTGTGTCCCTTTGTCCTCTGCTGGTCTGACCTGTTGTAGGCATTGGTAAGGCAGGATCTTCAGCAATGGCATCTCTCACTAGGTTCAGATGTAGTTTCATTTATTAATTAGAAGCATGTGTCGTAGTTTCCATGTGTTCTTGCTGGTGTGTTCTGTGGAGGAAAGAACATGGTATCTGAGGCCCCAATGGTTAATGTGGTAGCACAACCTGGCATTAAGCATTGCTTCATGGCAGCATCGGTGCCTCTTGTGTCCCTGAAGAGGGACAAAATGGCTTGGGACTGCCAGCCACCTGGGAACCTTACCTGCACTGCTCTGAGGGATCTGTACATGGACAGGCTGATAGAAGGGACCCAGTCGCGAGCCCTTGGCTGGAATCTTTCAGATTTGACTGCCTCTGTTATGGCACAGTGTGTGCTGAACTGAGCCCTGAGCCAGGGCAGGTGTGTAGTCCAAGGTGACCATGTGCCTATGTGTTAGATTGCCTCATTTGCTATCTCTCACTCGTGGGTCAAGTTCACATAACACTTCAAAGAAAGAAAATGGCTATTAAATACTAAGGTTATTGTGATTAATAATTGTCCATTTTTATTTCTAAGATTTCCTTAATTTGGTAATTAATGTTCATGAACATCCCTGAGAGAATGTAACTGAATATAATTCTGTCTCCAGGAATATTAAAATTGAAAATGATGTCAAAAATATATTACCTGACAGGTAACCTTTCAGCCTTTTATATCTCTCTCCTCTCTGTCTCTGCCTTTCTCTCTCTCTCTCTCTCTCTCTCTCTCTCTCTCTCTCTCTCTATCTCTCTTTCCCCTTCCTCCCT
>OU015750.1:48428584-48445447 GCA_907169655.1 Acomys percivali
CCCCCCCCCCCCCCCCCCCCCGTCTCTCTCTCACACAAACACTTTGGGAGATTGAAAACTACTTTAACAACAATCAGAAGCAGCGAGCTAAACTGAGGACCAGAAAGGAGCCAAGCATTTTGTTCATATCCGTATGCTGTTAAGATCTTAATGCCACAATTACTGTCCTTTCACAGAGAAATTGAGCAGACATCACTGTTCCCAATGGTAGCCATTACTGAGTCTTTCAATAATGCCTTTATTTTGACTTGGCTCAACAGTGTAAAGTATTGTAGGCAAATAACACTACAGCTATTTCAGTGAAAAACAAAACAACAACAAAAAACCCCACCAACTACAAAACCACAAACAACCATAGTGACATTTTGTGCGAGGCTTTGCCTGAGGCACATCTTCTGAATGAAACAATTGGTTCTAAAGGGCTCCATGGTTGTATAATGACAAGCTAACCAGACTGTTTTTAAAATCTCTAACTACCCCGTGGAGCCCAAAAGGCTTGTAATGTCCCATAGTTAAAATGTTTATTTTTCCAAGACCAGGTCATAGTTTGGTTATGAGGTATAGGGGCTGTCGTAAACAGTGCTGACTGTCAGGAATAAAAGAAAACCTTCTGACAGAGCTCAAATCTCTTTCTTCCTTCTTGAAGTTCATGCTGTTTATGCTAGCAATGGATTAATAGGCATGATAAAAATCCAGCCAGGTTGTTCTGGGCTCATTTTATTTGGGATTGTAGAGAGATTTGACGTGTGTACGTCACTAATCTGTATAGTTAACACGAAAGCCAGTGGCTACTCCACCCGGACAAGTGCAAACTGGGATATGCTCTGCTTATAAAGTAATTATCATGTAACCGAAGACATTATATGATAACAAGGTTTCAAAACGTCTCATCATATCTATATTACTCATTGAAACTATGGTATTGGCTCTGTTCATCTTCTTGTGGAGTTCTTGTCACCTCTAGTGGGGGGCAGGGCTGATTCTGAGATGGACTCTGTTGCCTGTTTTTCGATCATTTCCCCCTGAATAGGACTGCCTTGCCAGGCCACAGAGAAAGAGGATGAACTCAATCCTAATGTGACTTGGTGAGCTGGGATGGGTGGGGAGGGGAGCTCCCCTTTTCTAAGGAATGATGGAGGGGTACGGGAAGGGAGGGTGGGACTGGGAGGAGCGGGGGGAGGGGGCTATGACTGGGATGTAAAGTGAACAAGTAAATAAATTAATAAAAAGGAACTATGGCATTTCCAAAAGATCAGGTTAAATACAATATTTTATTAAAACTGGTATTATTTGTTCTCTATTTCTGAACATTTGGAATTGTGTAGGTGAATGACATGTTCCCACAGGACAGTATTGCTGTGAAATGCTTAGCTAAAAGTTTCCTAAATATGCTGGAAAGATGGCTCAGAGGTTAAGAGCACTGACTGTTCTTCCAAATGTCCTGAGTTCAATTCCCAGCAACCACATGGTGGCTCACAACCATCTATAATGAGATCTGGTGCCTTCTTCTGGCATGCACAGATATATAATAAATAAATAAAATCTTTTTTAAAAAAGTTTCCTAAATACAAACATGCATTCATTCACCCAATCAGACCCACAGAAACCTCCGCGGGAGCTCCCTTTAGCGTCAGAAAATGTATTAAGGAAATATTTTCTTCTTGTTCTTGTTCTTCTCCTCCTCTTTACGTGGTTCTGAGGATACAGCTCTCTGCATTCGTTTGCCACACTACATCCCCAGGAAGGAAAACGTCTTTCTCATCTTCCTCAGTGACTTCCTCCCACATGGCTTCAGCTCCCCAACACGTCTCTTATCACCACACCTTCCCACGCTGCTGAGGGCCTGAGCTGGCCCCGGTGCTGCTGGCTGTGTGCTGTTACAGCCGGATTACCCGCTTCAGCTAACTCATCTCTTTGCCCATTTCCTGTTAAGTTTCTAGAACCAGAAATTTAGCCCTTCATTGTTCTGTTTCCCTTATCGAGGGAAGTGATGGCCGGAGTGATGTTCTAATGGAAAACAGAATCCGTGGGGATGATTCCTTAGCTGATCCTGTTACTTTGGTTCTTTTAATAAGAGTTGGGATTGGAGAGACGGCGCAGCGGTTAAATGCTCTTACTGCTCTTGCCGAGGACCATAGTTCAGTTCCCGGCACTCACGCTGGGTGACTCACAACAGCCTGGGATCCCAGCTCTGGGGGAAGTGGTGTTTTCCTCTGCCCTTTTTGGGCACCCACACTCACGTGCACGTGCACAGACAAACACATAATTAAAAGCAAATCTAAGACAACTGGTAGAAGTTTTAAAAATTACTCATTCTAGGTTGCCTTGGTGGATTATGGCGCCCATCCACTTACAGGCAACACTATTTGGCCTCAATGTGTTACAAACAACAACAAAACCATGATATAAAGTTAGGAGAGGTGAAGGTGAGTTGAAAAGAGCAAATGTGCACGGATATGATCAATACACACTGTATACATGTATGTAATGTTCAAAGAATCGCTTTTCAATTTATTTCATTTTTTTTTGGAGCCCCACATTTTATTAACCATTGTTTTTCATAATTACTTCCATTAACCCAGGATGCTGTGAAAACAGTATTGATGACTACAGAATGCTATGTGAAAATTATAAAGTGTAAATAATAAAGTAAGGAGTAACTCCTTTGTATTTGTATAGCATAAGCCGACAAAGGGTGTACATTGAGATGCCTCCTACAGAAAACTTAGATTGTGCTCAGGCATTACATAACTTAGTGTCTAAACCCAGACATGCTGAGAGTTGACAGGATTGCTAAGATAGTCACTCTGACACAAAATGTGTAAGGTAGACTGTTGTGAACAACACCAGTGACCAGGACACCTGGTCACCCCGAGTATATTTAATCAGGATCATTTCCCAGGCAAGAGAGCTATAGTACGTGACCAGGACACCTGGTCACCCCGAGTATATTTAATCAGGATCATTTCCCAGGCAAGAGAGCTATAGTACAGAAAGGATGGATGGATGGATGAATGGATGGATGGACGGATGATGGATGGATAGGTGGATGGATGGGTGGACAGGTGGATGGATGAATGGATGGACGGATGGACAGATGGATGGCAGATAGACGAATGGATGGATAGACGGACGGATGGATGATGGATGGATGATGGATGGACAGGTGGATGGATGGATGGATGGACAGACAGATGGATGAATGGATGGATGGATGGACAGACGGACAGATGGATGGATGGACAAATGGATGGATAATGGATGGATGGGTGATGGATGGATGGCTCCCACAGGCTGACGGGAAGAAAAGGACCTTCACTCATAATGGAATCCCCAGGAAGTAGGACAGTTTAAGATTGAGTCTTCTGTGATAGCCACCTCCTAGGGAGTGGATGCCCCTCAGTGTCTTCTCTCCAGGTGAATCACACATTGCATGAGCTCTGTTTGTGAAGTTTCATCACCTGCCCGTCAGCTCTCCCACCCAGAAATCATATTAGAGGGCTAGCCTCCTCTGTTTGGGGGAGATTCCTTCCTGGGCCAGTGTTTAATGAGCCGACACCTTGCTCCTTCGCTCTGAGCTTGCCATCACAGACGCCGGAATGAGACAACGAAGGAGGGGCAGCTCATTCCAGACACGTGCCTGCCATGGTTCTTGGTTGTTCCTATTTGCCTTGGAGAAAAACTAATAGCTGTGTTCCCTTGGTCAGTGCTTCCAATGAAAACGTGTGCATGCACTAGTATTTTCACTGGAGAAAGGGAGGAAATTGTGGTTCCAAGCCATGGAGAAATGTTATCCAGAGAGTGAGTTGTGGTGGAACTATTTGAGAAAGCCTGTGGCATTTCCCACTGTACCGCCCTGCTTCGTAGAAACCCCTAGTGAAAAAGGTAGACTGCCTTAGTGTCTCTTACCACAAAAGTTTGAGTTATTCCAGAGTAATAAATGTGTGACTGTCACACAAAGTCTCCTACCTTGTGCCGTTCCTTTGGTTTGTTCCTTGGGTCAATGTGATCCCACGTAGCTAATACACACATAAAATCTAGGAGACTTACGTGTTGCCTTCACTCCACGATGCCGACTGGCATTATTTAAGATTTCATTCAAAACCTCCTTTAGGGTGACTTCTGTGCACCTGCAGTGCCTGTTCAAGAAGATCAACAAATGGCTGAAGACAGATTTCTCAGCTAGAGGAAAGAATTATTACCTTACCATCAGTCTAATGAAAACAGAGGTGAAATACCAACCTGCACTAGATAAACAGCACGCTGAGCCATCCATCACGCTCAGCGGCTCTGAGCCCAGCGCCCTAACCAACGCCACCTGACTACTGCGCCTGCGCAGGCATGCTCACAGCATCAGAGCCCTGGGACCTTTCCTCGCAAGTTTTATCCAAATAAAAACGCACACAGGAATCCATTCAGCTATTCCTTTTCTTGGTGCGAATTCGCCTTTCTCTCAGACAACGGCAGCTTTGCAGGCCTTTGCTTCTCACTCCCTCGTATGCTCTGCTGAACTGTGGTGGTGATCCAGGGCCTGCTTCTTCGGAATGGTCCACTCAGCACTTCCCAAGGCGGCTTTCCCAGGATCACCAATTTCATAATCAGCACATTCGTCGCCCCATCTTTTTTTTTTTTTTTTCAGATGTATCGTTACGCTGCAGGCTACCAACCCAAGCTCAGCTTCCTGCCCCGTATCAGACTTCTCCGATCCTGTTTCCAGATGTCCTTTTCCTAAAAGCCAGATCTCTGATAGCACCTATGCAGCCAGGCTCCCACGGAAGACCTCTACCTAACGCCGGTTCCTCCCTCTTTCTCATCTTGAAGTCGGGTTCACCGTCTCATGGACTCTTGACAGCTCGTAGCAGGTACATTTAAATTTAGAGCTAGGGACCAGGTGTAGCTACTCTCAACCTCAGAGCCCGAGACAAATACTGGGATGTGGTTCCTACCACTAGATTTAGTTTGTTTTGTTAAAAACCCTGAGTGTACAGAACTCCGAGCCTTCGTTGTTCCCAAGAGCCTAGGCCCTTTCACAGCATGATGCTTGCAGAAAAGGTGACGTTTCTGCCGCTGACAGTGTAAGAAGCAGATGCGAGGCGGAGGCGGAGGAGGAGTGGGGAATTCTTTACACTAATCAAACAAAGTTCAGTGGGGACAGAACCTGGTTTTAATGATAACAGCCGTGATCACTTCCTCACTCAGGGCAGTAACCTACAGTTTACTTTATGGGTGAAGTCGGGGTATAAGGCTCACTCTCTTACTCAAGACTGGCTTTCCTGTTTCAGCTACCTGTAGTTAACTGTACTCCAAAGTGCTAAATGGAAAGTTTCAGGCATAGCAATGTACAGGGCTTCAATTGTGTGTCCTCGTAAAGAATGAGATGAAATGTTGCCCTCAGCCCTCACCTACCCAGGACAGGACTCATCGCTGTGCACGCCCCCTGCTTGTTAGATTCGGTAATTATGTAGGTTATCAATCTGACTGTCACTATTTAATCTTTATTTAATCTTTATTTTACTTCTCATGGTCCCAAAACCAGAAGAGTAATCATGGTGGCAAAGCTGATATGGCAAGAGAAGCCAACAGGTGCCTCATTTGAGTGAAGACATTAGTGTTCTTGACTTAAAGAAAAGAAAGAAACCGGATGCCAAAGTTGCCAAGATCTATGGGAAGATTGGAACTTCCACCCAGGAAATTGTGAAAGAATAAGAAATGTATGCCAATTTTTCATTTCTGTCTTTCAAACACCATGTTACAGCCACAGAAAGTTCTGTGTTAAGGTAGAATGAGCATTAAAGTGTGCATGTACAAATGGGAAAAATAGCCTGATTCTCAGTGCCAAGTATCTATTGGGGGTCTCAGAAGAGTCTCCCATGGGTTACCCCATTTTAGTTACCCATATCCTGTGGGTTCTTGTTCCTTCTATGACTTGTACGTAGGTTTTGAACTTTTACAAACTTACTTTACTTGGGGTTCTTTAATGTTTATACCTTCCTGCCAACCCACCTACCCTAGATAGGAGAGAAAAGATACGAACAGGACACGTAGACCTTTTTAGACTCAGTTCCTTGGAGCTCTCAGAGTCTGTACTAGGAAGATTATCAGTTGGCAAAGATCATGCCCCTGCAAGAGGCAGTTTCTCTTCTAGTGGACAAACATCAAGTGTTCTCTCACAAGTCTGTTTCCAGCACACAAAAACTGCACACCCTCACACAGGTCTATTTCACATCCCACACTTTGGATCAAAAGGAAAACATTTTTACATCCTCTACACTTGTATCAGAAAGTTCATTTTGTATTGTGATGTCTGTGCGCTGAGTATCACCAAGCCAATCTTAAACGTCGACCGTTTCACTTTCCTAGTGTATTTATTGGAAAGTAAAGAAAAACTGTAACAGTTTTAAAATTTTAACTTAATGCTTTGAAAATTGCTTGCTTGTTCAAATGCAATATTTTCAGTTAGTAACACCTAAGCCATAGTGCTACTTTTAATATTCTCGACTTCACATCTTATTTGACTGTGTGGTGTTGTAGGCAAGTGTGACAACTCAACCAAATTCTTACCAGTGTTCTGATCATTTACACATCCCCAATGCATTGTGACTTTTAGTGACTGGGTAATTACATTAATGACACAAACCCCAAAGTAGGGAGTATAATTCTTTCTAAAATTATTTTATTTGTGTGTGTGTGTGTGTGTGTGTGTGTGTGTGTGTGTGTGTATGTATACATAAGTGCAGGTCCTGAAGAGGCCAGAAGATGGCATCATATCCCTTGGAGTTACAGGTGGTGCAGTCTGTCTGATGAAGGTGCTAGAACCCAGCTAGGGTCCTCGCCAAGAGCACCGCACACTCTCAGCCAATAAGCCACCTCTCCATCTCTAGGGAGTAGAATTCTTGGAGTGACCATATCAGCATTTTCTTTGGTTTTACAATATAAGAAAATACTATGTTTTTTATCTTTTGCATGATAAATAAAAGAAAGTCATACATATTTTTTGAACAAAGACCTGCTAGAGAATGGGCTTAAAATTTTCTAGCACATCATGAATCCTGCTGATATCTGTTGATCTTTGAAATCACAACAGATAGAAAATTGAATATTAAATAGATTTGTGTAATGCTTATGACATGGCAAGTACTAACTGCTTAACTTATTTATTGCAGTAATCCCACAGTAGCTTAGGATCCGGTGTAGAAATAAAGAAGTTAGACCCAAGTGCTTTTCAAGATATTGAAAATGGACATGCTTCAGTTAATTTACAGGAAACAGATGGCTAAGAGGACACATTGACTCTTTATGGTCAAAAATGTAGCCTCTCATTTTCCAAGATGCAGTGGACCTTCACTCATGGTGTGTCTGCTTGTGACAGGATGCTTTTGAGAAAGCAACGTAAAGGACAAGGAGGTTACGTTAGCTCATGGTTTCAGTAGTCCAACCCATGCTCGAATACTTCTGCCTTTACACATGTGCACAGTGAGACAGAGCATCAGGGAGCAGGGTGAAGCAAAGAGCCTACTTCACATTAGAGAGATAGGTGCGGGGGGGGGGGGGGGGGGGGAGCCTGGGCACAAAGTATTCTCCTAATGATCAGGCCTCCCCAGAGACCTACTTCCTCTAAACAGGCTCATAGCCTCTTTCCCACCATCTCCATATAACACTATCAAATTATGTCTCTATTAATAGATCAACCTATTGACTAGGCCAGACCTCATCATGGTATAGGCACTTCCACAAAGTCCTACTTCTGAACACTACCCTGGGGACCAAGCACAAGAGTTTTTGTGTGCATGTGTAGGGTGTGGCCATTAAAAATATGCCTCACCGTCATGTGCTGCTGGAAAGACACCGTGAGAGACTCTCAGCAATCACTGGCCTTGCAAAACATTTGACAACACCTTCTTGCTGCCACGTTAACCAAGAAGCTTGTTATTCAGAAGTCTCCCAATGAACACTGAACAGTATTGGGGCACAGTCTATGAAGCCCATGGTCAGGGCAGATGACATTCCAAATAACCCATACACCTAAGTCCCTGGGGACTGAAGTCACCTCAAGTGACATGAGTCGCCCTCAAGGCATTCTGGACAAATGACAGGTCTCTGCCTGTCTGGTTTCTTATTTTGTGCCCCAGTGCAGTTCACCCAAGGTCACATAATGGCCTCCTTTTGCTCAGGCCATAGTGTACTCCCAAGGTAGATGTGTTTTGAAAATTCCTTAGTATGTTGATGAGTATGACTATAAAGAAAAAAAAGTAGAGATGGTGAGGGAGCTCTATGATTTGGGGGAAAAAAGTTTGGGAAATGAAAATAGAGAGATAGTTTGGTCCCGGGACTATCAAAATGAAAATAGAGAGACAGTTTGGTTCGGGACTGTCGGAAGGACCTCGCACTGATTTGCGAGGCTCGGCAGGTTTGTGTTCTGTGTGATGCTGTATCTACCCCTGCTTTTTCCGAAATGATTTTTCCAAGATGGAAGGCAAACATTACATCTCCTTACATTATACATTTGTTTACATCACTGAATGTCCAGAGACCAGCCATTTGTCCCATCCCCTTCTGAAAGTCACCTCACTATTATCCCCAAGCACTGTCTGCCTCTAAGCACGTACACTTAATGGAGGAATAAAGTTTAGATGATCAATGCTGGCACTGTGACTGTGCTAGCGTCTCACCCACCATGGCTGCTCCATAAAATGGCAAATGATAAGAAGAGCTGAGGCTTTGGGACTTTTCTTTCGTGCATGTGAAACCTGGACGTAATCCAGCTGTCGGGTCAAAGACAGACTTCACCTGTCCTGATTTAGATCCATCATGCATGCAAAATGGAAAGATAAGGTTACACCCAGTGAGGTGCTGACACATGGGAACCCGAACAGACCCAAGGGCCACGTTCATTAAAGCAG
This sequence comes from Acomys percivali, assembly GCA_907169655.1. Taxonomy (NCBI): domain Eukaryota; kingdom Metazoa; phylum Chordata; class Mammalia; order Rodentia; family Muridae; genus Acomys; species Acomys percivali. The sequence continues at coordinate 48,437,485 of OU015750.1, forward strand.
AGCTCTGCCAGGTCGGGCTTATCACCCGAAGGGACTGCCGACTCCCCAAAAGTGCACAGTTGAAGATCAAACTCAGCAAACCCCTACATACGGCTAAGAGGCACTTGGAGGACCTGCTTGAAGTGCAGCCTGAACTTTGCTGGCATCTGTTCAAATGCCTCCAGTGGTCTTTGATCATAGAGCTGAGGCCACAGGATTGCAGACCAAACTTGGACTCACATACCCTTAACACTGACAAAAGAGTAGATTAGAAGGAAGCGGAATTTTCAATCCATGTCAAGTAGGTATCACACAAACCTCCTTCAAGCTGCAGGCCGCCACCGGGGCACCAAAGTCTGTCTCAGTGGGTATCTTTCAAGATATTTTTCAATTTCTATTTCTCCCTTACTGAGCTCATGAGTAACCATGTATTTATTTCTCCACTGTATTTACATTTTTCTAGGTTGCGCCATGTGCTATGCCAATTTTGATGTGGCCTAGATTCTGGACAAACATAATAAGGATTTGTTTTTCTCTGGTAACTCAGAGTTCAAGCCAAGCTCTAGGAGGGAAAGCTGGTCTCGCTGTCATTTGACGTGATGTCTTGACAATTGTGGATTGGCCCAGCCCTGTTTGTTATGTACCATGTTCTTAGAAGGCCCCACTCATGGGCTCTGTGACTGGCAGGGTGCCAGGTGTTTAGAGAAGAAAAGCCTGTGAGTTAGGTGTGTGCTGGTGGGTTGCAGGTGGCCTGGGGGAGGCATCAGCCCTGCCAAGTGATGCTCTGCACTATTAGTCTGGGCCAGCTGTTCTGCATTGGAAGAATTTGTGAAAGCCATGTCTATGATCCCTGGAGTCCATAGGCCATAGAGTGGCATTTTAAGAAAGGGCTTTCTTGTACTTGGATCCCCATCTGTCATTTGCAGAACTCTTTCTCAGTGCATAGAATGTGTGGTATGTGTCTCCTGAGGGAATAGGTACTTTAGTTGCTAACTGTACGAGGAAAGAAGCTTTAACTCAGGATGGGATTCCACACCAATAGACCATCCACAAGCCCAATCTATCAGGCGTGTTTAACCTGCCCACTCATTCAAATACCACAGCTTAGCCTCCCCCTCCTCAAGTGTACTTAGTGAGTTTACAATGACCTACAGTTGGGTACAACCATCTCATGCACAAAGCCTATTTTATCTAAGGCATAATTTCCCTACTACTGTATAGAAAGTGAAAATTTCCCATCGCCATGAAAGGGGGAAAACACTTAAGTCAAATCACAAATCTACCTGTTTGTGTCAAAGGACAAAGCTGCTGGATTATTGCATCAAAGATGCAACTATTTTCTATGCTTTCCTCTTAATTATCTACCTCTGCTCTCCTTTATGAACATGAATTCTAAACTAAAAGTCTTCTGTGCACCTGTATGCACATGCGTACGTGTATGGAGAACAGAGATTAATTTGAATGTCCTTTCTTAGGAGCCACCATCTTGTTTTTTTAACACCACATGTCTCACTGGGCTCGAGGTCATCAAACCGACCAGCTCCTGAGTCTCAGGGTTTCTGTTGTCGCTAACTAGCGTGGCGAGGGTGCACCATTACACCCAACTCCTTTTAAATCGGCTCTGGGAATCAAACTCACGTTCCCGTGCCTTTGCTGCCCACACTTTACTGGATGAGCCATCTCCCCAGCAAAGCAAAACCCTCTGGAGGTTTAAATGACCCACTTCCAGGTTCTGTCACATCCACACATGAGTGTCAGGCAAAGACACCATGTGAGGCCACGAGCTGCTGTGCCATCAGTAGCACATCTGAATTTTGCATAAGATTACGGAGTGGCACATGGCATGTTGGATACTTGTATTCAATAAGCTTATGATAGCTGAGCTTTGTTTATTGTTGGACTAGTATCACTAAATATATTATTGAAGTTGTCATTTAAAATAGTCTTTAAAGCATAAAATGACAATTTCTCTGAGGTTTACATGTTACTTAGTGGCAAGTAGCAGCTCTTATCTAGCCATCGATTACCACGTAGGGCCAGTGTTCTTCCCTCTGGCTTTTACTCTGTGATTTAGCTCCCCTGTTATGTTGAAGGTGAAATATCCACTAGCTTGGTGTGGTGGCACATGCCTTCAATCCCAGCACTCGGGAGGAATAGGCAGGTGGGTGGCTGTGAGTTCAAGGCAATCCTGGTCTACAAAGAGAGTCCAGGATAGCCAAGGCTACACAGAGAAACCCTGTCTGGAAAAACAAACAAACCAACAAAAAAGAAATGTCCTCAATAGGCTGGTGTGTTTGAACCCTCACTCCGCTGTTGGGAGATTGTGGAGTCGTTGTAGCGGAAAGCATGGCTGGCAGAGGGGAGTCACTTCTGATAGTCATTTGAGGGTTACAGCCCAGATTTCTCCGTTCCTGTTTTGGTTTTTTTTTTTAGGGGGGTATGTGTGTGTTTGTTTGTGATCAGCATCACGTGGGAAGCTCTCTGCCTCAGTGAGCTGACCCATTCCGCCTGCCATGCTTTCCCTATTGTGATGAGCCCGTGAACCACTTAGGCGAAATATATCCTCTCTCCCCTAAGTTGCTTCTCTCAGCTATTTAGTCAAGCCCGGAGAAGACCTGGAGGGAAAGGTAAGTGCTCATTACTAAGTTAGTGAACACCTAGAATGGCTCCATTCCAGGTGATTCCAAGTAGATGACATTCTGGGTAGGGCAAGATCGTGGCAGGCAGTGAGGCGAGAAGGAGGTGTCTGAAGTCAGGGCACAGAGAGGGGTAATCACAGCAGTACAGAAAATTCCTTAAAGGGGTGGTAAAACTATTCCATATGATACAGCAATGGTAAACACATGTCATGTACATTTGTACACACTTGTAGAATGCCAACGCCAGGAGTGAATCCTGGATACAAATGACTAAGTCTGGGTGATGTTGATGATGATGATGATGATGATGTAGGCCCATCAATTATAACTGGCGTGCCATCTATGTGACTAGTATTGACGATGGAGGATGCTGTCTGTGTTGTGAGGGAAGAGGGTGTATGTATGGGAGGGCTTTGAACTTTTTGCTCATTAGTGCCCTACAAAATAAAATAAAATAAAACAAACAAACAAACAAATCCACAGAAAATATGTGAGAAAATCAAAGTGTCCCCAAGATAAGTGTGCTGAAGTCAAAAGGGTAGTGTCTATACTTTGGAAACAAGAATACTTAATAGCAGAAAAGAGAACAGCTGTGGGGTTTTGCACTTGTAGTGTGCCCTGCAGAAATGACAGGCAAACCAAGGCCTGGGCTTTTCACCAAGGATTAGAGCAGGGGAAAATATGATGGGTTGTGAGGTCTATGATTATCACAGCAGGTTCCAGGTGGCTGAAGCTGGCTCTCCAGAATTGCACATGGCTCCGAGGGAGGGAACTGGTTCTCCAAGATCTGCCAAGAAATCTGGAGGAGATTGAGTCCCAGGGAGCCAACAGAGCGTTTTAAAGCAGATTGTACAATCAGAATGTCATTCTAACTTAATCTAGAAAAGGCAAGACAAAAGGTTAAAAATGAAGCAGATCTCAGCGCACACATACTGTCCACTCTGCCCCAGTGAGTACCAGCCAACCTTGGCAAACAAAACTAGGAAGCACAGAGGGAGGGCTCCGATGAGGCCCTCTTCCTGGAACAGTTCAGCGTGCCAGAGCGGGTGTGGGACCCATGCCAGCCCTGCACTCTCCCCAGCCAGGTCCCCATTGATTGGCAGTGCTCTTCTCCAGCCAAACTGACACTTCTCTTCTGAGGAGCCTCAGCGGTTCTTTCTGTTCTGTTGGAGATGTCTTCCTTTGATGCCCTCGAGGGCTAAGGTACACTCCACACTCCACACTCCACACTCTTCAGCTCTTTATGGGTCTACCCTCTTGACTCATCTGATGCTTTGTACCCCCAAGCAGAATGTCCTATCCTTGCTGACAGGCCTCTGTGTCCCACCTACTTCCTCCTTACCCACCCAGACAAGAGATGGAAACCTACAGCCAAACCAAAAGCACATGAATTCATTTAGGTCTTGATTAGAGTATTCTCTGACACCCTGCGACCTTGACTCATACTCTCTAAATCATACAGTCTGAGGATGGATAAGCCAAGGGTGGAAATGCCAGGATAAGAACTAAACTTTAGAGTTCCTATCTAGATCAAGTTTAGTTGAGTGAGTCCCAAGGGTGGCGGAACTCAGGAGGCTCTTTAAGATGTCCCGGCATCTGTAAAGCAGATACCAAGCAAGCAAGCAAACAAACAACGGCCAGCTGTACAGAACATCAGGCGGTTGCCACAGAAACATCCGATGTAAGCTGTGAAACAAGTGCCAGTGAAATCCGGACCCCTGAACGGACCCCGAACCTCCCTATCACCAACATCCAAAATCATGGACCGAGATACATAGCAGCAGCTGTGCTTTGGGAACTTGATGTCATTTCTTTCCTTTCCATCTCATTCTTTCTCCTATTGAAAATATTATGAGCAGTTTCCTTAGCAATCACCTCCTTCAGGAGGTATTCCAAGTGTCCTTTCTTTTGGGTCTCCAGAACCAGCGAATGAGTAAAATAGAGCACTGCCCTTTAGTTCCAGTTTCAAACCCTCAGCTTATTGCAGTAAACTAGCCTTTGAGTGAAAACTGGACGGCGTTTCTCTAAGGCCTTCAGGAGGGCAACAGCAAACAATCTAGGTCAAGCAGTTTGCTAACTGTTTCAGGTACTCATACATAAAAGTTACATCAGGTTCCCTCCACTTCAACCATGTGCCAATTATCCCAAGTTTAATGTGTGCATCAGTCACAGCATGACGAGGGTGCCAGTCACTGGGCTCCGGTTACATGGGTGTCAGCACTTCTATTCTAAGTCCTTGTAATGCAAGCGTTTGCAACTTGCCCATAAAAACTAATCACAGGAAGAATCTTGGCATTTAGAAGTCATTTCCCAGAAGAATTTAAAAAAAACGAAAAACAAAAAAAACTCTGTATATCGTCGGCTGCCATTTGTATATTCTCCTCGGGTCCCAGAATGGATTAGCAAAGATTTCCCCATATCTCATGGAAACTGGGTGTTTCGGGGCCCTTTGGGTTTTAGTTTCTAACTTGACTTGAAGTGAAAGTCAAGTAAGGCCCCCCACATGGAAATATTTTCCTTGAGTAGTGACAGGGGAGCAATGACAGACTAACACCAAGACATCGGGTCTTCCATCCATCCGTGTGACTCCGATTGTAAACAGCATGCCATCGTTGCATTCAAAGGCTCTCTTTTCCTGGACCAACCTCTGAAATTTTAGAAAATGCAAAAGTGCAAGAACAAAGTGTTAGCCCTGTTTCCTCCTGTATCTCCAGCTTCAGGTTTTTGTTTTGTTTTATTTTGTTTTTTGTTTTTTCTGACCACGGACTATGTTCCAGAAAACTGTGGGCATTATGCTATAGATACCCACACTCATGCTTTAAAGAGGTATTAATTATAACCTTTATTTTATGAATGAGGAAACCAAGGCTCAGACTAGTAAAAACAACTTGTTGGGCATTGGAAAAAGAAGCTGGATCCCAAACCAGGCTCAGGGGCTGAGGTTGGATCTGGGTGTAATCCACTTAGTCCTCACAGAATAGGACAGGCTATGCGCAGTAAGATATACTCGGCAGGGCTTCCCTTTGCCAGCGCAGTAGTTGGGTGGCTAACATTACCATGTCATGGTATTCAGCTAGGCTTCCATAAATCTGGGCCTTGGTGCATTAGATCATCTACAATTCCTATGATCCTTGTCGATTTGTCCGGCCACTTTCAACAGGAAGTGTTATGCTTTAGAGCTGGATGGCCCTGATGGCTAGTGGGTAGCTTCAATTCTAAGACAGAAATACCTTGTTCTCCATGAAGAATCTCACACAAGACCTGGTCTCCCCAGCCTGGCCCAGTGGATCGCCCCAAACCCAAATAACTATATTATTGTATTAATGTAAGTTGAATACTTTAAAAAAAAAAAATAACTGCTAATTGTTAAAATTTGCTTTTGATCACTCTCCCCCATCCTGAAATAGTAGTAAAAGCCCAGTTTATCAGGTTTCCTTTTTGTTTTGTTCTGGTTTTTTGAGACAGGGTTTCTCTGTGTAGCCTTGGCTGTCCTGAACTTGATTTGTAGACCAGGCTGGCCCGGAACTCAAATCCACCTGCCTCTGCCTCCCAAGTGCTGGGATTACAGGTGTGCGCCACTGCATCCAGCAGGTTTCCAATTTTTTTAAAGCTCAGTTTTCCTTGTCATAGTTAATAACTTTAATTGTGAGACTGAAAAACATTCTCACAGAACAACTTTCACCATCTTTCATCTTTATAGATGAAATTTGTATATGATGAATTAATTGATTTATAACTATGTAGATAACATCTATTAGAAGTTTATAAATGTACAAGCTGAGTTTATTTCTTGTCATAAGCTTAATATACAAAGACTAAACCAGTTTCTGAATGTGGCATACAACATATTGCAACAATGACACTGTAATATCAATCATGACTATAAATTATATTGTTTTCATCATATAAACATTATTTTCTAAGCTTTAATAAGATGCTTGAGATTTTGAGATAAGTTTTTTAAAGGTATAAATTCACAGTAATACAAAATACACAGACATATTTTTTATAACTATTCTTGTCCTTTGGGTCAGCAATATAGTTTATAATCATCATAAAATTTCATTCCTAATTCCTTTCAATTTATCAGAAGGAAAATATGGATGGTTATTATCCAATTAAAAAAACTCCTAATGCTTTTAAGGTAGATGGTATGTGGGTTTTGAAGTTTCCCTATGGATAATTTTTAAAGGGGGGTTCAGCTGGGTAACTTCAAAGTGATTTTAAGTGCTCTGAGCCTGGAGGGATCCCCAGCTGCCCCTTTCCCACCTGTCATGTTCTCATGTAATATGTGATGTCATCAGGGACAGTTAGGATATTATAAAAGGTTTGTGAGCTTTCATTTGATAACTATAGAATCCATTCTGAGGATCACACTTGGCTTACAGTTGCCAAGATCAATCTGAGATTAAATGCATAAATCTAGAGTTCACCCTCCAGCTTGGATGCAGTGTCTCTTGCCTTCAGAGACAAGATGTGTGTCCACATGATGGATGTTTTCAAAAGGTGTTCATAAAGGTGTTTTCCTTCGGTGACTCACACTGTATGACTAAAAAGCAACCTGGCCAGGGTCTACACCTCTAGAAGAGCCAACTCTATTACTGAGGTTACGTTTCCTTCAAGAGAGATTAAATGAGTCAGTGTGATTTGCATCCTTAAAAAAGAAAGTGCAGAGGTGTCAAAACTGTACCCCAATTCATTGTGAAAGAATTATGAGCAGAAGTTAGGAGGATACTCCTTTTGACACACTTAACTCTGTCTAGTTTTTTTACTTGGTCATAATCCTAAACCAGAACTGGATTATAATCTAGTGGATGATGATGATGATGATGATGATGATTTTCCAGTCATATATTAGACTGTCTTCTATCTAGTGCTACTAATCAAACTCACAGATAGGCTACTTTTCTATCACTGAACTATATCCTCACATCAATTTATCAGAAAGCCTTTATTTTTTTGGTACATATGCATACAGTTCTTTGAAAAAAAAAAACCTCTCAAGTTCATACCTTGAAAATGTTTACTTAATAATTTCATGAAAGCGCTCTTGGCGGTTTCACAGTGAAGACCCCTTATTTGGGCTCAAGGTTTCAGAGAATTGGGCTTGCTTCACAGAGCACAAGCTAAGTCTGCACTGGAAACTCAAGAATTAGTGAGTGGAGAGAGTGAAGGCAAACAGCTACTTGAATACTTAGAAATAATGCTCATTTGTAATGAGCTTTGCGTGCCCCTGTGCCAATTCATAAAAGTAAGTACATCTATCATTGTTAGAAACAGGTCACATTTGTATACTGATGTGTGTGTGTGTGTGTGTGTGTGTGTGTGTGTGTGTGTGTGTGTGT
>OU015750.1:48445457-48465424 GCA_907169655.1 Acomys percivali
GTGTGTGTGTGTGTGTGTGTGTGTGTGTGTGTGTGTGTGTGTGTGTGACATATATGGCATTTCCTTTTAAAAATGGCCTTTTATTTTTTTTACTAAAGCTATTTAATGGTGGGTTTCATATCATTAAAGATGATAAGGTAATGGGCCCTCATCAATTAAAAAAAGCATCCCTTTTTTTAAAGGACACTGGTAGATGGGTTGATGACCTAAGGGGTTTCACCCACCTTGACATGTTTGGCACCAGGTACTGTTTTAGGCTTTGGCAGGAGACAGTAATGTCTGAACACCCGTTACTCCGGTTCTCAGAAGCCCTGAGTTTTGATATATGGTCCCCTGCTATGAAAGCTTACCTCTTTATGGCTTCACCCAGGTGAGTGTATGGCTCCAGGCTTTTCTTCTGGGCTCTCAGATTTAGAGGCATGAAGCTTGGACCAGGGCTCCTCAGGTGCTGACTTGCTGAAAAGTGTCCCACAGCCTCGGGGACCACCGAGCTCTGGGAGTCCAGAGATGGAGTTGCTGAGTATTTTACAGGAGGAACCGAGCTTCAGTCGTTAAGGGGGCTAGCCAAACAGGTGACAAACTGCTCTACTTCAAAGACAGGAAATCCCTCCAAAGTTCAATTGTGAGAACACAAAATGACCTACATTCAAGAAAACAGGGAACCAGTAAGGCAGCATCATATTTGTTCCAGTTTAGTGAAGCATGCTGGGTAGGAATTAACTGGTCCTGGCCAACCCCACTCCAAGTAGATGGAGGCCTTTACACATTTTCAAGATTTTTTAAAAAGGTCAATTGAGTTTATATCAGATTGAAGTTACCATGTAAAGATCTCCGGGAAGTTTTCACCCTTCGCACCAGTCTGGTCTAAAATTACGGTTCCTCAGAATGTATAAGAAACTCGATGAAACTGCTTAAAAGTCTGGGAACACCAAAACTCTAAGAAGTAGAAACTTGCAAGGGGCAGCCTTGGGAAATAAGTGGATAGATTATATAAAATTTAAAAATACTCTGTGGAAGGCCCAATACTCAGCTTAAATGCATGGGATTCCAGAATCATTTTTCCCAATTCAGAATGCAAAGTGTAGGTGGATTTCTTGTCAATCCCCTAAAAACCCTAGGCCTGAGGATGCGGTGTTTGAACCTTGTATCAATCACTACCTCCCGAAAGCTTATTAAGTTAGGCCACTAAGAATGGAGGGAAGGCTAGGGGTGGAGGTGGCAAAGGGCACACAGCATTGTCGTCAGCAGGGCCTCTGCGTCCGCAGTATTTGGGAAAATTATTGGACAGATGTATAAGCAGGAAGGGAATAGATGAGTGAAAACCAATCTGACCTCAGAACACACACACACACACACACACACACACACACACACACACACACACGAGAGGGGGGGAATGTCCTTCAGTGCTTACACTTTCAAAAATGAAAACTTTCAAAAGAGGGTGAGATTGGAAAATTCCTGGGTAACCAAAAGTCTTACCCCAACATTCCTCCCATTTATCACATCAAGCCTCTTCCAGCAGGCTCAGAGGAAGCTGTATCCCGCTAACAAAACAAGGCAACTTTTTTCAAACCTCACGTTTCCTAAGGCTGGTCCCGGGGATGAATTATGAATGGAATCAGCTCTCTTGATCTGGAATTGCCTCACTTTTACTGGTCTTTAAAGTAGACTTTTATACATTCATACGTAATCGATGGAGCCAACACACAGAATGGCCCTTTCCATAAAACACTCAGCTTTAGAGTGATTTTGCAGTTATAGAAACTTAAATACGAACTTCTAATGTGGAAAATGTAGTTTTTCCCTTGTGGGTTTAAAGCTGATCTGGAAAAGTGATGAGCTGGCCATGAGATTCCTGTCAGAAACTGAAGCTGAGTTTGTGTTTTGAAATACAATGTTACAGCATTTGCTTGCCTTTCATAAACCAACCCGCTTCTCATATTCTTAGCTTTAGTCACCTTAAAAAATACATAAATTTGGTATTTGGTTATTGAGTTTTAAAGTTGCAGGGTAAAGTGATTTAGAGGCTCGTAGCTACAGAACACATGAAAACCCCTCTGTGCAGAACAACCTTAAAACCATCGTGCAAAGACCTCATGGCTCAACGTCAGCTATTAGCCACGTTATATATGCCTCAATAGATGTTCGTCAGTGTGAAACTTGTGCAGTCTTAACGTCTTCCTTCAACTTGTCAATGCCCAAATTGATTTCAATAGCAGCATGTGTGCATAAAAAGTGAGACAAGGATCAATGCCAAGTTCTAGAAAAAGAAATGAACTTGGGTTGTTTTTTTGTTTTCTTTCTTTCTTTTTCTTTTTCTTTTTTTCTTTTTTTTTTCAACTCTAAGGCACATGTTCAAATCCAGTTCATGGCTATCAAAGTAAGAGTAACACAAAGCATTTCCCAGGATTTTTAGTGTGTGAAAAATAGAATAATAATATAAAAAAAAGAAAGATAGAATAGAATAAAACTCAGTATTTCCGTCCGATACTATGCATTTTATCTGATAACTAAACATCTGGAGCGCTTAAGAGAAAATAAATAGCTACAATATTCATACCAATTTTAAAGTTGACTGGAAAAATGTAATTACTTGCACATATTACTGGTCACTGACTTTAATACTAAAATGCTTTTACAAACTCTTTACCTTTTCAAGTTCTGCAAACATAAAAGAGGCTAAAATATCCTTTTTGCTTCCTCATGATGCAGTAAAAAGTTTCTACCATCTGCACAGATCTAATTACCTATATAACTTTACATCAGATTATTGCATTTTTATAGAATGGAAAAATTGTCCCTAAATATTTTTTGATTTTTTTGGAAGAGGTGATATGGTGTGGAGAACACTTTTTTTTTTCTTACAGCATATTCATTCACTCACTTAGAATATATGTATCACCAAGTTTCCTTACAAAAACATTTGTCCTTAAAATTTAATATTGACTGTATGCTTGGAAGCTTTCTCTGCATAAAATGTCTTGAATGGGGCTGTAGCAATCTCCTTTAATTAAAAAAAAAAGGACTGACTACAGCAATTCTATGTCTAGCTAGAGAAAGGTGAAATAATTGTGATGTTTCAACATTTATGAATATGCTTTTGAAACTGAAGAATAGATTAATTTTAATCCAAAATGTGAACATAAAACAAAATAACACAAGTATAAAGTTCCCCCTTTGAATTTTATAAATGAAGGAAAATAAGTTTACAAATGTTAAATGGAAAACTATCAGTCTGATCCATTGGAGGGAAAAAAAAAACTTCTAGGCAGCAGAAATCTTGTCTACCATACCTATAAAAATAGGTGTCATTGCTCTCCTTTTGAAAAGGCAGTAAAGACCTTCCACATTCACACTTGCTGTCTGCAGTGCCACCTGCCCCACCACCAAAGACAGACACATTGCCTCAAAGAGCAACTGTGTTGTTTATATCCATCCCTTTAAGTTCTGTTTGTATTAGCCCTCAAAGCCTTTGATAGCAAAGGCCAAATCACATGAAATGGACTTGTTTGCTTTTTAAAGCCCGCTATTCCGACCTATTTAAAATTCAGCACTGTATTTCGCAGGTGCCAAGAAACACTGTCAATTGAAAATAGTTAACTGCTTTTTTTTTCCCCCTCGTATAGCAAGAAGTGTGTAAAGCCAGGAGGCATCGTCTGCAAGCTGTATGGAGCTGAGCGGGAGTTAGCACGCTCCTGTCTACACAGGCTTAGGGATTCTATTTGTCCTTGAACACTCACCTTGCCACCTTGCCACCGTCTAAGCAAACGCCCTTGCCATCTGGAAAATTACAACCACAAGCTGTCTCCATTCTAGTGACCCCTGCAAGTGCCTAAGGGGAAACCCCTAGGACCCCATATGATCGCTTTAACTCACCACTTCCAGGCTTTAATCGGATTTAAGTAAGAACACACACTTTCTGGCAAAAGGGTTAATACTTACATAAAGCCTCAGCCCTTGGGCATCCCTAAGGAGAAATAATGTCACGAAACATGTCACTGCCCACTCATTTCCCATTTCACTAACTTCCAATTAACACACGCTTTCTTCACAGGCAGCACCCCCATCATTTGGGAACTGCAGAAAGAGAGGTGACATGTTGATTCTCTGTGGCGAAAAAGCGCTTATCTTTCACTGGGCACCATGACAGATAGCTTTCTCCTTGGATGATACATAACTTTCAGAACTCGCACCCCTCTCTTTACAAACCTGCATGTGGCGCTTGGGGGGGGGGGGGGGGAGACGAGGGTGGAAGCCACTTCTCTTCAGCAAAGTCAGGGCTTTGCGCTCCAGCCTTTTCCTGCCCATCAGGGACCACTGGGAGTTAGCGCGAAGAGGAAGATGTACTCTTTCCCAGGCGGAGTTCCACGTTGGGCTCTGAGGAGACTCTTCTCTTTGGGCCCGGCTGGTCCATACCTGTCTTGGGTGGAAGGAGAACCCGATGCAGCTGCCCTCCTGAGCCCCCATGCCTGGGCAGAGACCCAAAGCCAGACGATTGGCCCAACAAGACAGGGAGGCGGGGTGCGGGGACCCCAAGGCGGTGGGTCACTCTGAGCTCCTGGGACAGAGCCAGGCAGAGGAGGCGTCCTTTTGGAGCTGACGGATGCACTTGTCCCCAGCGGGAACGGACTTGACCCGCCGCCAGCCGTTGGAGCGCTTGGGAGGTCTGCAACAAACTGGACATTGGCCTCGTGGCATCTTCGGCCTTGCCTTAGGAAGACGGCTACTCCGGGAGCGCTGGCCTTCCCCCTCCCCCAATGCTTCCCCGAGGCTTAACATCGCGATGGACAGCGCATTCCACTCCCAGACTCGTGATTTGAAAGAGGGGACTGAGCACTGCCCGCGGCAAAGCTCGACCTACACTTCATTTTCTTCCGATTTGGAGAAAATGTCACAGGAGTTGGGGGTGGGGGGCAAATCTCGCACTGTAAATATGATTTGGAGGGGGCGAGGCGAGGAGCGCGAGGCCCCAGGCGGCGTGGGCACCCTGCTGGAGATTCCCGGTCTCGCAGCGCGCCCTAGTGGACACCCTGGCCAGCGCCGCCGCCCCCCGACGCTGGCTGGGTCTCCCCTTGCGCCTTACAATCTGCAATATATTATTTCTTGCAAAGTATTGACAATGTGCGAGACTCCGGTAACCCCGGAGCCCTTGTCTGTAATCAGCACATTTATTCACATTTGGGGCGGGGGAAGGGGATCCGAATTAAATTCCCGTGACCCTTATTAGGTTTCCCTGGATCCTCTTTTAAACCCACTCCACACTGCTTCTCTGTCTATTACATGCTAATTTAATTTTACTGTGGACGATATTTTCAGCATTTGCTGAGGACAGTAAATTTTGTAGTTTATGTTATTTCACTTTTTATGACTTTTTAACACTTAATAAAATTTTATTAGAGCACTTTTGTGTTTACAAGGCCACAAAACTCTTGGCAGGTTGTCAGAAGTCCTTTTTATTATGATCCTACTGATATACTGCGAGTAATGAAATAATCATGTCCAGAAATGTATCAAAGGCCAGAGGGATTATCCCACTTAATAGCTCCACAGATGCGCCCAGAAGAATGCGGACCGCGGCGGGACGAGCTGGGAGGCAGCCGAGGAAGGAGGCAGTCCCCCCAGTCCTTTCTTTGCCATTTCTGTTGCTTTCCTAAAAAGCTACATTCAGGGTCATGTGACTTTCCGCGGTCTCAATAAAAAAAAAAAAAAAAGAATTTATTCTATTGCAAAATGTGCTTTTCTTTTTATTCTCCTTGTGTGGGCTTTTAAGGCCGTCCTAGTGGCAGTGGGGCTGGCTCAGCGGATCCCTGTCAGTCACTTTCCACTCCGTACTAAGTGTACTTTCGTGCCTTTTAAGCAGCCGATGGTGACATTGGTGTTGAGAGTGCAGCTTCTACAGCTCACACTGAAGGCTTTGAGAGGGACCCAGGAGGGCACGAGCTGTTGTTTTAAGGTCTGTACCCTCCTGCAAAACCACACTGCTTGCTGTTGCTGTTTGGTTTTTACTTTGTTTTGCAAACCAGAGGAATGGTGAGGACCCTGCCTTCTGCCTGACCAGAGAGCCACAGTGTTGTCTTTATTTAGTCTTTATCTTTTAATCTTTAAAGGGTTAAGACTTGCAATGAGGAGGCCTGGGGTACTGCCGCTTTTATTTCCTCTTAAAAGCCAGTCTTCTTCTTCTTCTTCTTCTTTTTAATAGATGCACGGGCATTTGACATTCCAGTGTTAAGTCCAGTCTCCCTACAAAAGAAGGCCCTTGTACATCCTGACCCTGAAAGCAAGGTGGGTGGCTTTGTTTTCTAATTAAATTTTCTATCTCTAGCTTCACATTTCTCTTTCTCTGTTACTTCCTAAATAGTGTGCCAAAGTGATAAGAGGCATGAAGACTGGACTCATAAACGGAGTGATTTTGAAATGGCTCATGCTGTTCCTAACATGTGTTCTTCCAGACTTTGGCTTTGAAAGACTTCGGCAACGGTTTTCAAAAGTGTGTGTGTGTGTGTGTGTGTGTGTGTGTGTGTGTGTGTGTTTCCAACACGTCCAGCATTCTGGCATTATTTAATCCAACCCCCTAGGAAATGTGCGCTTCTCCCTGGATCCCCTCCATCGCACGCTGGGTATATAACTCCCCCTCTGAGTGCCATGTGTCTGCTCATGAGGGCTCTTTAAGCTTCAAGGGAGCAATTTAGGTTTTGTGTGTTATTTGTTAACCATGAACAAAACTTAGTACTTGGTCTAGTAGCCTACTGTGTGCTTTTGACGGTCTGGGCTCTGGAAAGAACACAGTGCTTATCCTTTGAAACAATGATGTGCTCAAACCATCTCAGCACCTATTTCACTCTTTTTATAGATGTTTTCGATTTGCAAATGTGAGTCCAGTTCTTCTTCTCCTCCTCCTCCTCCTCCTCCTCCTCCTCCTCTTCTTCTTCTTCTTCTTCTTCTTCTTCTTCTTCTTCTTCTTCTTCTTCTTTTTCTTCTTCTTCTCCTTCTTCTACTCATGATTTCCCTAGTAGTGGAAGGGCCCAGAAAGGAAGTGATATTAGGTTCTGAGGAAATGCCTTCTCTGTTCTGGTTATAAATGGTGAGTTTTGTTCCTCAACTCTTGCTGTCAGAGACAGAGAAAGGGGCTCGGGCTGTGTCCCTCCAAGCCCCACAGGGCTCTAAAAAGGGGAATTGGGAATCAACACCCATGTGTGGGGATCAAGAAGAAACTGTTTTTATTCTGTGTAGCAGTTCAGTATTTCAGGGAGCTTGCGTCCAGGTGCAATTCAGATAGTACTTCAAAGGCTGTAAGCTTTGGAGTTAAAAGTTAGTTTTATTAGATTTTGAAGTAAACCTCTTTTGTAGTAGATACACTTGGTGCATTGGAGGTTTGTAACTCCTTTTACAAAGGGGGAAAGGCTGGTTAAAGTATGATAATGGATGACCCAGGATAGCCAGGAGGGGCCTTACGTCCACAGGGACTTTACAGTCCCTTCTGGGGCTTTTGGCCTTGAGAAGAAAGAGGGGCCCTCAATTGTCTCATCCAGAAAGCCCATCTTCAGAAAGAGTTAGGAACCAAGCCAGAAGCACAAAAGGGTCCTCTCATCTGGCCAGGTGCTTTCAAAGTGGCATGGCCTCCTGGTTCAGCTCCAGAAAGCCCTCAATTGGTTCCACTCCCACTCTGGTGTACCTTTCTTGTGTGGTGTTGGGCATGCCAGGCTCTCTGTGCTTTGCTTCTTTGATCTGTAAAACAGTGCCCATTTGAGTCACTCTCACTTCATCCTGATGGAAGGTGAAGAGCTCATTCCCAGAGAGTAATTAGAATTGACCCAAAACGCACTTGGAAGCAAGCCCCAGGAAGACTGGCCTCCCCCAGACGCCTACCAGGAGCCTAGCTTCACAGCACCTGGCACAGAGCAAGCTGATAGATGGCTGTTGGATGCTTGTCTGTCAAGGGCTCCTTCCTAGACTGTCCTGGTGGAGGGAGGTGTGGTCATCAAGCAGTAACACAGGCTGCATGGGCCTCACGTGGACTTGATTCTCCTAAGAATGGGTAGCGTATTAGCCAGGGTTCTCTAGGGGAACAGAACTTATAGAGTATATCCAGAAGGAGCTAGAACATCCCTGTGAACACTAGCAAAACCCCCTGATGACCATGCTGAGTCGTGCACTATGATATTTCAGCCAATCTCTCCCCATCCCTTTTAAACAAGTTACAAAAACTCCAATGGGCAAAAAGATACAGTACACACCACAGAGGCTGCCAGATTAATAATCTGCTGCTCAGTACACAACTTGCCAAATCCTTTGTGCATGAGAGAGAGAGAGAGAGAGAGAGAGAGAGAGAGTTATTAGAATTAGAATGGCTTACAGGCTATGGTCCAGCTAGTCCAATGGCTGTCTACCAATGGAAGAGCCAAGAATACAGTAGCTGTTTAGTCCACAAAGCTGGATGTTTCAGCTGGTCTTCAGCATATGCCAGAATCTCAAAGAAGTAGGCTCTTAATGCCAGCGAAAGAATGGACTTGCCGTCAAGAGCAAGGGCAAGCAGGTAAAGAGAGCAAGACTGCTTATTCCATGGCCTTTATACAGGCTGCCAGCAGAATGTGGGTTAAAGGTGGACCTTCCCAGCTCAAAAGATCCGGATTAAAAGTGGGTCTTCCCACTCCAAATGATTCAGTTAATAATGGTAGTGGTGGTGGTGATGATGATGATGATGACAGTGATGATGATGGTGATGGTGATAGTAATAATAATAAAGTCAGTCACAGGTGTCCCCAGCCACTTTGGCCTTAGGTAATTGCAGATGTAGTCAGGTAGACAACCATGGCCTGTCAGATCGACAGCCATCTCAGGCGGTGTTCCTGAACAGGCTGCATTCAGCTGCTTTCCCTTCTCTGTGCATTTCTCTGAGGTCTTCTCAATTACCAATGGAGTTATAACGTTTTCAAGGGAACAAAGGGTTTGAAGTTTCTCTTTTTGTTTGAGTCTTTACACCATGTACTGTGGCGGCTTCTGCATAAGTACCAGGTGGTTGATAAGACAATCTAAGACACCACACACCTCAGAGCACGCCCTGTTGCCATCTGCTGCCCAGTACACAACTTGCCAATTCATTTGTGTACATGGCTTCGCTTTGTCTCCACCTTAGCTTTGCACACAAGCAGTTACCACAATCCCTGTTTAATGGGTAAGGAATACGAAGCCCAGACCTCCCTTAAGGTCACACAGTTAATAAATGACAAATCTTGGATTTAACCCAGGTCTGTGGAAATGAAATGCAGTTAGCAGTACTCTACACTGCCCTGAAATGTGTTTGATTCCCTGGATCCCCTGGTCAATTTGGCCATTTCTAAGTATTATATAAACTACAAAGACACAGAAATTATAGAAGCTAGAACCCTGGCCTACTGTCTTTGAAACAGCTTTGATTTCTACCAAGGAATCGAGCAGTGGGCGTGGGGATAAAGTGTGGGCGCAGGGACAAGGTGTGGGCGCGGGGACAGGGCGTGGGCACGCCTCGGGACTTTGCCTTCCTATCTTCAGCTCATTCTTCTACCTCAAGCAGATGCTCAGACGGCACCAGAGTGCATTTCCCTCCTTTGGAAAAACTGGGTTTATTAGTTTTCAATATATATATATATTGGAGAGACTTATAATTAAAGACCAAGTAAAACCAGAACTCACACAGGTGCGTGGCCAAGCAGTTTTTCATTTTAACACAGGGTAATTCAGGGAACTTTAGAGGTAGTCATTCTGTCAAGACACATGGTGGGATTCTGGCCAGCTCGGGGAGTGAAAAACAGCCTAAGACAAGGAGGAAAGCCTTCAAACGTGTGCACATTTACTTAGTGAGCAAAGGAGTCACATGCGAGTGCCCTGACTGAAATGCTCGGCCAATTTTTGCACCCTGGAAATAAAAGTGCACAGAACCTCCAAAAAGGAAATCAAGTAGCCCAGGAGATTTTCTAGGGATTGTTCAACACCCTCTAAATAAAGAACTCATCTAAGGAGACATTTTGTTGAGTGGAAGATACAGCTATGAAAGCCCACAGCACTGTGATGCTGCTCCCTGAAAGAACGCTCTGTGGGAAAATGAGGCTGTGTCTCAGGTGCTGTGGTCCACAGTGACCCTCTGCCATAACCCAAATTGTTAGCAGTCATCTTTGATTTGTCGGCTGCCAGGAGGGAGGTAAGAAGGAGGAAATGGAGGTTACTCCCAAGGAACTTGTCGTGTTAACTCACGCTAACGGGAGTGAATCTGCCAGCCCCTGACTCTGAGCCCAAAGCCAGGGAGGCAGTAGGCTCTGGTAGCTTCACCAGAGTAGGAGGCTATGGTCGGGCCACCTTTTTGTTACATGAGTCTATGAACAATTAATTCAGGCTTTCTATCCCATCTGGATTTTTTTTTTCTGGGAAAGAAAAATAATTAGCTTTTTAACTCATAATTATGAGGTTTGGGAAATTCAGACTATGTTTAGAGTTGGTTTTGAGCTCTTTGTTATGAAGTCCCAGTGAAAGTCCATTTTAAAACAGTGAGGAACTTCATGTCTTGATAAATACAAGAAAAATAGAGACACAACACCAGCGACAGCTAGGTGAAGCCCTGGAGAGGCACACATTAAGGCTGGGGTTGGAAATCTTTAGAAAGAAAGGAAAAGAGTAGGTACTCAACGCACCTAGCAACAGACATCTTAAGCCATCACAGCCTTTCAGGATATTGAACCATTTTCTTCAAATTGGACTTCTCTTTCTTTCTGCATCTATAAACTCACCAAGCTAAGCTTTATTGCCACAGCAGACTTTGAATGACAAGCGCATCTCTTCAAAATAGGTCTGAGTACTTTTTGATTATTGGATGGAGGGGGGGAAATGCAAGCTTTCCCCTTTTTATGCATCTTTCAAACCAGCTGCCCTGATGCAAGATGCAAACAAAATCTTTTTAAGATGTTCTTGCCCCTTTTAAGCTAAGACCAAATATTTCTTAAAACATGAAAGTCGTGAGCCATTGCTAAAAGGGTGTTATGGATAAAACTATATTTTTGCTCCTGTTTGAGGCAGGTGGCCTCCAGGCTGAACCTTATTCCTAAATGTTGCAGCATCAATAAGGCCAGTAAGTCAAACTATGCCCAACAGAGTAGCTGGCACAGCCAACTCCCAGGACAGGAAGCTAAGGGAATCCTGTTGCTAGGAGACACTTGTCTTTGCTGGGCGGCAGGAAGATGTCCTTGAGCATGGCGGCTTCCCCTGTGGTTAGCTTTAGACAAGCTGTGAATCAGATAGTCCTTGGTAGTACTGTCCTCCCAGCAGGGCCACCTAGTCCACCGAAGGACAACGGTGGGCCCCAATCCCTTGGAAAATTTCTGACTCACACCATGTTTTGCTGGTTCAGTCTTCTAAAACCAACAAGTATGGTATATGTCTACTTTGTACTGTGAGAAGATGAGAATAATTTCCTGTGTGTTGTTTACACCTGTGAGAATGTTATGGCATGAAATCACACTTAAGATTGCATCTGATAATGTACAAGGGGTGTCAGGGAGAGTTAGCTAATGTTAACTAAAAGGGTCTCACAGGGGAGAGGAGCGTGGAACTAGAAGTTCGTTTGGGTGAACGCTACCCAGAAGTTCTCCTGGAAGGCACTGAATGGCTATGAATTTGTTTCTTGGAAGGCACCAGACGCCCATGATTTTTTTTTCCTCAGAGAAATATCCCCAACCCAGCACAGGGCCTGGCAAAGGGCTCTTATTTGGGGCTCAGGAGCTGAGCAGTGCAAGGGAGAACAGTCCTGGGTGCTGTGGGGGGGTATTGCAGGAAAAATGCCAGGTGAGAAAAGGTGAAGTGAGGTCCGTCCGCCCCAGTTTTGTACTGCAATGTCTGTATCAGAAAAGGGTCCAAAGTGAGCTGGATCAGACAAGGTTAGCACCAGTTATGAGCAAACTCTCCAAGAACGAGCAGTTGGTGGCTTAAAAGGTGGTGGAGCTACTGTGAAACTGCTAAGACTAGAAAGGACCAAAACTTTATGATCCTCACACAAGTCTCTCAAATGTGCACCGCTTATCACGCATCAATTACAACTTAAGCTGCTCAACGTACACGGTCTCATTAGATGGATATCCAAAGAGGTTGGTGTCTCACCTGGGCTTATACACTGCAGATAACAAGCCAAGAGATGTGTCTTCTGCAGGTGTCTGCGAGCCCAGTTGCTCTGTCCTGAGGGGCAGCAGCCTTCTACTGGGAGAGCTGCAGGGAGACCAGCTGGGAGGTAGCAGGGTGGCAGATGGCTGCAAGGTGACCTCAGGCCTGGCTGTGGGGATCAGGAAAAGCTGTTCTCTCTTTCCTAGATTATTCTCTTGTTTACATTTTGCTTGCTGTACGTCTCTCAATTCAATTTTTTTTTTGGTGTTTTGTTTTTGATTTTTCTTTTATTTATTTATTTATTTATTTATTTTTTAAAGATTTACTTATTATGTAAACAGTGTGCATCAGATCTCACTATAGATGGTTGTGAACCACCATGTCGTTGCTGAGAATTGAACTCAGGACCTCTGGAAGAACAGTCAGTGCTCTTAACCGCTGAGCCATCAATTCAATTTTTTTAGAGGAGGAATGCTAAGGCACTGAACTCTAAGTCTTGGGCATGCTACGCAAGTGTTCTACCGCTTTAGAAAGAAAGACAAGGTCTCTCGAGAGGTCTTACAGGCTGGCCTCGAACTCACTCCACACTCTGAACCATTGGAACGATGTTGCTAGATTAGGGCTGTTACTTAGCCTCTCTGACTCGGTTTTTCTCATCTGTCAAATGGAAACAATGAGACCAATTTAATAGGTTTGCGGTGGCAATTAAGTACAAAATCCTATGAGACACTGACTGCAGTGCCAGGCATCTTCTGGGCTCTTAAAGTGGGAGCCACCAGCATTTCCAGCTGCAGCATTCCTCAAAGGACTCTGTCCTAGACTGTGGCGTTGCTTGCCTTAGCTGCTGTGCTTTCCAGGCTGGAGTGTCTATTCGGATTGCTTCCTTTTCATCAATCACTTCTTCCCATCATGGCTCTACCAGCCATAGCTTTCTACCAACACATTGGCTACTCTGCAAATGATGCTAAAGATTTTTAGGGGATGTTTGTTGAGTGAACATATGAAGTGAACATCACCACACCAAGAGCCAGTGCTTCTTCCTCCACACCTTCCTGGGAAGACGCCTTGTTTCACAAGCGTTGGAGTGACACCACATGGGTGGTTCTGTGGGGTTGGAGACTGCTGGCGCATCATCCTGTGCATTGGGGGAATCCATATTGCAAAGCCACCAACCGGAGGAAGAAAATCTAGCTGACTAGTGTCCTACGGAAAACATGCGACTTGGCGGGAAGTTTTTCTGATCTGATTCCTCCCTCCCACATCCCACACCCCACTGGTCTGGCATCCCGTTTCCCCTGGCAGCACGCTGGAGACAGAGCCCCCTGTCTGGTGTTCCTTTTGTGTTTCCACACCTCCGTGAACTGTTCTGGAAGGAGCAGAGGTGACAGTCTCCAGGGCCCCTCCATGGAGCCTTGCTGGTTCTGAAAGTTATTCTGCTGTGGAGAGTCAGTTTGTAGTACAGGTCAAGAAACAGTGTATCGAGCCATTGGGCATGTGGTGCACAGGCATAGAAGTAAACTGACAGGAAGGGAGTCAGGAAGCCTGGGAGTGGGGGTGGGCATCAGGGTGTCTCCCCTGGTGCTTTGTATAGATGACTGAAATCAAGAACACTCATCTTAAAGGTAGGCTTGGGTATGGAAATAACCGGCTATTTTCCAGTGATCTGTGAAAAGTGTAAACTTTTTTTTTCCATGTCTGAGTTGTACATGTTTGTTTATAATCAGGGTATCACCTCCAGGTTCGACTAGGAATTCTGATACCAATTATAATTCTGAACAGGTTATCAGGGCCTGGGAAACCTCTCTGACTTCAGAGGTCCTAATCTATAGCAGCATCCATTCCAGGGCCACGATGAAGGTGGCCACCATAGAGTTTGTCTCAGGACATCTTTACCTGGGCTCAGGCTCCGGGCTTCCTTGCATGTTGCTCAGCTCAAGGGTCACATGCTAAGCACATATCACAGTAGACTACCAGACCTGAGAAGCACTTGTTGCCCCGAACACCCATTTCCCATCCTTTTCCATGCCCACCCATGTTCCTACTCATCCATCTTTCTTTCCATCCATCCTCCACCCACCCATCTCTTCAACACATATCCTTATACAAGCTGTATTTCCTGGAAGGTGGCTACTGATCACACTTTTTTTTTATTGTGTTTTTGGCTTTGTTTTGTTTTATTTATTATTATTTTTTGGTTGCTTCATCTCCAATACTTAGTCCAAGCCTGACATAGGGTAGCCACTGAAGGAATTCTTGTTCAGTAAATGAATGAACAGTGATCAAAGAAATCCCGACTGTGTGTTGGAGCAGGAGGCAGTGATATGACCTAATGCATCTCCTGATTTTTTTTTTTTTTTTTTTTTTTTTTTTTTTTTTTGGTGTTCAGTATTTTCCAGGATGGTTCTGTACTAATAATTAAAAAAAAAATAGATTGCGAGGCTTCTAATGGTGTATGTGTGTGTGTGTGTGTTTGCATATGTGTGGTGTGTGTTTGTATGTGTGTGTGTGTGTGTGTGTGTGTGTGTGTGTGTGGTCTGTGTGTACGTGTGTGTGCGTGTGGCGGGGTCTGTGTGTGTGTGTGGTCTGTGTGTATGTGTGTGTGTGTGTGTATGTGTGGTCTGTGTGTCTGTGTGTGTGTGTGTGTGTTTCAGTTTTCTGGTTGTTTCACAATATGATGCACTAGAACAAACACTCAGATCCTTTTGGAGAGAAATGAGAACGCCAACAAAAAGCCCACTTTGCATCCTAATGCCTGACCATCCTCCCCGAAAGTGAACGCCACCTCCGAACACTAATGGCTCTAAGAGACTTTGGGAACACTAGTCTTAATGTGCTGCTTCCTATTGGACTCGTTAGTCCCTAAAGCCATCTGAAAGGAGTTACTGTATTTGGCTCTCCTAAGCCATATTTCTTAAGCACGGACATTTAATTAGTGCTTGTTAAGATGTTTCTAGTCCTTGGCCCAGTCTCTCACCCCTGCTGTTTCTTCCTGGTCAGCATATTTTCTGGTAGTGTTGTTTCCAGGAAACGTCATTGGAGACTTCTGCTTGGAGACTTGTGATAATGTGTCCACATGAAGCAGTGCCCGAGGAGGCAGCTGGAGGGACAGAGTGTCCAAGCAGCCGCACGGGAAGGGCCCTGTGCTCACAGCAGCTACTTTGAGAGGCCCTTTGGTTATGATATTTCCTAGGGAAAGCCGAGACCTCAAAATGGGTTTGGAAATGAAACCGATAGTATTAGATACTGAGGTCTTACACAGGGATATCACAAAAAGGAGATAGAGTTGAAATATTAAGACTAAGCACTGCTCTAAAAACCTCAATAAAAAGTATATGCCTAAAAGAACATTGATTTTAGTTACTCAAAAAAGGTGTTGGTGGAAACAGAGAAGTAGTTCACAGGTACGAAAAGAGTTCACCAAATCTCACTAACAGATTAAACACATCCAATATAGTTTTATGTTGACAAGCATCTAACTCTACAAAAATTACTTAAAATTTCAAATGACTTCACACAACAAGACACTTGTACTGAGGTTCTTCCAGATTTCTAATGCACATTTAGGCTAGACTGGCTTGATTTTTTTTTTTTTTTTTTTTTTTTTTTTTTTGCTAGATTAAAAGTCACAATCAGATGCCAGATGCAGAAGGAAAGCATTTCAAGAAAAAGTGGTATCTGCAAAAAAGAAGAAAAATGAAGGAATGTATGACTGGATAGGTTAGGAAATTATATACATGTGTGCATTCATATACATTTATATATGTTTACATATATGCTCATATAGTCACATATACACATATATATTTTACTGAGAAAACTTTCTATTTGTTTTCTAACATACACAAGAAAAACAGCCTCATGCTGATCGTTGCTCTAATCATAATTAAACAAATTCCTCTGTGTTTGAATCTTAACATCTTCCTTTGAGGTATTCTTTGGTTAAGACGAATGAACAATAAAGGTTGTACGGAGTTAGTCAAATGATGATTTCTCCCTATTCCGTAAGCCGAGGCCGTTTCTTTTGGAATCCCGCTTGCCTCCATAATCTAAACACTTAAGTATATTAAAGGCCCCTGTGATGGATTGATGTTTGGCACCGGGTGTCAAAACATTTCCTGCTGGGCCCTCAACCACTAACAAGCTTGTTTGTGAGGAGGCGCGGCCAGGCAAAGGGGGGGGGGGGGGGGGGGGGCAGTGAGGGAGGAGGCCTGAGACGGAACTTAGTTGCAACTCTTGACGAGCTTGCAGCTTTTTTGGTTTACATTGATGGTTTGTGATGCCATTGTTGGCCTGTCTATCACTCCTCGGACTCACTGCTCAGTGGTAAATGTCTCCCGGCCATCCGCATTCTGACAGGGCGGTTGCGTCCACCCAGCCAGGCATCTGGCTGTCAGTTATGATCGCATCCCTGCTCCCAAAGCTGTTGTCAGACACTCTTCCTTTGAACACACTGCGCTGACGTACCAAGACTTGGGGCCGCTGATGGGAGGCAGAGTCGGTTCCTGGCTTTGGCGCACTTGGGAAAGATTTATGAAAACGAAGAAGGGTCCGCGTTCTGCTGGAGGGGATGGCTGTTTTCGTCAGCACTGGGGTTTAATGGCACAGCGACTTGACTTCCTCTGCAGCCTGTAGAACTCACCCTTTGAACATGGAGAGACATAGTACGTTCAAAAATTATTTTCATGGTGTTGCCATGTTTACTGTTTCCTGTTGTCTTTGCCTGAAAGTGTTCAAACCAAAATTAGTGTTGAGGGGAAGACCATTTGAGCCAGAGGATGAAAGGAGTTGGTGTTTTGTTTCCCGGGCAGGTTCCTGTGTTCTCTTTGATTTAAGCCCCTTAGACCCGGGACAGGATATGACACCAATTAAAAACACGAAACTTAATTTTTGGACCAAATAGTCACATAATCCTTCTTCTGGTGCCTGATTGGGGGCCACCAGCATGACATTTATTTCTCAGCTGCAATCCTAAATGCACTGGGCTGTCTTTGTTTGAGATACACAGGTAGAAACCTAACAGGGTCTCACATTGTTAACTGGCTATAAGAGACACTAGTTTTACATGGTGACTGATAGCTCAAGGCCAGAGACTTAGCTACACTCACGCTGCCATGAGCTCCAGACCCACCCTCCATGGTTGGGGGCAGATACTGTTTTAAGATGTACATTTCAAAACAAATCCATTCATTTGACCTCAAAATGTAAACCAGGAAAAAGTGACCGCTAGCTTCTCCTTAGCTTTATATTACGTCTCCGTTGGGAACATTAATGCTCACTAAAATTCATCTTTAGATTTTAATCACAAAATAATGCATCCGTGCTCGAAGAGATGAAAAACAATATACCAAGTAACATATTTAAATCATAAAATTACATGCTGATGCTTGACTTGAGTGACAAGAATGAATGCAAAGGCTCACGAATAAAGGCAATTGGGTCAACCTCCCCCCCCTCGTCTTTTCATGTCGACACTGTGTTTAACTTTAGTTAATGATTCTATAAAAAAAAAAAAAAAGGTATTAGTGTTTTCAGGTCAGCCCCTGGTGGTCTGAGGCACACATTACATAACATGCTGGTGGGTCCAACAGAGCTATTCCTCATCTGCAGAGAGCAGCCTTTTATAATTCTGCCTGGATGTGGAGGGAAGACATTTTCACTTTAACTTGTTTATTACACACGTGAAAATGTTTATAGAAAAAAGCCAAATTAAATTTTGTGGGACACTTTAGTAGGTTCTTCGGTTCAAATATGATCCTCCTGCACCATACCATACTGAAGTCACTATGCTTGAAACAAACAAACAAACAAACAACAACAACAACAGAAAGAGTCACTCGTGACTTCTGCTCTGGGTAGAAAAATTAGCAAAGGCTGCAGATATTCCAGCCACGATGAGTCTCATTTCCCACGTGCAGCTGGTTAGCTCCTTGCTGTATCCCCCAAGGAATCTGTGTGAGTCTGAAACACTGCAGAAAAATGAGAATTTCCACACTTAAAAAGAGCCACGGCAGCATTTTAGCACTGAAAGCAAGAAAAGGGGAGGAGGAGGGAAAAGTTGGCCTTGCTTTCTTCCCTTAGCCCATCTAAAACAAGAAATAAATGAGTGGGGGAGTGAGGGGGGGGATTCCAAGGTGAGAATTGAGTATGGGCTTGCTTCTAATTGTTTGAAGATATTAGGAAAAACAAAAACAGAAACAAACCCTACTGAATGGCTAAAATTTCTTAACTCAAATTTGGGAGCGTTGAATGTTGACTTGCACGAAGGAGTCAGGGCAAATCCATCCTGCTGCTCTGTGACCGTGGGAGGCCGCTCCAGGAACTGTGCCTCAGACTCAGATTTGTGCTTTCCCCCGCACATGCGTGGCTCACACTTTCGGCTTGTGCACCCCCCTTCCCACCCACAAACAGGAACATGTTCTGAACATTTAAACAAAACAAATCCCTTCTCGAGGCTGCCTAACAGCGTTTGAAAGAGCGCCTTGAGTTTGAGGTTGAAGGATAGAGTACTCTCAGAGACAGGTCTGGTGGGCACAACGCGTTCGTTAACTGTTTCCCGTGCCACCGTTTTATCGTGTGCGAGCAGACAGAAAATGGTGACGCTCTATTTGTTGAAAGAGGGCTCCTCCACAGGCATTCAGCCTCCCATCACAGAACCAGTTTGTACACCAGCAGGAAAGCCAAATTTTTTTCAGGCCAGAGGAGCCCTCAAACAAAGCACACACACACATCTACTCACTGCTTAGCAGGTATGTGGACAAAATTTAAAGATGTTAAGTACAAGGAGAAAAACATTCTTGTGTAAAAAAAAATGTTTTTTTTAATGTAACAGAAGCCATGCTTCGGTGAAAAAATTGAATTTGATAATGATATCAAATTAATGTTCACTAATAGACCTCCCTGCCGCAGCGGGGGTGGGGGTGGGGTGGGGGGCAGGGGGTGGGAGCCTTTCACCTGTGAGTAAGCAATCTTTCCAGATCAAGGTTGGCCATTGGTAAGCTAGCCCAGGCGAGCTCTTTCCACAATTATTTGCACAAGTGAATCGAGGTTCTAATTTAAAATAAAATATTATTGCCTTTTGTTTACATCTTGATTAATTAATACAATTATTAAATAATGTGCCTTTGCCCATAGCATTTGGCTCGGCTCAGCTGTTTGACAGAACCAAAGCTGAGATGGTCTCAGACTCCCCCTAACTGGATTTCAAATAGAAGACAGAACTTGGCTGGCAGAGCTGGCCCTCTGCCACTGACAGCTGCATCACTACTCTCTTTTGTCTGAAGAGAGGCATTATCTTTTCTATAAGGTGCAGGCTTTTAAGACCAGAAAAGACTAGAGCGAAGATTTGACTGTTTTTCCTTTTGACTGCAGGTGCCCAGCATTTGCAAGTATAAAAATGATAGTGCTACGTGATGCAGACCGGCTGCACACTGTTTATGGCACGCACACAATGATATTCTTTTCTGCTATTTAGGGTGCGGAGTTGTAAATAGGAAAATGTGGGAGCTATTAAATCTAGTAGCAATAGGAGTCTTGAAGCAAGGTTTATTATACCAATGCCTGAAAAGCTTTAGGGTTTTTTTTTTTTTATCTCAGTGTGTTAAATTTTTTGTGTTTGCAACAGTATTTTAGCTCTGGAGCTATTTATCTGGAAACATCTTTGGAGAGAAAAAAAAAAAAAAAAAGGAAATGGACACATGTCCATAAACAAAGGGCGCCACCTGGTGGTCAAGAAGAAGTAAGAAATATTGATTTCCTTTCCAGATATTGCTTCAAAGACAAACAGATGGAAAGGTAGTAGTGTGTGTGTGTGTGTGTGTGTGTGTGTGTGTGTGTGTGTGTGTGTG
>OU015750.1:48465434-48486364 GCA_907169655.1 Acomys percivali
GTGTGTGTGTGTGTGTGTGTGTGTGTGTGTGTGTGTGTGTGTGTGTGTGTAAGAAAATGCATTATCCATCAAAACTGAGATTTGGATTCCAACGTTGTTCTAGTTTTCCAGCTAATACCATTTGGCCACTCATTTCATATTCAGTCCTTTGAAATTTACATTGGAAACACTTTATTACCGATACATACATCTGAGCAGATTTTCAAAAATCACCCTAACATGTATTAAGAACAATAGGAAGCGAAGTACCTACATCATCTAGGCACCTTATTTTCAAGTTGAATGACATTCCACACAAATTTAAACAAAGGGAGCATTTGCAGCAACGTGGGGCTGTTCTCAGGGCGGCTTGGTGCCTCACCTAGTCAGAGAGCTGTGAAAGAGATGTGCACACAGCTTAGTCCCGGAAGGGAAGAAATGGCCCCGTATCTATAACTAAGAAGGAGGAAAACGTCCATTTGAAACGCCATCTGCAGCTGAAGCGTTGAAGAATTTAAACCTATGCATTGTGACTCTTTCACCTTTTCAAACTCTAAAATTAGGCCAGGAATGACATATATCAGATGCTATGCAAAATGTAAAACAGGCTTGCCATTTATGGCTCTCTACGTAAGGTGTAGATTAAATCTTCAGCCTCCAATAAAAGTGTATTTCTGTAATAAAACTGCCGCACCTTGACTCGTGACTACATTGAATTCCAAATTAAACACCCCATTTGCTCTACTGTAACAAGAAAAGGGGTTTGCTACACTGAGCAGTATTACAGATAGGGAAAATATCTTACATTTCACTTACATTCACCACCTACACAGAGTTCACCAGAATAGGCTCCTTCCCTGTCCCTCTAAAGAAATATGAAACACGGGAAGAAGGAAATATGTAAGCTTTGCCTTTCATTGCTGAAATTTATAATCCTCCCTAAATTATCTAAATCAGCCTGAGTGGCAAGGCCTAAAAAAAAAGTCACTCAAGTAGGATATTTACTACAAAATGTCCTACCACATTTCCCAGATAACTCAGGGTTCTAAACAGAAACAGCTGGTGTGCTAAAGGCTAGCTACACTCCCTTATGCATTATATATAGTGCAGGCACTTTCCCTATAGCATACATGCGGCATTCACTCTGCCATACATATGAGACTGCAGAATCCGCAGATGTTTCAAACTCAAGAATTATGATCTAGTTAATCTCACTCAACATCAATTTCAAAGACTGAACCCGGATGTTTATTTTAGACAGCCCAATAGGTCAGTTTTTTTTCTCGCCACCATCCTGTCTGTGCCCTGGCCACCACTGACTTCTGACATTTGTAGAGTAGTGTTATTAGAAAGGAAACCACAGAGGGCAAGAACAGAGAACGAAGGATGCTTAGTCTGCAGCCTCCCACACTCTGACTGTCATTCAACTGAGGGTCCGCCTCTGGTCCTACTCCTCTCTCAGGAAGGGCCCCCTCTAGTGGACTTAGGCAGAAGTGTTCTCTCTAGCTGTCACACCCAGGTGTGACATAATGCATAAATCCAGTCCTCTGCCCACTCTCAAGAGATGACAGACATTATTAACCTTCAAGCAAGACACAGAGGGATGGACGTTGACCACAAAGGGATCTCTAATCGAGCTTAATGGTGTAGTACACGGAGAAGTTGTGTTAGCAATTTCCATCCTGCTAAAAATGCTAATTGTTATGTTTCATTTGAGAGGTGAAGGCAAGAATGGTCATAGGTTTAATGGTTCACGTGGGAAGTTGTCACCTAGAATTCTGAAGTTAATAAGAAGTAGAGGTTAGAGTTCTATCAGGAAGGTAATTTAGGGCTTTGGACACTGGGAAATTGAAGGTCTATGTTGGCTCAGCTGGTGGAAAGAGAATTCCTGTAAGGAGTTAGAGATTCCTGTCTACACCGAGGGATGTGGAGGCCACTGGTAGCATTGTAGGGTTGAGCGCCGACCTTTTTGTCACCTTCAGCCTTTCAAGCTTCCTTGAATGCCTCGTTGTCACTTTTTGCCAACATGTCAAGGAATCGTAGGAAGAACAATTAGAACGTATAGGCCATAAGCAAGAGGAAGGCTGATTCTTATTTCCTTGACCACTCTTGTATTGATGTAGGAAGTCATTATCTGCACCCTGGGGGGAGTATGTGTCCACCTTAATGTCCCCACGGCCTTGCTTCCTGCCTTGCAACCCTGACATCTCCTGAACATCACTGGTCTGTGCTGGTCTGTACTGGTTCTTTGGCAGCTTGAGCTGGGTGATATTGGACATCTGAACAATGTCCTCGGCATACACTTTGACTTGACTTTGGTTACTCTAACCTGGGTGACCCCCACCTAAACTTGTACTAGAAGGTCATGGTGTCACAGCTGCAGCTTACTACTTGATGGTGAGCAATGAGGAGTTTCTTTCTGTTCTTGTAGTATACATATTTGGAAAACATGTTTAGAAACCATCTAAACACAAATTATCAAAACCATTTGCTAAATGCATCGAGCTCAGGTAGATCCTATTGTTTTTGCTGCATTGTTGTAGGCTTCATATACAAGTGTCTTTTCTCATTATATATATATATATATACACATATACATATACATATACATATACATATATATACATATATTTTTTAACAGACTTCAATAAAATGGATCCTGAGTAGAGGAGATATAAATGATTCCCAGAGCCAATATGAGATATGATATTTTTTTCCCATCAATAATGATAATTATACTAATTAGTCCAGGCATCACACCTGTGCACAGCTCTCATCCCTATCTTACAGAGGAAGAACTCAAACTCCAAAGGTTAACTGTTTGCCCAGAGCTATGTAGCAACTCAGTTCACACCATAGTCTGCAAGACCACTTTGGCTAGACCACTGACACACTTGCCTCCTTGGCAATGGAACACTTAGACCTCTCTTCAAAGAAGAAAAATTATTCCTCCCTGATTATGTCGCAGGAGGCTGGTGCTGATGAGCAAAGAAGTCACCTACTATTGGTTTGAAGTTGCATCTTCCTCCTATTACTAATGTTGTCTCTGTTTTCTAGGTTAGAGTTAACTTTGGTTATCACAAAGTTCCACACAGGTGTGCTGAGCAGAGCTAAGAGGCACCCATGTAAACCAGGCCATGGCAGAGATGGGGCAGATTCTAGGATATCCCCAGTTTGAAAGGAAAGTCAAATTTGTGAGACAGGACATGCTTTCTCTCTTTTTATCACAGAAGAGTATGGGGGGGGGGGGTCCCCTCCCTACCCATTCAAATACTTCAGTGAAAATGACAATTAGGCATTAAGTGGCAGTTTTTCATGCATGTGTGCTCAGAGAACAGTGTGGAGAGGCTAGCAACAACAAACTTGCCAACAGCTGGTTCTGATACAGTCCGATAAGAATGCAAACAGGAAAATAGCTGTGTTGCCTCTTTGTTGTTGTTGTTGTTGGTGGTGGTGGTGGTGGTGGTGGTGGTAATCGGTAAGGATCAGTTATCGTCTAGAGATGGATGACAGAGTTTATAAGTCTGGCCGCAAACAGCCCCTGCAAAGTGAAACTAGATTTCTGACATGGCTGAGGAGTGGGTGATTCCCTAGAAGCCCTTCCTCATTCACAGTCTTCTGGGAGGAGAGAAAGGCGCGAATCCACGAGAGAAGATCACTTCTGCACTCTCTGCTGGTCCCTTTGTCAGAATCCGCTTCAGAAATATTACACCCCACAGACGAGCTCCTGAACGGGCTTATTTGAAAAGGGGCTTAACACTTCTCTATAGCTTAGAAAGCCAATGCTCTTTTCTTTTCTTTCTTTCTTTCTTTCTTTCTTTCTTTCTTTCTTTCTTTCTTTCTTTCTTTTTTAATTCTATTCTTGTCTGTTGAGGGACCATGTTACTCTAGACATATATACAAAGTATCTCTTTGGGATATGAACTAGTGTTTGCATAGGCTTATTACATTTACTCACCAAAGATCTTCTTTCTTGATTGTTATTTGGGCTCAATAAATAACTTCATGCTTGCCTAGCCCTGTGTCAGGCTATCACAACACTACAGAAGCAGGAACACCTGCTGCTGCTGCATAGCCTGTGCTTTCTACCCTTCAGATGGAGACACAGGAGCTTGAGTGAGTGACTAGCTTGGCTTCAGAGGGAAATGTACGGATGGGAGGAAGGAAAAGGTTGCACTCTTCGGGAGAACGGCGAGCTTTACACGGTACATGTTAGATCTGCTGATAAATACTGTCCTGGTTACAGACACTCTCAGGCTTTCTACAATGACATCGAGATGGAACAACAGAAGTTTAAGATTCCAGCCCGCACTTTGAGTCAGACAACTGTACACCTTCAATTGTTTGGGCAGCAGGTAGATAAAAAGGTGGGATCCAGCTATGACCTGGAGGTCTGGAGAAGTGGGCACCCTCCTTTACAACACACATCAGTCATAGAAAGAAAGCATGGGCTATGTCCTCCATGGTCTCTTCTCTAATATGTATTCACCTACTTGTAAATATTTCTTGATTGGCTAATGCAAACAGTTCATGCGGTAGATCCCAGAAGCCCCCCAGCTCTTCCTTTATTTAACAGTGTTCAGTCCTTAAGTTTGTATTAGGCTCCTAGATGTTTGGATTAACAGAACAAATAATATATTTAGGTTTTCCTTGTAGGGCATAAAATCTGCTGGGGAAGGACAACATCAAATGGATAATTACCCAAATTACTCACTGATGAAAACATGACAAGTGCTATTACAAACAACAAATGCTGTTTTCTCTCCTCAGCTTCTGTTCGTTACTCCAGTGACAGCGCCATGATTTTGTTCTTACGAACCACCTTTCGCCATCACATCCGATCCTCTCCCACCAGTTCCACCGTTTAAATAACTTGGAAGCTGGGAGTTGGTTTATTCTTGGCTCTGCCTTTTATTTTACCCTGTATCTTTGCAGCAGCAAATTTCTTAAGTTAATGAATTTCAACGACTTAACAACAATTACAGTGTTTATAGTACTCACTGTCCCAGATGCTGTGACTCAAGAAGTAAACTGTGACATGATTTTGAGGGTTTTCTGGAACTCAACAACAGACAATCCACTCAAAAGAGGTGCTCAGAACATTCTGCTTTGAATGCTGTAAGTTTGGTGGCCAGATGTTACTTCCTCTTGTGTCTTCAGTGGGTAACATTTCCATATTAATAGTATCAGAAGTCATACTGCTTACAAAATAGAATCTGACTATTACAGATTCTGATGGTGTGAAAGAGAAGCCACACCCTGACAAAAGTCCTGAGGTGGTAGCTAAACACATCTCAATTTTCTATAAGCATGAGGGTCAATAATTATTTTTTAAAGTTTATGGAACCTGAAATGGAGGTGTGATTAAATCACTTAAGTTTATACATAACAAAATGGAAAAAAAAAAAATCAAAAGCTAACCCAGAGAAAAGATGGTGAGAAGTCTGCAAAGAACCAGCTACTGATGGTTGAAAAAAATCAAGAATGTGTGTGTGTGTGTGTGTGTGTGTGTGTGTGTGTATGTGTGTGTATATGTGTGTGTATGTGTGTTCTTACAATGGAACTAGAAATCACTAGAAGAACTAACGTAGAAATCTGTTAACAGTGACTTCCTTTAAGGGAACTTGGTGGTTGGAGAACCTCTAGGTAGAGATGGTGCTTGTACATAAATCTGGCTGGCAAAGATCCAGCACTGCAGAAGTCTTTAAGCTTTTAACCTGGTGTTAGCCTTAGGAGCATAGTGTTAAGCTCTTGTTAGGAGAGTGTCACTTGTGGCTAGGAATTAACCCTTGCATAGATTTCATCATAGGCCAGATTCTTATTTGAATAGCACACGTTGGGTCTGTAACTAAAAATGTGTGTGTGATTATTGACAATAGAAAGAGGGAACAAGGACAGCAAAGGTTGGAAAACTGGGTTCACAAGGAAGCAAGTTGAGGTTAATGATTCTGAGGGGGGAAACAGATGTCAGGAGACCGAATTAACAACCTTGGAGCAGTGAGGTGGAGCCCTGGAGACTGCCAGCCAGCCTGCTTTCTCCATCTCGCTGGACTGAGTAAGAGAAAATGGGTTTCAAATGTGTGAGGGGAGAGTCAGTTTTTTAAGACCCAGGCAGACCGTATGACTTTACGGTGTGTAACTGTGATGGACGAAGTTTAGGAAGAGGCTGTCTAACAAACTTCTGGAGAACTTTAGAAATAATGTTGAGCCAAGATCAAACCATTTACTTACAAAATAAGGGTTTATGTCAGTCTTGAGGCATTCTTAGAGAAATAGCAAGCACATTATCTGAGCAGAAGTCTTGGATTTACGCGTGGAGAAAGGTTAATGATTAAGTAGCCTGAATAGTCACACCTTGGCTATGGCTCCCAGGTAGTATCTCATTAGAGGGAAAAAAAAAATCAATATTCACATTTTTTCCTCTCTGAAGTACTATGCTAACTACAGTTTCCCTCAAAATATATACGCACACACACACATTACTTTATATATCATGCTTTAAAAGAAATTCACATATTTTAGGGGAATTATAAAACTCTTACTTTGTACCATTATCAAATATTTATTGCTTATTTCCCTAATAAAAAAGAATATGGTTTTAATGTCAGAAAGCTTCAGAAATGCAGAATGTATAAGAGCTATAATCTTTTTTCTCACTGCAAAGTAAGCAAGGAGACAAAACACAGACACACACTTGGTGCTGCTGCTTTGTCCAGACTGCAGCGGAGGTAGTGTCCCCATCTTGTGTCTTCCCCGCCCCGCCTCGCCCCTCCCTTCCCCCACCCCACCCTCCCCTCCCCTACCCCGCCCCGCCTCTCCCCAGCCCCATTTCCTTCTGGCAGGAATCTGCTTGGCAAGGCACATCTTTTCCAAGAACAATCAGCTCCATCGTCACCTCCCCCACCCTGACCCCACTGCAGTTTGAGCTGCCATTCCCAACCTCTGACTCTTAGGTATGTAGGCATCCACGATGAGATGAGATGAGACTCACAGCAGTCACCCAGGTCAGACCTGTGGCCTTCAGGGTAACATACTGCCCAGATAGTGAATTTAACCTCTGCCAGTTGACATTAGACATTGGCTACCGAAGAGAACTCTGTGGACCTGAAGCTCACAGTTGCTGGAGATCTGATGTGGAAGGGAGAATGACGGGAGATGATTGGGTAATTTAACCAATAGTGGCCACTCCAACAGGGGTTCAGGGCTAAAAGGAGTATGAGCCGTGGTGGGCAGATGTGTCTTACTGGCCATATCTTTCTATGCATACACAGACTTGGGTAAGCCTTTGTTTTACTCATAACAGTGAAATATTCACTCTGCCCATCCCCTTTGCTCCTTCTTTTCTTTCTTTCTTTTTTGTTTTTGTTTTTGTTTTTTGATACAGGGTTTCTCTGTGTAGCCTTGGCTGTCCTGGACTCACTCTGTAGACCAGTCTGGCCTCGAACTCATAGCGATCCGCCTGCCTCTGCCTCCCGAGTGCTGGGATGAAAGGCGTGCGCCACCACGCCCGGCTTGTTCCTTCTTTTCAAAGCCTTGAATCAGGATGACGCTCTGCTTTGTCTTGACTTTCCCCACTCCAGCCTCTCCTGTTGATTAAACTGCGAGTGCAATTTTGGGGATCTGCTGTCCTCATTTGTCCTCAGCCGCTAATCCAACCCCCATAAATTATTAGTCCTTTTCTGACCACGGATCCTTGCTGGTTGCAGGGGTTGGACCTGTACCTGTCCTCAGCACACATCCAAGGGCTGTGCGACCTCTCTGTGACCTGGACAATGTTCAGAGCTGGGGAGAGAGCACTGTGGAGGATGTAGCTCTTGGAGTTTGGACTTGCAGATGCTGAGTAGTCAAGCCTCTAAGACGCTAGAAGTATTGCCCGAGCCCATCCAGCTCCTTCCGGGGAAATCTCCGACCAGAGCCCAGAGTCCCACTGTTTCTTCCAGGAAGAACAGTCAGGGAAGCCAGCAGCAGCTGTGTGCTCTCAGCAGCCTCCTCTTCTGTCCTGCAAACACACAGTCAAGGGCACCTATGTGCTCTCTGGTGAGCCACTGGTTCTCACAAAGTGCTACTTTAGAGTTTAACAAAAATCACTTTTCTGAGGGCAATTTTCTAAGTAGATATACAGAATTAAATTTATATAGTAAAAACATCACACACACACACACACACACACACACCTGGATGAAAGGTTATCAAATCATTCTTGACTTTTCAGTGTTCCACCGGCTTATGTATAAAATGAACCATCTTTCAAGAGATAGCACCAAAAGTCTTTTAAAACTTCAAAAATGGGCCTGAAGACATAGTAGGTCAGTGGGACAGTTTTGTTGTTTTGTTTTGTTTTAATCTTGGTTTGATCCCCAAAAGAGCTCAAAACAAAACCCCTAAGGACTTTGAAATTCTGCATTTGGATTTTCTAAAGAGCTAAGATTTGAGCACTTTAATCCTCATTGGTTTGTAGCAAAGCCTTTCTAAAGTACATTCTCTATCCCGTGCTATTTAATGGCACAGGCCAGCCACACCTAGTCTCCCGAAGGCAAGCCATGAGAACACCACACACCTGAGCACACACCAGCAGTGACATCTTCAAGATGCAAGACAGCGTTTAGAAAGCCTGGCTTTTAGAGGCTTTGTTATTGTTTTAGTACAGCTTTCTCTTAATCTTACAATCCTCCTGCCTCAGCATCCTGAGTACTAGGATTACAAATGTGCAGTACCACATGCAGTTTTTTGAGCTTCTTTGTCAGAAATGAGTTCTGTGATTTCCTAAAAGGCAGAAAAACAACAGGAACTGATGTGAAGACGGTGAAGGGCCACTAATGAATCAGGAAATTGACCAAAGGGCAAAACAAGTGCCCTTTTCCGTCTATTTTTTTTCTACCTCTGGCATTTACTTACCTCCTAAGTAACTTTCTCATGTGCTAGATTTTATCTCCTGTTGGATTGGTTTAACTGGCAGGAACACTAGGACACGGGCACTCATGAGGCTTTTGGGGCTGGGGACAATTAAAAAATGTCTGAATCACTGCCAAGTCTATTAAAGGCACCTAAATATGAACATTTTGCCCAGCTATATTCTGCCAGGGGATTTTTTGAGAGGGCTTGGTTCACTCATATAGCAATTCCCCTCCCCCCCTTGTATATCCCAGGCTGCCCTCAAACTGCTATGTAGCTGAGGATGACTTTGAACTTCGAATCCTCAAGTCTCTGTCTTCTGACTGCCTGGGATTTATAGACTTGTACCACCACCACAACTCATGTGCTAACATGGAACCCAGGGCATCATGTCTGCTGGGCAAGTATTGTACTAACTGAGTTGGGTTCCCAGTGCATGTAGAATTGGTATACATGATAAAATTAGCAGGACTCTTAAGTAGATTAAAATCTTTCCTTCTTGGAATTATCTTCCTTCTATCACTCCAGATGTCACTGTGTGGGGAGATAACTGTAATATGTCCTCTCGTTGGCTAGTGTGAGGTGGACAAAGAAGGACAAAAGAGCAAGATATTACTCTCTGGTCGTGTTTTAAATGTGTCCATGGCACAGCAAAACTGTTCATTCTAGCCATTTCTACAATTGACAAAATCTCCATATAAAACCTTGAAAACAGAGATTATAGATATTTTTCACATTATAGATTGAGAAAACAGGGAAGACTATCTCCACATAGATGCAGATTAAATACTGCATTAAATATCCTGCATATATGTATGGGAAAAGTATACACACACACACACACACACACACACACACACACACACACACACGAACACATAAAAGAAAATTATAGATGTGCATTTGAGACATCCAGAGAGAATGAACTTATTTTCCAGAAATAAAACGATGAGGTAGATGAAGGAGGAAATTGAGAGTCTGTCTGGGAGAGGGAGGAACATTCTGGAGGAGTCTAAGAAGGATAAAGGGGAGTTTGGGGAACTGTCAGAGCAGGCTTTGGGAAGATAAGGAGTGAGGAATTGGCTGTGCGCTATTCCGTGTTCCACCTTGCTGCTGCCCTGCCAGGAGTATTTGTGATTTTTCCTTCCTGGATCGAGGTTTGAGAGAGAGAGAGCCGCTAGACGGAGACGGACTTTCAGTAGAATTGCCTTTATTTAGACTATAGATACTTTCACTGACGTGACTATCAAGGCTTCCCTTGATCATGTCTATAAACCAAAGTGAATGCTGAGCCTGACGCTGCCTCTCCAGCCTGCTTGCCACTGAGGGAGGGGGCCTGGATGGGAGAAGTAAGACTGAAGAAAAGCAGAACATTTTGGCCATTCTGTCTAATTTTGAAAAATCACACAGCCTCTCTGGACTTTCCCCTCTGTGCTTGTGAAAGGAGGCCCTTGAAATGCCTTTAATTCTGGACATCTGGGTGACAAGCCAATTAACTACCTCACCTGTGGCACAGGTCCTTTTTTTTTTTTTTTTTTTTTTGAGCAGTGGAGAATGTTGAGATTGTTAGAAACCGTTTGCGTGAGAAACGGGTAGATAACGCACTTCTGCCTGCCAGCTCAGAAAGACACTGAGCTTTGTCACCTCCACTGACCTGATCAGTGCAGCAAAGACTTAATCTTTACATCAGGTCACATCTGGACTCAGCCCAGATGGTGTCAGTAGCAAGGCTGCGGCAGTTACAGGCCTGCTGAGGGAAACCAGGACGCTTTTCTGTTTCCCTCTCTTCAGGTGGAACATTCCATCCCAGGAAACAAGGCTGTCCCAATGTTGGGGCTCTACTGTGGGCAGGAGATATAATATCTCTGAATACCCTCATCTGTGGGACTCAGAGTGCACCATCAGGGTTCCTCTCTCTGGTTTGACTTGCCCCATTAAGTTCACCCACAGGGAGAGAAAATGTTGGAGTATTCTGGTTCTGTGGCCATTATAGCTCATTGTGATTTATTTTAAAGAAAAGAATTGAAGACTTAGTATTAACATGGAAAGAGCTGGGCGATGGTGGTGCACGCCTTTAATCCCAGTACCCGGGAGGCAGAGGCAGGAGGATTGCTGTGAGTTCCAGGCCAGCCTGGTCTACAAAGCGAATCCAGGATAGCCAAGGCTACAAAGAGAAACCCTGTCTCAAACAACAACAACAACAACAACATGGAAAGAGATTTAATAGGCTAGAAATAATAGAGAAGGAGGAGGTGAAACAGATAATTGGGGGATGAATGCCATATTCTGCAACTTGTAGAGATTTTTGTAGGACATGGAATTCTAGGTTGGAGGTTAGTGATGATGGCACAGCTGACATGCCAGTGTACACTTGGTGCAAATGTCAACAATGACAGTGTCTCTGTGTGTGTGTGTGTGTGTGTGTGTGTGTGTGTGTGTGTGTGTGTGTGTGTGTGTGTGATATCAAGGTGACCTTTGGTAATTCATTTTTAATAACGAATGTGAATAGTTTATTGAAGACTGGTTTGCACTGTGAACAGTGTTTACTGCAAATGTGCAAATAGCACAAGTCACAAGCTGAAAGAGCAGGGAGCCTTTTAAAGCTGGGGCTCCATGAAATGACTGCAGAGAGACCGTCTGCTGAGCACAGTGAGATCTTATCTATGTGGAAACCCATGCATGTTCACAGAGTAACAAACTCTACAGGCTTCTAGTAAGACTAGCGTTGTTAGGGGGCTTGGGGTCAGCGTGACTTCAACATTTTAACAACTAGATAATTATACACAGACTGCCATCAAGGTACACTACAAACAACTCAGCTCACAGACTTCCTAAAGGTCATTTTAAATGGGCTATAGCAGCTATCAAAGCTGAATATTTGCTCTCCATATTAACATTGTTTAATATTTTCTTTTAAAAAATTTACAATGAGTCAGGCAGTGATGGTGCATGCCTTTAATCTCAGCATGCAGGGAAGCAGAGGCAAGCAGATCTTTGTGAGTTCAAGGCCAGCCTGGCTAGTTCCGGGACAGACACAGCCACACAGAGAAACAAATTTTGTCTCATTTAAAAACAACAACAAAAACAACCCCCCCCCCCCCAAAAAAAACCCAATAGCAACAAAATTACAGTGAGCTGTAATGATCACAGGAACCAGTCTTTGGCCCTTTCTGCCTTCTCTTTAAAGGTGGACATGCTCAGCAGGTAAATCCTAGAGAGGGCTTCTTGATGCACTCTGAGCCACAGGGGAGGGACTGGGAGCCTCTTCCCCACACCCACCACCAAAAGATGGCTGCCATCTTGCTCACAGTTATGTGGTTTAGTGCTATCTCTTAAACCTGGAACTAAAACTCTTAAAGAAGCATGAACACAAACATCCTCCATTAAAAAAGGGGTCGTTTGGCAATCTTGAAAGGAATATAATTAAAGAAGCCCATTTTAGACGATTATTTTCATTAAGATAATCTTCTAATTTGCATTTGGTGGAATGACTGGGTTATTAAGTGCACAATTTACCTCCCCTTTAAATCATATTAACAAAAATAAAATGTCTAGAAATTTCAGGAAGTTGGCTGGTAATCTAAATTTTCTTTGGATCATAGAAGGGCACATTACATGTTAAAATATATATAAGATAAAAATCCCAGATTATTGAGTGTAAAAAACAAAAACAAAATAAACTTTCATATATTTTGAGCACCATTGCCTAGTCTGAACTATTTATAATGCTTTAGAGTACACTATCATTTTTTTGGTAATATAAAAAGTAATAGAATTTTAGTAATATGAGGTCCCACTAGAGATATTTGCTATTAAATTGTTGCTGAGTGTACTGGGGTTTGGGGGAGAATTATCGAGTTTGCAGATTAGCAAAGCTGGTTCTGGCAATGTTTTAAAATTGAATCAGTGATGCTTTAAAATGGGGTGTATCTTAGAGACTCACAATAAGAAGTTAAGAAGAGATGGAGAGATTGGTATGTCATCCTGGAGCGGTATATGTAGTAGTGTTTTTATATAAGCTGGTTTCTTGTTTGTCCACAAGTTTAAGTATAGCCAAGAAAGGGAAGCTGTAATGGGAGTTGACATTAATCTTATATGGTTTTCTTTTTGGTTGTTGTTTTGTTTTGTATGTTTGTTTGTTTTTCTGAGGTGTTTTGGAACACCTTAAACTCATGGCAATCCTCCTGTCCCTGTCTATTGAGTGCCTGACAGTTTACAACAAAAGAGGCCGGTGATGTGGGGAAAGCAAACGCCTTGATGGTTGCCAAATAATGCTTTTCATTATTTTTACTATCCTATCCTACACTCTAGGGCTGTCAGCGGTAGGGAAATACTTTCTGGAAGTTGAAGGGAAGACAGGCTGGAAGTTTGTCAGCGAGAGTTCTCAGTGGTTAGTTTCTTTTGAAACTACCATTTAACCCGAATTAGTTGTTATGCCATATATAAGGTAGTTAGCCTATATGATATGATTATTCAAAGGGAATCTGTAATTAATTATCATGAAATATCTGTACAAGAAAACAAGTCCTTTATAAATTGGACTAATTTGCACAGTACTAATAATTATATTTATACTTATTAGCGGTGGAGCTTTTATTAACGAGTCACAGTAATTGTTGTTAGAGGGTAATCGTAGGTTTGCAAGGATTCTGCGATGCTCTCCAGCCTTGCTTCTTGCCTTCAGAGAGGATTAGGTTAGAACTCAACCCTCTCCTCCAGAAGGCTTCTCTCTTCCCCACACCCTGGGGCTTTCTCTCCCTTGAATTCTGGGTAGAAACCATGCAAGACATTTGTCACTATAGCCTTGGTTTCTCTTGCATTCAATCTTGTGTGTGCCTTGTGACTCTTGAACCTGAGTGTCAGAGCTTTCTAAGTCAAGGACTGGCTTTAACTACTTCGCTTCATCTCCTTCGTGGCCTCAGGCAGCAGTCTTTCCAGAAGATGCTCAGCGTGTATGGGGGAAGATGAGGCAAAGTTGACTTGAAAACCCTCTAGTTCCTGATAATCTCTTCATGGTTGACCAACAAGCTGAACTGGAACATGTTAATGATGCTCAGTCCTTGCAGATCACCTGGCCCAACCTTCACTTTACAGATGATGAAAGGATTCGAGGCACTAACCAGTGACAGAATTCCAGTTTCACAGATGGCATTTCCAGACCCCTCTACTGTTTTTGGATATTAGTTCCCATGTATATACCCTACTTTTAAAATTGTTTATATGTGTGGGTGTTTTGTCTGCATGCGTGTCTGTGTACTACGTGGGGGCCAGGTGCCCTTGGGTTCCCTGGGACTTGAGTCACAGACCGTTGTGAGCTGGAACATGGGATTCTTAAGGATGTCCTGTGGAGGAATGGCTGCTGAGCCATCTTTGTCCTATGGAGGAGTGGCCGCTGAGCCATCTTTGTCCTGTGGAGGAGTGGCCACTGAGCCATCGTTGCAGCCTACGGA
Organism: Acomys percivali; assembly: GCA_907169655.1. Classification (NCBI taxonomy): domain Eukaryota; kingdom Metazoa; phylum Chordata; class Mammalia; order Rodentia; family Muridae; genus Acomys; species Acomys percivali. Next base: position 48,479,756 of record OU015750.1, read on the forward strand.
TGTTCTGCTTTAGGCTCTAGCTTCACAGGTAGACTGTAGTCCCCTTAGGTCTGTGCAGTGGAGAGCGTCAATGTTCTCGGTACCAGCCCAATGTCCCTTCTTTGTACAGTCACAGGTTGGAGGCTGCTTCTAAAGCTGCTTGTACATTTTGGCATCATCCGGTAGCACTGGAAACTAATGTACATCTGGGTTTCTATATCCTCAGAATGTGGATTATTTTCCTCCTCTCTGAATTCCATGTCTCTTGGGTTACCACCAACGGGAGGTTTAGAGGCCTCTCTTCTTCGTTCAGTACTGACCATACGTGGAACAGTGGGTTGATGAGCTGTCTCCGTTTCACTGAGAGGAAGAACCATCTTTAAAGCGTTCTCCGACATGCAGCTAAGCTTGTCCGGACCCTATGACTTTACATAATTTCCCTGCTAAACAAAAGAGCTCATGGAGCTTGCTGCTGAGCCGTGCCTTGTGTAGAATTAGGGAGATATTTGTTCAAAGGTCAGTGTCACCATTTCTTGGGCTTCACGGTGTTTCTGTAGACCCATGGAAGGTGCGGTTCAGGCTGTCCTGGGTTGTCTGTCACTGCTGGCAGCAGTCAGCAAAGGACAATGAGAGGTTTTTCTTTTTGACAGATACTATCTCTTTTCTAGGTTGGGTTCAAGTTATTTGAAGTGAGGGAAAGGCACCGCCCTGACAAACTTTAAAAAAAAAAGGAAAAAAAAAAAAAAGATCTTAGCAAGAATAATAGCAAAAAACACATGACAGTCACAGCTTTTGAACTTCAGAGAGCTGGGATGCTGGAGTGGTTTTCTTTAACTACATCAGCTCACATGTGTGGGTGATCAGAGAAGACTGTGTGATCTTAAGCAACCCTGGGTCACATGGGAATAGACTGAGTAGAAATTATCATCACACCATGAATGCCAACACCTTGGGCTGGGTGGTCGCCTTGTATCTGCCGCTCCGAATCCCAGTGCGGTGGAATGCAGCTTGGACTTGGGGACCAGGAGGAGGATCCAATGGATCCGTTAGTACTGAAAACATGGTTAAAAGTGCAATCTGTATCAGTCAGTGTTGGCATGAATTAGAAACAGGCTGTGGGAATTCCGCCTGTAACCAACACCATCCAGCAGGCAAGCCACAGTGGTAGAAGAGGTACAGGTGTTCGGGGACCTTGTTGCAAGTGGTCATGAAAGTGACAGGAGCTCCTCGGGGTTGTGAGGCTAAGCACTAGAGGGCATTGGCTACCTTACCTCAGAATCTGTGGAGAAAGCAGAAGTTTCCTCACAAGACTTTGAGAACTAACTAATTTGCTTTAGAGAAGGAGCTAGCAGTGAGGGCAGCGAGCGCGCCCAGGTTTTTCCTTTTTACTTCAGCCAACAAGGGCAATTCCATGCAGCAAGACGAGAAGACTATAACCTAAGAGCAAAGCCCTTCAAATAGAGTGAATTTGACGTTCGGAAAAAAACTCCGCGTTGTCTCTCCTAAAAGCCTCTCTTCTTTTCCCCTGGACCTGTGAAAATGTCTGCACAGACCTGCCCTTGGGTCACGACTCCAGAGCGAGCAATGTCAGTGAACTCTTTCTGTGAAAGTCCCCACCGAAGCCTTGCTCCCACCCCAGGCCACTGTGCACATCAGGTGCCCTGGGTAACATCCTGGCGGCCTGACACTTCATCTTGGCTGAAGCCGCATTCGGTAGTGCCGGTGGATGTTGCCGTCACCATCGCTGATTCATTCATTCATTTGCCATCTAACCAAGCGGGTTATGTGCTAGAGAGATAAAATAAGATAAATTTCCTCTCCATAAGGAGCTTCAAACTCTTGCTTAAGAGTTTGTTATTAAAACAACAACACAGAGGCAGGTAGATTGCTGTGAGTTCAAGGCCAGCCTGGTCTACAAAGTGAGTCCAGGGGAGCCAAGGCTACACCGAGAAACCTTGTCTCAAAAAGCAAAACAACAACAAAAACAAAAAAAAAAACAAAACAAAAAACCCTACCACCTACAACAGAAACTAACACCATCAGGGCTTACACAGAAGGCTGTCAGCCCTGACTAAATTTTCTCCCTCCCGTTCACTCCACCCCTAGCTCCTTTATTCATTCCTTCTTTTCACTTTGAACTGTTCTACCAAGAGACTCACAGTGATGAGGTAGAAGTTGCTTGACCAGAGAAAGCAGTGACCATGATACTCAGTCAAATTGGCTATGACCTGAGCATCAAACCCAAAACAACCTAGAGCGCACTCAGCCCATGGACTGCTCATTGGTCAGTGGAGTTCAGCAGGACTGCTCCGCTCTTTCTCTTTTCACACAAAACACCTCAAATATTAATAACAACAATAACAAATAAAAAGAAAGGGATTAAAAGAAGAGAACATTAGAAGAAGTGGATTATCTTAATTTGTTTTCTGCCATAATAAAATTAAATGGGCATTTAATAAGCATATATATTTGCAGAGTATATACTTGATTACTTTGATTCCTGGGTACAACTTTTTTGCAGCTGACAAGGCAAACAAATCATAAGTCATTTGCTTTGAATAGAATGGTATGTGTTCAAAGTCTTACGAACTTAAACCCAATTGTTTGTGCATTTAAAACAGAAGGGCTTTGCTTCCATTTCCTGTAGGTCCCATCTAAGGGCACACTGCCCACTGGAGACGTTACTGCTCGCAACCGCCACCCAAACTCTAAGGCGTCTTTAGGTCACTGATGCTTTCGAATATGTGACATGTTGTCCCTATAGTGATGAACACTACATACTTGCCTAGTAAATAGATATATGACTTCTGTTAACTAAAGTAATGATGGCATCCTATATTTATGTGTTTTCTTTACGATTTGTAAAGTGAATTCACGTTTCGCTTTACAATAACATTTTGAAAAAATTAACTTAGTATGTTGTTTTCTACTTAAAAGCATGGAAGACAATGACTATGTCCTTGGTCTCCAGTGAAAACTATAATACAAACATGCTAGAAAGTGTAAATAATTAGAGAAACAGAAACATAAGCTGCACACAAAAGTCTTAATGAATAACATGCAGAGAAGCTAAGGATACAAGCAGTGTATCCTTATGCTAGTATAATTTTTATGTAACCCGTGGCTGAGCAGACCCTTAAAGAATAGTTCTGCCTCTGATTAATGTTTATTGGCTTGTGTGTGTGTGTGTGTGTGTGTGTGTGTGTGTGTGTGTGTGTGTTATGTATATTTTAGCTTTTCTGTTCTTTCACAAATGCAGACAGATCATCTGGAGAGCTAAAAATGTTTGTGCCAGGGCATCAGTACTAAATGTGGTGTCAGCTCCGCACCCAGCTGGCTTCTCTTTCCTCCCTTGTGAGGACCACGGATTTGGATTCCTCCCTCGTGAGGACCACGGATTTGGATCAACAAAAAATAAAAATAAAAAATAAAAACGGAGGCTGAAGTTGAAGGGCTTCTCAGGTGCCCTCCCCTCTCTTTTTTACCCATGTGTTCATGAAAAGTATATATACTAGAGAGAGAGCCACTCGGGGAGCCCACTATGGAGAAGGGGGGGTGATCCTGTAAAGAAACAGCTGGAGCCTGTGGCCAAGGGACTCAGGGTTCTGTCCTGTGCTGAAAAACCTGAATGTCCACAGGCAAGTCTCCTAAGCTTCTGTGTGCCAGCTTCGCCCTGTGCAAACACCAGTGCTACGCAGTGTCTTTATGAGGCTATGACAAAAACAACTACAGGGAAAGCCTTTATAAGCCATGACGCAAGGTCAAAATGGGCATTGGTACGGGTGATGGCATTTTTATAATACTTAGTATTTCTGTCGTAAAATTAGGGCTCGTTGCAGGAAACTGTCCAATCACGTGAGTTATAATGTGCTGACAACCCAGCTATGGGGGTGGTGCTACAGTTGCAGATATGATTAAGCCTCAGGCATCTGCCTCACATTTATGGAGCTTCGGCCATGCCAGTTCAGGAACTGCTTTGGCACTCTGGGTAACCGCAGGCTGCCCATAACACTAACTTCCTAGGGCCGCTTACGGACTTTCTACCCAATAGCTCAGAGGTAACCAACCAGCAATACTGCAGACCCCATAAAAACTACGAGGCATCCTGTGTACTGGAAAGAGACCTCTGGGATGGAAATCTGGGGACAGAGCTCCTTGTCCCGAGATTTGTTAAGCCTTCACAATCTTGGATTTGAAGTTTCATGTAGTCAAATGGCCAGTTTGAACAGGATCCTCTTCGGAGTGTCCTATGGGTATAGGTTTGCTTTAATCTATTACTTTGTTGTGCTCTTTGGGCACCAACAGAAGTGGATCAGGAAGGCAAGCCCCACCTGGAGTCTGCTAAAGCACTCTCAAATGTTTTCAGATGCCTTAAAAAAAGCTCTCTCCCTCTCCTTCCCGTGTGTGTGTGTGTGTGTGTGTGTGTGTGTGTGTGTGTGTGTGTGTGAAATCACCAAGCATGCTAGTGAACCCCAAGGATATACCTGTCTCTACTCTCTCAGCTCTAGGATTGTAAGTGTGTCCTACCATGCCAGGCACTTGTGGACTTCTGTTTTTTTGTTTTTTGTTTGTTTGTTTTGTTTGTTTGTTTCGAGACAGGGTTTTTCTGTGTAGCCTTGGCTGCCCTGGACCCCCTTTGTAGACTAGGCTGGCCTCGAACTCACAGGGACCCAATTGACTCCGGCCTCTCTGAGTGCTGGGATTACAGATGTGCGCCACCACACCTGGCCAGGCCAGGCATTTTTGATGTCGGGATTGGGGATTGAACTCAAGTCCTCACCCTCAAGCAGCAGTCCCTTTACCGGCTGAGCTATCTCCCCAGCTCTGCCTTAAGAAGCCTTAGACAACACAGGCATAAGAGGACTCAGTCAATAAAGATCGTCAGAAGGCCGTCAATTGCCCAGTTCCACAGTTCTCCATTTCTCTTGCTTCCATGAGCAGCTGGAACAACTCTGCAAACATAGCTCAAAGTCAGACACGTTGATGTAGTTTCCCAGGAACAGACAAAGTGGATCTAGCTGGTGGAAGAGATAGAGGACCAACTGTGAGGGGAAAGGATGCAGATGCAGCTGTTGTGCAGGGACTAGAACTCCTTTTGCCTTTCAAGGACATGATAGTATGTTTTGGGGCATTTAAAATTATTGCTCCAAGCAATGGTTCTGAGCCCGTAGGGAGCTGGTAGGATGTTATGGAACAAGGCCTTTTTAAGTGGGGTATCAGAATGCTGGCACGGGGCTTTGACGTTGGGGTTCTTCAACCCCAAATCAGCGCCAGTTTCACAGTGGTTCAAGCAGGCATTTAAACCTGGCCGACATTTGCTTGTTTGAGGCAATTTACTGGAAAATTAGGAATTAGGTCAAATTTCATAACAATAAAAATAGAATAGGTTTTTTTTTTTTGCTCATTTACATCGATCAGGGTATTTTCTGTTAGAAAACTGTCCAGTATTAAAATGTGGCTTCTCAATAAAATGGGTTTGCTTTCACTTTAGTGTGAGAGCACCATATATCAGGCTCTGGAGAGAGAGGGGGGAAAAAAAACAGGTGGCTATTAAAATGAATTCTTAAAAGCATAAGAAAGCGAAAGAGTAGATTTCCTTGGAATGTGTAATGAAATATAAGTTGAAAGGTAACTTGCCAAAGTGAAGTTCTTTGATAATATTACTGGAATTGTCTTTGTGACCAAATCAGTAATTCAATATTCTCTTTAGTTAAAGGAAGCTGATGTCCTGACATTAAATTCCACACAAATATTCTGGCTGTTTAATAGTAATTCATTGTACTTTTACTGGAAACTTTACTCTCTTAGTTCTTAAAAGGTTTTCCAGGCTCAATTAGCACCTTTTCTCCTAATAATCAATATTGATTTTACTGTATTCATTGTAGATTTTTTTTTTAATTTTAAACCTAGAACTCAAATCTCAGTGGGTTTTAAAGGATGTATCTCATTTAAAAATTCAGGCTAATAGGTAGACCTTCGTTGCCACTTGAAGAATGATCCCATTTATTCGGTTGGGGCTCTTTGTTCAGGAAATAGATGTTCCGTCTGGGTACTACAAGTTTTTCGCATACGGAATCACTGGCAAAAAAAAAAAGAAAATGTAGAGCAGGAATGCATGGCATCAGTTTCCAGTATCCCTTAGAATTGGGTAGCTGTGGTCATTTTTAGTCACACTGCAGAGACTGTGCTTAGTCTATTTGTCTCTGTATTTCACCACAGTTGATGCATCTCTGAATGGATTCCCCTGTCCTGCCAGAATCTGAGTTAGTTTCGCAGGACACATTGTCTGCCTGGGGACCTCTACGGTGGTCCCAGCGTGTGATGAGGCATCCTCCTTAGGACAGTGAGCTGCAGACAGGGGCTGTGACAGATTCTTGTCCCTTTGATGGGCTGTGGCAGTTAGTTGGCATGTGCCTGGCATTCTGTGATAACACGGGACTCTGAATTTGGAACGCAGACACTCCACAAAACCATTCCGTTTAACTCCACCACTTTTGTTTACAGGATTTCTGTGATCTTTGATGTGGCTTTAGTTTTGTCTTCTTTTGAAAATTTTAACTTTAAGCCTTAAGCGGGGTTTTGTGTGTGTGTGTGTGTGTGTGTGTGTGTGTGTGTGTGTGTGTGTGCATG